>JANHMN010000004.1:11638525-11700647 GCA_030674055.1 Rhabdomys pumilio | reverse complement strand
GTGTGTGTGTGTGTGTGTGTGTGTGTGTGTGTGTGTGTGTGTGTGTGTGTTCTCTGTTTCTATTGTACTGTATTACCTATAGTGGTCTCTGGGGGTTTTTTATTAAGAGAGTTCTGCATTTCTGTGGTTAATACTCTTGTGTCGGTATTTTTTCAAGTAAGAATGTGTCTGATCAGGGGTCTTCAGTTCACAGGGCTAGGACTGACGTGGGTTGAGTGGAGCGGGCAGCTGGGATACTCATTGGGAGCTGACATGACGATTGTGTTGGAAGCATGGGAAGTCAGGTGCCTGTGTCTTTGTAGACTTATTTTAAATTTCTTCATCTCCCCAGATTGTTATAGATGATGCAACTATCCTGATCCTTGGTGGGTGTGGCGGTCCCAATGCTGTGAGTATTGCAGTGGTACCGACTCAGCTGCTGAGCGCTGCGTATGCTTAGCCTGCCTGCTCACCGAGACACAGACTCCCTTTCATCGTGCTGACTTACAGACTGTCCCTTCCACTTGAAGTAGACAGCTCTTATATTTTCTGCCTTTTTCCTCCATTCTTTTTTTTGGCGGGGGGGTGAGATACTTTTAAATAGAAACATTGGCCTCTTAAATATTCATTTCTCAGTTCTTTCTATTCCTATTTCCTCTTTAAGCTATAAAGTTTTCCAATATGATTTGTTTGGGGGGGGGGGCGGGCAGTGCAATAATAAACAGGTAGATGACTGAAGTCCACATGGGATTTACTTAAGAATTCCGACTGAGGAAGTTAATGACTATATTATCTCACACACACACACACACACACACACACACACACACACACACACACCAGTTGCAGTTGGTACATGGATCACAAGAACAATTCCATGGACCAGGACAGTCAGCAGCCATGTATGAATGATGGAGGCAGGAGTCGTAGCTGAATGAATACCTGAGGGTTAGGATGTCCACCCTGCTAAGCCCACACACTTTACACCAGGCACCATAGCCTCAAGACAGCGGTTCTGTCACAGGATGGATGGATGGGTGGGTGGATGGATGGATGGATGGATGGATGGGTGGATGAGTGGGTGAGTGGGTGAATAGGTGGGTGGATGAGTGGGTAGGTGGGTGGACAGACAGATGGATGGGTGTGACACAGTTATGAGTGAGAGAACACTTGTGTGAATGCTGGAGCATGTGCCAACCCGACTCCTGTTCTTTGTCTTTCTCTTGCAGCTCTTCAAAGATGCCTGGCTACTGCACATGCACCCGGGTCCCTGGGCCTGGCAGCCACTCAAGGTGGAAAACGAAGACCATGGAGCCCCAGAACTATGGTGTCATCCAGCCTGCCGGGTAAGTAGGGAATGAGCAGCCAGCAGGAAATGCCCTAAAACTAGAAAGCTGAATTAATTTGTTAAACTTACATGTTTACAGAAGTAGAAGGCAGTGTAGAGTCACGTGCTCTTTGAGTATTTCTCATGTGCACGAGCTGCTTGGGAGGAGAGCACCGGTGCACATGGTTTTATTTCCAGCTGTAAGGGTCCATTTGTCTATGGACTGTTCCCCAGGGTCTCTCAAACAGACGCCCCCATTCCACAACCACAGCTTTTCTTCAGCAGTCGTTCTCGCCTGCCTGCCTGCCTCGACAACATGACTGTTACTTCATCTGCACAGAGCAGGCCCGTCCGCAGGGCTGCTTTAGGAAGTCTGATGAGCTGAGGGTGGGCTGTGAGCACGAGTCCTTTCTCTTCCAGGTGGGACAGTGTGTGGTGGTCTTCAGCCAGGCGCCCAGCGGGAGAGCGCCCCTCAGCCCCAGCTTGAACTCTCGCCCATCACCGATCAGTGCCACTCCTCCAGCCCTGGTTCCTGAGACCCGAGAGTATCGTTCCCAGTCCCCGGTGAGGAGTGTGGATGAAGCTCCTTGTGTTAATGGCCGCTGGGGAACCCTGAGGCCCAGGGCTCAAAGGCAGACTCCCTCAGGTTCCCGGGAAGGGAGCCTCTCCCCAGCCAGAGGAGATGGCTCTCCCATCCTTAATGGTGGAAATTTGTCTCCAGGGACAGCAGCTGTTGGGGGCGCTTCCTTAGACAGCCCTGTCCAGGTGGTATCTCCAAGCACCCCGTCTGCCTCTGATGGGTACGACCTAAAAGTAGGACTGGCTCTAGCTCCCCGACGAGGGTCTTTACCAGATCAAAAGGACCTGAGGTTAAGTTCCATAGATCTGAATTGGGACCTGAAGTCTGCTTCCAGTAGCAGTCATGTGGATAGTACAGACAACAGGACAGTTGCAGGGAGTGTGAGACACCCTCCAGAGCAGACCAATGGTGTTCACACACCCCCACATGTGGCCAGTGCCCTTGCAGGGGCTGTATCTCCAGGTGCCCTGCGGCGGAGTTTGGAAGCCATCAAAGCGATGTCATCCAAAGGCCCCTCAGCCTCGGCAGCACTAAGTCCTCCTCTTGGGTCTTCTCCAAGTTCTCCTGGGAGTCAGAGCCTGAGCAGTGGAGAAACAGTGCCCATCCCCCGTCCAGGACCAGCCCAAGGAGATGGTCATTCCTTACCCCCCATTGCTCGTCGCCTGGGCCACCACCCTCCACAGTCCCTCAATGTTGGCAAACCCTTGTACCAGAGTATGAACTGCAAACCCATGCAGATGTATGTGCTGGACATTAAAGACACCAAGGAGAAGGGCCGGGTCAAGTGGAAAGTCTTCACCAGCAGTTCTGTGGTCGGACCTCCGGAAACTAGCCTGCACACGGTGGTGCAGGGCCGAGGAGAGCTCATCATATTTGGAGGGCTCATGGACAAGAAGCAGAATGTGAAGTACTATCCAAAAACAAACGCCTTGTACTTTGTGCGAGCAAAGAGATAATGTGTTCCACACCCCTTCCCTTTCTGTGTCTTTAATTTGGAATTTTGCGGTGTGCAAACATTTGGACTAAGACTTGGGAAAACCACATGACTCCCACAGACCAAAACTCCAATTCCACGCCTAACTTGCTCCAGGCTGGGATTAAATCCCCACTAAGGAAAAGATATATATATATACAGATATATTATATAGCCAACTCTGTTTACAAATAAAGGCGAGATCTTCGTCCTGGTTCAGATCAGCTGCTGTTACAGTCTTGGTGGAGGCTGTGCTGGCCTTTTCTACTCTGCTGATAACTAGACCAGGAAGCAAGAGGGCAGAGCAGTGACTGCTCACTAGAAGCTGACGAGCCCCCTGGGATCTTTCTGTGGCCTTCTCAGAGTCAGAAACAATGGCCTAGACAGGACACTGAGGAAGAGGCTTCGGATGCAGGGCTGCAGGATCAGAGTCACTCACAGAAGATAGCGCTTCCCCGCCTCCTGTTTAAACCACAGAGGACCGTGATGTCTCTGTAGAAGCACCCTGTGCCTGGTCCCTTCTGCCCTCTGTGATCCAGAGAAGTCACCCTACAAGAAGCACTGTTGCCCACGTGCTGGAGTCATGCTGAAACAATGTTTATAGAGCCGCCATCCATCCGTCTGTCTGCCTTCTTCCTGTCCGTTGGTCTTTCGGGGTTCTTCCTACATGTCTTAACAAACAGTCAATGTCTGACTAGGGAATCTCTGACAATCTGCTTGGTTGCAAGTTGCCAAAAAACACACTTGTTTTCCTTTAGACCTGGCTCCTCAGAGGCCTCTCCTGTCAGTAGGCTGCTCCCTGTCCCCGGTGGTTTGGTTTGGGATGTCTTTTTCTTCTATTTGGGGCATCTGGCCTTTTTTTTTGTTCTTTGTTTAAAGCACCAGAACTTTCCCACTTCTTCCTCTCTGACAAAGCTCCAGTGTCCACAGAATTGAGACATTTTAGAACCTTTCTGACACCCTCAGGGCCAGTCGGGACCCACCACAGGGTGCTGGTGTACACCTGTGACCCTAGCACTCAGGGCAGAGGCAGGATGATTTCAGATTTGGAGTTAACCTGGGTTATGTGATGAGTCTCTGTCTCAACAAAACAAAGTAAAATTAAGATGCCAGTATTATTTAAAAAAAAAAAATCTGTGAAGCATCAAAGGACGCCTTTTATTTTTTCCCAAGGCAGTGTCTCACTGTACCTCACAGAGATCCTCTTGCCTCTGCCTGTCACTTGGGGCACAGCCCTCTGTGCTGTGTGTTGACACGTGACTGGCTTGAGTGTCATTGGAGATAACCATTGACCTGGGAGCAGCTCCTTCCTTCATGTTGTCTTGTTCGTGTGTCCCCCAAACAGGGCTTCCGTTTCTGCCTTCACATTTCCTAGATAAGGTACAACCAGTCAGGAGAGTGGTTTGCTTTTTATTATTATTATTGGTTTTTGTTTGTTTGTTTTGTATTTGTTGTTGTTGTTCAGAGAGAAAGCTATAAATTACTGATCTCTAAACCACAGCCTGAACAGAGGAAAAATCAAAGTAAGATTATTTCAAATGACCATCCAACTGTGGTTTTGGTGATTTTTCATCAGTGGATAAAGGATTTTTATTTTGCCTTTAAAACTGAAACAACAACAACAACAACAACATGTTTCCCATGGCACTCTCCCTTTCCCCTGTCAGCG
Organism: Rhabdomys pumilio; assembly: GCA_030674055.1. Classification (NCBI taxonomy): domain Eukaryota; kingdom Metazoa; phylum Chordata; class Mammalia; order Rodentia; family Muridae; genus Rhabdomys; species Rhabdomys pumilio. The sequence goes on along the minus strand of JANHMN010000004.1, from coordinate 11,696,119 downwards.
TCTCCCAGGCACAAGGCTACTGCCTGGCTCATGGCTAGCACTCCACCTGTCTCCTGCTTCATGCTCAGTCTTCTCTTAGTCATTAGCTTTGCTCTGGTGATCCTGGTAGGAGAGCCCCCTGTTTCGAAGCCTGGGAAAAGGCTGGCTCTAGAGGAAAGATATGTGCTCTGGAGCTGCTCCCGAGGGGATACCCCTGTGCCTACTTCCTGTGTGCCCCACCACTCCAGCTCCCTGCTCTGTTGCTGCTGCCAGCCCTTTGGCTGAGACTGTTTAATCCTCTGGGCTCTTGACTCAAGAGGTGAGGCCAGCAGATAAGCAGCCTAGCATTGCTGAACCCTCTCTGTGGTGTTGTGTGTGCGGACGGCGCCTCTGGACTTGGTTTCTACTTAAACATCAAGCATTCAGACACCTGAGAGTTCAGAATCTCTACTTTATAGTCTTTCTCTTTCCCCTGTGGCCTTCCTAAGCTGGCTGTCAACTGTTGAGTCTTTGACTTTTCCCAAGTAGGCAGACAACAGAAATATTAACCTCTTAGAGAGCGATGGGTTCCTCTGCACTCTGGGGGCCTGGGGCTGCTCGTACTGCTGAGAGCCAGGTGTCTGCAGTCACTCCAGAGAAAACAGAACGAGCCTCGCCTGCACGCAGCCCTGTGGGATTTGGTGGTCCCTGAGCACTGTAGATGCTGCCTTGGGAAGCGACTCAGCAGTGGAGACGGTGGTCTCCTCGCTCACGAGGCTGTGCATGTGTCCCACGACTTCCAGTATCTCAGCAGGGCTCAGCACCCACACAGCACTATCAGTTCACACTTAACCATGAGCCCTTTGTTGACACGATGCCAATTGTGTCTTAAAATTCACCAGGAGACATGAGACAAAATATTTTGTTTGAACCCTCAGGAGCACCTAAAGAAAATATTTATCAGTATTTAAGTATTTAACATACATCTTGTTTCTACTTGAAGCTTTAACCCTTTCCATTCCTGCAAGTGTGCCTTTGAGAGCCCTTGGTCATGTTAACGTCAGTCATGTTGTTGGCCTCGTGTGAGAGTTCTAGGCACTGCTCTGTTCCTGACAGAGCTTCCTGCTCACGCCTGCCACACACAGTGTGCAGCAGACCACCCGCGTTCCCTCCTGTTTCTGCCTCTCTGCCTTGCTCGCTTGAGGGCACCTCAGCCCCACCTTTCCCCATGTTTTGGGAGCACCAGAAGGTATAGAAACAAACTTCAGTTTTGTTGACGGTGACACTGGGCTTGCTCTCCCAGCCTTCTGATTCTAAGGTTTGAGCACTGACAAGAACTGAAACCATGAATTGTGGAAGAACTTTCCTGGAACTCCCTAACTACAGAAGAGGAGAGAGAGCAGGATTGCAGGAGGCTCAACTTGGAAAGACAGAAAGCCACTGCAGTGGAACAAGGGGGTCCTCTCGTTACTTTATCTGTATAAGTTTCTTCTGCTTTGTTTTTTCCCTTTCCCTTCAGTCTGTCCATCTGTCTGTCCTTGTCCTCATGGTGACTCTGTCTGGCATGGTGATGTACTCTATAAGCAGTATCTGTGGTCTCACCAGCACATACGACAGCAGGAGGATCTCAAGGAGTCCAGGGTAAGGAAGCCTAGCCTCGGGGATTGTAAGGCATGCTCTGTTGTCATCTGCAGGTGGCCTCTCCCCGCCCCCATCCTTGGGAGTGAAAGCCAACCTCTGGCTCCACTGTGCTCGCTCTGCTCGCTCTGATCCCTCCTACCAACCAGGGCTCCCGTTGGCGCACACCCACTGTGCCCTGACAAAGCTGGTGCTGAGTGATGTTTCCCATACAGCTCAGGGGTGCCAGGCGGCTCACCCCAGGCATTTTAGGCACATCACAGTGGAGGAATGAAAATGAATTCCATGGATATTCAAATCTGTCAATTTCATTTTTGTTAATGTTTTCCCTGATGACTTTTTAGCAGTTTAACAAATAAAACAACGGACTGAATTGTCTTGACTCTTATTAGTACAGGAAAGAAAGGGGAATCCTTGGCATGGAGGGCGGTGGGAGGACGGAGGGGGGTTGGGAAGGTGGTTTGCTGAGCAGGAATGCTGTCCCTGTCCCCACCATCCCTGAAGAAGTGAGGAGAGTTGTTCGGGACCTGAGCAGGGGTGAGGACACAGGACACAGCGAACGAGGTTTAGATACTTTTCCCCGTTTGCTACTTTACCTTGGGTGCGGGTCTTACCAGCTGCGGTGTAGTTGGGATCAGGAGGATACACGGGAGCAGTAGAGGAAGTGTCCTGGTGTGGTGCATGGCGTGGCCATGTGCAGGCCCAGCAGTACTCCCCAGCCAGGGCAGCGTCCCTCGTTTCAGTGTAAATTACCAGAAAGACAATGCAGATTCACCAGCCCAGCTTACCACCTTGAACCTATGCCTTTATCTTCTGGGAATCTGAGAAAGGTTTCTAAAAGCAGTGGGCTGGAGTACCCTTGGGTCTGGGCAAGGTAGGAGACACCACTTCCAAACCCACCAGGCTGGCCTTGGTGTAGGGCTGCCACACATGCCTGTGGTCACCCCTCACAGCCACTTCCTCCGCCCCACAGGGGAGCTTCCCTTTGCTCTTATTAGCCCATCTTCAGTATTGCCAGTGGATATGTGTGGGGGTGACTGCTCCGTTGCTGGGGGTGTTTTTTGAGTGGGGACCAATGGGTTGCCGGGGTAGGTGACTGCTGGTTCACACATTAGGAATGAGCTCTCCATGCCCTTTCAGCTCTTGAAACTTTTGAATAGATGTGATTCCCCCTAACGGCCACCCGGGGGAACCCTAGGGAAGGCTTTGAGTGTACCTGCATGCTCTGTCCAAAACAGTGAGGAAAGAGACGGAACAGCTTACCCAGTGTTTTCCTTTTGAAACCCTTGGTTGGTTTCCTCCCTTTCCAGCCTGTCTCCACCTGTACCACCCCCAGGCTAACCCTTACAAGCCCAACACAGCAAACCCTAGCATTCTCTGCCCCAGTCCCCAGCTATCGTAAAGGCTCTGAACCTGAGCTCCGGGCCACAGATGCTGTCAATATACACACAGCCAAAGCTGGCTGGTGTCTTTAACAGACCTAGAAGTCCTGGTATCATGTTCTTCCCTCACCAGGGACTCTGCCTGCCTACCTGCTGCTGCAGGAGAGAACGAGGGCTGCTAAGAACAGGAAGATGTGCTCTACTACCCTTGAAAAGGGGGGAACTGACCCTCACCCCAAGGCAACAGAACACTAGTAACCCAAAGAAACTCACCCCTGTAGAGCCTACAGCTGCCTCACAAGGGTTTCTTCACAACAACAGAGGAACGTCTACATTTGAGCCCAGTTAGTGATCTGCGAGCTCACTGGGGTTATGTGTAAAAGTGTGAGTGACACCCAGATGGCAGAAACACTGAAGAGTCTCACCCCAGAATAAACGATGGCCTTCCCAAAACTGCAGAGATGACGTCCACCCTTCAGTTAATTTTCCTCCTGTAGATTCTACTTTCTGAGATCACATACATTGGGGCACAATCGGTACAGTTAGGTGGGGGTGCAGGAGGGAATGGTGACTGGGATCTCATGGGATCTCAGGTGAAGGCCTGTCATCCTTCCTCTCTCCCGTGAGGGACAGTCGGCAGGCCTGGTCTTGAGAGGTCTCCTCTGTAGTCTCAGGTACTCTGATTAAGCTAGTAATGGCTGTCACACTGGGCAGACAGTGTTCTACAACGATGCAACAACCACAATTCACCCTTACATGGGGCAGGGAAAGATTATAACCAGCATCCTAGTAGCAGGAGAAAATCTGGTCTCTCAAGACGAGACCAACATTGAAGGACTCAGTACAGAGCTCTCCCTGGAGCAGAGCTTGGTGAGAGATGGCTTGTGAGTAGGTGACTCCTCCTACCATGCATGAGCCCCTGGCATTTAAACCTCCCACAGCACTGGACATTAGCCCCAAGGCTGGGGAAGCAGGAGATGAGAGGGAGAGAGGGAGGGAGGGAGGGAAGGAGGGGTGATTGGCACTTAAGAGGTAGAGGCAGGTGGATCGCTGTGTTCCAGGACAGACAGCGCTACATAGGGAGACCCTGTCCCAGAAACAAACAAATAAAGATGAGGAAGACGAAACTTGGCATGTTAATAATGTAGAAAATGAGAAGTAGCTGAGTCAGAGTTTACCTGGAAATTATGGAGCTGAAGAGACTGATTCAGAGATCCACTGATGTAGATGAGGCAGGAGGTGGTGTGTGGTTGTGTGGTGCACTTTTTTTTCCTGGGCCTTCAGTTACACCCAAGATCCTGTGCACACCGAAGCACACACTACCATTGAACAAATTCTGAAGATGATGGAAATGCCTGCCTAGATCTTTGGCTCCTGCCTTTGATCCCAGCATTCAGGAGGCAGAGGCAAGCAAGTCTCTGAGTTCAAGCCCAGCCTGGTCTACAGAGTGAGTTAGTTCTAGGACAGCCAGTGCTACACAGAGAACCCTTGTCCCCCTCCCCCCCAAAAAAAAGGAAGGAAAGGAAAGGTAGCCTCCTTCCAATTAGTTCCTGCCCTCTGCCAGAGATGGAACCTTGTGCATGCAAGGTGGGTGTTCTCGCCAAGCCACGCCCCCAGCCCTGATCATCGAGCCAGGCAGAGTAAGAGTCAGTGCTGCGTCCTTCTAGAGCCTAGAGAAGGACAGGCCGGATCTATATAGTGAAATGAGATGTAGAGCCCAGAAAAAAGTGCCTGAACCAGGGGGTGGTATTGGGGAAAAGACATCAAGGAATGTGGCCGAGTTTGGAGTGGCTGAGGTGTGGAGGGAGCACCGCCTAGTGTAGCGCGTGCAAGACCCTGGGCTGAATGTAGCACAGCACGCAGATGTGTAGGGAACAAAGTGCCCAGCCCCCTGGCCCAGTGGATCTGCTGGTGAAGGGGGTTACTGAGCAGTACCCACCACTGCACTCAACACATACACCGTGTCTGCTGCTTGGCAGGGTGGCACCCCACCCTGTGGGCCTTACACCTGAGCCTGGAGGTCGGGCACAAGGGCCAGATGAGACTATAAACAGCAAAGCAGAGAGGAGTGTGCCCATGGCATGGTTGGGTGCTTCCAGAAGGATTTTCTTTGATTTTTAAAGAGTGTGTGTGTGTGTGTGTGTGTGTGTGTGTGTGTGTGTGCGCGCGCGCGCGCGGATCCAGCTCTCTGACAGACTGACAAAGTAGTAAACTCTCTCCGCTGCTAAGCCATCTGTCTCTCTAGCCCCTCTTATTTTGTGTGTATCTCTGTGTGTGCCTGTGTGGTTTTGTGTGTGCCTATGTATGTCTGTGTCTCTGTGTGTGTTTCTATGTGTGCCTCTGTGGGGGCGGGGGGGGCGGGGGGGGTAAGTATGTCTGTGTCTTCACAGGTGCACATATGCCACAGTGGAAAGATAACTTGTGAGTTGGTTCTCTCCATCTGTCATGTAAGTTTCAGGAATTTTTGTTGTCCTCTATGTGGACCCCAGAGATCAAACTCAGGTCATTAATCAGGCCTGGCAGCGAGTGCTCTTATCTGTGAAGCCTAAGTACTACCACATAGCTCAACGAATCCCAGGAGGCCTTAGGAGGCCTTAGGTCTCAGCTGAGAGCTGAGAAAGACCAGGTGAAAGGAACATCAGGGACAAAGGCCCTGCTTGCTCTGTCTATAACCAGGGAGTCTCCACCCATCCATGACTGACAGTGCCCACCTCTGGCCAGACCACTCACATCCTATACCCACCGTCTGTTATGTCACCTCGCCCGCCTCTTTTAAGGCCTCTTTCTCTGATACTCTGGTCTGTACCTCCTTTCCCCCCTCAGTCAGGGGAACCGCTATCCATCCAGTTGCTGGAGGGTCGTCATGATGTCAGAAGGAGGATTGAGTGAGTAGCAGAAGCCACTGTGGTGGTACTCACTTGTAATTCCAGCACCCAAGAGGCTGAGAGGCAAGAGGACCAGGAGTTCCCCAGGCCAATCTGGAGGGCTTAGTGAGAGCTTGTCTACAAAAAAAAAAAAAAAAAAAAAAAAAAAAGGAAATAAGAGCAGGGGACTGAGCAGAGAAGAGGTCATGTCGTTGCATACAGAGAAGGCAGTGGCAGAAACCAGTCCTGCAGTGGGGTTGGTTATTCAGCCTCCAGCTGCACGGAGATACTTGTCTGTTGTTTAAGCCCCCAGGTCCTGGTGCTATCAGAGCATTACAGTATGTGCTGTGTTAAATGTTCGGGCTCTTGTCTCCCACAAGCCAGACCTGGGCAAGACTGGATGTGAAGTCTAGAAGCCCAAAGACAATTCAGATCTAAGCGTTCCTGGCCTGTGGAGAGAGCTGTGAATGTCTGTGGATAATCCTGACGGAGTAGGTGGATCCCTAGGCTACAGACAGGATCTCATCCCAGGAGCATTGCACAGTGGGTTCCAGCCAGAGTCCAGTAGGAATGCTTTCCTCTGGTACTTCTTCTTTGCTGCCCTGTAAGCCAGTGAGTGAAGCGCCCTGTCTTGTACGCCTCCTCCCTTCCTCACCTCTGTCTGCCTCTTGTGGGTTTGTGGGCCCCTGTCTGCTGTTGGCGTCACTAGCACCTCCTAGGTGCTGAGGGTGAAGTCCTGAAAACCCAGAACCCAATCTGGCTGGACAGATAACGTGTTTTTAGAGTCAGGTAACCAGGCTTCTGAGTCTGTTTTTCCACCGACTAGATGTGTTCCAGCTACTTCTTCATCTGTAGTAGCAAAGACAGGACGCTGTTTATATAGAGATGAATGTCCACAGGCTCCAGGGCAAATGGCCCTCACAGAGCCTACTTAACTTATTCCTTGCAAAGCAGTGGCTGGCCCTCCTTAAAGACACTGTTCGAGATGCTGGCGAAGAGTACAGATCCCTCTCAGAGTGTCTCAGACATCCCCTCATCTTGTCCAGCTCACAGGCATTTACTGAGCCGCCATCTTGGGGGTTGCTTACAAGTCCGGGCTGGAGTCCCAGGGCAGGACTTCCGACTCACCCTTGCTTCCAGCACCAACCAGACGCTGGGCACACACTTGGGGCTTGGCGATTGTTGAGTGACAGGAATGAAGAAATCAATTAGTAAACAAATGGCTCTTTATTCAGCCTTCATACAAAGTCCCGTGACGTCTCAATCCAGAGGTATCTGACTCTGGAGCTCCTGGGAAGGATTGATGGAGCCGTGATGTTAATAACAGGAGCATATGAACCAAACCTGCTGAGCTGTGCTGCCCGGCACTGTTGTAAAGAACGTGTGAGGGTGAGTAAATAGCCAGCCATCATGGTAGTACATGCCAGGAGGAGGAGGAGGAGGAGGAAAAAGAAGAAGAGAAAGAGGAAGAGGAAGAGGAAGAGGAAGAGGAAGAGGAAGAGGAGGAAGGATAGGGGAAGAGGAGGGGAGGAGGGAAAGGGAAAAGAAAAAGAAAAGAAGAAAGGAAATACTGTCCACTTTGTAGAAAAGGAAATTTAGAGACGCAGAAAACTGAGGAAGCCTCCTTTCTGGGGGAGATGATCATGTTTGATAGGAAAATATGAGCTCACATTAGTAAAGCCAATAAAGATCCTGCTTAGGGAGCTGCAAACCTTGCAAAACTCACAAAGACCAGCCTAAATTCAGGAGCCCCTCCTCCGCCCGCGTCGTCATGGCAACGTTTCTGCACATGCGCCTCGCAGATATCGTCTTGGCCAGGCGGAAGAAGGCTCTGCCGGCTGGACAGAAACGAAGGGCGGTCTTTTAAAAGGATCGTCACCCTGCTGGAGGGGACTGTGAAGGTTGGGGGTCCCGGGAGTCGAAATTGAGGGAGTAGAGGCGAAGCAGGGCTTGGAGGGAGATAGGGCAGAGGGGGCTTGTTGGAAATACCTTCCCCGGTCAAGGATGGGCTGGTTCTCTAGAGAGCAATGTGGAAGAATGGGGATGGGCATCCAGGTTCCAAAGGAGAGCCACGGGATCGCCTTGGGATGATGGTTGCACCTCTCTCCACTCCTACTCCCAGAATTCGGACACATCTTTACCTCACTGGCGTGCTCAACCATGGCCAGACCTCCCATGCACGGTTCGGTGATTGTCCCAGACTGGCATGAGACGGCCGAGGGCAAGGAATACTTAGCCTGCATCCTGCGCAAGAATCGCCGGAGGGAGTTTGGTAAGCGCCAACCCGCCCCCCGCCCGCCCGCCGGACCCTGGACCTCACCACGTGCCACTAGCGCACTCTTGATTCTCCCTGGGGCGGCAGAAACAAATCCGTGGGACCTGCCCCACAGCACTTCTTACCTTGGAGGTCTCCTGGGTGCCGCATCTCTAGCTTCTAGTCTCAGGGCCCCTTCCCCAAATCTCCTTAAAGCTAATTCCACCAACAGAGCCAGGAACATGGAAACAGCCCATCCTTGCCAACAGCAAGTGTCATCAGAGACGCTGTTGACTGAGCCCTCACTTGGGGACATGCCCTCTGCTGGGCACTTTGAACAGCAACCTTGCAACCTTGTTTTAGACAGAGTTTCACTGTGTATCCAGTACGTTATTGTGTATCCAGTACTCGTTAGGTAGACCAGGCTGATCTCAAACTCACAGGTGGACACCTGGCCTCTGGCCTCTAGATGCTGGAATTAAAGGCAGGCTCCATCATTCAACTTTTTTCTCTTTTCTTTCTTTATTTTATTTTTGGTTTTGCTTTTTCAGGACAGGGTTTCTCTGTTTCTCTGTGTAGCCCTGGAACTCACTTTATAGACCAAGCTGGCCTCGAACTCAGCTCTACCTGGCTCTGCCTCCTGAGTGCTGGGACTAAAGGCATGAGTCCCCATGTTCTGCCTATTCAGCTTTCTATGTATTTATTTTGATGCATATGAGGGTTCTGTCTGCATGAATACCTGCAGGCTGCAAGATGGAATGGTTGTGAGGTGCCATGTAGGTGCTGGGAATTGTACTCTGGAAGAGCAGCCAATGCTCTTAACTGCTGAGCCATCTCTCCAGCCTCTATGTGCAAGTTTTAAGAACTCATAAAGATCCCAATGAGTTGGTTCGGAGATTTATTTGTAGTAGCAGTAAATACTTCTGCTTATCTCTCCCCACTAAAGAAGGAATTGTAAGATACAATATTTTTATGTATGAAAAATCCAGATTGAATAGTAACGGTATCAGAAAAAAAAAAATCAAGCCGGGGAGTGGTGGCACACGCCTTTAATCTCAACACTTGGGAGGCAGAGGCAGAGGCAGAGGCAGAGGCAGGCAAATCTATGAGTTCTGAATTCGAGACCAGCCTGATCTACAGAGTGAGCTCCAGGACAGCTAAGCTACACAGAGAAACCCTGTCTTTCAAAAAAAAAAAAAAAAAAAAAAAAAATCAAGCTTAAAAGAGAGAGGGGCTGGAAGAGCTGGAGAGAGAGCTCAGCAGTTAAGAGCACTCCGCTGCCTTTCCTGAGAGCCTGGGTTGAATTCCCAGCATGCGCTGGGCAAATCACAACTGCCTATCTCTCCAGGGAATCAACCCCTTTGTCTGGCCTCTGCAGGCACCAGGCTTGCCCATGGTATGCATTCACCAGTGCAGACACTCAAAATAAATGTATAAATGTTTCAACAAAACCATCAACAACAAAGAGCTTCATGCTTGGGGCTCAGTGAGATGGCTCAACCAGTGAAGGACTTGGCAGCCTGGGGTTCCCAGAAGCCCTGATGAATCGGAAGGAGAAAACAAACCTTACAACTTCGCATGTGTAATGTGGCATGCATACACATACCCCTACATCATAATATACATGATAATAAATAAATACTTAATAAAAACCCCACATGACTTATCTCTTACATATGTGAAGTTTTGGGGTAATAACGGCAGTGACCACGATTTGTAAATAACTCACTTTTAAAAAGTATAAGGGGGCCGGGCGGTGGTGGCACACGCCTTTAATCCCAGCACTTGGAGGCAGAGGCAGGCAGATTTCTGAGTTCGAGGCCAGCCTGGTCTACAGAGTGAGTTCCAGGACAGCCAAGACTACACAGAGAAACCCTGTCTCAAAACAAAACAAAACAAAACAAAACAAAACAAAACAAAACAAAACAGTATAAGGGGCTGGCATGTGTTTCAGGACTTAAGAGCACTGGCTCCTCTTCCAAAGGACCCAGGCAATCAACACATACATGGTAGCTCACAACTTCCTGTAACTCCAGTCCTAGGGAATCCAGCACATTCTTCTGGTATGCAGCACCAGGCATACAGGATATACAGACATGCAAGCAAAACACCCAGTGGTCACTGCCGTTATTTATTTCATGTAGATTTATTTCATGTGTCAGTGCTCTATCTGCATGTACATCTACGTGCCAGGAGAGGGCAGCAGAACTCATTACAGATGGTTATGAGCCACCATGTGGTTGCTGGGAATTGAATTCAGGACCTCTGGAAGAGTACTGGTGTTCTTAACTGTTGAGCCCTCTCTCCAGCCCCAACACCCAGTGTTTTATCTATGTAAACAGCAAAGCATGCCCAGGGGAGTATGTCATCCAGGCCCCCAACAAACCTCTAGAGCAGCTGACAATGATCTCAGATCAACTCTGAGATCCTAGAACATCTCTGTGTGTGTATCCTGGGCCTCCATGGGGACAGAGCTGAATGCTGAGACCCAAGCTGCCTAGTTAGCTTTTGAGATAGGGTGTCTCTCCCAGGGTCTGAGCAAGTGCGGAAGTGACTCCCCAACTCCCTGGCTCCCTCCTTGCCACAGGGTTGCTTGAACGCCCAGTGCTGCCCCCTTCTGTGGTCATTGATACAGCCAGCTACAAGATCTTTGTATCCGGGAAGAGTGGTGTGGGCAAGACAGCACTGGTGGCGAAGCTGGCAGGCCTGGAAGTGCCTGTGGCACACCATGAGACCACTGGTAAGTGAGTTTAACCCTCTGCCTGTCCTTGGTGGCCTTCCACAGAATAGGGACAAGAACCTGGTCCCCGACTACATTGGGGAGAGCATATATATATTCATGCCATTTCCTCCTTGGGAAGTCATGTTGATTGGATCGGTACTAGAGACAGTGGTGGCCACATGCCGCCTCATATCTAGTTGATATAAAGGTAGGTGTTCAAGGCTCCCTCGTGCCATAGGTAGGCTTCTGATCCATCTATGTCCCAGGACCTTTGAGGTCTCCCTATACAAGCAGGGAGACTACTTTCTCCTAGAGAGGACTCCTGCAGAGCAAGACTGTTACTTCCTGAGTCTGAGGATTCTCCCAGGTCAGGGACTGTGCCTTCCATGTCAGAGTGGTGACCCACAGGGTAGAGATGTATCTCTTCTTCTTACCCCTTCCCAGTCCCAAGCCCCCCACCATCCCACTTCTGAATGGCCAATCCCAATTCTCCTCAGGTATTCAGACCACTGTGGTGTTTTGGCCAGCCAAGCTGAAGGCCAGCGGCCGTGTAGTCATGTTCCGTTTTGAATTCTGGGACTGTGGCGAGTCCGCCCTCAAGAAGTTTGATCACATGCTGCCGGTGAGCTGGGCAGGTGGACCTCGGTGGGCTCTGGGTGGAGGTTGTTGTTAGAGACCCACCCTGTCCTCAGGAGCCTGACTTGAACATTAGTTACCCAGGGAACAGTGTGCTGGGCTGGCTGCAGGGCTCAGACTGGCACTGGGGATTGCATCCCAGTCACTTTCTGCTCTGGGTCTCAGTTTCCCAGTCTATGAAAGGAGGGGTTGCTGCTGATTTTTCTTGGGGTCCTGAAGCTAGTCAAAGGGTTCTAGACCTGTGTGATTACATGACCATGTAGCAGTGTGCCATTCATCCTATGAGGTTACGCGGCCACATGGCGGTGTGTCACCAGCCTGCCTCTCTGTCCTTAGGCTTGTAAAGAGAATGCGGATGCCTTCCTCTTCCTCTTTTCTTTCACGGATCGAGCCTCCTTTGAAGACCTTCCCGGACAGTTGACACGTGTAGCCGGTGAAGCTCCTAGGGTCGTCAAAATAGTTATTGGCTCCAAGTATCCTTTGAATGGCTCCTAGGATGCTCTCCTGTTACAGTACCTGTCCTCCTGTGAGGCCTGACCCATAGGTTCCCATTCAAGGGTGTCTAAGACCTACCCTGGACCCTGGGTATGGCCTCTCGAGAGGAGGCCAAGGTGTGACGGGCTGGTGACCAGAGCCTCTTGACTAGGCACCTTAACCCTCCTGCAGGTTTGACCAGTACATGCACACAGACGTGCCAGAGCGGGATCTCACGGCCTTCCGGCAGGCCTGGGAGCTGCCCTTGTTTCGGGTGAAGAGCGTGCCAGGGCGGCGGCTGGCAGACGGGCGAACACTGGACGGGCGGGCTGGACTGGCTGACACAGCCCATGTGCTCAATGGCCTTGCAGAACAGTTGTGGCACCAGGACCAGGTGGCAGCCGGCCTGCTCCCCAGCTCCCCAGACAATGCTCCTGGTTGAAGGGTAACAGCAACCTGAATAGAGACTGGTACTGGCCATCCCCACTTCTATCTGAGGACTGGCTGGGGAGGGCTGTCACAGGGGAGGGCAGTAAGATGGGGCATGAGACTCCAGAGTTAAAAGGTCTCCTTGCCCCCCCTGTCCTTCACCCTTCTGTAGCACCCACAGAATGGTGGCGGGGGTGGGTGCTCAGATAAACCCTGTTATAAGTTTAATATTTTTAAATCCTATTTTTAATGATGGTTCTTAAATGCTTTAACCTCCCTTGTAGCCCACCACCCACCAGAGGTAGTAGAAAAGAAAGGATGTGGGGAAGTGGGCCTGTTTAGAAAGGTTCTTTGGAGCAGCTCCTGTCTGTGTTGTCTGGAGATCAGCAGTTCAGTTCACAGGTCAGCAGCGGCCGCTCCATCCACTCGCAAACACTTCGTGGATACACCACAGTCCGGTTTGGTAGAGTTCGGTTAGCATACAGGAATCATCAGTGGTGGAACTACCTAGCAGAGACAGCCAGGCTTGAGTCTCCAGGAGGGACCTGGAGGGACACCAGAAGTTCTTGGCTGTGCCTCTCTCAGGGAAGTGAAGACCAACACCCACGAGCGTTGCACAGCTAGCTGTACCAGCAGGCCAAGCTCTGTCACTCCATGGAGTCCTATTTATACCCTCCAAACATCACGTGTCCTCCATGTGCCTGGCCTCAGCACCGCTCCTGCTTCAGCTTGTGTCTTGCCTCAGCACGTGCATCCAATCAGCCTGAGTCCATGGAAGTGGCAAGAAACTGCAGCACACCACCAGAAGTTTTTTGGTGCATTTCTCTCTGTGGAGTCCTGACAAATGGAGCTCAACTCTGCAATGGAAGGCGGACCAGTGCATGTGTGTCGTGAGCAAGAGTCCTTCATCACCTGTCCCTTCACGTGCTTGCTTTAGCAGAGCATCCTCTCTCCTGTGTCTGCTTCAGCTAAATGTTCCTTCATGAATCTGCCGTAGCCTTTCACCTGGGTCCACTTCAGGAAAACACTCCTTCGCATGTTTACCCCAGCAAAACACCATCCGACACAACCGAATCTCCAAAGAACCCTTAAGTTTCATTTCATACCCTCTTTCTGTTTAAGAATTGGTTTATCTCTATCATTAGCAATCTATACAGAAAGAAATAATTATAAGAACCACCACATTTTCAATAAATGGCTTATGTACAATAGTCAAAAAGTAGTCTAACAAAACAACCTTAAATTTCTATCAATAGACAATGAATAAAAAAAACCTAATATCTGTCAGTATACAATAATTAAAGAAAAAACTTAAATTTTTTTTTTTTTAAGATTTATTTATTTTTCATTTATATGAGTACACTGCAGCTGTCTTCAGACACACCAAAGGAAGGCATCAGACCCCATCTCAGATGGTTGTGAGCCACCATGTGGTTGCTGGGAATTGAACTCAGGACCTTTGGAAGAATAGTCAGTGCTCTTAACTGCTGAGCCATCTCTCCAGCCCCTTTATTTTCTATCAATAAAAAAGAATTAAAGAAAAATTTTTTCTATTAATATACAATAATTTAAGAAAATACTTAAATTTCTATTAATATACAGTAATTAAACAAAAACCTTATACATCTATTAATATAGAATAATTAAACAAAAAACCTTATATCTATCAATATAGCATACAATAATTAAAGAAAACCCTTAAATTGAAACAAAAAACCTTAAATTTTTATCAATAAACAATAATTAAGCAAGACAACCTAAACACTAGACAATAACAACTATAACACATCAAGTGACCAAAATTACCCACCCTACTTAAAGGATTGGGACGATGGTCTTCATATATATATATTTGCTTCCTAATAAATTGGCGTGAAGAATTCCTGTTGGGGGCACCAAGGAAAAAATGGTTAGCCAGAAAAAAGCTAGCTGCAGCATTTATTGCCTGGTCTCTGGGTTTGTCCAGACTCTGTATTGTTTGTTGTTTAGGCCCTAAGGAGGAAAATGGTTAGTCTGCAAAGCTAGCTATAGGGTTTATTGCCTGGTCTCTGTATTTATCCAGTCTCTGCCTTGTCTGTCCAGTCTATGTATTGTCCATCTCTTTATGATGGAGTTGGGCTAGCCCTTTTGAAGTTGATTTGCGTACTTTTTTTTTTTTTTTTTAAGAAATCGGTAGTTGAGACAGTCTGTGAATTACTTGGGGTATTTGCTTTGTGGAGACATCCATGTCTCAGGTGATAAGAGGTTTCCTCGGCCAGATCTGATTTATAAGTTTTGTTAGTCCAATCCAATCTTTATAAGTTATGTTGGTAACCATATTCTTTTATTTCCTGTAGACACATAAGCAAAACCACTTCCCTATCTTAACACTATTGCCAGTTTCCATTCTAATGTCAACACATCCTTACAGTACATTGGTTGCCCAGTTTCTCACATTTTCCCATAATCCAGTGTCTCTCAGCTGCTGCTGTTCCTTTTTCACCAATGTTAAGAAAATCGAGAGTTAGCAACGCATTACTTAGTCTGTCCCTGGGTGTTTTTACTTTCCCTTTTTGTCCAATAAGCATCTCTGTTAAGGTACAATTGGCTCTTTTTATAATTGCTTGTCCTGTGAGATTGTGTGGCATACCAGTAATAAGCTTTATATTATAATATGCAAAGAATTGCTTCATCTTGGATACATATGTGGGAGCATTGTCAGTTTTAATTTGTGCAGGTTTCACCATAATTGCCATTATTTCCAATGAATGTGTAATTACACAATCAGCCTTTTCAGAACCTAAAGCAGTTGCCCATTGAAATCCTGAGAATGTGTCAATGATATGGTGCTTTCCAAATTCTGCAAAATGGAAAACATCCATCTGCCAGATGTCATTTCTTTTGTACCCCAAAGGTTACTACCAGCAGGTAAGGAAGTTTGATTGTACAGAAAACATGTAGGAACATTCTATTATTATTATTTTGTTGGCTTGTGGCCACGTGATGGAGATTTTTTTCTTTAAAGCTTTCCCATTAACATGATGCTTCTCATGAAATTCTGAGGCTTGTAACACATGTCCTATTAGTAATTGGTTGATTTCCTTGAGCTAATGGACCAGGCAAACCTGTATGAGACAAAATATGAGTAATAAGTAATGGGCAATTTCTACTTCTGATGGCCTGTTGTAATTGTATAAATAACAAAGTTAATTCTGAGTTATCAGGCACAAATTCAGCTGCCTCTATATGCAAAATGACTCTTTCTGCCTATAAAGAATCAGTAATTATGTTAAGAGGTTCAAGATAATCTAATAATACCATAGGGATAGCATACAATTCTGATTTTTGACCCCATGTACACAGCTTTTTGGCCACCTTACTTACTTTATCTGACTTGTAACCTGCCATCCCCATCTTGTTTGCATCAGTATAAAATGTTGGTGCCTCTGGAATCAGTTGTGTTCTCTTTACTATATGTGGAAGAATCTGAGTATGTCTTTTTATAAACTGTTTATAAACTGTTTTGATAAATGTTTGCTTTTCAGATATTTGTTATTAATTTCACCCAAGAAGTAACTACAAGCTTTTTGCCAGTTCTCGTCAGTCACCCATAATGACAGAATCTCAGCCTTTGTAAGAGGTACAATTTCAGCCAAACCTGTTCCTGCCAGCTGATGTAGTCTTATTCTACCTTGTATAATTAATTCAGAAATCTTTTCTATATATGTCTTTAATTTTATACTTTGTTTAGAGCTAAGAAAATCCATCCCATAATACTATCTTCCCTTTGCACAATGAGCCCAGTAGGAGAATGAGTTGAGGGTAAAATGACCAGAATACAATCGAGTTTAGGATCAGTTCTATCCACATATGTCTCTTGCTGTCTTTGTTCTACAAGAGTTAACTCTTTTTTTCCCCCTGCTTTGGCTATTAGACATCTTGGGCTGTATAAATTGGAGTTTCCTTGTAATGTTCTAAACAACTTAACTCATATGTACTTAATCCAATTGTAGGCCTCAGCCAGTTAATATCTCCCATTAATTTTTGAAAACCGTTAAGAGTTTGCAATTGGTCCCTACAAGTCTGTACCTTTTGTGGTCGAATTTTTTGTTGATTGGTTTTATAACCCAAGTAACTAAGTGAATCTCCTCTTTGTATTTCTTTCTGGAGCAGTCTGTAACCCGCAGCATGGCAGAATTCTTTGTGTTACCTTAAACATATTCTCTATAACATCTTTGTCAGAATCAGCCAACAGAATGTCATCCATATAATGATAAATGGCTGAGGGAATTGCTTATGAATAATTTCTAATGGTTGTTGCACAAAATACTGACATCAAGTTGGACTATTTAACGTTCCCTGTGGAAGTATTTCTTTAGTGGATGACTGTTGTTCAAAGTAGGTACTGAGAAAGCAAACCTTGCCCTGTCTTTTTCATGCAAGAGTTTTGAGAAAAATAAAAAACAATCTTTCAAGTCAATTATTATTATAGGCCATGATTTTGGTAACAAAGATGGTAAAGGAAGTCCAGGCTTTAAAGAACTCATTGGTTGAATTATCTTATTAACTGCTCTTAACTATATAATCACCCTCCATTTACCTTATTTGTTTTTATACAACAATCACAGGGGAATTCCATGGGCTGGTAGACTGACTCGTCTACATGTTGAGCCTCCAGGTGCTCTAGTGCTAGTTGTTCAAGGGCCTGCCATTTTTCTTTTGTTATGGGCCACTGCTCTTGCCAGACAGGTTGATTTGATAACCAGTTTACAGGTAAAGCTGTTGGTACCTCAGCAGTGGCCCCTTTAATAGATTCAGAAACTCAACCCCTGTGACATCCTGGTTTTTGACCATGGACACAGCTTGTGATTGCTCTCCATCTGAATCAAAACCTTCTCCAGGAGCATCTACCGTATCACCTCTAATTTCCTTGTTTCTTGTCCCCGGAATTGCAGGAATATTGATTTGAGCATCCCATTGTCGTAAAAGATCCCTACCCCATAAGTTTATGGGTAAATCAGCCACATAAGGGCTCAACTGCCCTGTTTGCCCTTCTGGTCCCACACAGGTAATCCACTGGACACGTAGTCTTATTTGTGATAATTTACCAATTCCTATAAATTGTGTGTAAACCTTCTGAGGTGGCCGATCTGGATTCCAAGACTTTTAGGAAAGTATACTAACATCAGCTCCTGTGTCCACCAAACCCTCCATGTCAACACCTTTCATTTGTACCATTAATTTGGGTCTCTAATCATTAACCACTGTTTGCCAGAGCACAAGTTTTCCAGTACTCCCCAAAGCCCCTGTCCTTTCTCCTGGAGCAGCGTTACCCTTGATGTGAGGAAGCAACAGCTGAGCAATTCTACCCCCTGCGTCAGTTTGCATCTCCTTCCTCACATACGCTACAATTTTTATTTCTTCCTCACTATACTCGTCTGCTGTATCTGGATGCACAGTAAATCCTCAAGAAGTCAATCCACTTCTCCCCAGATTGTTCCCGCTGTCCCTGAAGGTAAGGGACCATACACACCAGCGGTTACCTTGCAACATTCAACCTGGGGGGTATCTATGGGCAGATCCAAAGCTGCACTTCCTTCTGTGGCATGCATAAGATCAGAAATACCTAATTTTGATTTTCTTGCCTATTCGGTACCTCCTGCCTGACCAAAGGAACACAGATCGTATTGTTTTCTGTGGACCCTTGACCTGACAGGCCCCTCAGCTCGTTTCCCGATGGCAAGAGGTTACCTCATATATCTCTCTTGGACCAGCAACCCACTGACCAACGTTTGCCCTTTCCATGGCAGTTTTCCACAGTGCAATACCCGGGAAGCCTTTGTGGCTCACAGGGACCAGAACCTGCTTGTTCTCAGCTACAATTACCGTATTCTCTAGAGTCAATGTACCTGTTATTTTGAGTTCTGAATCTTTTAGCCTTACAATTCCTTTGGAAATGACCAAATTCACCACAATTAAAGCATCACGCATTTTGATTCCTGATATTTCTAGCTATGATTTGCACTATGATATTGGCATTATACTCCTGAGAACCAATATCAGTTGTTTCTCTTATCCATTCGTCTACAGGGGCTCCGCTTGCTTTCAATGGTCTGATTGCTCGCTTACATTCAGTATTTGCATTTTTCTCTCCTTTTTTTTTTGTTTTCTTTTCTTTTTTTTATTTTTTCTTTATTTTCTTTTTTTGTCTTTTTTTCATCTTCTTTTTTTAAATTTTCTTTTCTTCTTTAGTATTTGCATTCTCAAAGGCCAATATTTCCATCAATGACTGTCTAGTTTCAAGGTCTGTTATGAGCTGAATTCAACCTCTGTATGAATTTTGTGAAGGCTTCTCCAGAACCCCGTATTATTTTAGTAAATGAGGTAGATTTTTTTTCCCAAGTTAGTTCCTCAACCAGTCCCAATCTCTTAAAGCTGAAGCATGACATTGTTCAACGACACCATCATCAGGTGGGATTTGTTCTTCTAAGTCAGCATAACGCCCTTCACCAAGCAGCTGCTCGTTAGTAACATGTATTCCCCTTGCTAAATTATGTGCTAGTCTTGTGGCTCTGTGCCTCTACCATGACAATTGTAGCTGTTGTCCAGCTTCTAGAACAGCTGACACCAGTGCCTTCCAGTCTTGTGGGATGACCCTGTGTTATAGCCCAGTTATTTAGTATTCTTTGACAAAGGAAAAATGTAAACCACACATTACAATAGTCTCTTTAAAACGACTTAGATGGCGGGGGCTGGAGAGATGGCTCAGTGGTTAAGAGCACCCTCTGTTCTTCCAGAGGTCCTGAGTTCAATTCCCAGCACCCACATGGTGGCTCACAACCATCTGAAAGGGGATCCGATGCCCTCTTCTGGTGTGTCTGAAGACAGCGACAGTGTACTCACATAAAATAAATAAATCTTTAAAAATATAAAATCAAATAATTTAGATCTAACATTTCTACCAGTCTCCGGGTCAATTCATTAGAAGCCTGTAAACCATGGTTACCAGGCATGTGCTGCACAGACTGGGAAGGCTGAAGGTGCCTGTGTGGGCCCAAGCACATTCTCTGGTGGACACCATCATCAGGTGGATTTGTTGATGGTACTGTGCCATGTCCTGCTCTTTCAGGCCTCTAGAAGCAGGGTGGGGTGGCGCTTTGCCTTCCAGCCTGGTTTGCTTCCCACTTTCCTCTTTCACTCTCATTCTCCAAGCCTGAGCTTTCCCCCTCCTGTCGGCCCCTTTGTTTTCCCCAAGCACATCCGCCTTTATCTGCAAACTCTCTGAATGCATCGCCAACTCTGCAATCTTCTCCAACAGAAGAGAATTTTCCAGTTTCCCATTAAACTTTTTCAAAATAGGAGATATGAAAACTATGAAGCAAAACAATAAATAAACAAACCAAACCCCTTCTGGGAGCAAGGCGGGATACCAGCCGACAGCAATAACTGCCATTTTGCCAATCTTCTTAAACAACATTGCTAAGCCCCTATAATCTGCCGTTTTCTCTACGTTAGAAGCAGAGTTACCCATCATGCCTAAGTCACGTTGGAACACCTGTAACTTTAATTTTTTTCAAACCCTATTTTTAATGATGGCTCTTAAATGTTTTAACCTCCCTTCTAGCCCATTAGCCACCAGAAGTAGTGGAAAAGAAAGGATACGGGGGAAGTGGACCTGTTTAGAAAGGCTCCATCCACTCACAAACACTTCACGGATACACCAGCAGTCTAGCTCAGTAGAGCTGGAATAGCAAACATGAACCAGCAGCGGTGGCACTACCTAGCAGAGACAGCCAGGCCTCAGCCTTGGCTCATGTCAGCAGGAGAGACCAGGGCCGAGAGGAATGCCGGTCCTCAAGACTAACAAGCATTGCACAGCTAGCTCTGTAAGCAAGCCTAGCTCAGCCTGGTATAGCCCTGGCTGTCCTGGAACTCACTCTGTAGACTAGGCTGCCCTCGAACTCAGAAATCCGCCTGCCTCTGCCTCACAAGTGCTGGGACTAAAGGTGTGTGCCACCACTGCCCGGCCCACCGGCTGTTTTTTGGTGCGGTTTCTTTCTATGGAGTTCTGACAACTGCAGCTCAACACGGCATGTAAGGAAGACCAATACATGCATGTTGTTAATGAAGAATCCTTCATCACGTGTCCTTTCACGTGCTTGCTCTAGCAGAACATCCTCTCTCCTGTGTCTGCTTCAGTGAAACATTCCGCCGGTTGTGGTGGAGCACGCTGCCGGTAGGATTTGCTGAAGGAGGCAGAGGCAGGAAAGCTGGGCGATGGTGGTGCACGCCTTTAATCCCAGCACTTGGGAGGCAGAGGCAGGCGGATCTCTGAGTTCGAGGCCAGCCTGGTCTACAGAGTGAGTTCCAGGACAGCCAGGACTACACAGAGAAACCCTGTCTCGAAAAAAACCAAAAAAAAAAAAAAAAGAAAAGAAAAAGAAACATTCCTTCATGAGTCTGCCTTGGTTTTTCACTTGTGCCCATTTGAATAAAACATTCCTTCCTTCATGTGTTTGTCTTACCAAAACAGCATCCAACACAACTGACTTTCCAAATAACCCTTAAATTTCCACTTCAACAGGCACCCAAGGTTCCAGAGATGCAAACAACCCTTATGCTAGTGGGCCAAGCCTCTCACTAGCTTCTCCTGCCTGTCTTGCTTCTAGCCTGCAGGAGGGAAGATACTGTGCTGGGGCCCTCCCTTTTTCTCTTTTCTTCTTCTCCCCCTATTCTTCTCTCCTCCCACTTCCCTCTCCTGTTTCTACTCCCTCATTGGCTATACTAGTCAAGTTCCTTCCAGCTGTCGGGGGAAGACCCCACAGCAAGACACTGGGATACAGGGCCAGAATATGCAGAGGCTACTGGGCAGGCCACAGGGAGGCATGACTGAGTCCTGGGTGGGGCCTGAGTAGATCTTACTTCCTGGCCAGCCTATGCTAGTCCTAATGTTAGCATGCCAGGTCTAGACTAGTGTGGGATAATGAACCATGCAAGGACACTTGGTAAAGCGATTCCTGGCCTGGAACACATAAGGAAACACATAAGGAAACGTGACTTGTAGTCACATAGGCCCAGAACAGAGATCTCCATGCTAATGGGTTACCTAGAGACCCCGAGAGTTTAAACAATAAGCTTCCATTCCCAGACATTCCTCCCTGGAAAAGATATTTAATCTATGGCCCACCCTGAGAAATAGGTACGCATCCATTTTCCACAGTGGATAGCCAATAGAAACAGTTTGGACCCAAGGACTCTGTCTTTCGTCTGTTACCGCTTTGGGAGCACGGAGCAGACCTTCACCTACGGAGCTGCTGCTTAAATCTCCCAAAGAAGGCCCTTCTGCACCCCCAGACAATGCTGCTGCTCTGCCAGTGAGCTAAGGCAGAGCTCCCGGGCCCCGCCCCGGCCCGGCCCAGACACTTGGGCTCATGGACCCATGACACTTCGTTCCTGACTTCTCTGTGTGGTTTCCTAGCAGCGACTAGATGCCCGGAGTCAGGGAATACCAGCTTCAGCGTTCCCACATCTCGGACTGCGTCTCCCCACCCCCAGAGTGGTGTCTCAGTGTTTCCCTGAGTCTAGCACCTGCTCAGCAGCGGCTTTGGGATAACATGGTCAAGCTCCCCAGGGACCGCGCCCAACAGCAGGGTGAACAGGGATCCACTAGGGGAGGGAGGCGTGTGCAGAGTTATGGGTGGGGGCTGAGTCAGGGCAAATCAACAGAAGGATAAACTGGGGGTGGGGATAAGGGGTGAGAACTAGGACGATGTCAGGGAGCACTCAACTCTTCTAGGAAAACAGTTCAGGAGAGGGACTGAGGGGTGCTTAAGGGCTGACCCATCAGGAAGATGAAGGAGAACTGGGTCACCTTGAACTGTTACAGCCGTCCCCATGTGCTCAGCTGACACACTGTCCAGCTGCTGATGTTCTGCTAGGCACTCAGCCTACGACCCGCTGCAGGTAGACGAGGCATCGGTTCACCTCAGAGATGGAGTCTGGTCACCTGGCTCAGCAGATCAGAGCACTGGCTACTCTAACAAAGGATTCAAGTTCAATTGCCAGCATCCACATGGTGGCTCAGTGGGGTGTGTAACTCCAGCTCCAAGGGATACAGCTTCCTCTCCGGCTTCCTCGGGTACCAGGCACACATGAGGCACTCAACTGCGTAACTCCAGTTCAAGGGGATTTGGTCTGTGAGGACAGCAGGTACGTACATGGCACACAGACATACATGCAACCCAAATACTGTATATATCAAATAATAAAACTGTAAAAATCAATAAAATACCTAAATAAATGCTAAAACCTGCTCACAGCCTTGCTGTGTGTGCTCATATAGGACGCACTTGGTGATCCACTCAGACCTGCACCGAAGCCTGCAAGACCCTGTTTCCTGGCCTGACTGGTCTGGCACTGACTGGCACTCCTGGTCCCTTGAGTAGAACCCATTCACTTACACCCAGGGCCTTGGTTCTGTTTTCTGCTGGAATTCACTTTTCTCAGACATTATGTTGATTTAGGTTTCAACATTACCACCACCTTCATAAGGCCTTTCTTTCTTTCTTTCTTTCTTTCCTTCTTTCTTTCTTTCTTTCTCAAAGCTGAGGACTGAACCCAGGGCCTTGTGCTTGCTAGGTAAGCGCTCTACCACTGAGCTAAATCCCCAACCCCTCTTTCTTTCTTTTAAGATATATTATTTTATTTTATTTACATGAATACACTGTACCTGTCTTCAGATACACCCGAACAAGGCATTGGATCCCATTACAGATGGTTGTGAGCTACCGTGTGGGTGCTGGGAATTGAACTCCAGACCTCTGGAAGAGCAGCCAGTATTCTTAACCACTGAGCCATCTCGGCTTTCTTGATCCACAAGATCCCTAGATGTCCTGTCCCTCGAGCTGGTGTGTATCATGATTTACTATGTCTGAGCTCCTATGGGTCAACTCATTATCAGTGTTGATTGGGTGTCCATCTTCTGCCGCTAGGGTGAGCTCCACGGGAGCAGAGCCCGGGTGTGTAATGCCAACGGCTTTACTACCAGTGCTCAAAATAGTCTTCACCATGGGGAAGATGCTTAGTAAATGGTTGTTGAATCAATCCAGGAGTTTTTGATCTCTCTCTCCATCCATCATTAGTCTCCATCTGTCGGTAATCCATTCAATGGTTCGCGCTTTCAGAAACCCTCATCTAGAGACTGAGATATTGGCCTTTCTCTGTCCAAGGATACTGCTTTCCGCTGCTCTTCCTGCACAAGTGACCATTGTTCTGACCACACTGATGGCCTGGGACTCTGAACAGACCTGAAGGAACCCTATTACCCACAATGCAGCTCCCATATGCACCTGCTTTGCTTCAATACTCTTCATAGACAGAAGGCTCTGGTTTCTTTGTTCTAGGAGGGTTGAGTCCCCTGGGTGTCCAGGACCCTAGTGACACACCCTCCTCTATGAAAGCCTCCCTTATGCTCCAAATCTTCCCACAGAGATGACATTTTTGGGTATATATCATGTTACTATGAAATTCTCAGCATTGTTGAGTCCTGCGCTGGCAACTCCATGTACCTATGGGGCAATGGGAGGCAGGAGTACTCTTCCAGGCTCTAGGTGGGCATCCTCCAGTCCCTCCCAGTCTTCCAATGGGTGGGTCCAGGTAACATCCCAGCCCTTCACCTAGGTTGGCAGTGTTGCCACCAGCTATACCACACTCAAGCTTGGAACAGTCAGGTCCACACCACTGTGACTGGGCAGGTCACCAGAAAAGAGTGTGTGACTTGCCTAGAATGGTGGTGCGTGCCTTTAATCCCAGCACTTGGGAGGCAGAGGCAGGTGGATCCCTGAGTTTGAGGCCAGCCTGGTCTACAGAGTGAGTTCCAGGACAGCCAGGGCTACACAGAGAAATCCTGTTTCAAGAAAACCAAAAAGGAGTGTGTGACGCTGTACCAGCGCTGTCTTCATGCCCAGTGGGAACTGGGAGCTCCAGGGCAGAGCTGGCAGCCGCTCCAGGGCAGAGCTGGCAGCCGCTCCAGGGCAGAGCTGGCAGCCGCTCCAGCTTTGGGCCAGGTGTACCCGGCTAACATTAGAGGATGGTGTTTTCCCTGCATGTACGTCTGAGTGAGGGTGTTGGATCCCCTGGAACTTACAAACAGTAATGAGCTGCCATGTGGGTGCTGGGAACTGAAACCAGATCTCTGGGAAAAGACAGTGCTCTTAATCACCAGCCCCAATTTTGTGGCATTTTTCAAAGTTAGGGTGAGGGTAGTCCTTACCCCTCAAATATGCAGTCTTTCGGAGACTCTCCTTCCACCCTGCCAATGACCATGGCAACTGCATAGTAACAGTATCTCATGGGACTTCCAGTCACAGTGGCTCCTAAATCAGTCCCTGTTAAAGACCAGAGGCTTCCATAGGCAGCCTTACCACCTTTGGATGCCAGATTCATCTTACACAGGACTGGCTGCTGTCACCTCCTGGGCGAGAGTCTCCTCCACTGTCACATGGTGGTTCATCACTAGGGAGTTGGGGTTCCCAGCTTCTCCATTCATTTCTTCCTTTAGCCCTGAGGGGAAGGACAGAAACACACACACACACACACAAACCACACACACAGAGCTGCTTGAATTCATCAGTCTCTTCTGAGGGAGCCAGCCTGCAGCACATCCTGGACTTTATACAGTGGCATCTAGAAAGGGCTCCAGAAGTGACTCAGACTCCCTCTGGGAACCTCTGCTCTTTAATGAGGACTGGTCAGGAGCCATAGCTGGTGGAAATCTCCAGGAGATACTCCTAAGATGCAACTGCCACTGTCACTGCCAGCGTGGAAGGAGTGTCTCCTAGAGAGCCAGACTGCATCTTCTGGCACCACAAATGTGCCCTCACTCAGTCACAGGCTGAACAGTAGATACAAGCCACCGTCTCTGCAGATCCTTGCGGGGAAAGGCTTCCTGGGTATTGAAGTGGTTGACAAGTCGTCTCCACGCAGCCCTGACAACAGGGCTAACTCTTAGTGTACAGGAATCCAAAGCACCATCACGGAGAAAGAGGGTAAGCCTCGGCATGGAGTTGAGATGTGGTCTGGTTTCAGAGGCGGAGGACATGTTGCCAGCTGATGTAGTGAGCCCACAGGTTTGTGGAGTTTCCTGGGCAGTGCAGCAAGAAGCTTCGCACATGGAATAAGAATGTCTGGGTAGTTCCCTGGGAAAGGGTGGGCACCATTACATATTCAGACTTGGTGGGGCAGGATCTGCTTAAGTGGACCAGTAGGTAGCCAGATGACAGTGCCAGCAGGGACAGTCAGCTATGCAGTCCCAAGCCCCCATGACTACCAACAAGGGTGTTCCTGAGGGCATCACAGGAGAAAGAGGTATTAAGTGAAAGCCTAGAGACAGGGGCACAAGTCCCAGCCCTGTCCCCAGCAGGCAGTATGGCTTTGCCTCTCTCTGATCCTGATTCTTCACCATGGGAATGGTGGGGACAGCAATACCTCTGTCCCTCTTAAATAGGAAGGAATAATAGAACTAGTCTTCTATTGCTCTTTTGGGAAGAGAATGAGTTACAGAGACCAAAATGCAGAGTCCTGGGGCATTGCCCAAAGATCCCAACTCCAGAGACCCAGTGGCTGCATTTGAGTCCTGACTCCAGCACTCTCAGTTTCTGGGGACTTAGACAGGACCTCAGTCTCAGGTGCCGTCTCTATAAGAGGGGACTAATTATGGTGCCTACTTTGAAGACACTTAGGGGAATCACAGTGGCAATTCTTGGCACAGGCTATTGTGACACCATTATGGTTGTCACCATGTGGCTTCTCTACCCTGGAAGTAGAAGCAGCAGTTGACACAGCTTTGGGGCTCTCAGGTGGCTCACAAGCAGTGACACTGGGACAACTGTGAAGGCACTGAATGTAAGGGCTTTTTGATAAAAGTCTAGAGATGGCTGAGCGATCACCTGGTCATGTGACATGTGTGTGCCTCTGTGTGTGTGTGCCTGTCTCCATGTGCATATGCCTCTGTGTGTGTGTATATATATATGTGTGTGTGTGTGTGTGTGTGTGTGTGTGTGTGCCTGTCTCCATGTGCATATGCCTTTGTGTGTATGTGTGTGTATATATATGTGTGTGTGTGTGTGCCTGTCTCCATGTGCATATGCCTCTGTATATATGTATGTGTATATATATATATATATATATATGTGTGTGTGTGTGTGTGTGTGTGTGTGTGCATGTGCCACTGTGTGTGTGCATGCCTGTGTGTGTGCAGTGTGTACATGTGTGCAAACCAGGCTCTTTCCTTCTCTCACACCAGAGTTTGTGCTTGTGGCTATCTCTAGGGAAGCCTTCCTGACTGCCCAGCTGCTGTATTTAGGAGCTTGGTGGAAATCTGACTGGAGGCCAATAGCCTAGAGGGCACAGGGCATCCAGATTAGGCTAATTTGGATGGAGACCATGACCTACCTTTTGGTCTGGGTGAATTCCTGATGGAGGAAGATAGAGGGTGAGTGGAAGAAGCAGCGGTTGGAGGAGGGGCTATAGAATAAGGAACTAGTAGTAGGTGTGGTCACATACACCTTTAATCCCAGCGCTGAGGTGGCAGAGTGTGTGTGTGCCTGTGGATCTGTCAGTTAGAGGCCAGCTTGGTCTACAGAGGGAGTTCCAGGCCAGCCAGTCCTATACAATGAGAGCCTCTTAAAAAAAAAAGAAAAGAAAGAAAGAGAGAGATAGAGAGAGAAAGAAAGAGAAAGAAAAAAAGAAGAGAAAAGGAAAGAAAAAAAAGAGAAATGAGGGCTGAGGAGAAGGCTCAGAGGCTAAGAGCACTGGCTGCTCTCCCAGAGGACTCAGGTTGGATTCTCAGCATCCACATGGCTGTCAATAACCCACTGCAAGCCCAGGCTTTTTGTTTTTCCTTAAAATATGGTTCATTTATTTAAGTATTTTTATTTCTGTTTGTGTGTTCCTTAGTAAATAAGGCATCCCTGGGCAGTGGTGGTGCATGCCTTTAATCCCAGCACTTGGGAGGCAGGGGCAGGCAGATTTCTGAGTTCGAGGCCAGCCTGGTCTACAGAGTGAGTTCCAGGACAGTCAGGACTACACAGAGAAACCCTGTCTCAAAAAAAAAAAAAAAAAAAAAAAAAGTAAAAAGGCATCCCACATGATGAATAGGCACATTTATACCACAACCCTGGTTATTTCAGACAATATATTTTGATCATATTCTTTCCCCTCCCTAATTCCTCCCAGAACCCCTCTCCTCTCCTCCTCCCTACCCACCAAACTTCACGCTCGCTCTTTCTCTCTCTTAAAAACAGAACAAGCTGAGGTGGTGGTGCCTGCTTTTAACCCCAGCATTCAGGAGGCAGAGGCAGGCAGCTCTCTGTGATATCCAGGCCAGCCTGGTCTACAGAGTTCCAGGATAGCACTACACACAGTCGTCCTGTTTTAAAAACCTTGGAGTCAGGTTTGTGTTGGCCAACTGTTTCCGAGCGTGAGGTTCTTGAGTGTGGTTGATACACCCCATGTCACTCCATTAAAGAAAGCCGATGTCCCCTTTCCCACCAGTATCTGTTGCAAACAGCCGCTTGGTGAGGGGTGGGAGTTTGTGCTTGCCTTACCTTCTGCACGCTGGGGATTTTTTGTCTGGCTTGAGCTGTGCAGATCTTATGCACGTTGTCACAGTTTCTGTGAGTTCATGTGTGCGTCTTCTTGTCGAGTCTGGAAACTTCAGTTTCCTTCGGATTCATCTTGCCACCTCTGGCTCTTACAGCCTCCCTACCCGCTCTCTGGAATAGATAGATCCCTGAGCTTTGAGGATATGAGAAACATCTCCCATTTAGGGCTGAGTGCCCCTAAATCTCTCAGAGAGCTGTGAGTCTCTGTTAATTCCCCATCGACTGCTAGAATCTCCTCCGATGAGGGCTGGGTGATGTGACGATCTATGGGACAGCAGTATGTCATTAGGGGTCGGTTTATTGCTAGGGTGATTAAGCAGAATCATACTAGGTTTTCCCTTAGGGCCCAAAACGAAGCCAAAGCAAATCTGAGGTCAAGGTCGTCTTAGCTATGAGCATACATTTGCACCTGAATGGAGGATGAGACGTGTCGGACTGGTCCTTGACAGCCTTCCCTCCAACTGTTGGCCACGCCCCTGGTACCAGGAAGACTAACACAGCCAGCTCAGTGGATTTGCCAACCTCCCGCTGGTGCCTGTGCCCTTCACCTGGCTCTGTTCCAGAGCAACTACACACACGCCCTGCAGGTGGAAGACCCATCAGGCACGGAGGAGGGTGGGGAGCGACTGTAGGGACACCGTGCTAAGCCTGGGTGCGACCAGACCTGCCTGGGAGAAGGGCAGTGAGCTAAGTCCGGGAGGGGTGAAGCATGCCCAGGAGATGCAGGGCCTGCCTGGGAGGGCCGAGTGCTAATGCCTAGTTAGGGCAGGGCCTGCCTTGGAGGGGTGCTGAGCCTAGGGGGCGGGGTGAGGAGCCTGAGAGGGGAGGAGGTGCTGAGCGTGGAAGAGGAGGAGCGTTGAGCCTGGATGGGGCGAGGCTCTGTCTACAGTAGAGGGACCTAGCTGGAACCGCAGGAAGCTGAGTCTGTCTAGTACACAGCTGTTCAGAGTCGGCTGGGTTGAAGTCGCAGGACCAACTTCTAAGGGAGGGGAGGGGCAGGAGTGCAGAGCTCGGAGTCCACATCCGAGAAGCTCTTGGGACCCCCAAGTCCAGGGCATTTTACCACGAGCGAAGGAACTCATCCTCAACTACCGGAAAAATGCTGGCCGCGCATCTGGCTTCGTCATGCCCTTGGAGGTAGGCTGAGCGTCTGTCTGGGATTTGCAAACACGGGTGAGTTCAGGCTCTGACACTGGCCAATCTGCTGTAGAAGGAGATTTAGGACAAGGTCTATGTGAACATTCATTGTCAAGGAGCCAGAGAGGCGGCTCAGTAGTTAAGAGAGCTGGGTGCTCTCGTGAGGATCTGGGTTAGGTTCCCAACACCCACATGGTGATTCACAACTCACTGTGTCTCCAGTTTTCCACGGGATCCGACGCCCTCATCTGACTTCTGAAGGTACCAAGCATGCACGTGGTGCACAGTCATGCATGCAAGCAAGCATTCGTACAGTGTAAAATAAATAGTATTTAAATTTTTATTTTATTATTTTTTTATGTATATGAGTGTTTTGCCTACATGTTCATTACCTGTGCCTAGTACCTACAGGGACCAAAAAAGGGCGTCAGATCCCCTAGAAACCATTGAACCATCTCTCCAAACCCAAATAAATATTTTTCAAAAAAAGTGATTGCCAAGTGCATGCTTGTTATCAAGCCCTCAGAAGGTAGAAACAAAAAAGCTCACGGGTTCAAAGTCATCTTTAGCTATAAATCGAACTCAAGGTGAGCCTGGACTGACTGCACAGTAAGTTTGAGGCCAGCCTAAGCTACATAAGAGACTCTATCTGAACAAAACTAAACAAAAGGATTAATCGTTCTTTGGTCCCCTTTCCCCAGTTCCTTCTGATCTTCCTGGCAACCTGACTTCGGTGGACTGTGCTGGCTTTGATACCTACCAAGTTCAAGGAGAGGTCCTGGCGGTCCACCAAAAGGCACTGCTTTAGGTCAGTAAGACTTCGGACTTTGGCCCCACCCACATCTGGCTGACCACACCTCTTAACTTGCCCCCACGCCCTGGCTCTGCCCTTTAAAGCCCCGCCCTCTGGAGTGGAGCAGGGATTGGCCAGATTCCCTACCATAGTCCTGCCCTCGACACGCCCCCCTTTACCTTGAACTTTCAGGGGCCCAGGGAAGCTTCTCTGCTCTGGAGAGCCTGCTCCACCCGACCCGGTGCGACCGAGGCACAATCTCCTAACCTTTTTTTCTAGGGCTACCGCTTTGCCCCCCCACCCCCCGACCCAAGGTCCAAGCCCTCTGGTTTCCAGCCAGGGGTCAGGGCAGTGTCTCTTGGGAGGAATAAATGGTTGGAGGTTTTTTCCCCATATCGTCTTCTTCCTGCTCTCTATGTAGTGTTGACACAACTCTTATCTCCCCACTCACTCTGGACAGTGCCATGGTCTCACAGTGTCATGGTCCTTGGGTGGAGTAGAGGACGCCATTTTGAGCTTAAAGTCATCAGTCAGATGCTAAAGAACCCACACTCTGAGGGAAGGTTAACTGGGGTCTGGACTAGACAAAGTTAGCAGGGCCTGTGGTAGGAAGAGTAGGGGAAGAGCTTAACTAGTGGCCTGGAGATTGACGCTCAGGTAGAATGCTCGCCTACCAAACAAGAGGTTCTGAGTTCCAACCCCAACACTGTGTAAACTGGGTGTGCTGGCGCTCACTGTGATCCCAGCACTCAAAAGGTAGAGACAGAAAGTTCCATATCCCAAGATTGTCCTCACCTACACACCAAATCTGGGGTGCTGGGGGAAGGCTGTGGATGGTACTTAGGTAGGTCGGGCATTGCCCAGAACACTAGTCAACGGTTAAGGATGGGGGAAGGATGCTGGCAGGTGATGGATCCAGACAAACCTGGGTTTCAATACTGACCATTATTCTCTTTCTTTTTTTCTTTTTTTGTTGATTTATTTACTTTTTTTTTAATGTGTCTGAGTATTTTGCCTGCACGTCTGTAAGTGGATGTACCACAAACATGCCCAGTGTCTATGAAAGCCAGGAGAAGGTGTCAGATGCCCTTGAAACTGGAGTTACACATGGCTGGGAGCTGCCATGTGAGTCCTAGGGACTGACTACTAAGCTATCTCTCCAGTCCCCTGGTCGTTCTAAACATAATCATACCCCTAGAGCCTTGGTTTCACCATCTGGAAGAGGTGAAGGAGCCTCACACCTGGGAGAATGCTCGTGTTTAGGGGCACAAGCCTCATGTACTCACCTGCTAAGTGGTAGCTGGCACAGTGTGGCCTTCAGAGGGTCGTGCTGACAGTAGGTAGACACATGCATGTGAAGGGCTTTGCACACAGGAAGTGTACTACAGGCTTTTAACACCATGGCCGTCATCCTTCCACCCACCCTCCGTACTCCCGGGAATTGCACCAGCTTTGCCAGTTGCAAGGTGTTCACACACATGGCGGGTAGCACTGGGAGGAAGTGGCTTTACATTTTCTTTTTTTTCTTTTGGTGTTTTCAAGACAGGGTTTCTCTGTGTAGCCCTGGCTGTCCTGGAACTCACTTGGTAGACCAGGCTGGCCTCGAACTCAGAAATCTGCCTGCCTCTGCCTCCCAAGTGCTGGGATTAAAGGCGTGCGCCACCACCGCCCGGCGAGGCTTTACATTTTCAACAGGCTTGGCAAACTTGTGTGCCTGGCACACATCATGGACCACTCCGCCACCCCTATAGAGGCTTCCTTGACCTGAGCTATGTTGTTTGACCTTACTAAAACTGCCTGTGGGCTGCTCTCTATGTGAAAGTTTCACTGGAGACGCAGCTGCTGGAGCCCTCAAAGCTGATCATTCCAGCAGGAAAGGGCCACTGCTGAGGAGTGGCCATGCTGGTGGGGCCATTCAGAAGATGGCTAACTTTCAAAACTGACTCCTGTGCCCCAGCCATGCAGCTGAGTGTTCCTAATTTACAGATGTGGCTCATAGGGGAGAGGGGGCACGAAGAGGAGGTCTCAGAGATCCCTGAGAAGGGAATCTCAGATTTGAAGGTTCCTCTGCAGAGCTTCCAGGATGTCCTCCACTCCCGCAAAGTCCCCACCCATACCTAGGATTTGGGAAGTTCCAGAGAGAGGTGGCCCACCCCCTAAGAGCAGAACCCAGCTAACCCCATCTTTAGGCAGCTGTCTGGGGTCCCTCCGAGCCTCTGGAAAGCATAGGACTCCCATTGTTCCAGCCCCCTCTTGTACCTGACTGGCCAAACCGGTTCTGGGGAAGGGGGGCGGGGAGCAGGCACGTTGAGACAGCCGCCTGCCTCTGCAAGGCTTCCTCACCCTCGCCTCCCCCCTCCCTACCCCACACAATACCCAGGAGCCTGCATTGCCTAGCATTGGAGCCATGCTGACATGGTCCTCTGAGGACTTGGCTACAACCCCGTTGCCCCCAGGGTGGCCCGGAGCCCTGGACTGTACGAGCAGCTTGACGGAGGAGCTCCCCGGCTGAGGTAGGGCCCTGGGTCAGCAAAACCGTCCTCCCCTTCCTGTGTCCCTAGGGAGTTCTTTGTGCTGCTTGCCTGCTGCCTCTGGCTTCAATCCATTCTTGCCTTCCTGGGCTTTGCTTGGCTTGGAACCCCCCTTTCTGGCCATGACCTCCAACTAGGTTTTGTCCCTTAAGGAGCAAGGGATTCTGGCAGGGTCCCTGTTCCTCTGAGCAGGCAGCCAAAGGGCACTGAGCAGGGAGGGAGGGCTGGGTACCAGGGCCAAAGGTGCCATCCCAGACAACAGCAGTGACTAGGGATGCCCCGCCAGCTTGCTGGGCAGGCTGATTACCCTTCTCTAACTAGTAGAGACCACTCCTTGGTCTCTGCCAATCCTTCTTAGCCTACAGAGACACCTATGACACAGGTTTCTTAGAGGAAGCATCTGAGGGACTTTAGAGTCACCTGACACAGGAGGACACCAAGGCCCAAGGATGTGCTTATAATTTGCCGAAAGCCACAGGGCTGGTCAGTGTCAACATAGAACCTCAAACCTGATTTCCAGAGGGATCCTTGCCTCAAGTGCACTAGTCCATCTGGGATCACATCTGGATACCCAGCCACCTGAAATCATTAGCCCCTGAGACTTTTCTTTTTTTATATTATCAGAGAAATACCGCACAGTATTAAACCCAGCTCTGGACCTAAATTACCAACATCCATGTTGGGTGGTCTGCATCCTGAAAAGCTACTTGGCTGGCATCCCAGTTTGACAGGGCACTCCCATGTCCCTTCCTGGGCCTCTGCTTGGCTTGGAACCCCTGTCCAGCCATGACCTTTCCGGCCCTGAGCACGGTGGAGGCAGACCAGCTTGACACCCCCTGCTCATCCCCTGACACGTTTCTTTATCCTGTATCCCAGAAAGCCCTCAGCTCCTCTGAGGTCTTAAGATGCTTCTGCCTTGAGTTCTGATGCTTTGCTTTTTCAGCTTCATAAGTCATGGGGGGAGGGCAGTTGACCCCCAGGGGCTTCCAGGCCCGAGTATGTATATATGTACTTACACCTAAAGGAGACCTGTGTGCTGGACAGAAGCTAACTCTGCTCTCTTCTACTTGCTCCTACTACTAGCTGGTGGCCTAAGTCATCCACCACCAAAGACTGTGGAGATAACACTCAGGGGATCGCCTACCAGTGACAAGGCTCACTGTGCCCTGTACCTTAGGCATCTCCTGTGCATTGCTGTTAATTCTTGTATTAGCACTAGGGAGTGGGTACCAGCTTTTTTACTTTACTTTAGGTTGAGTGACTTACCCAGATGAGCTCTTATAGACTTGAGGGACAAAGGTTAATTAGGGGAGTGAGGTACACTTGTTGTTTTGGGGGAGAGCCCCTGAGGAACAGCCAGCCTTTCCCTCAAGTCCCCAAACTGGAAGAGGAGGCTGGGGTGCAGTGCAGACTCCCATTTGTCCTCTCTACCGGACGCTGTCTCTAGTTCAGGCCTGGGGTTAGTTCTCCATCTTTTTGTCTTTGGGGGTTTGAGCCTTGCAACAGTGAGCTGGGACTTCCTCCAGGAAGCCTTCCTGGCATACTGAGATTGGGCTGGGCCCAGCCCCCTTCTGTGTTAGTGCCTGTGGTTTGCTTCATGCCAACTCAGATTCTAACAGCTTTTGTTTTCTGGCTCTCCCGCCAGACTGGCAACCCCACTGAGCTATTATTTCTTCACCCCAGTCAGTCTCCTTGTTTTTGTTTGTTTGTTTGTTTTCGGATCTTCCCATCTGCCTGAATGTTTGGACCAGTCTGAGATTTGAGATTGTCTCAGCCTCAACTCAGCCTGTCCCCGGGCCTCAAGTGTCTCACCCTCTGTGGTTTCTCTCCTTCAGAGACTCCAAAGTCAGTTCCTGAGCTGTTGTCTCTAAGGCCGCCATTTCTCTGGGTCTCCCTCTTATTTCTGCCAGACTGGGCACTGCCCCTTTGGCCTGAGGTGCCTCTGCAGGGGTCCTCATTGCCCAGACTACCCATGGCACAGCCAGGCAAGTGTAGGCCCCCGCCCAGCCCCAGCCCGCTGCCTGCTCCCTCCCTCTCTTCGCCTCACCACAGGGTTTGATGAATCAAACTCTTTGTCTGGGTGGGATCTCCCCCAGCCAGCTGGGCAGAGACAGGGCTTCCCCTGCCGGAGCAGGCAGGCAGCAACAGCCGCAGCTTCAGCTGATGAGGTGAGGGTCAAGAGAGAGGCCACAGAGGGCCCAGGGCAGAAGCTTGAGGGTCTTGGACCTCTGGGCTCATCATCCTGCCCTGGGGTGCTGGCAAACTGCCTGGGGATGGCGTCCTGCCCGGAAGCGGCCCGTTCGGCCTGGCTTGATCATGTCTGGGAGCTGGGATGGGGATAAGCCCCTCAGTCATCCCAAACTGGGGATTGGGCATCTCTCTGCTCTTTCCTGGGAGGGACTAATCTGGGTGGTGGCCTGCCTGTCAGTCTGTGACCCTCCCAGCCAGCTTGGCAAGGCCGTAGGTATCACTCAGCATGAAGGCCTCAAGTCTGGGTACGGAAGGGGGTGGATAACCTCACAACTAGACAATTGGGGCCCGTGTGTATCTGCATCCTGGTATGTGCGTACATGCCTGGAGCGTGTGTGTGTGTGTGTGTGTGTGTGTGTGTGTGTATGTGAGAGAGAGAGAGACTGAGAGAAAACATCTAAGTTTGTGTAACAAAACTAAACTGAAAGGATCTGACTGTGTATCCGAGTTTGACATGTTTCAAGTTATCGATGAAACTATGAATGCCCAAAGAGAATATGTGTTTGTGTGCTGGAACATGAATTTGTGTGACAGTGTATGTTATCTGTATGTCTGATCACGTGTCCATGTGTTAGGGGACGTACAAGGTGGCTAAAAAGGCAGATTTGGAAGCCATGATACCCGGGCGAGAAGCCTGGCTCTGCCATTCAGCAGACTCTCCTCACCCACAGCATCAGATCCTTAGGTCAAGCGATGGAGTTTTAAATGAGATACTACACTTCCTCATTTAATAAGTGCTGATTAATATTGGTGTTTACTAAATAGGCATGTGAGTGTATCTGTGTATTGTGTGCATGTGCACAAGAGGGTCTCTGCAGGCCTCCAGGACATGGTGGCACACTGGCCCTCCCTGGTGTACTATATTTGGGTCTGACACTTTCTCCCCTGCAGGCCCAGGAGGGTGGCGGAGTAAAGAAGGAATGGACTGTGGGCCACCTGCAACCCTCCAGCCTCACCTGGCTGGACCACCTGGCACTGCCCGTCGCCCAGTAGCCGTGTGCCAGCAGGAGAGTCTGTCCTTTGTGGAGCTGCCCAGCCTGCAACCTCCAAGCCCAGTGTGCGTGAACCTCTTTCCCATTGCTCCAGAGGAACTACAAACTCCTGGTAGCCGCTGGTCCCTGGCGACCCCTGCCCCTCTCCAAGGACTGTTATGGCCGGCGTCCCCAAGAGGCCCAGATACCCATATCTCCACCAGTGGAGGCATGAGGCCCAGCAGGGCTGGCAGCTGGCCTCACTGTCCTGGTGCCCAGCCCCCAACTCTGGTGGGACCCTGGAGCTCTCAGGACATACAGCCCCAACGCAGGGCCAGCCACGGTGGCTCAGAGAAGTCAGCCTGTGAGTCACCCTGGTCGGGGGTGGGCCCTTTGGGGCAGCTAGGGGAGGGACTGGGTGGCTCTTTTTGAACCCTTTAAACTCCAGAGTGCCCCAAAAGGCAGGGAAAGTTTTAGGGACAAGGGAAAGATGGCTCATAGAGCCCAAGTGACTTGTTAGTATTACATAAGTAGCCTGGCAGCCCCTATTTCCCTGTTCCTTTGCTCTCTGCAGTCAGGTCCTCTACGTAAAGCTCTTGAGATCTCATTGCCCCAGGAACCTTATTTTGATGCGCCGCCACCACAACAAGGAGGAAGATGGGACAGACTACAGTGGGTGACAGGTGTTATTTTATCCCCACCCTTAGGGCGCAAGATGCAGGTGTATCATAATGAAGAGGCCACTGGCGACACCGAGACCCCCACGGGCCTTCTGGAGACTGGCCAGGCTGCGCAAGAGCAGGCTCTGTGTGCGCAAGAGCCTCGGCCACAGGAGCTTCCTGGGAACACCAGAGGGGGCCTTGAGGGACAAGAGCGAAGGCGGTTCTCGGCCTCAGAGCTGATGACTAGGCTGCATTCCTCTCTGCGCTTGGGGCGCAGCACGGCCACGAGGGCTCTGACCTCGGGCTCAGGTGCTGGAGTCATCCGGGAAGGTACCAGCTATCCTCTGGGTTCTGAGGGTGGGCAGGGCACAGCCTACCCACCCGTGTTAACGTCTTCAGGTGATCAGTCAGGCGCTCCGTGTTCTCTAGATCGCCCGACCCCAGCTCTTGCTTTCTGTAGGGAAACTGCCCGTGAGGGAATCCCGAAGAACCGAGACGAGGATGGACAGCGTGTCGTTGCCAGCACCCGTCGATCTAAATGAGGTCCACGGTGGTCTGGTGGAGCCCAGGTACCCACCTCTCTCATGGGGCTCGGGTTGGGGAGGGATGCAAAGAGGTCCTGACGCTCTTTCCTAGGCTGGGCACGCACGAAAAGTCGACTCAGGATCCCAGCAACGCCACTGAGCGGCGCCAGTCCCGTTTCCTCCTTAATTGTACGTGCAGAGGTGCTGCGAGGGACTCAGGGGAGACGGGGCTGGGGACATTGGAAACTGGGGACCCCGCTTTGGGGAAGTGGGAGGTAGAGACGGTGGGCGAGGGAAAGAATCGCATTACCAGGGACTGGCAGGTGGGCTGGCGTGCAGTTGGTGCCCAATTAGTGTTTCTGGCCAGGGTAACTGAGCTCCCGCTCCCCGCCCCGCCCAGCTGTCCTCTACCAGGAGTACAGCGACGTGGCCAGCGCGCGCGAGTTGCGGCGGCAGCAGCGCGAGGAGGAGGGCCCCGGGGACGGGGCGGAGGGCGCGGAGGAGGGGCCCGGGCCACCGCGCGCCAACCTCTCCCCGAGCAGCTCTTTCCGCGCGCAGCGCTCGACGCGAGGCTCCACCTTCTCGCTGTGGCAGGACATCCCCGACGTGCGCGGCAGCGGCGTCCTGGCCACGCTGAGCCTGCGCGACTGCAAACTGCAGGAGGTGAGGGGCGGGGCTAGAGGAAGAAGATGGGGGGGGATCTAAGAGGACGAGGGGGCTGTCAACGTGGAGAACGGGTGGGAGAAAAGGACTCTGGAGCCCAGCAAGGAAGCCAGGAGAGAGGGCGGACAGGTGGAGCCCAGAATAGGGGCGAGGCCAGAAGCAGGTGTTGGGATCCGCAGGGAGGTGAGGGGCTGTCAACTTGCAGGGTGGGTCGGTGGCGGGCAGGGAGGAGACCTGGGAAGAAAAGGCAGAGCCTGGAGAAATAGACGGGAGGGTCTAAAACGGAGGGAGGAGCCTATGACAGGGGGCTGGGCCAGAAGTACTTGATCCAGTGGCTCAGCCGGACTCAGGGACTGTCAAAGCCGAGGGAGGGTGGGTGAGACGTCCTGGGAAGGTAAGACTTCCCCCAAGCTAGTTGAGGAGCCAGGAGGGGATCGAAGGGGAGGAGCCTAGGGCAGGGCGGGGCCAAGCGCAGGTGATTAGGGAAGATTAGTAGGGGTGAGGGACTATCAACATAGAGAGTGGGTAGGAGGACCTGGGAAAGTAAGGGTCCTGTAAGCCTTAAGGGGTAAGCCAAGGGAGAGGGCGGGGTCCAGGGCAGGGCGGGGCCATAGACAACGCCCTCGCTGGTTGGGGGAGGAGCTAAAGGCAGGTGGTGGGCGTAGTGGAGTGCCAGGATCAGAGCAGGCCCTTAGGGAAAAAATCTACCGTAACGGAGCTTGTCAACTGGCGGCTTAGGCTGTGCCCGGGCTCCACCT
The DNA here is from genome assembly GCA_030674055.1 of Rhabdomys pumilio. Taxonomy (NCBI): domain Eukaryota; kingdom Metazoa; phylum Chordata; class Mammalia; order Rodentia; family Muridae; genus Rhabdomys; species Rhabdomys pumilio. The sequence goes on along the minus strand of JANHMN010000004.1, from coordinate 11,657,832 downwards.
GGCGCCAGATTATCCAAAGGGCTGAGAAGGGCAGGGAAATGGTGTCTACAGAGGCTGCCTCTTCGTGGGAGATTTGAGACCCTGGTCCTGCATGGCCTGATGCTGCTCTGATCACCTGGCCTCCACCCTCCCTCAGGCCAAATTTGAGCTGATTACCTCGGAGGCCTCCTACATCCATAGCCTGTCGGTGGCCGTGGATCACTTCTTAGGTTCCGTGGAGCTGAGCGAGTGTCTGGGGACTCAGGACAAGCAGTGGTTATTTTCCAAACTGCCCGAGGTCAAGAGCACCAGTGAGAGGTGAGGGAGTGACCTGGCCTGCCTGAGTGGGGACAGAGGTCTGTCGTGGTGCTGCCTTGACCTTGGCTCTCTGCAGGTTCCTTCACGACCTGGAACAGCGGCTAGAGGCGGACGTGCTGCGCTTCAGCGTGTGCGATGTGGTTCTGCACCATTGCCCGGCATTCCGCAGGGTCTACCTGCCCTACGTCACCAACCAGGCCTACCAGGAGCGCACCTACCAGCGCCTGCTGTAGGAGGGGCTCTGCGGCGGGGGACTTGGGCAGGTGGGGGGTGCAGAGGACTGGGTGAAGCAGCATCAGTCTGTGCAGCGAAGTTCTATATCTGAGATAAGGGGGACCCACTGCACGGGGCAGGAGTGTTGAGAGACCCACTAGTGACAGCGCACCCCGCCCACTGTCCAGCCTAGAGAACCCCAAGTTCCCCGGCATCCTGGCTCGCCTAGAGGAGTCTCCTGTGTGCCAGCGGCTGCCTCTCACCTCCTTCCTCATCCTACCCTTCCAGAGGGTCACCCGTCTCAAGATGTTGGTGGAGGTAACACGCTTCAGAGGGAGAGGTTGCTCTGCAACCTTTGGTCTGTCACTTTTTGAGCATGTGTTTTTCCTCCCTTTATTAGCATATAATAATTATGCATAATAAGTCTCATTGTAACATTTTCATACATACACAGGTCACACTAGGACCTCCCCTTTTCCTCTTGTCCCCTCCCACACACACACACTAGTGCCCTTTCCTTCCCAGGCGACTCTCCTACCCTCTTGTCTTTTTTGTGAGTGATTCAATGAGCTTCAATGAGGTGGCTTATAGGGACACAAGTGAGGGGTCATTTATTCATGGACACCTTACAAGTGACTACAGCATCCAAGAAACTATTTCTTTCTCTCCCACCAGAACATCTTGAAGCGGACGGCACCGGGCTCCCAGGATGAAGACATGGCCACCCAGGCCTTCAGTGCACTAAAGGAGGTGAGCTCAGGGGTTAGAGCAATGGGCTTCTGAGGGCCTCCTCTTCCCCTGCGGGGACCCAAATAACGCCCCGCCCCCATCCCACTCCCAGTTGGTGCAGGAATGTAATGCCAGCGTGCAGTCCATGAAGCGGACAGAGGAGCTCATTCACCTGAGCAAGAAGATCCACTTTGAGGGCAAGGTAAGAGAAGGCAATCCTCCTGTCCCTGGGGGTAGGGGGTAGGTCGTCACTACCCGTGGCCTCCTCTCTTTGCTCTGGACTCACCCAGCATCATCTGCTTCACCTTCCCTCCCTATTGTCCACCCCTCTCTCCAGATCTTTCCGCTGATCTCACAGGCCCGCTGGCTGGTGCGGCACGGAGAGCTGGTGGAGTTGGCCCCCCTGCCCGCCGCACCACCAGCCAAACTGAAGCTGTCCAGCAAGGCCGTGTACCTTCACCTCTTCAATGACTGCCTGCTGCTGTCCCGGAGGAAGGAGTGAGTTGGGGTGAGGGGAGAGGACAGGGAGATAGGAGACTCCATCTTTTGTCTTCTGTGATGGACGTGCCTCCAAGTACCTCAGAACCTCAGCTGGTCTGAGGCTGAGCTGCAGGGTACCCTGGGCCTTGGAGGCTCTACAACGACAGCATTGAGGCAAGCCAATCTGTCAGGCAGAGGTGAGAGGTGCCCTGTGTGCAGGAGACTCACCACTACTCTTGAGTCTGGGGCAGTGATGAAACACATGGCCAGGCCAAGTTCTTCTCCTAGTTCCGTGAACGTGAAGAGCAAGCTCTTGGCAGCTCCCCTGTGCTGGCATGCTTCATGATCTGTTCCTTTCTGATCAGAAGATGCCTCCCTGGCAAGCAGGTTCCCCTGTCAGTTTCAAAGTCAGGGTGAGTAAAGGAGCCAGGAGACAGCCATTCTCCAGACCAATAACCACTGCCTGCCACACCCTGTCCTCTGTACTTAGTACAGAGAGGGCCCCAAAGTTGTGATTTCGCTAGTAAGCTGAATGCAGAGAAAGAGTTTGGGAGACCGTAACACTGGACAGGGAGCAAAAGGGAAGATAGCTTTTGGAAATTGTTTTTAAATTTAGGGTTTTCTTTTTGTCGCTTTTGTTTTTATGGGGCAGATATTTTTGAAACAGGGTTTTTCTATATGGTCCTGGCTGTCCTGAAACTCACTCTGTAGACCAGGCTGGCTTCTACATTCCTCTGCCTCTAGAGTGCCAGGATTAAAGGCATGCGCCACCACTGCCCAGCTCTGGTGGTTTGTTTATTTTATTTGTTTCCTCAAAGATGTGTTTATACGTAGCTCTCTTAAGACACAACAGAAGAGGCATTGGATCCCATTACAGATGGTTGTGAGCTACCATGTGGTTGCTGAGACTTGAACTCAGGACCTCTGGAAGAGCAGTCAGTGCTCTTAACCACTGAGCCATCTCTCCAGCCCTCTAGTTTTTTATTTTGTGTATGGATGTGTGATGTCATGATGCACACGTGGAGGTCAAAGGGCAATCACTAGGAGCCATTTCTCTTCTTCCACCATGTGAGTCTTGGGGATCGAACTCCGTTCACCAGGGTTGTAGCAAGTGCCTTTACCCAGTGAGCCACTTTGCCAGCCAGGGAATCTTAAGCTAAAAGTGTTCATTCCTGATGGTTCAGTCAGTGAAGTGCCCTTGCACTGCCAGGCTGCACTGGGCTGTGCTGGGGGCTGAGGGTGTAGAGATGAATGAAAACTTTCTATGTTCATGGGAACCCTAGACCTGTGGGCATACATACATAACCACAGCACTAGTCACTGGTCTTTTGTTCTTGTTTGTTGTTGAATGTTTTAGTTTTGAGACAGGGTCTCACTAAGTAACTCTTGGCCAGCCTGGAACTCACTATGTAGAGCAGGCTAGCCCAGGACTCACAGAGATCCGCCTGTCTCTGCCTCCCAAGCACTGAGATCGAAGATGCCTATCGCCAGGCCCCACCTGGGTTCTTAGTTTGGTTTGTTGTTTCTAAGGCAGGGTCTCATTCTGGAGTTCCACACTGGCCTGAAACTCCGTACGTAGTCTAGGTTTGTCTCAGACTTAACCACTCTGCCTCCTGAGTGTCGGGACTACAAGTGTGAGCTACCATTTGGTTGGCTTTGGTTGGTTTAATTACATGTCTGTGTGGGATGCGTGCAGGTGCTCTCAGAGAGAGGCTTGAGGTGGACGGCTGCCCTGGAGCTGAAATTATAGGTGGTTGTTTTAATGGAAAGATCTGCTAAAAGTAACACAAAGCAGGGACTGAAAATGAATCAAGTTTCAGGAGGAAGAGACAGGAGATGCTTTTTGGTTTTGTTTTGTTTATTGTTTTCTTTTCGAGACAGGTTTTCTCTGTGTCGCCCTGGCTGTCCTGGAACTCATTCTTTAGACCAGGCTGGCCTCGAACTCAGAGATCCACCTACCTCTGCCTCCTGAGTGCTGGGATTAAAGGCGTGCGCCACCACTGCCTGGCTTTTTTTTTTTTTTTTAGATTAAGATTTATTTTACGTGTATAGGTATTTGCCTAGGTATATGTCTGTGCACTCCCATGTGCATGTAATGCCCAAAGATTCCAAAAGAGGGCACCAGATCCCCAAGAACTAGAGTTACTGACCAGTGTGAGTTGCCACATGGGTGTTGGGTTCTGAACCCAGGTCCTCTGGAATAGTAACAGGTGTTCTTAACCACTGAGCCACCTCTCTAGCCCTTAATCTGGGTTTTGAAGAGTGAGTAGAAGTTTTGTATAGAGAAGTGACTCCGGAAAGACAGAAAAGTTATGGCTGAGCAAGGTGTGCCTGGAGTTTGGTGAAGCTGGGCTGTAAACTGTAGGTGAAAAGATGTCAGGATGAGGGTGCACGCCGTTAGTCTCAGCACTCAGGGGGTAGAGACAGACAGGGGCCAGCCTGGTCTACATTGCAAGGTCCAGGCAATGAGGGCTACATAATGAGATCCTGCTGAAAACCTAAAACCATTGGAAAACACAGATCTTTTCATTATGAATCATAACAGTAGCAAAATTATAGTTATGAAGTAGCGAAGAAACACTGTTTTGGTTGGGGTCACCCCCACATGAGGAACTGTATTAAAGGTCGCAGCTTTAGGAGGGGTGAAGTCCACTGCTCTAGTGTGTGAGGGGAGGTGGACATGATAGCAGGCCACATGCACAGCGCAGTGTTACGGAAGAGGAGGTCAGCCTGTTACTGGGCTAGAATAACAAACCCAGGGCCCAGCCCCACCTCCCTGCCTCTCCCGCCGCAGACCCAGCAGCACCCGGCTCTGACTTGATACGAGCCCCATGGGAGTCCAGTTGGAGCCAGGGAACAGTGCAGAAAGACCTCAAGGGTGTCCTTGGGGTGGGAATGTGTTTTCTATTATCTTCCACTAGCAGAAACCCAGGCCACTGAACTCATAGCAATCCTCCTGCCTTAGCCTCCTGAGTTCTGTTTGAATGTCCTGATAAGACCCTTACTGTCAATTGGGAAATGGTGCCCAGTGAAGCCAAGCCTGGGAGAGCAAACAAGCCTTCCTTCTCCCTCCACCGGTTCGTGGGGTCCTGAGGTGGCTCAGAGAGTAACACCCAGGCTTCATTGACTCCTCCTGCCCCGTTGTCTGTTCTCTAGACTCGGGAAGTTTGCTGTTTTTGTCCATGCCAACATGGCTGAGCTGCAGGTTCGAGACCTCAGCCTGAAGCTCCAGGGCATCCCAGGCCATGTGTTCCTGCTCAGGCTTCTGCACGGGCAGCGTGCCAGGCACCAGCTGCTGCTGAGAGCACGGACTGAGTAAGCAAACCCTGAACAGGGGCCCTGCTGTACCCACAGGGGCAGAGAGCGAGGCTGGGTGGGCATAGCAGTGCCTGAATCCTGGCAGGTAGCACTGTGCCCCTCTATTAGGGAGGTGTCGGGAGGTTGGAAGAAGTGGGAGTTGGGGCAAAGGCCTGGTGCCTTGCTTGTAGCCAAGGATGTCTCAACCTAACCCAAGCTCCCATCCCTGCTCTGGGCCACTGTAACTTGCCCCTCATAGCCACACCTCCCCCTCCCTAGAAGTGAGAAGCAACGGTGGATTTCAGCCTTGCGTCCATCCAGCCCCCAGGAGGACAAGGAGATCACATGTGATGGGGAAGGTAGGACCCAAAATTCTCTGAGGTGACTCTGAAGATCACAAAGGGCTAGACAGGGTGCACAGACCAACCCCATAGACACATGCAAACCATCTTGCAGACTTTGAGAGATTCAGAGAGGCCAAGTGCCTAGTCCAGGTCCTCCCAGATAGACAGAGGTGGGTCTGGAGCCCACCTCTCTCTGTCTGTCTGTCTGTCTGTCTGTCTGTCTGTCTGTCTGTGTGTTGGTTGCAAAGCAGATAGCAGATAGGGGGGTGGGAAGGCTAGAATGATGGTGGTAACAAGGTTGGGGGCTCAGCTGGGATGGAGGCAGCTCCTTTGGGTGTGGTATGAGATATGAGGCTGTCAAGCAGTCCACATTACGGTTGAGAGGATCTTGGCAGGCAGTGGGCAGTAGATAGCCCTGGGAGGTGTTTGAGCAGAGGCACAGGTCTGAGAGGGGGAGGCAGACACATTCCCAGCAAACATGTGCTGTGGCTCAGGCCGGGACCGGACTGAGGTTTCGCTCATTTTATTTACTCCTCTTGGTGATCTAATTAGCCATGTCCTTTGGCTCTGTTTTTTCCGTCTCAGAGACTAAGGCTCAGAAAAGTTAAGTAACTTGCCCAAGATCACATAGCCAGTTCCTGCCCAAGCTGAGAGTTGGGCCAGGTCTGGTCTCCTCCCTCCCTCCCTTCCTTTCCTTTTTCCCTTTTTGAGACAGAGTCTTGCTGTGTAGCCCAGGCTGGCCTTGAGTGAATAGCAAGCCTCCTGTCTCAGTATCCCTATGTGCTGGATTACAAGTGTGAGCCACCACACCCAGCTCAAACTTGTTTGTGATGCTCCTGCCCATCAGATCTAGTCTGTCACGAAGATCTGAGGGCTGCAGTGGACAGCTTCTCTGGCTTAGGTCTCACTGAGGCTGAGGTCCAGCCTATTCCAGACAGGCAGTCAGCAGAAGCCACTGGGAGATGGCCCTGGGGCTGGAGAGAGGCCCTCCTGGCACAAGGCATCAGTTGCTCAGGGACCACAGCGGCCCTGTGTGGCTGGAAGTCATGAGTCTGAGGGAATCGGGCTAGGAGGTGAGGCAAGGCAGAGTGGGCGGGGTCATGTAACACACTGTGGGTCTTGAGAGGTCTTTGGAACTTTAGATACCCAGAGAACTGTTGGGTCATGTGGAGGGGGGGCATTTGGGGTTTGTGGGGGAGTCTAGAGGTCAATACAAGGTGTTGCAGACAGCTGGGATGGCCAGCACCCTTGGGCAGAGTCTCCAGTTAGGGAAACTCATTGGGTGAGATGGGCAGAGGAGCAACTGTGGCCCCTCCCCGATTTTCTTTTTCCCTACTCCCACCTCTGACCTGGGAACTCCTGGACCCTCTCTCGGGTCTCAGACCACCCCCAGGTCCAGTGTGTGAGGACTTACAAGGCCCTACAACCCGACGAACTCACCTTGGAGAAGACAGACATCCTGGCAGTGAAGACCAGGACCAGCGATGGTGAGAGCCAGGCCTTCCCGAGAGCCCTTCTGAGGGGGCAGGGCGTAGCTAGATGACCAACCAGTCACAGGGGAAGACTACGCAAGTGGTGATCACCCACAGCATTTGGGAATCTGGTTAGACCAGAGGAGGGACTTCCTGCTTGAGAATGGAGAGTGATGGGGGAGAGTGGGAAATACCCTTCTCATAGAGGTGTGGCCCTTCCGGGGAGCTGGTGATGTTATGGTATGTCACCTGGCCCCAGGCTGGCATCGGGCTGAGGTGTTCTGTCCCAGGCCTGCCCAGCAGCTCTTCATTGCTGTGTGTTCCTAGGCTGGCTGGAGGGCGTGCGTCTGGCCGATGGTGAGAAGGGGTGGGTGCCTCAGGCCCATGTGGAAGAGATCAGCAGCCTCAGTGCTCGACTACGTAACCTCCGAGAGTACAAGAGGGTCTCCAATGCCAGCAGCAAGCTGGGGGACCAGCCTGCCTGATACTCGTCTGGGGCCCGGCTGGGGCCACTCTGATGCTGGTGGGCTTCTGTCTGCCTTCCCAGGCACTGGGTGGTAATCGTCCTGTAAATTTGCTCTGGCTGCCTCTGCTCACAGTCTGAACTGGGGCCTTTGAACGGGCTGCCCCATCGGGAGGGTGCTGGCTGTTCCTGCTGTCACCAGTCTCCAGGTGTCCTGAGGGCAGAGGGGCTGCCTCAAACTGCTTGCTACTCTTACTTCCAAGTAGCAAAGTATCAGATCCAAGCAGGCTTGAATATTAAAGTGACTCCGTGAGTTTTTGTCATTGCCTCTTGTGGCTTATGCCAAGAAAGCACAACCGACTGGGGGCACCGGGCAGGGGTGGGGGTGGGGGGGCTTGAAACTATTAGAGCAGAGCTCAGAAGCCAGGCTCTCAAACAGCCTGGGCTGGGCTCCAGGCGGATGTGAAGCTGGGCCCATTAGGAGAGAATCAGTCGCTCCTTGCCTCTTTGTACTTGGTCGTTGCCAGTGAGCTGCACTTGCAGACAAATTCCTGTCCTACTGCTTGTCCTCTGTCCGCCTCCAGCTGTGAGCCTATAGCGTCATTGGAAGTCCCCTCCCCTCCCCCAACCATCTCCCCATCACAGTCCTCACAAAACCATCTACAAACATACTTCTTCCGTGTTTTGTTTTGCTTATTTGTTTAAAAAGTTTTAAATGTCTTTCATGTGAATGAGTGTTTGCTGGCATCTGGTTATGTGCACCCTATGCCTGTAATACCTAGGGGGGCCAGAAGAGGGCGACAGATTCCCTGAAACTGGAGTTACAGATGGTTGTGAGCCACCATGTGAGGGCTGGAAACCAAAACCAAGTCCCAGCCAGTGCACTTAAACCCCTGAGCCACCTCTCCGGCCCCCAACATATAAAATATGTAATATTAGCTGGGCATCAATGGAACACACCTTTAATCCCAGGACTCAGGAGGCAGAGGGAGGTGAATCTCTGAGTTCAAGGCCAGCCTGGTCTACAGAATTCCAGAACACAGGGCTACACAGAGAATAAAGAAAACAACAACAGAATTTAACTTTCCTGAATTCCTGGGATACGTACATAAACATTCATTGCAGATTTTTTTTTCCAGAAAAACTGTGTCAGAATTCCCAGGTGGAGTCCTTGAATTCTCTGTGATGGGACTAGCTTGGGTCCATGGTTTCCTGTGCACTGATCCAGGACTAGTGTTCTCCGATAGGCCCTGTTCAGTGTGGTAGCTTTCACTGATAAGCCCTACTCAGTGTGATAGCTCTCTGTCATAGCAACAAAATGCCTGAAATAATTTAAGAAGAAAAGTTTGTTTTGCGTCTCTAGAGGTTTCATTCCCGAGTCACCTAGCCCTGGTGCTGTGAGCCAATGGCAGTCCAGTAATTCATGGTAGACATGCCCAACAGACAGAGGGAGAGGTGGGGTCTCTGTATCCCCTCCCGATGACCTAATAATACCTCCCAAGTTAATTTGCCATTCCCCACCTCGGGCAGTGACCCTCTAATACCTTGGTGTCTGGGGACACTCAGATTCAAATGGTAACCGTAGCCATGTGTGCAGTCCCGAGAGCCAGGCTGGACAGGGTTGACCCTGGAGTCCCATGGGCCACTGGGGGCAATCCCTGCTGACCCAGAAGGTGAATTAGCTGTGAACAGTTGGGATGAGGCCTTCCTCAGGGCTTAGAGAAGAGGCCCAGGCATGGTGGTGCACACTCTTAATCCAAGCACTAGACAGGCAGAGGCAGGTGGATCTCTGTGAGTTCCAGGACAGCCTGAGCTGTGAGTCTCTCTCTACCCTAAAGAGGAAAGGGGAGAACTATAGAGATTAGTGGCCCTGGCCATAAGTGGCCAGGAAGGAATGCTGACCAAGGCTTTAGGATGAAATGGGATAGTATCTTCCTCCTGCTTGTTCTGTGTTTGAAGGATACACTCTACCTCCAGGCCAGCACCAGTCTCTCTTTGGTTTCACTGGGGTTTTTAGACAGGGCCACGTAGTCCAGGCTAGCTCAGACTCACAATGTAACCAAGGATAGCCCTGAATTGAGGCCGTCCTCCTTCCTAATGTTTTTTTTTTTTTTTTTTTTTTGCTCAAGTTGGGTTTTATTTATTTAATTTTTTTAAGGCAAGGTCTCCAGCCCCAGACAGCCTCAAACTCCTTACATAATCCAGACTGACCATGAACTCCTAAACCTCCTGCCTCCACCTCCCAGTGCTAGGATTACAGACCCAAGCTACCACAGCAGATTTATGTGGTGCTGGGGTTGGAACTCAGCACTAGGTCCCATTTGACTCCAAGAGGCAAACCCTCCCAAACTGAGCTGTGTCCTTTGCCCCCAGCCCCCAATTGGCTTTGTGTTTAGATTTTCATTCTTTGGATCCACCCTGAAGTCCAGGTGGTTCCCCCTCCACTGTGCCCACGTGACAGCGAGCTGCACCTCACCCGAGTTTCACGCTGCCCACACGTGCCCTCTCCTATCCATCTCCTCACTTCCCCGTCTGTCTGACTCGGCTCCTCCATTTTCCCTTGTTTTTCCTGACCTGGGCAATTTTGAGGCTTTCTGGTCGGTATTTTGTACACGATCCTGCAATTTGGGTGTATCTGATGTTTTTCTCATGACGAAGCCAGAGTTACTGTGGCTTTCGGCAAGAACACCACAGAGGTAAACAGAGTCTTGGGCTCATGACATCAGGAGGCACGTGAAGGCCACATGGGTCACCACTGGGGTTGATTGCTTTTCTTTTCTCTCCTCACTGCACCCCTTTTTGTAGCCCAAGCTAGCCACAAACTTAAGACAAACCTCTTCTTCCCTTCCCAAGTGCTGGCATGAAAAAGGTGAGCCTCCAAGCCCCGAAGATGTACACAATCCTTAAAAAAAAAAAAAAGCTGCCGGGCAGTGGTGGCGCACGCCTTTAGTCCCAGCACTTGGGAGGCAGAGGCAGGTGGATTTCTGAGTTTGAGGCCAGCCTGGCCTACAGAGTGAGTTCTAGGACAGCCAGGGCTACACAGAGAAACCCTGTCTCCAAAAAGCCAAAAAGCCAAAAAGCTTTAGAAGATCTCGAGGAAGCCCATGCTGGCCTTGACCCAAGCTGCCCGCTCCTGACGGCTAGGATAACAGACCATGTTGAAAAAACATTTGGGGAGGAATTACTAGAGATATTGACTCCTCCTCCCTCTTTCTTCCTTCCTTTTCTTTCTTTTCATTCTTTTCCTTTCTTGGAACGGGGATGAAACCCAGGCCCCACACGAGCCAGGACCAGGGGACACTCATGGATCACGTGTGTGTGGTTTGTGTTGGTCCACCACACTTTCACCTCATTCATTCCGTCAGCCCGCCATGTCTGTCTGTCAGCCTGGACTCCTTATTCACTGGGTTGCGATCCAATATCTTAGTGTCTACTTTCCTAGTGAGCTGGGTGTGGCTCGATTAGCCCAGCACTTGCTTGGAAAGGGAGAGGGGCTAAGTGAGAAGGATGGCAGCTGAGGAGACCTCCCTGTTACATAGTAAGACCCTTACACCCAAAAAGGGGAGTGGGGGCTGGGGAGGAACATGACACCGCCAGTGTTGGAGTGGCCCTGGGCTGGATCCCTGTCCAGCGTAAGCAGGCTGGATGATGCCTGAAACCCTCGAGGGCAGGGCAGAAGAAATTCATGGTTTTTTTTTTTTTTTTTTTTGGCCATGTTCTGATTCATGGGCCATATGTGAGACCCTGACCAGGACCTCTCTTGGGTCCATCCTGTCCCATGTACAGCGTTTCCTCAAGGTTCACTCTACAGCACGCTCCAGGCTCAAGTCCTGCCCAGGTAGACTTCATTAAAGAGTTGGGCCCTTTTCAAAATTTGGAGAGCGAGGGGTTTAGGAAGCAAAGAGTGTTCATTGCTGTGGAGGGGCTACAGCCCTCAGACATAGAGGAACCCATCTTTACAATACATGCTTGTATTATATTTTTAATTTATTTGTGGGGAGGTGTGGGCAAGTGGAACCGTGTCACCAGACCAAAACTGGGAAGGCTGAGCAGATTCAGAAACCCCAGTATTCTTATATCTGAGATCGGTAGATGTTTCATCTGCTTCCAACCCGGTTCCTCTCCTGGAGCACAGACCACGGCACTTCACATTAGGATGGTGAGCTCTAGTCACGTGGCACAGAACAGAGTTCTCCACGCTAATGAGGTATCTAGATGAGCCCTGAGGGTTTAGCCAATAAGCTTCCCTTCTTGGACATTCTTCCCTGCAAAAGGTATTTAATCTCTGGTCCACCCTGAGAAGGTGGTATGCACCCATTTTCCACGATGAACAATCGAGAACCAAGGACTGTCACTTTCATCAAGAACCTCCGTGGGGAGCGTGGAGAAGGCTTCAAATACTGAGCTGCACTGCCCACCGTCTAAACCTCCCACAGAAGGATCCTCTCTACTCCCAGACTCGCCACGCCTGCTAAGCCAGAGTCCCCCATTGCCCTGGCTCAGGGCTTGTCCACATCCTCAGCGGGCAAACCCCAACTCCATTTCCAATTCCCTGTAACCCAGCAGAATCTGGATGTCTGGGAGTTTGGGAGCCCCCCAGCCCCAGCCTCATTGTGGGTTCATGGACCCCTGACCCTCTGTTCCTGACTCTTCTGCATGGTTTCCAATGACAACTGAACACCTGGGAGTTTGGGAATCCCAGTCTCCTTGGCCTCAGCCTGTGCTGTGACTCACCCAGACTGGGGCCTCCATCTTAGGCTATGTTTGTAGCCTAACACTTCCTGTTTCATCTGCCTGAGCAGAGTTCACACACCCCAGCGGTGAACAGAACACAGAACCACAGGGAGCAGCTGCGGTGCCACAGTGCTTATGTGTGTGTGTGGGTGTGGGGGCGGGTTGTCAGAGGATTACTGCAAAAAACGAGTTCTCTTCCTTCCACATGTGGGTTCCGGGGATTGAACTTCGGTCATCAGATTTGGTGGCAAACGCCTTGACCTGCCCAGAGCCAACTTGCTGGCCCAAATCCATATATTTCATATGCAAATAGCATGAATTTAAGAAGACACATGGCTTCTTTAAGACTCTCTGCTTGGGCTATAAATGGGGATGGCAAAGAAGAGCACCCAGGGATAATGCCCGGTAAGTGACTCTGGAAGATGAACCAGAGGATGGGAATTTGCTTGTGAGAACCTCTGAGCAGAGCACAGGGCTTCCCTCCCTCCCTCCAGCCCCTTCAGGCTCCAGACACTCAGAGAAGTCAAGAATGGGAGTTCCTCGGTGACGGTGACGTGTGGACCAGGCCCCTGCAGTCTCTCTAGTTCGGAATCTCACTGGACCAGGGCAGCCAAGGCTGGCAACTCACAGAGTAGAGAGAGGAGCTGCACATGGCGTCAGGTGCATCCCTGCAGCAGTAGGGAGGCAGAAGCAAGTCGGTATAAGACTCGCTGAAGGAGAACCCCAGACTCAGACAGTATGCAAAGACAAAGAGTGTTTATTCTGCAGAAACAGCTAGCATGCTAGAGTCACCAAGAATTGGGGAGCGTGACCATCATTACCAAATGGTAAAGGACTGCTTCCTTGCTCCTGGTAACAATAACAGAGACATTGGAGTTCCTTTTATAACGGGACAGCTTAATTGCTTCTGAGATAACAGCAGACTTCTAAAACTTAGCGCACATTCCCAAGGGGTTACAGAAACCACCAACTGAAGGTCATAAAGGAGGTACAGGCCGGGTGGTGGTGGCGCACGCCTTTAATCCCAGCACTTGGAAGGCAGAGGCAAGCGGATTTCTGAGTTCGAGGCCAGCCTGGTCTACCGAGTGAGTTCCAGGACAGCCAGGGCTACACAGAGAAACCCTGTCTCGAAAAACAAAAAAAACAAAACAAAACAAAACAAAACAAACAAAAAAAATGGTATATACCACAGGACCTTTCAAGGTCGGCTTAGTTACAATTTTAAACTTCCCGTGACTCTCCAAGTTAGTGACAAATGGTGAAAGTTAAGCCAGATAACGGCTCCTAGTGTATATGCATGCAGGCGTTCTCTGTCAAAATCTCTTATTTAATTTATGATCTAAACGTGTAAACTCGCAGTGAGCTTTTACCATGTGAACAAACGCTCTGCGTGTCCTAGGCACAAAGGGCAGAGATAAGTCCCCCTCCCCTCTTCTCCCCAAGACTTCAGCTTAGAGACACACAATTCCCTGCTAAGGCTTTACCTAGCCTCCTGCTGTGTCACCTTAAGGTGCTAACCAGAGGCTGCAGTTGCCAGCCTTAAAGTGACTCGGTCATGCCGGGCAGTGGTGGCGCAAGCCTTTAATCCCAGCACTTGGGAGGCAGAGGCAGGCGGATTTCTGAGTTCGAGGCCAGTCTGGGTCTACAGAGTGAGTTCCAGGACAGCCAGGGCTACAGTGAAACCCTGTCTCTAAAAAAACTAAAAAAAAAAAAAAAAAAAAAAAAAGGTGACTCAGTCAAGTGGATCAGTTGCAGAGCTGTAGCAGAGCACCTTTCACCCAGGATAGACAGCAACCGGTCGTCCATGGCCTAGTTTCTAAGTGGAGATGAAATGGGATATATTAAAAAAAAATGGATTCCTCACAGAGCTCTGTGAGTTCAAGGCCAGCCTGGTCTACAGAATGAGTACCAGGCCAATCAAAGTCATACAATGAGATCTTGTTTTCAAAAAACAAAGGAGAAAACAAAAAGACAGAGGCTCCTGGCACATCTGGTCTCAGCTGGTAGAGGGTCCAGGCTACACACTGGGAGCCTGGGCTGGCCTGGCACACACAGCCAGCCAGAAAAACAATGTGACAAAAGATCTCCAAGAGCCCCATGCATCATTCCCCCTCCCCCCTCCAGGCAGAACCACAGGGTTCACCTGCCCCCGCCCAGGAGGCCCTGACCTGGCAATTGGCCTTGGCTAAGGACCCAAGGCCCTGCCTCTGCTTGTTGCAGAAGGAGATACACAGGCTGCTTTCTGCAGGACGGGAGGTGGGGAGGGCACCGTAGGGGTAGAGGTCCAGCACTGTCTACCCAACTGGTCTCCAGGCCTTGGCTCTCAGGAGCTGGTTTTGAAGGCTCTGGTACTCATTCCTGCCTTTGCTGGGGACCTGCTTGTAGTGAGAAGTCTAGAATTTCTTAAACACACAAACACACACACGAAATATTATAAGAATGTGTTTTTGCTTTAATCCAGGTATGGAAGAGAGTTGTTACAGACTATCCATAGTAGCTGACATGATTCATCTCATGTTCCAGCTGAGGAGTGATTTTGCCAGCTGCAGACAGTTTCTGTGGTTGTGTGACTTTTAAAATTCTGGAGAGTTTTCTGAAGGTAGATAAATGCTAGGGCCCTGGGAGGCATGGTGGGTTGTTGGTTGGTGGTGGTGGTGATGGTGGTCATAGTTTGTTCAGTAGTCCTGCACAAAACAAAAAGAAGAAGAAGAAGAAGAAGAAGAAGAAGAAGAAGAAGAAGAAGAAATTGGAAATCCAGATAGCAAAGACCAAACTTGCTCCAAGGAACACCCCTAATCTGCAGGAAGTAATCTAACAATAAACATTAACCCCTTTCTGACCCCTGACTTTATTCAGGTATCTCTTCCTTTTCCTCTCTATTCCCTTTCTTTTCTTACATGTTGGGAGCCGACCCCTAGCTGAAAGCAGAACAGCGCTAGTTCAAGGCTTGGCTTAGTACCTTGCCATGGCTCACCACTTTACTCCCATCCATCTTAGGATCCCTATTAGGGCTACTTATTCTCTTGTCTCTTGGGCCCATACTGTTCAACAAACTGATGGCTTTTGTACGACAACAGAGAGATGCTATTCAAATGAAACCCATACAGGTCCATTTTCACAAGCTGGAAGTAGGGGACTCTAAGACCTCTGTCATTGAGATCAATGAGAATTAGCCCCTAACTTACATACTAAACCAGATAGTCAACAACGGGTAAGAGAACACCTCAAGACCCTTGCCCCTAACTGGGAGGCCTCACTAACCTAAGACAGGAGTTCAACCAAATGGCGGTTGAGTATCCAGAGACAGGAAAGGGAGGATAGGATCTGTTCCAGCCTAAGACAGACAGAGTTTCTGTAAGTTTTCCCAGCCTTCCCTTTTGAAAAAATTAAAAAGGGGGACTTGTTGGGAGCTAACTCCTAGCTGAAAGTGGCTATCGTCTTTGCAGCCATCTTGGGTCATATATTTATAGGTTGATACTTTTTCACCCTGATAAGAGACTTGTTTTTCTAGCATATTTTTGTAAGCAGCCCACAATACCTGAGCACACTCTGTTAAACATCTTGTTTTTCTCAGACATATCTTGGACTTGTTATTTAGTGCCGCCAGCTGCAAGGCACTTATGGTTGAGTGTCTCCAGCTACACTCCCATATGTGCTTATATACCCATAATTGCCTTTCAATAAACGAGACTTGATCAGACACTCTGTCTTGTCTCCATTCTTTGCATCTCTTGCCCTTCCATCCCCACTTTCTCCCTTACAGACCCCATTGACTGACCCTCAGGCCAGATCACATACCTAATGCTAAGGGATTAAAGGGTAGTTGTTTAGGATTTAGAAAGATGTTTTAAGGTCTAAAAAGATGTTTTTAGGTTGATAATGCAAGTTACAATAGGAATCGATTTAGGTATATAACTCTGAACCTCCCAAGATAAGATAGATGATAGAATACTTTCTCCAAGGTTGCTAGATACATATAGACTGGACATCATAAATGTCATCTTTCCTGATAGTTTTTGTAATTGTTATTATTGCTTATAATTTATTATTATTTATTAAGAGAAAGAGCCTTTTATTGGACTAAAAGGGGAAAATGTAGAGAGAGTCTCTTGTGTACTGTGTGAAACTATCATCTGTCAGTAAAAGGCTGATGTCCTATTATCTGGTGCAGGGAATAGAAGGTGGGGCATCCAGTAGAGATAGAGAGATTTCTGGGAAAGGGGAGGTTTTGGGGCAAAGAGATTTGCCCCAAATTCTGAGGTGACAGATGCATGAAACTGATTAGAGGTAACCCTCCATGTGGTACACATAGACTAGAGTAAATTAAGCTATGAACTAGTCTGGAAGGAAGCCCAAGTTTATGGCCTGGGCATTTATTCATAAATAATAAGCCTCAGAGTTGTTATTTTGGGAACTGGGGCACAGGTGAAAAAGCCTGTAGTTACACAATGGTTAGGAGAGGACCAGTTTGACTCCCAGCACACACATGTCATGTGACTCAAAATCACCTGTGTGGTGGTAGGAATGAGAACATCTCCTGTAGGCTCTAGAAACTCTCACACCGAGTTTGTCATTTCCTATAAAACCTTGTCCCGATGCGTGTCCAGGGCTTTTCTCTACCAAAACCACCCCGTGGGTTGGCAGTAAGTTAAGTCCAAGTCTGAGCTTGTGAATAAAGATCCTTGTGTGTTTGCATCAGATCGGCTCCTGATTGGTCTTTTGGGGTTCATGAATCTTTCCTGATACTACAGTGGTCACGTGTTCCAGGACCGGAATCTGGTCAAGAATAGATGAAACACACTGACCGTCCTCAGCTATGCACCTTCCTGGGTTTCTAAATCCACTTGAACTGCTCCACACCTGAGTTCCTCGGGATAAGTCCAATCTCTGTCTAGTCAGGATATCTCCAACTTCTTCTTGTTTTTTTTTTTTTTTTTCTCAAACATTTGACAAACCAGCAGCAGCAGCCACAGGAGCAGGAACCAAGAAGAGGAACAGCCATGTCAGTGTTATGCCCAGGTCTCAAGATCCCCAGGAGAGCTCAAAGAATTGCCAGATCCGATGCAGTGAGGCAAAGAGTCTTTTAATAAACTCGAACCTGCTGGGCGGTGGTGGTGCATGCCTTTAATCCCAGCACTTGGGAGGCAGAGCAGGGAGATTTCTGAGTTCCAGGCCAGCCTGGTCTACAGAGTGAGTTCTGGGACAGCCAGGGCTATACAGAGAAACCCTGTCTCGAATAAGAAAAAAACAAAATAAAATGAAGAATGAATTTAAACCCAGGTTAGGATCGAGATCTGCACAGGGCAGTATTTTGATGCCGAGCCCAGGGGCTTAGGGAGTTTATACCCAGGAAGGTTCTGATGTTTCAGGGTTACATGGCAGATAAGGGAAATCATTCTTCACACACAATTCCATCTGTTTAGGCAGCAGGCAGGGCCGTGCAATTGGGGAGGGATGCTCCTTTGGCCTTTAAGGTGCTATCAGGGGTAAGTGTGTTTACAAACCAGTCACAGCTGTCTGGGAACCCTTAAATGGCTTAATCTCTCCAAGGATGTGTGATTCTTCATTTCTCCCAAGGCCAGAAGCCACCTGTGCTGGGGAGTGTCTAGCTATCCCTCAGACAGAGTGCCAACCTCAGCACCATGGGGGCTGGGAGCTGTGGCTACTTGGCATTTGCTGTTCTGGGAGGGGTTTTGCATTAGGGACTGCTATTGGAATGACGGTTGTGTCTCTTTTGATTTTGAACGGTCAGGCAGCAGGAAGGAGCAAGGCGGGTGAAGGGGAGCTTTTGTGAGCATGAGGGGGTGCTGAGGCAAGGGAAGTGCTGAGGCTGGCACTGGCTGCCCAGCCTCTTCACCAGCACCTCCTCTTCCTTTTCTTCCTCCTCCTCCTTCTCCTCTTTTAGAGCCCCCTCTCTCAGGGCTCTGGCATTTTTACCGTCTACAGAGTCCTCAGAATTAAACTATTTGCAGCTGGCAGAATCACACCCCTGCTGGAGCGTTCACAAGGCAGACAAATGGTCAGCCACTGTGGACAATCTGAAACAGCCCCATATATATACCACACCTGGGATTAAAACCAAAACATGTTTACAAAACATAACTGATAGGCTGGAGAGATGGCTCAGCAGTTAAGAGCACTGACTACTCTTCCTGAGGTTCTGAGTTCAATTCCTAGCAACTGCATGGTGGCTCACAACCATATGTAATGAGATCTGATGCCCTCTTCTGGTGGGTGTGAAGAAAGATATCTATCTATCTATCTATCTATCTATGAATGACCTGTGCCAACACAGCTGTCATGTATGTGTGTGTATATATATGTACACATATGCATATACATATACATAACATAACTGAGTTTTTAAAGAAACCAAAACTCTCACTACAAAGCAACAATTTTTAAATTGAAAAACATGGGCTGCGCCAGGCAGTGGTGGCACACACCTTTAATCCCAGCACTTGGGAGGCAGAGGCAGGCAGATTTCTGAGTTCCAGGCCAGCCTGGTCTACCGAGTGAGTGCCAGGACAGCCAGGGCTACACAGAGAAACCCTGTCTCGAAAAAAAAAAAATTAAAAACATGGGCTGAGGATGTGTGTAGGTGCCAGTGGCTAAGGGTAACCGGGTTCACCTGAGAGGAAGGCTGGGAATGAAAGGGGAATGGAGGGCGAGAGAAAATGTGGGGCCAAGACAACATATTCTGATCAAGGCCCGCAGTTTAATATTTTGCTTTCACATATAAAGGGGGAAGCCCCACCCCCCAGAGTCTCTTCTTGTTTCAGCCCAGTGGCTGGCTGAGGGGATAGCAGCCCAGAGGTGTCAAGGCAAGCTCAGCAAGTTCATTCTTCTAGCTCCTGTAGCAGACTGCAGGGTGCCAAGGCCAGCAATGCAATGCCTCCTAGGTCCTATTGTTGTTTGGTCTACTGTGATAAATGACTCGATGGCTGTGGGGGAGGGCACAGATGTGTGTGTAACAGTTTCCTCCAAGATTGAAACACTTCATTCTATGGGGAAGCTCTTTGAACAGGAAGATAAAAACTCAGAATAGCTTCAGGAAGTCCCTGAAACTGACCAGATTCACTAGGCACTTTCCATTCAGAGTAAGAAGAAAAGCCATGGACTGAAGGCTTTGTGCAAACCTGTGGTGTTACAGTGGGGTGGAAGCAACTTCTCCTGTTTAAAGAGCTTCCCCACAGGATGGAATGTTTCAATCTAGGAGGAAACTTTTACATCCTCAGCCCATGGTTTGTTTTTTTTTTTTTTTTTTTTTTTTTTTTT
>JANHMN010000004.1:11555044-11638425 GCA_030674055.1 Rhabdomys pumilio | reverse complement strand
ATATATATATATATATATATATATATATATATATATATATATCACCTGTTACTAATAATTCATTGGTGGCATCTCCTAAAGGAGATAATGGTGACTCTGGATCCTTCTCTCTGTGTTTGCCAGCTGCCATGAAGCAAGCCTCTAGGAGATCTGTTCTCTCTCGCTCAAGATTCATTTTTGCTTTTTGCTTATTTGTTGTTTTGTCTGTGTACCCCTGAATGTCCTGGAACTCACTCTGTAGACCAGACTGGCCTCGAACTCCTGAGATCCACCTGCCTCTGCCTGCTGAGTGCTGGGATTAAATCTGTACACCACCACCACCCAGCTTCATTTTTACTTTTTTTTAAATGAATGTGTGTGTGCAGGTGCCACAGAGGCCAGTTGGGGGCATCAGATCTCCTGGAGCCAGAGTTCCAGGGAGTCCTGGGCCACCTGGTGGGAGTGCTGGGAACTGACTTGACTCAGGTCCTCTGAAAGAATGCCAAGGACTTGAAGCTGCTGAGCTGCCTCTCTAATTAATCCCTTGCTGTTTTATTATTACATGTATTTTTTATTTATTTTTATTTTATTTTATTTATTTTTTTATTTTTTGGTTTTTCGAGACAGGGTTTCTCTGTGTAGCCCTGGCTGTCCTGGAACACACTCTGTAGACCAGGCTGGCCTGGAACTCAGAAATCTGCCTGCCTCTGCCTCCCAAGTGCTGGGATTAAAGGCGTGCGCCACCACCGCCGGCTTCATGTATTTTTTATGTGTATTTATTGGGTGTGTGTTTGGGTGCGCACATGCTACAGCACATGTCTCCAGACCAGACAATAACTTGTGGAAGTTGATTCTCTCCTTCTACCACACGGAGACTGGGGATCGGATCCAAGTCATAGGCTTGGTGGTACTCCCAGCCCTTGGGAGGCAGAAGTAGGTGGATCTCTGAGAGTTCATGGTCACTCTCGTCTACTTAGTGAGACCCTGCCTCAATAAACAAACATAAATAAATGAAATCCCTAATTTGGAAGTGAAGAGAAACTTCTTGGTGGAGGGGTCTGATTCCCACGGAGCTGATGACGACTCTCATAATAGAGCCGAGAGCTTCTTACACAGGAAGACACCAACAAGGACTCTGCCGACACCTCTGATTTGGCTGGACATTAACTGTCAATTTTTGCAGATAAGAACCACTGGTTTTTTTTTTTTCTTATAGAAATCAGCAGCAATAGATTCTATGATTATATAAAGTAAAAAAAGTCAAAAACTTACAGACACAGACACAGTCTGTAGGCCTGTAAAAAGCCCATCTGAATATTTGGTGCACAGAGAGCATATGCCTCAGGTGCATTCTGTGCTTTTCTTTTGTGCACAAAACCTGATACAACTGAGGGTCTTAGGTTGGACCATGGCAAATAAAAAAAATTCTGAAAAAGTTCCTCAAAATTAAAGCATCAGTTAATTCCTACCACTCTTTTAAAATGTGTTCTTGGCAGCTGTAAAGATGGGTCCATGGTTAAGGGCACTGGCCACTCTTCCAGAGGGACTGGCTTTAATTCCCAACAACCACAGGACAGCTCACGACTGTCCATATCCCCAGTTTCAGGGGATCTGACATACTGTCCCACACATAAATGCAAGATACACACCAATGCACACGGAAAACAACAACACTCAGCACTTTCCGCAGAGGCAGGCAGATCTGAGTTCTGAGTTCTGAACCTGGTCTACAGAGTGAGTTCCAGGACAGCCAGGACTACACAGAGAAGTCCTGTCTAAAAAAAAAAAAAAAAAAAGCTGGGCGGTGGTGGCACACACCTTTAATCCCAGCACTTGGGAGGCAGAGGCAGGTGAATTTCTGAGTTCAAGGCCAGCCTGGTCTACAGAGTGAGTTCCAGGACAGCCAGGGCTACACAGAGAAACCCTGTCTCGGAAAAAAAAAAAAAAAAAAAAAAAAAAAAAAAAAAAAAAAAAAAAAAAACCCAAACTGCTTTCTGTAAAACCCTCTGAGGTGAAAACTTCTAGTTTCTTTGGAAAGTTAGTTATGTCAAGTGTTGTTTTGCTGGGGCGCACAGGTGAAAGGATGTTTTGCTGGAGCAGACCCAGAAAAGACTGTGTTCCTGAAGCAGACACAGGTGAAAGGATGTTTGCACATAGCAAACACAGGAAAGGACCCTCGATGAAGGAGTATAAATATGACCCCACAGGCAGTGGGAGACGAGCACGGAGCATTGGTTTGGTTTGCTCTGCCTTGCTGTTCTTCGAAAGACAGGCCTGTATTGTTTTGCCTTACACAGCATTGTTGAGCTCAGCTTGTGATAACGCCCAAGAGCTGCTCGTGAAGTTCCTGTGGCAGCTTGTGGCTTCCCAGGCCTTGTCTCACGCCGGTTAGTGAGCCTGGAGGTTTCTTCAGGATTGAATTGCATCTGCTGGTTCATGTCTGGTGTCCGTCTGCCTGCTTGTGACTGGTCTGCAGTTGCTGAGTGGTATTTGGTGTTTGCTACGGGACTGAATTGCCGAGAAAGAAGATCGAGCTAAGAAGAAGGAACTATTGCTGAACAGGTCCACTTCCTCATAACCTAATAACTACCTCTGCTGGGTGCTGGGCTAGAGGAGAGGCTGACCCCTTATTAAAAGTAGGCTGCAAAATAATGTATGCCTATACCTCCCTTCAGACCTTCATAGACTTCTCCTCAAAGCCCAGGCTTCAAGTGCTACCCACTCACCTCCTGATGGCTGCTGCACACACGCTCCCCCCTCGCCCTCAGCACCATGGGTTCCCTGTTGGCTCATTTGTAGGTTCATTTACTGCCTGTCGTTCTCCCTGTTGGGCTGTGATGTCCATGAGGGCAAGGACCTCAGCTATCCTCCAGTGCTGTGTGTGGCCCTGCATGGAGAAGAAAATGTGGACCCCAGGCTGTGGGGACAGGAGTCACATCCAAGCCTGCATAGTGGTGAGTCGGAGCCACTCGCCTCTGCTCCCTCTCTCTCCTCCCTGCAGCAGCAGCAGCCTCCGCTCCCCAAGAAGCACCATGGTGCCCCTTGGGAAAGAGTATCCTCAGGCTGTGGAGGAAGCTGTCCTACCTGGGCTGAGCAGTCCTGGGCAGCGAGAGACCAGCTTGGCCACTCTTGCCTCTTTGACCCGGGTTTGAACTTGGGCTGAGCTCTTACTTCCTGCTCCTAAGTGACTCTTTCCTGTCCCAAGGTCCCCTTCTCAAGTGTCCTCCCCAGGTCAAGTTTCATGAGAAGGAACAAAAGGAATGGGTGACATGCCACAGGGAGGGACCCTCGTCTGACACCGGCAGGGTTTACCTTCTGTGGGGACTGTCACAAACAGCTGGGTGGGTGGAGGAAGTGGAGCTGTGGAATCCTCACCACTACAGGTCGAGAAGAACGGGATGTGCAGGCACCTGCTTGGGCGGGGTGCAGGGGGATGAGCAGGATGGTCATTGCAAGACGCTGACCGGTGTTGGCCCGTGTTGGCCCCTGAGATGAGGACATTCACTGGCAGGACCTGGTGGCCCAGTGCTGATATGGGAGGCAAGGTGAGAGTCTCTGTAAAACAGTTAATGAAGGCAGGTATGGTGCTGCATGCCTGCAGCACTTGGGCGGGCTGTTAAGAAGATCTGGAGTCCAAGGTCACCCTTGGCTGTCTCAAACAAAGAAGAGGAGATGGAGAGATGGCTCAGCAGTTGAGGGCACTTGCTGCTCTCCGGAGGACCTGAGTTCAGTTCCCAGCACCCACGTCAGGCATCTGATTTCCTTTGTGGGTACCTGAGCACACGTTTTTACACATATACATATAAAATTTTAAGCAAATACAAAATAATAAATGAATAAATAAATTGTTGTGGTCAGAGGGCTCAGAGAGTTTTAAATGCTCACATGCACGGGGCCATGACCTGAATTCAATCCTCGGAACACACATGATGAAAGGAGCGAACAGAATCCTGGAAGTTACCCCTGACCTTCATAGTTGTTCTGTGACACGCCTGTGCCTGCACTCACACACACACACACACACACACCATATACACAAGTGAATAAGACTTTGAGGTGCTGGGTGGTGGTGGCAGCGCACCCCTTTAATCCCAGCACTTGGGAGGCAGAGGCAGGCGGATTTCTGAGTTCCAGGCCAGCCTGGTCTACCGAGTGAGTTCCAGGACAGCCAGGGCTACACAGAGAAACTCTGTCTCGAAAAACAAAAACAAAGACAAAACAAAACAAAAAAAACTTTGAGGAAGTGTTGTATGGAGGGGCGGAGTCTCGTGGTTGCACGGCTCTGATTCTTAGAACCCTGGCTAGCCTTCCTCTTGTCAGCAGCTCAACCTCAACCTCGGCGCCAGGCTCAGGACTCTCAATCCTTCCCACACCCTGATTTCATCACCTCATTCTACAGCTAGCCGGGGCTCTGAAAGGTGACTTGTCAAAGTTCCACTCCCCTCTGATTAAACCCCATCTGAGGGCTGAGGAGACTGCCCAGTAGTTAGAGGTCCTGGCTGCCAAGCCTGACCAGCTGAATTCAATCCACGGGGCCCACACGGAAGGAGACTCCCAGATTTGTTATCCACCTCCACAAGTGCACCATAAGGTACAAAACGATATGAGAGTGGTCCCGTCTGGTCTCATCGGAATCCTGCTGCCCTCTGCTTAAATGCATCTTTAGGTGGAGGGAGGATGTATTCTACAAACTGAAGGGCCACGGCCTCCTCAGCTGCTGCAGTTCTCGAGGATGCCACCAGGGGGCGGCAGAGGCTGGAGCTGGACTGGAGGACTGTGTGCCACACCCTGTGGTCTCCCTCTGCTGGTTGGTGGTTAGAGTCAGCCTGATACTCAATTGTGTCATGGGGTAGGGTCGAGGTAGCTGCAGCAGGCTGGACAGGGGCTGAGGAAAGGCACAGCCTCTGGGATCAGAAGCCTGTTCTCTGCACTGGTCTCCCCTCCAAGCCTGGAATACGCTTTTCCCAGACACTCGTGACTCGTGGCCTGGGCTGCCCCAGCAGCTTGCCCAAGTTCTTGGCAGAACAGTTGCCAACATGGACAGTGGTTTACCAGAGTATCAGGCTGCTTACCGAAGGGCCTCCTTTAGCAGAAGCCCCAGGAGCCCTTTCTATTGGTATTGTCCAGATTCGACCACGTAGAAAACCGAATCTCAGAATGGAGCTGGGACTAGTCTGAGCTCACACAGCAAGTGAGTCCCGGGAACCCAGGCCTACCTGACACACTGTCTCCCCATGAAGCCCTTTGTGTGAGTGTGTGTTGTGATATGTGTTCTGTATTTAGGGCGTGTGTGGTGTGTATGTGTGTGAGAGGGTGTAGGTGGGGGGCTGTATGTGGGGTGTGTGTTGTGTATGCTTGTGGTATGTATGGTATGTGTATATATGGTGTGTGCGTGTGGTGTGTGTATATGTATGGTGTGTGTGGTGTATGTGTGGTGTGTATATATGTGTGTGGTATGTGTGTAGTATGTATGTGTGTGTGGTGTGTATGTGTGTATGTGTATGAGGTGCATGTGTCTGTATTGTGTGTGTGTTGTATATGCTTGTGATGTATGGTATGTGTATGTATGGTGTGTGTGTGTGTGTGTGTGTGTGTGTGTGTGTGTGCATCTGCACGTGCCTGTGTGTGGTGTACGGGTAAGTGAGTGTGTGGAGACTGTCAATATCCTACTCTATCCTTCACCTCATTCCCTTGATACAGAGTCTCCCACTGAGCCTGGAGTTGGCATCTCAGCTGGACTTCCTTGCCAGACTCCCCAGAGTCTCCTGTCTCTGCCCCTCGTCTATGCGCGGTTACAGGTACATGCTCAGCCACACCCAGGGTTTTACATGGGTCCCGAGCACCCAGACTCAGGGCCTCATGCTTGCATAGCAAGCATTCTTACCCACTGAGGCATCTCCTAGCCAAAGCTTTCTCTCTAATGAGCTCACCCCTGCCTCCCCTCTTCCCTAGCTCTCAAAAGCTTGCTTGCTGTTCTCACAGCAGCTCCGTAGGGCTGGCGGCTGAGACGCGGAGGACCTGCTAGTGCTGAGCTGAGGCTCCCTCAGACGGCCTTTCCAGAGTAGCCTGCCTCGGTATCCCTTACAGGGGAGTTCTGTGATGCTCCAGATTGGGAATATTACAGCAGGGAAATCAGCCTCTTCATGCCTGTCAATCATCAGCTTCCCCACGCCTACCAGGCAGCTTCCCCATGTCCTCCCAGCCCTGGACCGGAGCCTAGCCGGTTCTCACATTTACCAGCACAGCACCCTATGAACAGCAGCCCACTGAGGCTGAGAGCCACAGGTGATGAGTTGGGGGTGGGGGAGGCCCAGACCCCACCCCTGGCTTCAGTCCCTTGCTGGCCCCATGAATGCTTCTGTGGGACTCTGCCCATGCCCCCCACTGGGTGTGAGGGCCAATGTGATTTGCAGCAGGCCACAGCCCCTGATCCAGTTATTCCCTCTGGGGTGTGACAAATGACTGTGACTGGCCCTGCCAGGTGCTCGAGGACTGGGATACTCTAGAATTCCATCTCTCTTGGGCCCAGCTGGGCAGTATGAAGCTATGGTGGGAGGCGACAATCCATTGAGGCCTTTGAGTCCATAAAATTAGTCCCTACTGCAGAATGTAGCTCTGAAGTCCCTAAGGAGATGGCACAGGATTTCGTCATCCAGATGCCTTCTCTACTGCCCCTTAGGGTGAGGCCAGATGAGTCTCTGCAGAGGACACATGGAGACAGGCCCCAGACACTGTGCTGTGTGGCTAAGGTGGGCACTTGTGTGTGCTCCGCTGGCACCACCCTAGGCCTGAGGTGGGCCTGGGTCTGCAGAGGAGGTGCAAAGGCACTTGGAGTGTGTGGGAAGGTGTGGAGAATTGAACTCAGGACTCTGTGTATGCAAAGTAGGAGAGGTGTCCTCACTTCCTTCTCCCGGAACTTCTCACCTCATCATGGCTGCTGTTTTTCAGGAAAAAGCCAACACAGTCACTGAGTCAGCACACACAGTTGGTATCGCCCAGGCAGCCCCACAGGACAAGCCTGCTGCGTTTAGGGCCTGCCCAGGGGCCTGGGGCCTGGCCTGGCCAGGTTCCCGTTACCCGCCCTGTACTGTGGCTTCTCACCCTTCTCGTCTCTGGTCCCACCCTGTGGCCCCAACATCACCTCATGCCCAACCCGGCTTCTCTCCAATCCCAGATGCCAACCCTGCTGCTTCTGGTAGGCTGAGGTATCAAACTTAGATTTGAATGCAGGACCATGCTTCCTTGCTGTGCAGTCTTGGGTAAGTCCCTCGACTTCTCTGAGGCACAGTTGCCTTGTGGGTAAGATGTTAGCCACCACGTGACGCTATGGAAAGTATCTAAAGTGTCCCGTAGGGTACTGGGCATGAGGACAGCACTCAGGAAATGGCTCTTTCGGAATCATGGCAGGTTTCTTCCCCAGGCCAAACCTGTTCTCCAAGGCCCTGTGAGGAAGGAAGAAGGAAAGCAAGGGGCTTTCTGCTCAGTGCTGCTAGCTGTCAATCAGCTCCTTTCAAAGCTTCCCCAGCAGGTTCTGGGCTTTCAGCTGCGGGATAGCCAGCTGGAGTCTGGGGCTTTAGCAGAAGCAGAAGTCAGGAGAGTTGATCAAGAAAGAGTTCGATGTCAGCCAGGTCTTGGTGGCACACCCCTTTG
The DNA here is from genome assembly GCA_030674055.1 of Rhabdomys pumilio. Taxonomy (NCBI): domain Eukaryota; kingdom Metazoa; phylum Chordata; class Mammalia; order Rodentia; family Muridae; genus Rhabdomys; species Rhabdomys pumilio. The sequence continues at coordinate 11,630,796 of JANHMN010000004.1, read as the reverse complement.
ATTCCAGCATTCAGGAGGCAGAGGCAGGTGGAGTCTGAATCTAGCCTGGTCTACAGAGTGAGCTTATAGGACAGCCTGGGCTTCACAGAGAAACTCTGTCTTAAAAAACCAAATACAACAGTGACCAAAAAAAAAAAAAATATTTTTTCAATGTCATCTAAGCTACAGAATTCAAGGCCAGCCTGGGCTACATACAGGAGACCCTGTTGAAGAATAACGATAAAGATGATGGGGGGGGGGGAGGTGTGCAGATGAGCGGGGCTCCGAAGCAGCCTGTGGGAGCCCTGGGTTCAGCATCTTTCTCGGCTCCAGTGCTGACTCTGACCAAGGAGCTGGGGGCTTAGGGTGCACACCCGCTTCCGGTCTCAGCACGCCGTCCTGCCCAGGCATCTCCTTGACTGTTTGTGGGAATTAGAGGACAGTAAGAGTCATTAGCAGCTCGGTGGCCCGGATGGGAATGGGAGAGTGGCCTGGGAGGCAGGAGCCAGCCGGCCAGCCGCATACCTGGGATTGCCCAACACATGACTGGTGGCGAGGGAGGGATGTGGGCGTGGCGGGCTGAGGGAGGAAGTGAATCAGTGAAGGGTGAATGAATGAATGAAGTGAATGTGTGAGCGACCGCTTAAATGATGACGTCATCGAAGGCGTTTCTGGTTCTTACTAACACCGGGGATTGTCCCAGGCTCTTTTACCTGTGTGAACTTACTGAGCTGACACAAAAGCCATATGAAGACTGAACTGTCACTGTCTTCATTTCAGGGGTGGGGAGCACAGAGAGGTTAAGTAATTGGCCCGCAGCCACACAGTTTGGAAGTGTCAGAGTGAGGACTGGACCCAGGCAGGCTGGCTCCAAAGTCTCCAAGTGGGACCATGAGGAATGGACACACACACACACACACACACGATGGGACGATGGCAGTCATCCACTCACTGGGCTGTGGGACTATAGAGGGTGACATTAATAAAATTTCATCCTGCGTGGTTAGAGTTGGCCCTTCAGGGCTCATCTCAAATGCCTTCTCTGGAGACCTTGTCCAGACTCTGCTTCCAAGCTTGGCTCCCTGATACTCTCCCTCAGGGTTCCCCAGCCCTATATATTAAGATACTTCCATCTTGAGCCTTTGGGACACAGCAGGTGACCAACAAGTGCTTAATGGGCATCCCCTTTGGTACTGGGCCACTTTCCAGCTCTCTGCTCCTCTGACTCTTTCTCCTTCCTCACTCCATCCAGGGTGTTCTGGGGTTTGGAGGAGGAAGGGGAGCCATCCTCTATTGCCCCTTGCCCCTCCACCTCCCAACACTATGATCTGTGGAGTGGAAACTCTCCAGACACAAACTCCAGCCTTGGGCCACAGTCGGCAGCGCTGAAATTCACCACTGCCCCGGAGAAGGGCTGGCCTGGCCAGCCCTGGCTCAGCAGCCAGGGGCAGCCTCTTCCTTCCCTGTCCCAATGTTTGTTTTCAAATTCCTGAGGCCTGTGTCAGCCCTACCAGGAGTGGAGTCCGCTGGCCCGGGCCTCTCTCCACTTCCTTCCTTTGCTTGCTTGACCAGGCTAGTCTGTAGGGTGGGGCACCTGGCCAAGCCTCTCCCTCTCACTGTCCAGCAGTTAGGGCCAGAGAGCCTTGACATGGAGAGCTGGAGAGATGGGAGGCTCTGGGACATGGAAGAGGGACCTCCAGGGGCCCTTAAACCCTCTGGACACAGGATGGTAATGCCAACTGGTTTGTGTACTGGGAACAGTGCAGGTTTGCAGAGAGTTCACAGGCTGCTGGGCAGAATCCATTATCTTGAAACCTGTGTGTCCTCGGCTGGGGGGGCCCTGTGCAGAGGAGGAAGACTGTTATGACACCTCTAAGTATGACCTGGTCAGGACCAGGAGCCGCAGTATACGGGAGAGAAACCTCACACAATTTCTTTCCAACAGAGAATCTGGAAGCAGCTCCTTATGGGTCTCAGAACCTACCTTTCCTGTCAGAACCACTGGGGAAGTTGGGTAAACACAGAGTCCAGGCCCCTGTGTCCCAGATGTAGACTCTAGGTGTCTAAGCCAGGCCTGGGGGGCTCTGGGAGACGCTGATGTAGGATGTCCAAGAAGCCCAAGAGCGATAACCAGGGGCTTGAAAAGACAAATGCAAAAAGGTGGGTGTACACCTTTAACCTAGCACAGAGGCAGGAGACTCTACAGAGGCTAGCCTGGTCTACAGAGTGAGTTCCAGGATAGGTAGAGCTACACAGAGAAACCCTGTCTTGAAAAAAAAAACAGAGAGAGAGAGAGAGAGAGAGAGAGAGAGAGAGAGAGAAGAGAGAACAAACTCCGAAGTTGAAGGTGATGACCTGGAATTTCTGATCCCCCTGCCTCAAGCTTCTGAGTGCTGGGCTAACAGGTGTGTGGTATGACACCCAGTTTATGCACCGCTGGACGTGGAATCCGTGGCTTGTGTCTCCTAGGCACGCACCCTACCAACCCAAGCTTCACCTCAGTGCCTTAACTTTTATTTTCTATGACAAGGACTTGCTGTGTAGCTCTGGCCAGCCCGGGTGATAATCCTGATTCTGCCTCCTGAGCGTAGGAATTCCAGCCCGAACCAACACATCCAGCTTTTGTTTAAACCCATGAAAGTGAGCACCACTGGAGGCAGTTTCCCTTTGTTTGCGGTCAGAATGCTTAACGGCGGCTGGAAATGAGTGGCCAATGGGTTGTGCAAAGCCGATACAGAACACGCCCATCCACCTGGCATTCCAGCCAGAGTTCTCAGGACAGCACCATTCCAGAATGCGCTTCGCAAAGCCAGGGATGTTTGTCTGGTTTGATCATTGCTGTGTGGCAGCATCCAGTGAAACACTCAAAACAAACTTAGAAACCAGCAAACAGACCTCCTCTTCTATCTCTCTCTCCCCCGCCTCCGTCTGTCTGTCTCTCCCTCTTTCTGTCTGTCTGTTTCTCTCTCCCTGTCTGTCTCTTTGTCTCTGTCTGTGTCTGTCTCTGTCTCTCTCTCTCTTGGGGAGGGGTATCTTACTATGTAACCCTGGCTGGCTTGGAACTTGTTTTGTAGACCAGGCTGACCTTGAACTCACAGAGATCTTCCTGCCTCTGTCTCTCAAGTTCTGAAATTGAAGGTGCACACTCCCATGCCCTGCCCTACATGTCTTAATAATAATAATAATAAAAACTCTTTGTATTACAGTGTGCATGTGTCTGTATATGTATGTATCTCTCTCTGTGTGTGTCTGTGTGCGTCTGTGTGTCTCAGTATGTGTGTGTCTTTGTATGTCTGTATGTCTCTCTGTGTGTATGTTTGTCTGTGTGTGTCTGCATGTCTGTGCATCTGTGTGTGTGTGTCGTGACATGTGTCAAGGTCAGAGGACAGCCTTCAGATGTCTGTTCTCTCCTCCCACCATGTAGGTTTTACAGATCCCACTCTAGTCAGACTTGGCAGCAAGCTACATTACTCACTGAGCCACGTACCATTTGCCTTTGAGTCTTTACTATGGTAACGTACACAATCTACAACTGACCATTTTAACTTTTTGGTTTAGTTTTCAACCTTTTGAGACAGGGTCTTGCTGTGTAGCCCAGGATGGTCTTGAACTTGCCATCTTCCTGCCTCAGCCTTCTGAGATCTAAAGTTACTGACAGGGGCTTCCGGCAGTAGCTTTGTGCCCAGGTGTGAACTTCGGACCTTTTGAGTTCTGGCTATACTAGTCACCCTGATGACCAGTAGCCACTGCTGGGGCCTTGTTACACCAGGTAGATTCCTAGAGAATTTGGAAAGCTCCCTTGCATGATCCCATTATACAGGCAGAAAGGCTGAGGCCAGGGAAACAGAAGGCAGGGCAGAGCCAGGACTGAGCCAGGATTCAAGGCATAAATATCCAGATGCTGCTATCTTCCTACATATGACCTGACAGTTAGGAGCTACCCAGAGAATGAATGGAGGGTGGATGAATGAGTGAGTGAATGAATGAGTGAGTGAGCCAGTGAATGAATGAATGAATGAATGAGAATGCAGTCCAATGAGCCCGGTCTAAGTGAAGAAACAGACCCCAGAGGTTAAGTGAGGTACTTGGCAAATATTGACTCGATTGATGACACAGTGTCACAGGGCAGGGCTTACTCTCCTGTCCAGAGGCTCTGAACCTGTAAGCCCTTCAATCTTTACCCCAAAGGGACAGCCAGGACTGTTCCTTGCCCCACACAGGAAATTCTTGTGATGGCATCAAAAGAGAAGCTAATTGTTAGTGACAAGGAACACATGGCTTTTTCCCTCAGTTTTTTTTTTTTTTTCGGGCCACAGACTCAGATCTGTCACCTGGCCTGAGACCAGGCTTCAGGGTATCTGAGCTTGGACTTTCTAAGGCAGGGATCCCTTGGGGACACTGGTGGTGGCCTCCAGCCAGGGGCTGGTAAATGTTTAACACCAGGCTCTCAGGAAGAGGAGGGAGGGGGGAAAATAGAAGAGAGACATGAAAGAGAAGGAAGGAAGGGAGGGAGGGAGGGAGGGAGGGAGGGGACTCCAGGTTCACGCTAGCCAGCAGAGGTATACATATGGCTGCCTAACCTTCCCTCCCTGTGTTCAGAAGCCAAGCAGAGAGCAGGCACAGACTATGCTGTGGCTGGGATGTCAGGTTATCCTGACTGTGCTTCTCATACCAATCGACCCTTACCTTGGCTTGGGAGAGAAGAAGCCCCCTCTACAGTCAAGAACCCCTCCCTAGCCCTGTCATGACTACACACACACACACACACACACACACACACTGCACCCCTCTCCTCTCAGTGATGGCATCCAAGGTCCTTGCCCACCCCTGTGTGCCTGTGTGCCTCAGGTCTAGGGGAATTGAGGTCAGGCCTAAGGGGGGGGGGGTGCCTCTTCACGTTGGGAGGCGGCTGCATTCCTGTCCAGATGTTTCAGAATTTCCTTCCACAATGGAGATGGGAACATGAAGGATGACAACAGGAAGGTGGCATTCCATGCAGAGGCAAACCTCACACAGATGGGGAAGCTTAGGACAGGGAGGACAAAGGTTGTGTCTCAAGTCACTGGAGGACCAGTGACTCAGTCCCTGAATTATCCCGCACTCTTTCCCCTCCCTGGTATAAGCAGCAGGGGCGGAGAGAGAAGAGCGCAGTGTGGTTGTCCTGGGCGAAGGGGTGACCAGCCAAGGGCTTGGTACTTCTTTGCTTTGAAGTCCCTCGTGCTAGATGAACACATCAGGAAGCAGGGGTGGGGGGCAGGGAGGGGGAGGCTCACCCTCTTAGGAAGCACAGCTCCCTGTTGGAAGACCCAGGGACCCAAGAAGCACAGGAACTAGTGTGGCCCTGGGTTGCAGTAAGTCTCCAACCCCAATAAACCCCTTGCAAAGAACACACAACTCAGTTACAAGCTTTATGAGCCACACGCCTACATTGGGCAGACGTACCTCAACACTCCTCTGTTACCCAGCTATGAGATCCCCTGCTACGTGTGGCTTCTCTGAGCCATGTGTTTCTGCTCCATCTTCCTCCCACCTCCTCTTCCTCCGTCTCTATCTCTGCCTCGCCTTCTCTCTTCTCCCTCTCTAAAACCTCCAGCTCCACCTTTCCCTTCCGCTGCCCAATCCCAGGCTCTCGCCTTTATTGGACCAGTTAAAAATGGGGATAAGGTTCATTTGAAATCACTTGAGTACGTGACCCACTCCTTGTCAGGGCAGCCAGTCTAGAGGAAGCAGAATTAGCATCAAGATACAAACAGCACCAGGGCAACCAACAACACTCCCGGAATCTGCAATTCGGACGCCTTCCTCTTCTGCCTGATTTTGCCCCTCGCTCCCATGATCCTTAGTTAGCCGCGGGCTCCCTGGTATCCTTCTCCAGTTGCAGAATGAGATCCGCATGCCACACCAGTCACAGTGTTTGCTCAGGGCTGGAGATGCTTCTCAAGGCCTCCCTTCGTCTGTGAGAGGCAAGCACTTCACTTTGTTTGAAAACTTGTTTCCAACTTCAGAACTACATTCTAGATGCTCAGTGTCCACAAGAGACTTGGAGGAGTAAATTCGACTGGAAGCAGGGGCCAGGGCTCTCAGCTTCTCAGACAGACCTTCCAGTGAGGGGCAGGACAATCTCCTGACTGAGGCCTGAGGCTCACCAGAGTTGCCCAAGCGGGGAAAGTTGTTGCCTCCTAGAAACAAGGAAGAGAGATGGTGAGAGAGAAGAGACAGATACAAAAGGGAAGACCCAGAGGCCAGTAGAGAAAGATTGTGATAGAGAGAGAAAAAGCCAGGGATAGGGGAGGGGAGGAAAAACCTCAATATGCTTCCAGACTCTTGTTAAATAAACTAATTCTAATGTCTGTCCTTGATGGCTGGAGGTAGCCCAGGAGTGTGACCTTGAGGCTCCAGTCCCCTTGCTGGAAATGAAGTAATGGCTGTCTGCCTTAACCTCCTCCACTTGGGAACCTTGTCCCCTGACCCTGGCTCAGGTCTGAGGGCTCCTGAAGAGACAGACACCCCCCTGTGCCCCTTCAGAAATCCTGATGTTCTCAGATGCCCCAGATGCCTCAGATGTCTACAGCAGAACCTGTTGTTGATCACTCTTGTCTGGGAGAATTCTAGCCCCCAGAAAGCCTGGGGCCCAAGCCAGGCAAAAGTTGTAGCCAGAAGCCTTTGAGAGGCACAGGCTCTGACTCTCAGCTTTAATTTGCAGTCTCATCAGTAGGGTCTGGACAGCCCCAGCAGGCAAGGTCTCTCTTTCTCCCTGGGGACACAGTTCTCAGCTAGGGACATCATTCCCAGCTCTGTAATATAGGACTCTGGGCTGAAAGTGAGGTGCATGGTCTCAGGTTGTAAAGGGATTCCCAGAGGATGGGGGAGGAAAGCAGGTTAGCTCTAAGCACTCATGGGTTCTGCCTGAATCTGAGCCCTCATCACTGTGCACACGTGTACACACATGTGCACACAAGGGCATGCATGCATGGTCTGTATTCAGACCCAACCTTTGCTAGAATCTAAGTTCCACACACTGCAACCTCAAAGAATCTTCAACCTGCTAGTGGTCCCATTACCTTGTCTTGAGTTGCATTGTGTGTGTGTGTGTGTGTGTGTGTGTGTGTGTGTGTGTGTGTGTGAGACATGCACCTGCCACGTCTTCTTTTCATGAACAATGAGACAGAGACTTGTCATTAAAACAGACCTGGCAGAAATGACAATATTCTAAAGAGATGCCCTTGTCTTTCAACCTTGACCAACCAGGTCTTTGAAACAGTGCAGTCCAAATAAATAGCAACTTCATAAACTGGAATTTCCCCAGGAATCTCAAAATGGGAAAAGGGAAAGGCTCCACCCCCTGTGGGGAGGGAATTTGTCTCCTGGAGGGAGAATACACACAGCTTGTCTGACCACCTTACTGATGAGGCTGAAGCCCAGACAACAATGGGTTGGTGATGGGTGGACCCCACCTTGACCCAGGCAGCTTAGAGGTACCTTTCCTTGGCCCTCCATTTTTCCTTTAGTCTCACTTCAGAGCCCGAGGATGGGAGTTGGGAGTTTGTGAGCTCTCTGTCCCTATTCCCAATGCGACCACACTCAAGAATTTTTTTTTTTCCTAGACAGGGTTTCTCTGTGTAGCCCTGGCTGTCCTGGAACTCACTCTGTAGACCAGGCTGGCCTCGAACTCAGAAATCCGCCTGCCTCTGCCTCCCAAGTGCTGGGATTAAAGGTGCATGCCACCAGGGCCAGCCTGATTCCCATTTTAAATGATCTTACTTGAGATGATGGCAGGACCTGACATGAAGTATGGTTTGTGAGCCTTAAATTTGATATAGGATCAAGCCACGCCCCAGTCTTATGAGGATGAAATCGGAGTCAGAATTCTAGCTTATTTTCCTGTCCCCCACAACCTCACACCCAGCGGAGTGGGGAGCTGGGTATGGCTCCCTATTGCAGGGCCCAGAGGGAGCACAGCACACCTCTCAGACTTCCGGGAGGGGGCCTCTCAGATAACAGCTGATCTCGGGTTTTGTTCCAGACACAAAGGCCCCCGGATCCAGGCTTAGTAGTGAATGGTGAATAGAGGCTGTGGTACCCTCCCTCGGCTGGGCTGGCAACCCTGGGCCAGCAGCTCCTCTAGGGCCTGGACAGCCTAGCTTGCTTCACAGGATCCGGCTCCATACCCTGAGGGGAAGCAAAAGCAAGCATACCTGGGCCATTAAAAGAGGTGGCGGAGGTCTGGGGTGCACACTTGGACAGACTCAGATTTTCCAGGAACTGGTAGCTGGGTGTGTTTTCTGTTCAATTTTCTCCAATTCAGAAGCTCAAACTGTGAGTGTCTGTGAGTGACGTGGGCTGGCCAGCCGAGTTCATATTGTGGATTTTCAGAAGAAGGATGCTCAGCCTTGAAAAAGTCTCAACATATACCCTGAAATCTGAAATAGTTCTGGTCCAGAGAGTACGGGAGATCTACCCAAGAGCACACAGCAAGAGCTGATCACTGAGCAGGTCCAGTTCAGAGTCAAGAGCTCTGTTCCTGAAAAAGCTGCCTCCTCTGCTCCAAAGACACTAAGAAAAGAACAAAGGCAGCGAGAGGAAGAGGAAGAAGGAGAGGAAGAGGTCTTGCCAGAGGAAGGAAGGAAAGGAGGCTTTCCTGTGGGGAAGAAGAAGGGTCCCCACCAGGACACAGTTCCTGGAAGAGAGGAGATGAAAACCAGAATTTCTTTACCGATAGCCCCCATGAGGAGGCTCAGGGGTCACTACGACCAGGGGCTTAGATTTGCCTAAGGCAGTAGATATAAAGGGTGAAGGCAACCTATCCTGGAATCTAGCCATGCTGTGCTGCCTTAGGGAGGTATAAATCCCTCTCTGATCCAAAGCAGATCTCTGTACAGGAGTCCAGGGTCTCAAACCCTCAAGGCTGCCCCTCATCCTAACATAACTAAAGGTTCATTCCTTGCTGAAGGTTTTCATGCTAGGTCTGCTTTTCAGACAAAATCTTAGGGTCAGGCAGGCCTTGTCCAGGGTCACATAGACTACAAATCTCAGAGTCTCTTGATCTTCACTTGGGACCCCCTCCTTTGAGGCCTGGTTGTGGTCTGTTGTTGCGTCTAGGACCCAGAGCCAAGGCTGCCACAGAGTCCTGGGCTCTAGTGTGAGGCACCCTCCTGCCCAGGGAGGAGGCAGCTTACCTGCCCCCCAGGTCCCAGCCCTGCTGCTGTGGCAGCCCCCAGGAATGCTACTGCATTCCTGTGGTGGGGTGTGGCTGCCCACAGCTCTGTTTGCCCAAGGCCTGGCTGGGTTGCTAAGTAAGCCTTAGCTCCCGGTGCTGAGTCAGCACGCTCGGTGCCCATCATTCTCTGGAAACCCAGTCACCAGTTTGGTCCTGGAAGGAGGCAGGGAAGACTCTCTGCCTCTTCCCCTGGAGGTGGGAGTGCTTTAAAGCTCAAATATGACATCAACTTCAGGGTGGGGCGGTAGAAGCTGGGCCCAGCCGGAGGAGACCTTGGCTGGGGGTCGGGGGCACTCCGTGTGTTTCAGGAACCAAGTTGAGGATTTTGGACCCTTCGAAAGGGGACTGCTTTGCGGCGAGCATGCAGATGGCCATGACCGGCGCCAAGCTGGCTGCTTCGTCTCAGTCCCTTATCTCATGTAATAAAACTGACTCAGTCTCTTTTTTTTTTTTGCTTGTGGGGAAACTGAGATGTATCCCAGGGCTGGTAACGAGAGCCTGGATCAGACCCTCTCCCTCTGGTCCTCGGTTTCCTACGCTGGCTGAGGCTCGTAGAATTTCTCTATGTCCTGGAAGGAAGGAAAGACTGTGCCTGGGGGATCCAGAGGACAGGTGACAGCCCTCACCGACCTCTCCCCTGGGGCCGCCTTTGATCGTCCAGCAGGTTGCCGCCACAGCCGGCACCCTCAGATTTCCCTTATCTTTATAGGTAGCACCCTTGACCTGAGGGCTCCCCACCCCAGGCTGGCATCCTGAGGGTAAGATACAGCTCCCTCCCAAGAAAACAGAGTGAAGCAGAAGGCCAGAGCCAGATGGGGCAAGAGACGTCGGAAGTCTGGGATGTTAGCTTTCCAGGCCGGGATCATTTCCCTCTGCTGCTGCTGACAGTGGACCTGCTGGGTGTGGGCACTGGCTGCCAGGGTGGGGCAGACAATGTGAGGTGGGGGAGGGTATCAAGAGGCCAGGAGTTTCGATGGCTGGTTTTGGTAGCTTTCGATAAGAGGGATGGCAGAGTCACTGGGACATGGGGCAGGTGGGGCTAACTCTAAGGTGGCCAAGCACTTCTTACTTCATTGTTCAGCCCAGTTCTGAGGCCCTCGCTGCCTCCATCTGCTCCCTCAAAACAGATGACAGTGACTTGAGTCAAGGCCACAGGTGACAGCATCTTCCATCACTGGAAGCTCCTATGTCCTCAGCTGAAGGGAGGATTGCTTTCCCTCTTGGGGGAATTCACAACCAGAGGGTGTAGGCAGGCCAGTCTGGATGAGAGGAAGTCAGGGTGAGATCTCAGGACCCTGAGGTCAGGCCTGGAGGAAGACAGTTTCACAGGAGAGGAGTCTCCCTCAGGTGAGCCTGAGGCATATGTGCGGGTCACGACACAGGCAAATGCTTCGTGCAAAACAGTTATTAGCATTGCTCCCTGGGGAGAGGTGACCAAGACAGAGTCTTTATTATTGGGCAGCAGCAGGCAGGCTCAGTGCCCAGCTCAACGCTCCACAGACATACTACCCTGCACATGCACCCACGGAAGACACACTGCTTGTATTATTGTGTGTGTGTGTGTGTGTGTGTGTGTGTGTGTGTGTGTGTGCCCACACACTCGCTTGCGGGGGAGGGGTGCGTATACATGTTCACGTATGTGCAGATGCTACTTACAGACACCAGAGGATGACCTGGAATGTCCCTCTGGTTTGCACCCTTCTGAGGTAAGGTCTCTCCCAGGCCTGGAGCTTGGTAAGCAGTGGAAAGTAGCCCTTGCTGCCTTCCATCCCCAGGCCTGGATGGAAAATGTATTCCGTTACACCTGGCGGTTTATGTGGATTCTAAGTACTGAATTCTGGTTCTCCTAAACAGAAACGCAAGGCAAATGTTTCCTCAACTGAACTATTTCTCCAGCCCCCCCCCCCCATTATTACTTTTTAAGGCAGGATCTCAGGGCTGAAGAGATGCCACTGGAGTTAAGAGCACTGGCTGCTCTTCCGGAGGACCCAGCTCTGTTCCCAGCATTTGTAATTCCAGTTCCAGAGGTGCCCAATACCCTTTCTTTAGCCTGTGGGAGCACCAGGCACACACATGGTACACGTGAATACATGCAGGTTAAACACCCATGCACATAAAACAAACGAATCTAAAGAAAAGACAGTTTTTTTTTAAGTAGCCAAAGATGGCTTCCAGTTCCTGATCCTCCTTCCTCCACCTCCCAAGTAAGCAGCATTACAAGACTGTGTCTGTCCCATCTGGCTTTCTTTCTTGTGGTTTATCGAGGTAGGGTCTCACTGTAGTCTAGGCTGGCTTGGAACTCACAATGTAGCTCAGGCTAACCTGAAGCTCACAGCAATCCTTTTGCCCTCACCTTCTGAGTGCTAGGATTACAGGCACATATCACCGGGCATGCCCAGTTTGGGCGGGGTGAACCCAGGGCTTCCTGCAAGCACCCGATGGACCACTGAGCTAAGTCCCCAGCCTTAGCTGTCTGACTGAGCAAACCAACCATTCACCTCTCAGTGCTTGTTGGTCTGTGGAGGCTGCTGACAGCCGCCCATCTGATTCAGACTCTGCTCAGTTGCCTCAGACACTCAGATGCCTGTGCAGGGGGAAGGGGGCCCCATACTTTCACCTGACCTAACCCTGCCCTCAGGGCCCCTGCATCACCTGCCTTCCTACAGGGCCCACTCAAGTGTCTACAACTTGGAAGAACTATGACCTGTGCTCCAAGGGAAGAAATGGAACTGCCACATGCCAGGGGGTAATGTTTGTCAAGTGATTTTTTTCTCTCTTTGACTCAATTTTTCCATCCATAAAATGGGCATGAAATGACCACCTGGGTTGCTGTTCATATTCAAGAGGTATGGGCACACAGCCAGGCTCATCAGCAGGAGGGATGATGGTTGTGGGTGGTTGCCATCCTGGAGGGGTGTCACCTCTGAGCTTCTTTCTTCCCTTCTGAACCTGTATTGGGAAGGGTCTTCAAGTATGTCCCTGTCCTATGTCTAGCCCTGGAATCAGTCACTAGGTCTTAAGGCCAAGGAGGAGGTTGAGGATTCCTGAATGTGCCCGTCCTCGGCAAGACAAGGCGACCCTGATCAGCCTGGCTTTGAGCATGTCTAGCAACCACAGATCCGAGCAAAAGGCAGGGGTGTCTAGTGCTGACCTGCAGAAGAGGCAGATTGGGAAAGTAGGGTCACAAATCATGCCTGGTGATCGAAGACTCTCCAAGATGTGGGAGTCGGAGGTCCCTTAGAGAAGTCTAGACTCACCAGCAGCTTGGAGAGCCCCACTCTGGGCCTGAAGGGTGGGGCTCACTGTGGTGCAGCAGGCACTGGGAGCCAGGACCATCTGGAATCTGCCTACCCTAGCTGAGGGTCTTCGGAGCCAGAGCTGGGAGTGGGGTGTAGCTCAGTGGAGGGATTCCTACTTTGGGTGTTAAGTTGCAAGAGTCTGGTACTAACACCTTCCCTTTAAAATATATTATTTCTAATTACTTATATTTTATTTCGGAGATAGTCTCACTCTGTAACCTTGACTGGATGGAATTCACTATGTAGACCAGGCTAGACTCAAACTCACAGAGATCCCCTTGGTTTCTGCTTCCCTAGAGCCGGGGTTAAAGGCAGATGCCTAGCCCTTATTTATTTTGTGTCCACAGCCAGCCCGCAGCCTGAGCCATGGAGGCAGGCATGTGGGTTAGAGGATAATTAGTGGGAATCAGGCCTCTACTTTCGCCCTGTGGGCTCCAGGCATCGAACTTAGGAAAGCGGGCAAATCAGTAAGTGGCTGTTTGAGGACCCATGTGATCAGCCCCTCCTTACAGATGGGAAAACTGAGGGTGGTGTTGTTTTGTTTTTTCTCGTTGGTCCTTGGCTCGTTCTAGGAGTTGGTATGAAAACAAAAGATGACATTCTTGGTGCTTGGCTTGAGGTCAAGGTTCACAGTGGGACTATGCTCATTGGTAGGCATTGCTAGAAAACGCCAGTCCCGGATCCCGGACCCCTACAGGTGGCAGTGGCTGAAGGCTTCCGGGAGGAGGTGACTCTCAAAGGCTCTCGGAGCTAGGGGCGGAGAGGGGCAGCAGGGAGCGCGGACCACCCGGGGGAGCTAGCGGAGATATGCAGAGCGCGCAGCGGGAGCGTCCGGTGACCCCAGGTGGGTTCCACCCACCAGTCCCTCCGCGGGGATACGCCCTGTTTCCAAGGCGACGGGGGCAGCAGCTCAGCTGGCGCGACCCCCTTTACGAGGCGCAGACGCGGCCGCGCCATAAACCTCACGTGGCGACCCTCAAAGGCGACACCTGCGGGGTCGGAAGTGGGGCGGCCGGAGCGAGACGGGGCGGGGCAGCTGCTAAAGACCTGTGACATCCCCTCCCCCAGCCTTTGGGACCTGTAGAGCCCTACGCTCCACGTGGCTCTGCTACTGGGCTCCTGGCTGGCTGTTCCTTTGTCACCCCCCTCCACCCGAGCCTCGTAGGCCAGCTCAACTCTCAGCAGCAAGGAGGGCGGAGGAGGAGCGGAGGACAGTGAGTGTCCTGGGGAGGACTGGGGACTTGGTCTTCCAAGGCAGGGTTGCCTAAGCCCCGCTCTCGCCTGCGGGACCCTGCTCAACACCTCCAATTACGGCTGTGGTTCGTTTTATTTGGTTAGACCGCTCCTGATGTAGTCAAGGCTGGCTGCCAACTCTGCTAAGTAGCCAAGGCTGGCCTTGAAATTCCTCATCCTTTTGCCTCCACTTCTCTAGCTCTGGGATTAAGGTCCTGAATCACCACACCAAAGTGGCCTCATACTCACAGCGATCCTCCTGTTTCAACATCTGGGGTCCCAGGTGCGAGCCACCACACTCCATTCCTGTGTGTTATTTTGAAGAGGCCTTTGATGGATCTGGTGAGAAACGCAAAGAACACACAGGAAGCGCACACAGAGTAAACTAGCTACCCACACCCACCCCGGGAGGTTCCGAGTTCCCAAATACTTACACCTGGTCTTCAAGCAAGGCGATCCCCAGGTTCCCACTGGAGCCTTGAGAGACGGGCAGGGGTCCCCCACCCTCCTGGCTTCCAATTCTCACACTCATCAACAGGCTTGCACCCTCACAGGTTCACACACATGCTGAGAAGTGCCCAGTACCCAGCCAGAGCCAAGCACCTTCATCTGGACACACATGTCCATGTACTCACTTGTGTGTGCCCAAGAGAAATGTATTTTCCTAAAAGCTAAATCTCTACAGCTTCCTATGAACCAACTTGGGTCACAGAGTCCTGGACTCTTCTCCTGTCCCTGTTCCCATCTTTCTCCATCTGTCCGTCTTTCTCCATTAGCCAGTCTCAGGGGGACCCAGCTCACTCCTGCCCAGCCCCCTTGAGCCATCCATCCCATCCGGTGCGAGGTGTGAATCCATCTATCTGTCTATCTGCAATTACCCTGGCAGGGAAGCATCCCCCCTCACTGAGTCCTGTCCTTCATCTCAGCTACACCTACCCCGAGGACCCTCTCCCGCCCCGCCCCCTCCCTTCCTCAGCAGGGCCTCTCATCACTCACCCAGACCCCCACACACCCCTCCCTCCTCCTCCTATCTGTTTCCCTAATCTGTCAGTCAGTCTGTCTGTACACCTATCCATCCACCCTTCCTTCCTTCCTTCCCCGCTGGGCCCCATCTCTTTCAACAATCCCTCTGTCCCATCCATCAGCTTACAGACAGCCCTGGCTGCCAGGTAGTCTCCTCCTGGCTGCTCATCTGTTTGTCTGTCCACCAGCCCATCCATCCATCTGTCTCCAAGCCCATCCATCCATCTATCCACCAGCCCATCCATCATGCAAGCCACTTGCGAGTGTGTGTGTGTGTGCCCATAGGTACTTTTGGAACCCCCTCTCCAATACCAAGTAAAACTGTACTGAGCCTGGAGCAGTACTGGGGAGGTGAGGGGTTATGGGGCAGGTTTGGGGGATTCTCAGGGGCTTCAAACGCACAGTGTGGCTTTCCTACCCTCCATCCTTCCTTCCTCTAGGCTTCTGCCCAGGCTATTGGCCTAGCTGTCAGGATTCAGGAATCAGGTGACACCAGCCAGGTCCCATGCCAGCCTGGGGCCCCCAAGTAGGGTGTTAGTGATAAAAATAAGCCAAGCTGATGTTCCGTGGACATCAGCCACGGCCCGGCATCTGCCCGTTTCTCACACTTCCATGTCTGCCCCCGAAAGGTGGATATTGCAATATTTTTATCTCCACCTGACATGGGGAAAAGCAAGGTTGGAGCTCACACCCACAGCTTCTACCTCTTTACAGTGAATGAGGGCCAGCCATGGCTCCATCTTCCGATCTGCCCAGGAGACACTGGTTTTTTTAGGGGGAGAAACCAGACTAGAGAGAAGACATGGGAGGCCCCTGCACAGTGGAGTTGAACCAGGGCCATAGTGTCAGAGGGAAGTGATCTTTGCCACAGAGGTGTGGTGCAGGTCTGAGCAGGTTCCTTCATCAGTGTGGACCTCAGTTTCCCTGCCTGTTAAATGGAGCTACAACCAATGATGAAATAAGATAATTTGGGAAAGCACCTAGAATGGAGGCCCCAGGGTCAGAGCAGAGGACTCTGGGACTCAGGTGGGGCATTTCCTGGAGACCCTTTTGCTCCACCTCTGTAGTACTGGGAATCCCCCACTCTTCTCTCTCTGAAGCCTCCACAGGCCTCTGGGCTAGATGCCAGGCTTTGTGCTAGGTGTGCCAAACTCACACGTCTCTTAGTGGGTGAGCTACTGTTAGCCCTGTGTGTGCCCATGGGTAAAGTGCAGGGAAGAACAAAGAGGGGGTGCAGGGAAGTTAGGCGAAGGTGTCACAGGTTAGCTGACAGCAGCCCTGGAAATGGAGGAGGGGTGAGTGATCCAGGCAAAGAGGACAGGAAGTGTCAGAGCCAGTGAGAAGCGAGGTCCCCTGATTTCTGCCTGTATTACAAACGTCTTGGCACAGGGTTTGTGATGAGACTTTCCCCTGGAGCTGACAGCCCTCAGGTGCTCTGCGAAGGAGATGTGACAAAATGAGAGACAGCACAAGGTAGAAGTTTGGCCAGACTGGGAGTCTTCACTGTGGCTCTGGAATTTTCTGTAAGCCCCGCCCCCTCTGTGGATCTGGCTCCTTCGTAGAAAAGACAGGTGGAGAGGTGGCTCTGCAGGTAAAGACAGTTGCTTCCAAGCCTGCTGACCTGAGATCCATCCCTGAGACCCACGTGGCAGAAACCAACTTCCACAAAGGTCCTCTGACCGCCACGTGAGCCGATGGTAAGCAGGTACCATAGAATAAATACATGTCAAAAAAAAAAAAAAAAATAGAAGAAACACGTTGTGGAGGGTGGTGGCCCATGCCTTTAATCCTAGCACTTAGGGGACAGAGGCAGGCAGATCTATAAGAGTTTGAGGCCACCCAGGTCTACACATCTCTCTCTCCCTTACCCTCCTCCTCTTCCCCACAGCGACTTCCCTGGCCTTGGTCCTTGGGGCCAGTGAATTCGCCCACCGGAGAGTAGCTTCCCAATAAACCTGCCTTTAATATAATCTAATCTGGTTTAAACTGTCTATTTCGCCGGCAGGGAGAAATAACCTATCCAGTTTGATGTTGATTTTCTTGTATTCCATACAGGTGGAGTGGAGTGGGGTGGGCACTTCGTTTCTGGGCGGAACATGTGTAAAACCCGCTTCTCACGGGTTTTGGATGGTGTCACAGGTTTTGGATGACGCAGGATGGCACAATGCTCCCCTGGCACACAGCTGAGTCATAATCTCACGTGAGCTCCCCCTTTGCCTTGACGTCTCATTATGAATCTGAGTCTGACCTTGAACTCGTGAACTTGCAGCCCTGAGCAGCCAAGCCTGGCTTTGCTTTACTGTTAAAAATACTCCGTTGTAGGCTCAACACTCTGAGCCTTGAGCAAGGCCTGGGATGGACAGAAAAGTAAGGGATCTGTGATCCAAGCCCAGCTGGAGGGCCAGGAGGATGTGGACACATGGGGGTGGAAAGGCCCAGCTGAATGAGGGGCAGGGGTTGCAGGGGGGAGGGGACTGAGAAACCATACTGGAGGTGGGCGGAAGGCACCCCAGTGACCCTGGGGATTGAGAGGAGGCCCCGCCCTCCCGGAGACCCCGCCCCGGGCCCCGCGGGCAGGATTTGCGAAGAACCCACTTCAAAGGGTCCCAGGAAGCGCTTGCAAGCCCCAGAGGAAGCGGTGCAGCCTCTAATCCAGCTCTTGGGGGGCGGGGGTAGGGGAGGCCCCGCAATTACACAAGGGGTTTCGTCTTGTGCCACCCCCTTAAAATCTAAGAGCCCACACGTGAGTCTCCGACCCTCACCTCAAACAGCCTTGTTCGTGTGTGTGTGTGTGTGTGTGTGTGTGTGTGTGTGTGTGTGTGTGTGCCTGGCGGGAAGCGGTGCTCAGCAAAGCTATTCCGTAGATCATCCCAAAGCCTCACCCGGAAAGCTGATCAACCAATTTCATTTTCCCCCTGCCACTTGGAAAGTGCCATCTTTTGAAAAGGAGGCTCTAGTCAAAGACTGCGTTGCGGTCCACAAATATTTGCTGAACACCTACTGTATGCCAGGCACCACTGGGGCCAGAACGAGGGAATGAATTAGTCCCCTGTCTCTCAAGGATCTCCCTGCCTAAGGAGAGAGTGGTATAGTACACCCGGCCTTGGATTTGTCCTCCAAGGACAGTTAGTGGGCCGGTCAGCCTTTAGAAGAGACCTGACCATAGAGGGAGGAACAGCTGAGACTTAAGGTTGATTGTAGAGCCATTCAAGCTTCGGAGGGGTACTCAGTGATCTCATGGAATGCTAGCCGCCGCTCTGGAGGATACAGACCTTTTATTTTCCTAGTTTTACAAACCACACAGCTAAGTCACATATATCCTATGCAGCAGGAGGCAGGTCTGCTGGACCACCATCTTTCCACAGTAGCATCCCTTTATCCGCCCACCTACCCCTCCCTAAATCCATCCACCCACTGATCTTACATCCATTCCTCTCTGTTTATCCATACTTTCCACAAACTTATCTGTCTTGGGTTCCTTCTGCACTTCAGGTCTCCCTTCTCTGGTGTTTCATTAAGATCGGTCCTGCCGAATGGGTAGGAACTGTCCAGGTGGAGAGGGTATACCTTGGTCAGTGTGCAGGCAGGAGTGTCCTTGGGTGTGTAGACTAACTCCTGTAGCCATCACTAGAGAGACTGAAACACAAGAATCAAGAGCTAAAGGCTTGCCTGGGGGACTTAGCGAGACACCATCTCAAAAATAAATAAGCTGGGTAGTGGTGGTGGGGCACATCTGTAATCACAGAAGGTAGAGGCAGGCGCGTCTCAAAGTTGGAAGTCAGTCTGGTCTACAGAGAGAGTTCCGGGACATCCTGGGCTACACAGAGATACCTTGTCTTAAAACAAAACCAAGCCATGAGCGTTTATGAAGTGACTCCTGTATGCAGGTCACTTTCCCCTTGGATTCAGGGATGCAGATGCGTCATATTTAACTCCTGCCTCAGGGAGAGAGTCAGGCTGGCTGGGGAGACCGTTAGAGGTTCAGGAATCTGAGAAAGAGTTCCTTTGACCCAGTTGAAGATCTTCATTGTTTCAGGAGGACTCAGAGGCTTAGGAAAGGACCTGTCCCCTGAAGCCACTAAGAGTACAGTCATGACAGTGACCTGGAAGTCCTGGTTTGCCAGACGGCAGATCCGTCATTCTAGGTGGAGGGCTGTGGGATTCTGAGACAAGTGAAGGGTATATACTGGGTCCGAACTGGCGGAGATCCAGTCTCCAAGTTCCCTGAGTTCATTTCTTCCCCCTGTACTCCTGAGGTGGACATGAACGTGACAAAATCCTGAGAACTGAGCCTAGCCTGTAGTAAGCAAGCCCTTCAGTCCAGATAGCATCCTTTTTGATTATATCTGGCTCTTGACCAAGGGCAGATGCAAATCAAAGCTGGGTAGGAAAACGAAGGTGTCAACATTCTTGTGGGTGGTCTGCTTGTGCCCAGCCCAAAGCAGAGCCTAGCAAAGGTGGGCACCTGAGCCGGCAGGTGAGCTGGCAGTCTCTCTCTGGTTCCACCTGCCCCATCCTGGGAAGCCTGGCTTCGCTGCAGTAGCACTTAGGCCCCCAGGGCTCCTTGGGGCCTTTACTGGGTAATTCCATCTGCATTACAGCCGATTACACCGCAATAAATACCACATTCCCTGGCCAATTTATGAGACTCACTAGGGAACTTTCCCCCTTAGCATCAGTCACCCAGAGCCAGTCAGGAGAGGGGAAGGGTGTGCCAGCGAGTGGGTGACTAAAGCGACCGCCTCCTGCCTGCCACTGCACAAATCTCTTCTCCACACCAGCTTCAGCTCATGGTCCATGGTGGAGATGGGTGAGAACACAGCCTGTGCTCCGACCAGACTCCAGCATATGACTCTAACATGGAGGCCTGACAGCATCCTGGCGTGTCGGGGAGGGTCAACTTTTTGGGGTATGCATAAAGGACGTGCATGGCACAAAGAGAAACAGCCAATGTGACACAGGAACTAGTGCTTGGAGAACTGGCCAACACCCCAATTCTCTTACACCTTCATTTATTCTACAAGAGTTCCCTGATGGATATCTGAACATTGGATGAGCACTGTCTGTTTTCTACAAACATTTCTCTCTGTCTCTCTGTCTCTCTGTCTCTGTCTTTGTCTCTCTCTCTTTCTTTCTCTCTTTCTCCCTCTCTCTCTCTGTGTCTTTCCTTCTCTTTCTTTCCTTCTTTCTTTCTTTCTTTCACACAGGGTCTCATGATATAGCCCTGACCATCTCGGAGCTCTCTATATAGACCAGGCTGGCCTTAAACTCCCAGCAATCTGTCTGTCTCTGCCTCCACAGTGCTGGGATCAAAGGCATACACCATGATGCCTGGCCCACAATAAGTTTTCGAGTGCTCAAATACTTAAAATCCAGAGCCTATAAATACCATGTCACATGTATATAAGGTCTTACAGACAACAGACGGAGGCAGGAGAGGAAGATCAGGAATTCAAGGCTAGCCTCGGCTACATAGTAAGTTCCAATAATCCTGGGCTGCGTGAGACCTTGCCTCAACAGTAAGATCCAGGGGCTGGAGGGAGGGCTCAGTGGCTAAGAACATCTCCTGTTTTTCAGAGAACTTGAGTTCAGATGCAAGCACTCACATCAGGTGGGTCACAACCGCCTGTAACTCCAACTCCAGAGGATCCCATGCAGTCCTCTGGCCTCAGAGGCAACCCTCAAAACACACACATACCAAGAAAAAAAAATCAAAACAAAACAAAAGGAACTGACGGGAAATCTTAACACAAACCACAGGGTCCCCGGCCTAGCGTGTCCAACAGAACACTTACCCATACCATGTATATACTACACACATGTTCCACTCATCTCGACACACGTGCACGTGCCTGTCCACAGGACCTTGGCACACCACAGTCCCTGCCTCCCCAGATGTGATTTCCTCTTGCTGAACCGCATGTAACCGTAATAACAGCTGAGATTTGACTCGAGGGTCTGTGTCCCAGTCTGTGCGGTTTCCATGTGCAACCTTATTTGATCTTCTCCAAGTAGGTTCCTGGTGTCCCCAGGGAGCACAGGGAGGCTTAGAGGGGCCAAATGACTTATCCAGACTTTGACTACAGCCTCCTCCACTGTGCTCCCCGCTGCTGGGATGTGTGTGGTGCACTCAGGTATACACAGGTCCTCTCACATCCGAGCACACACTTACATACACATGGACACTTTAATTGACACACATCCACACTCGATACACAAGGGGCTTACAGATTCCCACACACTAACCCTTATGGCCAGGCTCACACACTCCAGTACTTTATTCAATCATGCTCACACACACATGGTCACTCACTCTCATTCTCAGAAGACATAGCCTCCTCTCCCATCATCCCCGATCAAAGACTTTAATTAACCCCAACACTTGTAATTAACCCTTTCTCTCCCCCTCCAGGGGAAATGTCTGGACCCGTTTCTCAGAAACAGGCACCAAGGCCAAGCTGGTGGGTAGGACCCAGGAGGACCTGATACCAGAGTAGTATAGTGTGGACCAGGATGACCAGGGACAGGGGAGTCACAGAGAGGAAGACCAGGGACTAAAGGGTAAGCAGAATGGTCCATGGAGAACCAAGCCTGCTACAACTGTTCCTTTCCCACTGGCCAAATGGTAACAGGGCAACAGGCAGATGTGGGCGGCTGGACTAGCCGCTTAGTTCACTTCATATCCGTTTGTTTCACTGACTCTAGACGCCAAGCGAAAAGATGAACTCAGATTTGAGGAACCTTGGCAGAGGAAGGGTGGGTAGGAGGCAACCGTCTCCAGGGTATCCAAAGGTAATCTCATTCTGTCATCCAGGGATCAGGGGACAAGGGTGTTCTGTTGGAATTCAGAGGCAGAGGTCAAGAGGTACCCGTGAGGGTGTGTGCTGCAGGGTCCCCAAATGGAACAGTGGTTGAAACAGATCGGGACCCAGCTTCAAGTCCTGCCACTATCACTGTGACTGGGGAGGTGTGCCGCTTGTGGGCATTCTAGGATACCTAGGAACCTTTTCTTAAACCCTCCACTCTAAAGTAAAGACACGTGCATGTCTGACTTGTTCCCAGAGGCACAACTCTTGGTACACAGCTTAGAGGACCTTCCTGGGTGTGCCATGTCTTCTGGAGGTCTCAGGAGGGAGTGTGTGTGTGTGTGTGTGTGTGTGTGTGTGTGTGTGAGATCAGCAGTTCTTCTCCAGGCCCTTTGCTAAGGAGGCTGCTACTTCTCAGATTTACAATTCACGTCCTGAAACCCAAGGGTGAAGGGGGAGAGTAGGCGCAGCTTCATTGCACATTGGGGACTAACCCTTGGTGGCGCTTTGAAGTGAGCAAACTCCTCAAGATTTGTACAGGCCATGCACGTGCACACGCAGACCCATACACAGGCCCCCACAATCCTCCCCAAATTCCTGCCCTCTCCCCACCCCCAACTTCCCTCTGACTTCTCCGCCCTCTAGTCAGGGTGTCAGTCCGGCCCCTTTAAAGACATTCCTGAGGGCGTGGTTTCGGTGACGTCAGCTCAGGGCATGAATGAACAGGAGCGGGTTCTCACCCAACTTCCATTAAGGACTTGAGGCAGGAGGGTAGAAGTTGTGTGCGGCGGCGGGCGAGCAGGAGCGGGACATCTAGGCTAGCGTGCGGACCGCAGGGATCGCGGGGAGCGAGGGGGACAGCATGGAGCTCCGGGCAGTCGGTTTCTGCCTGGCGCTGCTGTGGGGTTGCGCGGTGGCGGCCGCGGCACAGGGAAAAGAAGGTGAGTGTCTACACGGTGGCCGCAGCTAGCAGGGACTCCGGGACACGGGACCCCGGGCGCCCCAGCCTCCTCTCTGGGGCTCACCTTTGGAAACTGATTTATGGCTGCTGGGTCTCAGCGCGCAGGGTTAGGCAGAGCGCGCGGGCTGCGGTCGGGGACAATCTCGGGGACCCATTCTCTGAGATTCCAGGTTCTCTGGAACGAAGGGATCTCGGCTGGGGCGCGCATGGCTCGGAGGCCTCGGAAAGGGGGACGCAGCGCCCTCCGCGCGGTTGCAGCCCTGTGGCGGCTTCTGGAACGCGACCCCCGCAGGGCGCGTGGGGTTCCTCAGAGGAAAGGAGGCGACTAAGTCGGGTTTTCCCGGCGATCAGCCTCTTAGTAACCCGAGTTCTCTTAACTCATCTGCCCCGATTTCGCGCGGAAGGCATTTGGATGCAGGCCCTGGTTTTTGGGGAGGGGTCTTCTCGGTGCCCCGTACCAAGCAAAAGGGTCTCTGTGCGCCCCATCCGCTTTTTCACTGGGGTCCCCTGGGCCAGCACTGTGAGCGCCTGGGTTAGCCCTGGCCACTCATACCTTCCCTCCTTTCCAAGCCGCCCTCCCAGGTTAGGGAGACAGGTTAAGGGCTGGGAGCGAGGACAGGAAGTCCCAAAGTCAAGTGTTCTGAGCAAGGGGTGACTCAGAAGGAGGAAATGCGGCAGGTGGGGTTGCGGCTTCCCGCGATGTGGAGCCGTCATCTCGGGGCCACGGGGAGACCAGGCACCTGGAGGTGGGGGAGTGAATCACCTGCCCCCGCCCCAGCGTCTTAGAGCCACGCAAGGTGAGGGGGCCGCAGAGGTTGCCTTTGCTCAAGGCGCAACCGGGGGTGTGCTTAGGGGCGTTATCCCTCAGCTAGGGTCTCCGAGAGGGTGGGGATTCCTTCCCTGCCCTTGGCCGAGGATTTTCCTGTTCACCCTGCGGGAGCTGGCTTCCGTTTCCCACAGCGAAAACTTTTCCCTGCTTTTGGGCATAGCGAGTCTCCTTACGACTCCTGCTGCGGGTCGGGGGTGGGGGAGCGCGGAGGAACCCCTTGTGGGTGAGAAGTTTCTTTATTCTTTTCCCCTTCTACGTTGGGAGGGTAAAAGGCCAGCCTGGAGCTCTTGGATGGTGGAGAGTTAGGGGTGAATGGGGTGTTCGATCCTGGCCCTATCCCGAGGACAGATAAAGAACTCCTCCCTCCCCCACCCCCCAGCCCGAAGTCGCTTTTGTCAAGGTGTGAACCGGGCGGGATTCTGAGACCCTCACTCCCCTCTTTCTCATTCAACTTGTGGCTCTCTCTTCCTGGGAACTAGTTGGGGAGAAGGGAAAGACAGCTGGTTTTGCTAGAGCCCTTCCTAGGCTGCCACGGAGTTGAGGATTAGACGTCTGCTTTGCTGGGCTCGGGCTCCTGACCCCCAGCTCCCAGCCGCCCAGCCCCCAGCAGGGAAGCCTCAAACAATCTTGTACTTGTGCTTCTGGGTGCATCTGTCCTCCTCGCTCCAGCCTTTGTGATTAATCCCGTTCTGCATGGGATGGAGGAGAAAAGGGTTGCATATTGCCCGTGGTTGTGGAAAATTCTTTTCTAAGCTCGGGACTCTCCAGGAACACTGTGTCTTGGGGTGGGTGGTGGTTGGGAGTGGGGTCATGAGCCAGCTGGTGGCACTTCCCTTGGGGGGAAGTTGAGGGCAGGTATGATCTGTCTCTCTGGCCTTGGCACAGCTGTGCAGACTTCTCTTCTGCTTTCTGCTGGGTTTGGAAAACCAGGGGAATCGGTTAGGTCCTTGACAGCTGCTGAATCTACCTCCTACAGTGACCTTAACTTTTTATCTTACACGTGTGTGTGTGTGTGTGTGTGTGTGTGTGTGTGTGTACACGCATGTACACTCCAATACACAAGTGTGGAGCTCGAGACCTTGCAAGAGGACTTATACTCTCTCCTTCCACCATGTGAGTTCTGGGATGGAACTCGGGTGACAGACAAGTGTTTTTACCTTCTGAGCCACCTCACTGCCTGGTCCTCTCTTACAGAGAGTGAGGGGGGCCCAGTATTGGTGAGCCAGGGCCCTCTGCACAGAGGGTCTGCCCACACATCTAGCTGTTTCTTCGTCCATCTGAAACTGCTTGCCAGTGACTCTAGAGTCTCTGGGATGGGTGGTGGTTGGAGCCACAGGAGAAGGCTGGGTTTCTTAGTTCAGCAAGTGCCTTATCCGCCTCCCAGTCCCTTTCCTGTCTGTATCTGGAGTCTCTGGTCTCCTCCTCCTTTTTTAGGCTTAAGCTGATCTTGGGTAAAGAGGGATGAGGTTAGCAGGGAGGTGGCAAGGGGCACATTGCATTATGGGGAAGCTTGTAAGTAATATAGCCCACAAGGGTGACATGGTAGCAGATTCCCTGTCACCAGTGTCTCTTAGGGGATAGAGGACTTAAGGGGTACCCCCATCTAGGTCAGCCTTATGGTGAATCCCTGAGAGGGTCATGAAGGGGGACCCTCAAAGCTCCTTGCTTTCAGCAAGCCAGAACCTTTAATTACCAGAGCCCAGGGCCTCTATCACAACAAGGGGATGGCTGGGCCCTTCCCGTTCCTGATGGTTGGTTCTAGGGAATTTCCATGGGAGGGGGCTGTGGTTGGCAAGCTTGGGTTGCATGAAGCCTTCTTTTCTTCTCAGATAGTTCTAGACCCAGGCTTGGGCTGGCCCTCCTGTCAGGTTTAACCCTTCAAAGCCCCTTCCCCAAGGGACTTAGCTTGAACTTTGCATACTGCTTGTGTATGTGTTGTGTGTGTGGTGTGTGTTTGTACTGTGTGTTAGATTTACTGAACAACCCTGCCCTCATCCTCCTACCCAGCTGGAGTCAGGAACCCCCAGAACCATTCCTGTAAGGATAGTGAGTTTCTGAAGCTCAGGCCCTGGGCATGTCTGAACAAATCCCTGCTGTTACCCACTGCACCTTCCACTGCCTAACTACAACCTCTGCCAAGGCTGTGGTACAGTGTCTGAGCCACTTCAGACTTCCTCTTCCTTGTCTGGGCCACCAGACCCTTGCTAGAGGTGTGACCGAGTCCAGGACCAGGGTGACAGTGCTCACTCACCAGGCTTCAGGGCTTCCTAGGACAGAGACAGTCTAACTTCAGAAAGGGTTTTCTTTGTTTGAGACAGAATGTCATTATGTAGCCCAGGCTGGCCTCAATTCCGTGTATACACAGCTGTTCTTTTTAGTTTTATTTTAAGATATTTGTTGTTGTTTGTTTGTTTGTTTGAGACAGTCTCATTATACAGCCCTGGCTAACTTGAAACTTGCTTTGTAAGAACAGGCTGTCCTCAAACTCACAGAGATCTGCCTGTCTCTGCCTTTGGAGTGCTGGGATCAAAGGTGTGTGTCACCACATCTGGTTTATGTGGTATTGGTGTAGAGCTCTGTCCATACTGGGCAAGCACTTGGTTAACTGTTTATTTTTTGTGGTGGTGGTGGTGGTCCAGGGAGTTACCTCCTAAGCATGTACTCATCGGTTGAGCTACACTGTCCTTAGGGCCATGACCCGACCCCTGCAGTCTCCTCTTATATCTGGAACCCTAGCGTGCCTCAGTTGCCCACAGAGACACAATCATTTAGCTCTTGGTGTGGAGGAATGTTGCTTCTGGGGCCACATCTTCAACCTGGCTTTGACCACAAAGTAATTACATTGCGGTTTCTTCTTCAACCATAGGCCTTGGTTTCTGAACCTGGGAACCCTATGTGGGTCCAAAGCCTCAGTTTCCCCAATACCTTGCTCTCTGGGCAGGGTGATAGGACTTAGCCTTTACCTGGGAATAGAGGAGAAACAGAATCTTGAGTCTTGGCTGCTGCACCTGACAGAGAAGTAGGAGTGTGGCCGGAGGAAGGAGTCCCAGGGCCAGGCTAGACCCTGGCAATTCCAGATTGATTGATTGGTTGGTTGATATTGATTGATTGATTTATATTCATGTACATTGATGTTTTGCCTGCATTGTCTGTGTGAGGGCATCAGATCCACTGGAACTGGAGTTACAGGAAGTTATGAGCCACCATGTGGTTGCTGGGAATCGAACCCTGGACCGTTGGAAGAACAGCCAGGGGCTCTTAACTGCTGAGCCATCTCTCCAGCCCCCTCCAGATGCCTCTTGAGAGGAAATAGTGTGGCCCTGGCACCTGATCCCTCTGATCCCTCTAGGCTGGAACAGTCATCCATGAGGGTTTCCTTCCATCATTTTCCACAGGTGCTTCTGCCAGGCTTAAGAATGGCTTTCCCAGGGAGACCTGGCCAGTGATGGCTTTGGTCCCCTCCTAGAGACCTTCATGTCTTCAAAGCTAAGGTTCTCCTAATCAGTGAATTTGTGGTGGGAAGATCTCCCAGATCTGTCCCCTCGTGTCCCCCTTTCTTTCTTTTTTCTTTGAGGTGGGCAAGGTGAGGTACAGAGTCTGACCGTGTAGCTTTGCTGGCCTGGAACTGACTATATAGACCAGGGTGGGCTTGAACTCCTAGAGATCCACTTGCCTCTGCCTCTCTAATGTTGGGGTTAACACAGTGCTGCCGGGCCTGGCCAACAACCCATTCTCATGGAGCACGTCAATGCCTATGTACCCTCTGCTACTGTGTGTGCTCTGGTGGCCTGGTTTGGGTCAGGGTGTTCTATGCCAGGGGGATGAGGCAGAAGCAGACGGTCCCGTCCTCTGTGACCCTCGTGAAGAGTTCCCTTGTTCAAGGAAGCAGATGGGGCAGTGGGCTATCATCATTCTATCCTATTCACCCCAGCACACTACCCAGCTGCCGACCTCCCGCTGTGCCCTGCCCCGACCCAGCTGGGGGCTGAGGGAACAGCATAGCTGAAAGCCTGGTGACAGAGTTCCACTTATTCCCAGGTCAATCCGTGTCTAGATGCTGGGGTTGGGGTTGGCGGGGTGTGGGGTGCATACACATCACCCCCACGCTGGTTCTGCTGTGTGTCCCCTGGGAAAGCCCCGGCTCACTGGTCCTTCCCCCATCTTTCCCACAGTTGTTTTGTTGGACTTTGCAGCAATGAAGGGAGAGCTCGGCTGGCTCACACACCCCTATGGCAAAGGGGTGAGTAAACCTTCAGGGCTGAGGGTGGGTGGGAAGGAGGGCTGAGAGATGGAGGATGGGAGCCTGGATCAGACTCTGGATCAACCAAGCTTCAAACTGTTGACTGCACTGAGTTATCGACCCAGACTGGAGCTGGGCAGAAGGAAGGGACTGTTATAGGTGGCCTACCTGGGGAGACAGCTGAGGACCCCAGCAGAGTGGGATGCTCCAGTGGTTCTGTCTGCCTCTGTGTGGGGAGCTGGGGAGCTGGGGGTGGGGTTAAAAGCTGAGCAGGTTGAAGAGTGAGAGATACAGGAAAGTGACTTCCTGCCTTAGGCCCCTTTCTCTTCCCTACTCTGCCTTCCCGACCCACCCCCCACCCCCCCCAACTGGGGAATCTCCCTTTCTGCTATGCTTTTTTATTTTCTTTTGGTTTTTTTTTGTTTTTCAAGACAGGGTTTCTCTGTGTAGCCCTGGCTGTCCTGGAACTCACTCTGTAGACCAAGCTGGCCTCAAACTCAGAAATCCGCCTGCTTCTACCTCCAAAGTGCTGGGATTAAAGGCATGTGCCACCACTGCCCAGCTTCGACATGCTTTCTACGGTCTTGCCCTGACCTCAGATTTCTAGTCCGAGGGGCTATGGACTTTAGGGAACACACTACTGTGCTTTGGGCCTCAGATTCCCTTACAATGAACCCATGATAAGTTGGTCCTGGGACTGAGACAGGGAGAGGGGTGTGTCTCTTGGGAGCTCTTGGGACAGTTCCTACTGCTGGCCAGATCTAAGTGACTTGCATCTGTCCTGAAAAGACTTCTAGGCTCCTGGACTATCCAGCTGGAGGCAAATAGCCTTATCCAACCCAGTCGTTACATACCATGAAACTGAGCCCAGGCACGTGGGTCTTGGCCAGTGTCACATAGGACAGGTCAGGCCTTTGTCTTTATTTATTTACTTGTTGTTTATTTTAAAGATTTATTTACTTTGTATATGTGAGTACACTGTTGCTATCTTCAGACACACCAGAAGAGGGCATCGGATCCCATTACAGATGGTTGTGAGCCACCATGTGGTTGCTGGGAATTGAACTCAGGACCTCTGGAAGAGCAGTCGGTGCTCTTAACCGCTGAGCCATCTCTCCAGCCCCTACTTCTTTCCTTTACTTACTCTTTCCTTTATTCACACATTTCTTTCATCCGAGACCACCCTTTTTGCCAAAGAGGCCCTGGGGACTCAGAGCTCAGTCAGTTGTTGAAGAGTTCAGAACACAGCCCTGAAAGCCAGGCTTGTGTCACCAATATGCCAAGTTCCCCGATGAGAAAGAGGACGTGAAGCTCATAGGGACACACGGGCCCACCCGGGGAACCATGGAGGAGCCTGAATTATATTGTCAACAGGAGCTGATCACCATCAGGTGCTGGGAGGGTCATCCATTGTCCTCACTGTATCTGTCAACACCCATGGCACACAGCAGTGACCCTACACGGTGACACGATGCTAGCGCCCCTGTTCTGTGCTCAGTGTCTTGTCATGTATGCTTACAGCAGTTCTGCTCCTGTAGAGATGGGGACGCTGGGTTTAGAGAGCTCACATGATGTGCATGTGCCCCAGACTCTATCCCAGGCACACTGATGGGGAGTCTGACTCAGTACCCAGACATTAGGGCCAGAAAGACCCACAGTCATCCAGTCTTGGCCTTGGCTGTTTTCTGGTTGCCTTCCTCTAGGCCCTAGTTTTCTTTCCTGTAGAATGAAGGCACTAAGAACGGAGAGTCGGGTGTGGTGGTACATACCTGACATTTTAACACTTCAGAAGTAGAGGCAGGAGGATTAGATGTTGGGAGTCATCCCTCATGACACAGTGAGTCTGAGGCCATCTTAGACTACAGAGCAACAATACCGGAAAGGGGGAAAAACTGTGAAGCTATGTCCGTGGGATCCAGTCCCTGCCCTCCCTCCCCAACTAACCCTCACCTGTTACGCACACACAGTGGGACCTAATGCAGAATATCATGAACGACATGCCTATCTACATGTACTCCGTATGCAACGTGGTGTCCGGTGACCAGGACAATTGGCTCCGTACCAACTGGGTGTACCGGGAGGAGGCCGAACGCATCTTTATTGAGCTTAAGTTCACCGTGCGAGACTGCAACAGTTTCCCGGGTGGCGCCAGCTCCTGCAAAGAGACCTTCAACCTCTACTATGCAGAGTCAGACGTGGACTATGGCACCAACTTCCAGAAGCGCCAGTTCACCAAGATCGACACCATCGCCCCTGACGAGATCACAGTCAGTAGTGACTTCGAGGCTCGCAACGTCAAGCTGAACGTGGAGGAGCGCATGGTGGGGCCCCTTACCCGGAAGGGCTTCTATCTGGCCTTCCAGGACATTGGCGCCTGCGTGGCGCTGCTCTCCGTTCGGGTCTACTACAAGAAGTGTCCCGAGATGCTGCAGAGTTTGGCTCGCTTCCCCGAGACCATTGCTGTGGCCGTCTCCGATGCACAACCCCTGGCCAGGGTGGCCGGGACCTGTGTGGACAATGCCGTGGTGCCTTATGGGGTCGAGGGGCCTCTCATGCACTGCACGGTGGACGGCGAGTGGCTGGTGCCCATCGGACAGTGCCTGTGCCAGGAAGGCTATGAGAAGGTTGAGGATGCCTGCCGAGGTGAGTAGGGGGCGTTCCTGGGGTGGCAGGGAAGCCCGGTTGGGGTAGGAGGGCATGGGCGCTGGGTGGGAACACCTTAGTACATTGGAGATGTGGCTTCTCTATTGGTGGTGGAGGAGGTGGTCCCGTGACCGGAAGATCCCTGGGAACAGGATGCTGTGGGGACTGTGAGCCAGGGTTAGGGTTCTGGGATGGACCAATCTTCCAGTTCCCAGCGCTTCTAGTTTCGCCCATTTCCTTCACTCCCAGACCTGAGTTTCATCATCTGTAAAGTAGAGAGAGAGAGAAAGAGAGGGTCATAGTATCTGTCTTGGGGGGGGAGTTGTGATAGTCACATGACCTCATGCTCGTAAAGTGCTTAAGTCAGCGCCTGACACATAAATACCGGTGAGCGGTTGTTATTTTTTGATTCATCCCGTGAATAGTTGCTGTTCTGCTGAGGCTCTGAAGTCTATTCCCAGGAGCTGCTTCTGAGTCTCTTGCTGTGTGGCCTCCAACAGATTGCCCAACTTCTCTGGGCTTTGGCTCATTGTTTCATGCAGTTTATTTGTGTGCTGACTCAGACCCAGGGTATGCTCGAATCACCTGGAGTGGATTGGGGGGAGCTGTGAAGTGGGGTGCAGTCAGCTTTCAGTAGAGCCTTGGACCCGGAGATCCTCTCTTGGGGTTTATTGATGACATATGGAGACTGCAAAGGGCCCCATTTGGGTGACTCTCTGAGAACAGGTCTGGGCATTAGTGAACTCACACACAGGAAGCTGTGGGGACAGCCAAGGCTTGTGACAGTGGAAATGTACAGCGGGCTTGTAGTGGATGTCTCTGGAAGCAACTGGGACAGAATGCGTGTGTGAGGAATGTTGCTGACCTTTGAAAGGCCTTGGGAGCTGCTCTCCCAGCGATAAGCTGGGTATTGAGAAATTGGGGGGTAGGGGCTTCCGTACCTAGCCTGCTGGTTGACCCTAGGCTGAGGAGTTCCCTCCTCACCTCAGGCTTCAACTTTCCTTTGAGCAAAATGGGATTAAAAAAAAAACAAATCACCCCCACCTGCAGATCTAGTTTTCCATGAAGGAGGCTGGGAGACCCTGAAGCCTTTCTAATAGGTGGTCTGGGTGCTTCCCAGGGCAGATCTCAGAACCTTGCTTAACACAGAACATAAGCCCCCTGGATGAGGGGTTTCCTAGGAGCCTTTCTGGAGCCTTTCTGGCAAAGTGACTGCCCATCACCCCACTCCTCCCAGCTGCCTTCTGCTGAGTGAGACCCCTTCCCTAGGTGCCCTCCTGCTTAGGTGACCTCAGATGCACACTCTCAGCTTTAGACAATGACCATGGAAGGGGGGGTGCAGGACAGGACAACCAGTGGGCCCAGGAGCTCCTCCCCCATGACATCCTAACACAAGAATGCAGGGCTGGAGGAGGGGTAGTTGAAAACTTTCCACCCTGGTGATTCAGACCCTGCAGAGATAAGTGGGGGTTAGGAAGGGGGGGTCTTCATGCAGTGGGCTAGCTCCTTTTTCTTGTGGGGATCAAGATTCTTGGCAAGCTTTGTTTATAAAGAGTTTATAAAAGAGCCCCCCTCGGGAGGAATCAGGCTCGCTCAGCCTGAAGACCAATCCCCAGGAGGGACACTTGACTTAGCTGGCATAACTCTCTTAGCTCTAGCCACCTACATACAGCCCTGGCTCTGCCTCTCAGCAGCCCCTCCCAGCAGGTAAAGGGTCTTGCCGTGCAAGACTGGCAATCTGAGTTCAATTCTCAGAGAACCAGCTTCACGGAGTTGACTTGCACACATGCATGGCATACACGAATGTGTGTGAGTGCCCGAGAGTGCATGGGCACGAAATCGTGATAAATACAGTTAATTTCAAAATTCCTGCTTCTCCGTGCTGCTCAGCAGGCTGGGACAGTGAGTGGTACTGAGGGATTGTGGTGTGCTCTGAAGTTTGTCTGGTCCTTTCTGTGAGTCTGAGAGTCTTGGTCGTCCCATTGACTAGATGAAGAAACTGAGGCTCCGTTTGCCTGGAATCACACAGCTATGTCAGGGTTTATTAACTCACGGTGTACAACAGTGCGCAGGCTGCCGTGGGTCAGGAAGTGGGACAGGAAATGACCAGATCCTGTGGAATCCCTGACTCAGCTCTTGGCACTGAGATGGGCTCTTTGGGCAGTTCTGGGATGGCAGGTCTTGGCATCAGAACTGGGGCTTCACCAGAGGGAGGTGCTGGGTGACTGGAGGACCGTTGCTGCTGTGTTAGGGATGTGAGGGGGGGCACAGCGATTCGCTTGGCTCTCTCCCGTCTGGAGCCTCAGGTGCTTCAGTTACAGCTTTTACTGATGACAGGGGGCATAGCACCCTGAGGTCATCGTGCACCAAGTCAAGGTCATTTCCAGAGACATTGGGTTGTGGATCTGTTTTTCCTGGAGGTTTTCTCCCTGGGAAGAACACTGGAGCCGCTCAGGAAAGGATGTGCCTTCCAGGTGGACAGGTGGGCATACTGCCCTGCCACACGCTACCCAGAGCGAGCTATGTCAGGAATGAGCCGGCCCACCCCCAGCTCTGTCCAGGGAACTGTGGAGCCACTCAGGCTGGCTGTCCTCTCTGGGTGGGGGGGGAGGGGACACTGCTTTGTTTCTGCTTCCTGCCTGCCTCTGCCTCTGCAGCCCCTCCACACCCCTCCACTGGCACCTCGCCTCAGCCCAGGGAGATGGAGGCCAGGTGAGCAGGTGGCCAGCGGCCTAGGCCAGCCTCTGGAGGATGTCTCTGCCTGGCTCTGGTTTCATGGTCACCTTTCATATGCAGGGACACTTCATGCCAGGTACCAGAGTAAACATTTCACAGGTAAGATCTATAGTCTACAATGCACTCAGAGAGGGTGAGGACTCTCCCATTTTACAAATGAGGAGATCAAGGCCCAGAGAGGAGATGGCTGTACACCATCCCGACCTGTCTGTGGAGCCGTGTAACTATGGTAACGCCCCTTTGGGCTTTATTCTTACTGTCTGTACATGGCTCTGAGGGACCTGGCCACGTTATGATCAGCTCTGAGCTACTACATGTGGTTTACATGCGATATACTACATGTGATTTACATGTGATATTACATGTGATAGTGAGAAGGGACTCCCTGCCCAGGGCCCACAGATCTTGCCCTACAGTAGGACCGGGGGCTCTAAGAGCTGTTAATAGTAGTTCTCAGGCACATGCCCCCCTGTGCCATATCGTCATACCAGATCTTATTTCTGTGGACTTCAGGGGTAAGGGTCATGGTGGCAATCCCCCAGCCTCACCCCTGTGCTCTGATCTCTGTGCCCTAATAGCCCCGCCAAGCAGGCTCAGCCCCTCCCTAGTTACCGAGGTAAGTGGGTCCCCTGAGCGGAAGGAAGGAGGCCCGCAGAGAAAGCAAATAAGATAAAGGCTGGAGGTAGGGGAGTCAGTGGGTGGAGGGGAGCCTAGCTTATCTTCTAGGTGGCGGATATTCCCACAGATATGCCTGGGGCATATGGGAGAGGAGATGGAGCCTGAGAACTGGGAATGGGGTTCCCCTTTCCTGTAGGCACCACAGGGCCTGTTGGGGGCCCCTTCTACTCCCTGGGTCAGTAGCTCTCGGTTGATATTCGCTGTCAGGATACAAAGTCCAGGTTCCACGTGCAGGGCTGAGCTAGCGAGGTGATGTTCTGGCTGCCAGCTGCTCCTGGCTTGGGGAGGCCCTTTGCCTCCAGGACTGACCTATTGACCTCACGACCTTACCACCCAAAGCCTGGGAGGTGGCTGGGCGCCTGGGGAGGGGCTCCACAAGGAGCTGGATTAGCACCACACAGAGGGCGTCTGTCCCTGAGTCACCCTGCACTGCCACCTGAGGGGCGGGCATTGGGAACTGGAAAAACCAGGGTACAGCCCTAGCTGCAGCGCCTGTGCCCCAGTTCTGCTTGGAGTGGCCCAGGCCTGCCAGGCAATTGGAGCCAAAGATGCACTCCACAGGTGCCCCAGGTGTGCCCAAGCCAGGCTCATGCCAGCCGGGTGGGTGTCCAAGTGGATGGTGTCCCTGGGGAGGCGCTTCTGCAACCCTTGGTGTGTTTCATTGTGGATCGGGAGTTTACCATTCAGTTACTCCTTCATTTCTTCATTCACATTTCCATATTTATTCAAGACTGATTCTTTGAGATCTCCTTCACATCAAGTCCTGTGTGCTGAACCACGCAGATAAACCAACTCCTCCCGCTGTCTCAGGCTGCCAGTCTCAGGAAGGGAGGGAGGGAGGGAGGGAGGAGGGAGGTAGAGGAGAGCTCGGAGGATCCTCATATGTGCACAGATAATTTCAAATGAGGCATAAAAGCTAGGCTGTGAATTCCCCTGGAGCTGAAAAGATGCTAATCTCTCAGTCACTCCACCACAGCCCAGTTCTCAGCGTTGTGCCAGACATGTAGGTTGGGCTTGTTTCTGTTTGGTAAACTTGAACCTGAGTAATAGATGCCCCACTGGCTCACCAGGAGCCCTGAAACTGAGCAGTTAGTGA
Organism: Rhabdomys pumilio; assembly: GCA_030674055.1. Lineage (NCBI taxonomy): Eukaryota > Metazoa > Chordata > Mammalia > Rodentia > Muridae > Rhabdomys > Rhabdomys pumilio. The sequence goes on along the minus strand of JANHMN010000004.1, from coordinate 11,596,056 downwards.
AGATTATAGAGCCGTTAAGCGGGGTGGGTACTTGGGGGTGGTGGGTGTATCGTGTGAGAGACGCTGTGGTTGCTTGCTTTCCCTAGACGCTGGGGAATTTTAGGAGATTCTCAGGGTCCTTGGTGGTCTTCCCGACGTGTTCTGGGACTCCTCAGACACTTGCAAACTCTGGCAGGCAGGGCCTGTGGGTGCCCAGAGCTCTGCGGTTGGAGGGGGAGGGGGCCACTGTGTTTTCAGCAGGCAAGAGCATGCCCCGTGGACGCCGCCTCCTCTGCATTATCTGGCATATCCGCAGCGGAAATCTCTCCAAATTCCCTTTTTCCTGCCGTCAGGCAGGCCACCCCCAGGCTCTGGGGCCAAAGAATAGAACCCATTTCTTCCCCAACTTCCTCTCCTGGCGTGAGATGTGGGTACCAGGGGGAGGCTGGCAGGTGGCTCGGACCTTTGTGACCCCCGTTCTTAGGCTGAGCCTTGGGGCTGGACCCTCCATCACCTAGTCCCCTGACCTTGGTCCCCAGTGAACCAACACTTACTCTCTTGCAGGTGTCGCTGGGTTTAAGTGAGAGCATTAGGGGAATGAGAAGCCGGGACCGGCAGGGCCTGGTGTTCTGGCGTCTCATTTTGGTGTGAAAGCTAGGCGAAGGAGAGAGCTATTTTTGTATTGGAACAGTTATGTTAGGAGCAGCGATGTAACGATGTAACGGGAGTGAGGCCAGAGACACAGCTTCTCAAACCCACCAGGAGGCTACACAGGCTTGTAGAGCCTGGAGAAGGTGTATGTAGCTAACTCCACAGCCCCTGGGTGGTCCTGGTGATGTGGGCGCTCCGCTCCAGGCTGCTTCCTGGACTTCCTGGTGGTGAAGCGGTCAGCCGGATTCATGTTGCACCAACACTGGACTTTGTTCCAAATTGGGGAGTCCTGGGAACAGGAAGGGGGCGACAGGAGAGGTGCTCAGGCATCCTCAAGTTTACCTTTTGGCTTTGAGACTTTGAACAAATTGGTCTGTCAGAGCCTCAGCTTTCTCACCTGCAGAATGGGGTAGGTGCTACTAGCCACACCCACATGTAAAGGATCACCTTGAAGACTAAATAAATAGATGTGGAGTCCAGGTCCTGCACACAGTAGGCGCTTCATCCTCAGGAATGCAAGCTTTGTGCGGGTTAACTGATTCAGGGTGGGTACCTTTGTCTTGATGTTTGCTTCTGAATAACCCCCCTTCTCGCAATAGGTACTCAAGTTCACACTGTATGTGTCTGCTGGGCCAGCCTGGGCTAACTCAAGGGACCACAGAGAGTCAGGATGTTGTCTGCCTGACTTCTAGCAAATGCAGGATGTAGGCTAGCCCTTGACAGAGCCCTGCTCGATCTGCTTTCCAGCCTGGCTTGGTCAAAGGCTCGATGAAGGCAGGGGACTTGAAATTGGCTTCCCTGGAGGGGTTGTTCCTAGGCCATTAGGGCCAGGCCTGCCTCGCATCCAGAAGCCTTTGTCCAGGGCTTTTTCCTTACAGTGCGTGTGACTGTCATTTTCTATATCAGACATGGAGTGGCACCTGTTGGGCAGCCTGTGACTCTCAGACTTCTTTGCCTGGCATTCAAGGTCTCTCTCTTCTGCATTATTTGTTGCTAAGGTTCCTTCTATTTGTATCTAGAAGGCTGCTCATACCTTTTGTGTGACAAGCTCTTGCTTAACCCTAATTTCTTGCTCTAAAACATTAGCCCTGCCGAACTTCTACACAGCCTTTAAACCCCAGCCGAAGTATCCTCTCTGGCTCCGCAGAGGCCTGGTCACTCTCTTTGACCTCGGCTTGCTACCTTATCCAGACATGTCATGCTCGTTTCCTCTCTGTACTGGAGTGTTAGCGTTCACCTCAGCATCCACAAACCACATGGGGTTAGGCTGAGGATTTGGTGCAGGAAGTTAATGGTGCCTCAGGACCCTCCCTGCAGAAAAAGCGAAAGGGGGCATTGCAGGACCTGGGGACAGCCTCTTCCAAAGCCACCCAGGTCCTGGCCAGCCCTGTTAGGTGAGCCTCCTGTCTGAGCAGTTTCCTGCCTGTAGGCCAGGAAAGAGCTTGGGACAGGGAGCAGGGTAAGGTGGTGGGAGGAAGAAGCCCCCAGAGTCAGGTGCCTGACCCTCTAGCCAGCTGGCCACTAGAGGAGGAAGAGCTACTTCCTGGCAGCCCTCTGAAAGGAGAAATGACCTGGCTTTGGAAATAAGTCCAGGGAAAGAGCTGGGCCCGGCCTTTCCTGATTCTTGGAGGCCAGCCCCGGAACAGGAAAGTGATGGAGTCCTAGGGCGGAGGGGCCTTGGCAGGGGGGCATCCTGACTGGGCAAGGCCAGCTGGTTCGTCAGGGGTGGGGGTACACAGATAAAATCTCCACCCTGGTCAGTTAGAATCTGTACAACTTGAGATCCCGCTGGGCCAGTCTGCACAAAGCAGGCTACAGGAAGGTGTATGTGTGTGTTGGACGGTGAGCTGTGGCCCTCCAGCGCTATCCTTGAAGGTGTGACATTTTCTGCGAGAGGCAGCCGGCATCTGATGTGCCGGGGTTTGGGGAACTTGGGGGCACTTGAGACAGGTTATTTTGGTGTCCAGGAGACGCTGGCCATGAATGGGTGTGATATTCTATCAGTGAGAACACGACTGGGGAACGGCACACAGAATTGACCTCCTGTCTCTCCTTGTGCCTCTCAGCCTGTTCTCCAGGATTCTTCAAGTCTAAAGCGTCTGAGAGCCCTTGCCTGGAGTGTCCGGAGCATACCCTGCCATCCACCGAGGGTGCCATCTCCTGCCAGTGTGAAGAAGGCTATTACAGGGCATCTGAGGACCCACTGTCCATGCCTTGCACACGTGAGTCTTACAGAGATAGGGGAGGGGACGGCTGGGGGGGGAAGGGGCAGCTCCATTGACCTCCACTCTTTGGACAGGTCCACCCTCTGCCCCCCACTACCTCACGGCCATCGGCATGGGCGCCAAAGTAGAACTGCGTTGGACAGCCCCCCAGGACACCGGTGGCCGCCAGGACATTGTCTACAGCGTCACTTGCAAACAGTGCTGGCCAGAGTCTGGCGAGTGTGGGCCCTGTGAGGCCAGTGTGCAATATTCAGAACCTCCTCACGCCCTGACCCGCACAAGTGTGACAGTCAGTGACCTGGAGCCTCACATGAACTATACCTTTGATGTTGAAGCCCGCAATGGCGTCTCAGACCTGGTGAATAGGCGAAGCTTCCGGTCTGCCAGTGTCAGCATTAACCAGACAGGTGAGCCCAGGAATGATAGTGACTATCCAGCGGGACCTGCCTGGGCGAGACGTAAGGATAGGTACCCGGGACTCAGCTGTGTTCAGGAAGTGGTTAAGAGTTCTGTCCTTCTTGGTCTACATAGTGAGGTCCAGGCTAGCCAGAGATATATAGTTAAGAGTCCTGCCAGGTGTGGTGATAGCACATCCCAACACTCATGTTCTGTAGGTGGAGGCAGGGAGGTCAGGAGTTCAAGGCCATCCTCAGCTACATAATGAGTTCAAGGCTGGTAGGAGGCAAAGGAAAAAAGGGACGTGGCTCAGGTGTTACAGTGCTTTCTGCATAGGCTTGAGGACTGAATTTGGATCCCCTAAGACCCATAGAGGCAGAGCAAGGGGATCTCCAGCTGATACAGTCAAGTCTGGGTTCCGTAGCAGACTCTGCCTCAAAATACAAGGTGGAGAACAGTGAAAGAAGACAACCTTTGACCTCCACACACACATGCTCCCACACATGTTCATATGCACACATGTGAACACACACACAGTGACGTGTATGGACGACTCACTCAGCCCTCGGACTGCAAGTTACTTCTGGAGATTTTTTTTTTTTTAATTTTTTTTTTTTCAGAAGTAGAGATGTTCTTGAAAATATATTTTTTGTTTTACCAGGGAATGGAAAGATGCCTCACTCAGTACAGTGCTTGCTCCACAAACATGGTGCCTGTTTGGCTCCTTGGCACTGTGGTACCCAGCCAACACCTGCGTGTGGTTGTAATTTGAGCGCCGGGGTAGTGGGGACGGGCAGATCCCTGAAGCTCACTGATTACAGAGCCTGACTGAATAAGAATTCCAGGCACAGTGAATCTGTCTCTTTAACATGCGAGCCTGCATACCGTCATGCACTCATGCAAATGGGTTCATGCATGCACCACACAGAAATAGAACATACCATATAAGGCCGTTCAAGCCTTGTTTGATCTCCAGAAAACCTCAGTGGCAGTCAGCTAGTGTCTTAGTTATTATTTATATGTTCATGAACGTCCCCAGAGCAACTCTGATGGGCTAGCCTCTGCGGTCAGGGCAGCATCCATAACAGGAAATCCAAGAACCCCAGGCAGGGCCTGAAGCGCATGGTACTCTGTCTCTATCCTTCATCCCTGCATGACTTCTCACATCCCTCCCCTCCCTCTTCTGCCTAGAGCCCCCCAAGGTGAGGCTGGAGGACCGAAGCACCACTTCCCTTACTGTCACCTGGAGCATCCCGGTGCCACAGCAGAGCCGTGTGTGGAAGTACGAAGTCACCTACCGCAAGAAGGTAACTTGATGAGGGTTGCCACAGGCCATGGAGATATTCAGTGCACAGCAATTTGGAGGGGTTTCCTTCTTTCTGTGTCTGGGGAAACTGAGGCCTGAAGTCTTTAGGGCAGCACTACAGAAGCTTATAGGGGGGACTGTTTTGGGTTCTCAGAGCCAGTTAGAATGGGTTTCTTGGGATTAAGACGGTCCTGGGATGTATATTCCCTCTCTGGCCTCTGGTGAGTCTGTACTCCTGTACCGCAGTTTCCTGTTCCTGAGAGTGTCTGCCTGGTTGGATAACACAGGAAACCACCTTTCAGGATGGGGTCTTGGTTCTTAGCTTCACTGCCTGCTCCTCTCCCCACCACAGGGGGATGCCAACAGCTATAATGTGCGTCGAACGGAAGGCTTCTCTGTGACCCTCGATGACCTTATTCCTGATACTACGTACCTGGTGCAGGTGCAGGCACTGACACAGGAGGGCCAGGGCGCCGGCAGCAAAGTGCACGAGTTCCAGACGCTATGTGAGTCAGAGGACCCTGAACTAAGTCGGACATTGTTGAGGAGGAAGTGGGTCCAGAAAGAAGTCTAGAAATGCCCTTCCTTTTAGCCAGGACACGGAACAGCTGTATGTGGGTATAGTCAGCACTGAGACAGACATGTAGATCCATGTGTGTTCTGGGTAGTGTTAAGAGCTGTGGGAAGCTGCTGTTCTGACATGGGTGTGCTTGCCTAGAAAGCACGAGAGTTGGGCCGGGGTATGGCTCAATTGATAGAATACTTACCTAGCATCCCCAAGGCCTTGGGTTCAAATCCCAATATTTACTAGAATATATTATATTAAAAAAAAAGTTCTGAATTAAAAATAAAATCCATGCTGAGCCATGGGGCACACAAAAGAGGTCTCTGAGTTCCAGGACATCCAGGGCTACACAGAGAAGCCCTGTCTCAAAAAACAAACAAACAAACAAACAAACAAACTCTTAGGAAACTTGAAGGCAAAGCACCCTGCATGCCACTGGTCCCTAGGCTTCTCCTATCCTTTAGGAGAGCTTTGGGTGTGGCAGGGTGTGTCTGTAGCATCTGGGGCCGACTCTCAACCAGCTGGTCTCCCCTAACAGCCACGGAAGGATCTGCCAACATGGCGGTGATCGGCGGTGTGGCTGTTGGCGTTGTCTTGCTTCTAGTGCTGGCGGGAGTTGGCTTCTTCATCCATCGAAGGTTTGTCACACCTCCTCCCGGGTTCCACAAGGGTCTGGGTTGGGCACAGAAAGGCAGAGAGGCTCAGGTCGGCTGCGGTTAGTTAATCAAATCTAATCCAAGCCCTGTGGGAGGATGGACAGAGTTTTAACAACCACAGTGTCGTTGCCATTGTGTGTGCTCCTAGTTAACGGAGTGTCTACGGTTCCCCTGGACGTGGGACAGGGTATAGATGAGTGGGCAGGATGAGCTACCTAGTTCTTCATGGCTCGTTATGTCTACTTATATGTAGCCATTGGGGAGAGTGGACTTGCTCTCCCTCTTACCTTCTGCCCCATACGGAGGCCGAGCAGATTGCTAGGCAGTGGGGCCATAGCAGGATTGGGAGGTCCTTTTGGCCAGTACAGGCTGTATTGACCATGTGTGTCTTCTAGGAGGAGGAACCTGCGGGCCCGCCAGTCCTCTGAAGATGTCTATTTTTCTAAGTCAGGTAAGATATACCCTACTCAGGAGCGGTCCCAGCTCTATGGTGGACGTAGAGGCTCCATTTGGCATCTTTCTGGCTGAACCCCCTTGATCCAAATCTTCCTGAGGTTCTTAGTCTTGTGGCTTCCTCTTCTCTAGGGCCTCACCTCTCAGGTACTCCTCCCTGACCTGTGCCTCAACCTCTCTTTTCCCCTTCCAGAACAATTAAAGCCCCTGAAGACATATGTGGACCCTCATACTTACGAAGACCCCAACCAGGCTGTTCTCAAGTTTACCACGGAGATCCACCCATCCTGTGTTGCAAGGCAGAAGGTCATTGGAGCAGGTGAGACTGGCCCACCTACTGTGTGCCTGGAACAGATAGGCTGGTTCAGAGGGGGCCTGCCCAGTGCCCAGGCTTAACTAAAGATGGCTTCTCACACCTTGCCCGCCTGCAGGAGAGTTTGGAGAGGTTTATAAAGGGACGCTAAAGTCATCCTCCGGGAAGAAGGAGATACCCGTGGCCATCAAGACACTGAAAGCCGGCTACACTGAGAAGCAGCGGGTGGACTTCCTGAGTGAGGCCAGCATCATGGGCCAGTTCAGCCATCACAATATCATTCGCCTGGAGGGCGTTGTCTCTAAATGTACGGCCTGGGAGATGCTGGGGGGTGGGGTGGGCCCAGGCGGTCAGGGAAAGGGGCTGCTTCCTGGGACCTCCTAACCCTGGCTGCCTCCCCCCCACGTGGTTACTGGCCTCACTCACTCCTGTGTTCATGCCCTACAGATAAACCTATGATGATTATCACGGAGTACATGGAGAACGGAGCGCTAGACAAGTTCCTTAGGGTAAGGTCACGGTCTGTGGTGGGGAGGGGAGGGGAGGTGGCTGAAGCCGGTCAGCACTGAGGGCTTGTCTCTGCAGGAGAAGGATGGTGAATTCAGTGTACTGCAGCTGGTGGGGATGCTGCGGGGTATCGCGTCCGGCATGAAGTACCTGGCCAACATGAACTACGTGCACCGGGACCTGGCTGCCCGCAACATCCTTGTCAATAGCAACCTGGTGTGCAAGGTGTCTGACTTTGGCCTGTCTCGTGTGCTGGAGGACGACCCCGAGGCCACCTATACCACTAGTGTGAGTCGGAGACCCGGGAGGTCACACCTAGGGTGGGGAGGGAGGGCGCGAAGGTGACGCACGCGTTACCCTGGGTTCGGGGCCTAAGGAGCCAAGGATGAGTCTCTAGGCCCAAAGAGGAAGGGTGCTGAGTTCTGGCTGGGACAGGGGTAACTGGGCTGCGTGTCCTGCAGGGCGGCAAGATCCCTATTCGATGGACAGCCCCGGAGGCCATTTCTTACCGCAAGTTTACCTCAGCCAGTGACGTGTGGAGCTATGGGATTGTCATGTGGGAAGTGATGACCTACGGCGAGCGGCCATACTGGGAGCTGTCAAACCATGAGGTAAAGCCCCATTCTCTCCCAAACCGATCCACTGTCAGATTTCCCTCATTTCCCAAACCCTGGGGCCCTGGCAGGCGAGCTCTGGGATCAGTCTGCATCGAGTAGAGACAGCACAGGTATTTGTTTTGTGGCGTGCCATGGGGAGAACTCAGCCTCTGCTTACATGAATACAAAGGGAGGAGTGTATGTACATGCTTATGTGTACATAGGATATGAACATGTGGATATCTGCATGTAGGTATATGGATGTGTATGTACATATACACATGTATGTGTGTGTATGTATATGTGTATATACGTATATGTATGAACATTTACATGTACCTGATGCCTTGACTAGACTGGAAGCCCGGGATTTTGCTTGTAGAGGTCATATCCCTGCAGAGACGTAGGAGACAGTAAGGCAGACAGGCTAAGACATGGAGGGGCCCCATCAAGACAGAGATAGAAGGAGGCTGAATTGTGGGGTACAGGAGGCTGACCTCTGCGGCCCTGGAGACAGCCCGTCAGCGCTTGCCCCACAGATGGCTTTAAAACTGTGTTTGTGCTTAGGAAAGGGTGCTTATCTGTTGCTTGGTCTCTCCTCTCTATTCCCGTGTTGGAGCCTCCAAGGGAGGTCTCTGTCGTAGCTCCATGTGGTTTCCCCCGCTAAGGCCACCCCGATGCTTGTGTCCCCTAGGTCATGAAAGCCATCAACGACGGCTTCCGGCTCCCCACGCCCATGGACTGCCCGTCGGCCATCTACCAGCTCATGATGCAGTGTTGGCAGCAGGAGCGCTCACGCCGGCCCAAGTTTGCCGACATAGTTAGCATCCTGGACAAACTCATCCGAGCCCCCGACTCCCTCAAGACCCTGGCTGACTTCGATCCCAGGTGAGTCTTACGTCCTGTGCCTGTGGTAGCTGGCATCTATGTTTACGAATGTGGACTCCTTGGCCCCTCAGGCGGACTGGATGGCTAGGGGGAATCAGGAGTCAGGGCTGTTACGGGCCTCAGAAGTGACACATGGGGCTGTGACCAAGCGGCAAATTGTTTGCCTGGAATGCACGGAAACCCAGGGTTCGGTCCCCAGAAACTGAAAAGCGGAGAGGACTAGCCAGGCATGGCCCAGTAATCCCAGTAGAAAATCAGCTCAAATGGTGCCTGGGCAGGCCCTGACCTGAGTGCCAGCCATATTCTTAACTTGCTAAAGCATCCTGAGGTGGGCTCTATGCAGTTGAGGAAACCGAGACTCCAGGATCCAGAGTCCCAGTAGTAATGGGGGGCGTGGTGGAGCAGCAGCAATAATACCAGGAAGCCAGGAATCTCGCAGATCCTTCCCTGTCTGGGCTCCCTCAATGGCTCAGAGGAGGCAGCTGAGGCCCAGCCAGCTGTATGCCTCGCCTGAGATAGAAGGGTAGGTGCTTGGGTAGTCATGCCCAGCAGGCCCTCATCTGTGGGTTTCCATCCCAGAGTATCCATCCGGCTGCCCAGCACCAGTGGCTCAGAGGGAGTCCCCTTCCGCACGGTGTCCGAGTGGCTGGAAAGTATCAAGATGCAACAGTACACGGAACACTTCATGGTAGCTGGCTACACGGCCATCGAGAAAGTGGTGCAGATGTCCAGCGAGTGAGTACAAAGCACGCCTCCTTGACTGCCTACCGCTCACTGGGGACGGCCTCAGACCTACGTGTCACTCCCCCTCGATGGTGTGTGTGGGGTGTGTGTTTGTGTGGTGTGTGTGTTTGTGTGGTGTGTGTGTAGTGTGTGTTTGTGTGGTATGTATGTAGGTGTATGGTGTGTGTTTGTGTGGTATTTGTGGGGTGTGTGTGGGTGTGTGTGTGGAGCTGTGTGTGTGAATTATGTGTACAAGTGTGTGTGGTGTGTGTGTTTGTGGTGTGTGTGACTGTGTGGTGGGGGTGTGTGGGATGTGTGTGTGGTGTGTGTGTTTGGGAGTGTGTGGGATGTGTGATATATATACATATATACACATATATACATATATATACACATATATGTATATGTGTATATATATGCATATACATATATATGGTGTGTGTTTGAGTGTGTGTGTGTGTGTGTGTGTGTGTGTGTGTGTGTGTAGGTATGTGTTTATGTTTGTGAGTCTGTGTGTTGTGTGTGTATGGTATGTTTGTGTGTGTGGTGTGTGTGCATATACCTCTCTCTCTTTCCTGGGTGCCCTCCCTTCCAGACTCTCCCTCCACAATGGGAAGACACAATGAGATATAGCCAGCCCAAAGCTGTCATGTCATGTATGTATTTTATGTCATGTATTTGCCCACCCTGGGCTACAATGCAGGGAACCATTACTCATATAGACACAGAAGGTTACCTGTTCCCCCAATCCTACAGCCACCAGGGACATAGAGTCTAGCCTTGACCGAGCAGGACCCAGAGCCTTGCATCCCTTTCCTGGTGCCAATCCCTCCCAGGCCACTCCCCCTGTATGGCTGATTCTTGGCCTGCCATTCGCTCCCTGCTGGCGCTGGACCTTAGTCCTCAGAGCTCTTCTCACTATCCACCCCACCCCGTCTCCATCACTGACCCTTCTCCGAACAGCCTTGGCAGGGACAGCTCTTTCCGTCCCTGGAGGGATAAAACATTGTCCTTTGTGTTTCTAAAAATAGCTGTGGATCCCAAACAGCCCAGAATCCAAGTGTCCAAGGCCATGGCAGAAACAGGCCCTGGGGCGGAAGGTTTTGGGAACTGCTCAGAGGAGGTGACCTGGGCCTCCCATGTTCCTGGGCTCTAGATGTTCTGGGACTTGGGCTTAGACACAAACAATCTCTGGGGCCTTCAGCTTTTGGCCTGCTGACCATGAATGTGGCCAACCCGAGAAAATGATGGGTCATGGGAATCAGACAGAGAAAATTGACCAGAGGGAGGTATAAGAATATTGAAGGAAAATATCAGATCCTAGGATACTTCTTGCTGCCAGCCGGCGGCTGGGCTCACACTTTGGCTCTGCAGACAACACCTGAATTTATGTCCCATGTCTGCTGTGCAAGCAATTCGGTCTGACTTAGACCTTGGTACCCAATTCTCCATGTGGGGATCCACTGACGTGCCTAGGATGTCTTGATCCATATCTCCTCTGTTTTGCCATTCTCAGGATCCTGTAAATCATGGTTCTATGCCCTGGTTCCTGAGTCTCTCTCATTTCCTTGGCAACCAGGGTCAGACCCCTGGGTTCCATCAGGTCCCGTATTCCCCTCCCCTCCCCTGGGACAGCACAGTTTTTCTTCTGTGACCAGCACCGAGGGCATGGAGCAGGTTTACAGGAAACACATGGTTGTACACGTATCCCAAAATAGCCCGGGGCACCCCTCACAAAGTCCTTTCCCACGAGCTGGGACTGGCTCCTGGACAGACAGGCAGGCAGTGTGCATGCTCACGGGTTATTTGGAAAGTATCTGGATAAAGCCCGGAAGTCGTCCGGCACTCCTTCCTCCTGTGGTCAGACCCACTGGCTCATGGAGCTGCCTCTGATGCCCTGAGGGGATGTGGGGTTGGATCTGAGCATTTTTAAAACCCACAGACTGTGCTGACCATGCCATGGAGCCCAACAAGAGCAGGCAACAGGAGAAATCAGCTACCTCCCTGCTAAGGTCAGGATGTAGGCTCCAGTACCCTGCCCTCCTCTGCCCCAGCCTCCCTTTCGAAGGACCTGGCCTCTTCCCCCTGTAGCCTCCAGCTGTTCTGCGTTCACGTTCCCGACATGCTGTGTGGGGATTGGTTGGCCTTCTAGCTTGATGAGCGCAAGTCGGCTTTTTAAGAAAATACAGAGAAGGTTTTATTGTAGTGTTCCTTGAACAGAGCAGCAGGCCCAAAGGCCAGCCCTGCCCAGTGTCAAAGCTCCGAATTGTGTTCAGGCTGTAGGCACACAACTGGATAGATCTTAAAAAGCAGAATCTAGTTGCTGGTTGTGAATGATACAACTCTTAAGTCTCTGGGGATTATTATGCTCACCTGTCAACAATAGGTGTTCATGGGCACTACTTATACACACCCCCCCCACACACACACAGTAGGTGTTCACAAACACTCTCCCCCCACACACACTGTAGGTGTTCACAAACACTCTCCCCCCCACACACACAGTAGGTGTTCACAGACACTTACACCCCTCCCCCCACATACAGTAGGTGTTCATAGGCAGTTACACACCCACCACACACACACTGTAGGTAGGTGTTCATTGGCACTTACATTTGTGGGATTTCTGTCTCAGAAGAGAGACAGGGTACAGAGTGGCTTGTGTCTCTTCCTTCCTGCACAAGAGTTAATGGGATGCATGTTCGGGGTCCCTGAGAGGGAAACAGAGGTGGGGACAGGAACCAGCTTGGACCCTGGCTTGTCTGTGACTGTCACGCTAGTGCATTGTTCTGTCTGTAGGTCAAGAAAGGGTGGGCTTTATTCACACTGCTGGGGAGATAGGTGGAGACCAGTGGGTCTCTGAGTTGGAGGAGCATGGGTTCAAGGTAGCTAGGACTAGCCAGCGAGACCCTGTCTCAAGGGAGGAAGGTTGGCTGGCTGGCTGGTTGGCTGGTTGGCTGGCTGGCTGGCTGGCTGGTTGGCTGGTTGGCTGGTTGGCTGGTTGGCTGGTTGGCTGGTTGGCTGGTTGGCTGGTTGGCTGGTTGGCTGGTTGGCTGGTTGGTTGGTTGGTTGGTGGAAGGAGTTCATTGCTTAGAAATACATCACCCAAGCCTCTTCGTAAAAAGGAACTGCTCTGCCGGGAGAGGGCCTCAGGGAGAGGGCCTCAAGGTGGAGCAGCGCTAAGGCCTACAGTGGTGTTCCTATACATACCCATTTACTCAGCCGCACAGGGTGGGATCAGGCCCAGTGAGTCTGGGGTTGCCTCGGACCCTGTCTTTTCTGGTTACTCAGCGCTTACCCAGGCCCCCACACTGTGGTCCCTTCAGGGGCATGCAAAACATCCCACCCCACCAGGTGGTAGGCTTAGAGGTTCTCCCCCATATCTATTTTCCAGCCTTCTTGCTATAGCAGAAGCAGTCTCTCCCTCCCTCCTCTCTCTCTCTCTCTCTCTCTCTCTCTCTCTCTCTCTCTCTCTCTCCCTCCCTCCCTCCCTCCGTCCCTCCCCACCTGGGTCTGCCCATCCCTGCTCAATGCTCTGCTCTTTCCAAGCCTGTGGGAAAGTCGTGTCTCCAGCATTGCAAACTCCTGGAGCTTGTACCATATAATTAGCTCCAATTACAGCCAAGAGCTGGCCCGTAAAAACCTGGGTGTTTTCATGAGCTAGGGCTGGTGGGTGAGGGCAGTGGAAGAGAAAAACTCCTGAAGTTAGCAACAGACATTGTGCTGACAGCTCCTGAGAGCCGATGTGGTTCTACCTAGAATAGGGGGTGGGGTGGGGGAGGCCAGGACAGTCTGTCCGTCCCTGTGGGGCCCCTGGGACCTGTCACCAGCCTGGCACTGAATCCTAACCCCTCGGTAGGACAGACACTATTGTCCCGTGGAGTCCACAAGGAAAGGCAGCCTTCTTGAGGTGACCTGTGTGAGCCTTATCCACTGGAGCCTAGCAGAGCCTTAGACCTGAAGGCTTATTAACAACTAAAGATGCCTCCTGCTGCTTAGAGAGGAGGAATGGAGCTCCTCAGCAAGGGAAGGAGACAGGGCGACATTTCTTTATTGCTGGTGTCCTTAGTTACTAGTTCTGGCACCTCCTAGCTGCATGGCCTCAGAATCTAAAACTCTACATCTGTCTGAGTTTCACTTCCCTTATCTGCAAGATGGGTAAGAACACCTAGAGTTCAGCCATACAGTGCTTTTGCTTGGCAAGTGTGAGGAACTGAGTTCAAATCCCCCAAACCACACACCAAAAAGAAACTGACCGAAGTGGCCGCCCTTGGGAATCTCAGTGCTGAGGAGACAGGCGTATCCTCTGAGCTTGCTGCCGAGAGACCCTGTCTCAAAGTGGCCAGCTCCTAAGTTAAGATTGTGCTTTGGCTTCCCTGCGCATGTACACACGTGAGTACAGCCATACACATATGAATACATGCACACACACAAAGCACCTATGTAAAGACTTGACTGAGTGAGTGTATCATGTTCTCAACTCTGGATGGGTGGCAGACCATGTTAGAATATGAACCCTCCAGCCTCCATAGCTGGATCCCCCTTACCACAGGTCTGCAAAGCGCCCTCTCTCTCTCTCTCCGGCTCTCCTCTCTGCCTCCCTGCCCTGTCCCTCACCTTTCCTCTCTTCCTCTTCATCAACAGTGACATCAAAAGGATCGGAGTGCGTCTCCCTGGCCACCAGAAGCGCATTGCCTACAGCCTGCTGGGACTCAAGGACCAGGTGAACACAGTGGGGATCCCCATCTGAGTCCGACGGGGCCCCCGGCCCACCTTGAACAACAATACTTGAAGAGCCACAGTGGTCTCCCTGCCGACCTGGTGCTGGGCCACTGGAACTTTATTTATTTCTGTCTTCCTCGGCTATGCCTCCCTGAGGACTCTGCAGGGAGGCTCTTGAATGACACCCTGGCATGAGCTAGGAAATGCCTGGATGCTGGTCAGGGTTCTCTTCCTCTGCAAAGGACCCAGCTAAGCACTTAGCAGTTTGCTGTGGCATTCCCAGCGTTCCAGGAGGCTAGAGTTCCGCCAAGACCATCGGTATCCACGAGGGATGAGGGACATTTCCACTTCATCTTTGTCCCCAAGAGGCCACCTCAGGAGCTGAGGCTAAGCACTAAGCCCAGGACCATATGACTAGGGCACTGTAAGCCCCACCCCTAGTTAGAGGGTAGGTTTTGGACTAGGCTGGGTGGGGCCACAGCAATCTCCCAGTGCCTTCTACAGACCCAGGGCTCTGCCCTCCACCCTCGAGGGCCAGTTTCTTGCTTTCCTAGGGCCCTCTCAGGATGCTTGGCTGTGTTGAGGTTTTTTTTTAATATATATTTTATACTTGTGGAAAGAGTGAGTGTGTGGCAGAGACCTTGCCAGGGCTGGGGACAGAGGATACCCAGCAACAGACGTTCCCCGGGGCTGGGGCTGGCCGGACCTGCAGGAGACTTTCCACCCAGCCACCCCGTCTCCAGCCCCTCTGGACAACTGTCGCTGTCAGTGTTACAGATTTGTTTTATTGGGTTGTTTTTGTTTTTGTTTTTGTTTTTGTTTTTGAATCTTAACTTATTTTTTTATATTTATTGTTAGAAAATGACTTATTTCTGCTCTGGAATAAAGTTGCAGATGGTTCAAAGTGATTTTGGCTTTCATTCCTGGATGGCTCAGTGGGGTCTGTTGCTGCCTTTGGGGGTAAAGGGGACCTTTGGAATCCCAGTGTTTAACTAGAGCTACTTCTACAAGGGAGAGTGTTGTATCACCCTTGGAGAAAGAGTGGGCAGGGGCCCAGGAGCATGATGCCCCAGCCTCCACACCAGCAGGCCTGATCACCTTTGATCTCAAGGCTTCTGTAGGGTTGGGGGGGGGGGCAATGAGAACGTCTGTCAGCCTCCCTCCCACTCCCGAGTGTGTTACCATTGTGGAGAAGAGGAGGGCGACTGGCTACAAAGCCTTTCACAGGTTTTGTCATGTTGGAGTTTTAGCATTCCTGAATTTCTGTGGGCATCCCCATTTTATGGAAGAGGAAAACTGAGGCTGAATTCAATGACCAAACTTGCCTAAGGCCACATAGGCTAAAGACAGCAGAACTGAAAGAGGGGTTGGGAATGCCCCATTTTCTCATAAAGAAACTAAAGCTCAGAGATGGGCAGAGACTTGCTCAAAATCACACAGCAAAAGCCTCAAAGGAAGTCAGAAGCCCCAGTTCAAATCCCAAGCATTTACCTCTCCTGGATTTCCATGTCAGGTTGTTCATATCGGGGACTTCAGAAGATGTTGCACACAGGGGGAATGATTAAGTGAGCAAAGCTTCTAAAGGAAGGCTTCCCTGGAGGAGGGGAAGCCCCTTGGGCTGCCTCTTAGTACTAGGCAGAACCAGCGAGGCAGTTGGAGGGAGGCAGGCAGAGCCGGGCGCGGGGGCGTGAAACCACAGTTGTGCAAGGGAACCACAAGCAATTTGATGTTATTAAGGCATGACGTGGTGTGTCTGAGAGATCTCCTGGGCCTCGTAAGGCAGGTCCCGCAGTGAGGACTTTAAGTCGGAGGCCAGAGGGAGCCATTGAAGGCTTTAAGCAGGGCGTGGCACGATTAGAGTCAGGTAAGCTCAGAGCTCAGGCTTCCTGACTCTCAGCCTGGAGTTGTGGGGAGACAGGAGAGACAGGAAGCACCCTGCTTGCTCTGGAGTGTTGTCCTCGCTCAGCCTGGCACCTCTCCGGGTTCCAACCCAGTCAACACTCGTGAGATGTGCCTGTGTCAGGTGTGGCTGGACTTGGGTCACACACTGACACTCAGGCAGCTGTGTCCCTGCCCGTTAGGCCCAGGCTAGACCACCTGAGTGACCTAGGCACAGTGGCTGAGTCAGGCTCTCTATGCCTGACCCTTATCTGACTTAGCCAGGGTGACCAATGTCACTTTGGAAGAGGAGCCAGGGTCCCCACTGACAGTCTAGGTTCTTGAGTTTGAACAATCATGGAAGGTCCTGTCCCCAAGGAACTATTGATGTCCCACCATGAGCAGGCATGGGGACAGGAGGTGGTTCAGCGTTAAGAGTGTCAGCCTCTTGTGCTTTCTCCTTTCAACTGGATGGACATAAGGCTTTCCTAAGGACCTGGAAGATGCTGGCACCAACTGGCCCAG
Organism: Rhabdomys pumilio; assembly: GCA_030674055.1. NCBI lineage: Eukaryota > Metazoa > Chordata > Mammalia > Rodentia > Muridae > Rhabdomys > Rhabdomys pumilio. Next base: position 11,579,673 of record JANHMN010000004.1, on the reverse strand, counting down.
TGCTCAAGAGGCCAAGGGGATGATAGGGGGGCGGCAGCTACCTGTACATCCCAACGAACTATTCAACCAGCAAAAGTTAACTTGTCATTGGATTGTATCACTATTCATCGGTGTATAGTGTGTGTGTGTGTGTGTGTGTGTGTGTGTGTGTGAACACACGTGTGTGCACACTACAGTCCGTGTGTGGAAATCCAAGGGAAGCAGTTCTCTCCTTCAGCCTTGGGATTCTGAGACCCACATATGCACTTCTGCAAACTGAGCCATTTTGTCCTCCCAAAACTTCTTCTTTAAATGAAAGCACCCCCAAGGGTGTTCCCTAGGCAGCCTGGATGCATTGATGCCCCTTACAGCCAGCCTTAGGAAACTCCAAGGTGAGTCGGGAGCATCTGCAGAGACTGAGAAAGGACTCCAGAGAAGACAACCATGTTGACACACAAGGTGACAAAGCCTCCAGTGGGCGGACCTAGGGCAAGGTGAGCAAATACAGTGACATCACTTTAGGGCCCAAAGTACGAAAGAAACACACATGAGTTCATGCTAGCACAAATAAACAGCAGAGTTAACAAACAAGTGGGGGAGAGTCAAGCATGGCGATACACCTTGGAATCACAGCACTGGGGAGGTTGAAACAGGAGGATGATGAGTTTGGGGCTAGCCTGGGCTACACAGAGAGACCTTGTTTCAAAAATAGACAGATGATGAGTAGATAGACAGATTTTACAGATTTCCAAATAATTCATATAGATTCTCTCTACCCTAGGTAGAGTTCACATCCCTGCTCTCTTGCTAGTGGACTGTTGGCTCTTCCAAAGAGAGGAAGTGTTGGCTCTGGAGAGATGGCTCAGTGGTATTGCTTTTGCAGGGAACCTGATTTCAATCCCCAGCACCCACATGGCAGCTCACCTGTCACCTCAGCTCCAAGAGGATCGATCCTTCTCCGTGGACAGATATACTCAACATGTAATTAAGAATAAAATCTTTTTTTTTTTTTTCCCAGTTGGGTTTCTCTGTGTAGTCCTGACTGTCCTAAAAGTCACTTCAGACCGGGCTGACCTTGAACTCAGAGATCAGCCTGCCTCTGTCTCCTGAATGCCGATATGAAAGGTGTACGCCACCGACACCCAGCTTAGAAACAAAATCTTAAGGAAGTGTGGGAGAACAGTCAGACTCACAAGAGAAAGAGCGAGCTCCGGTGGGGGAAAGCTGGCAAGTGTCGCTGTAACCAAGGATCAAAGTCAACATTGCCGGTTAAAAGTAAACAGATGTTGCCAGAGTGCTGTGGGTAAAAGGGAAACACGGTACAGCAGGGAACCCCTGGCTGCCAGCCACCGCCTACTGCTCTGAGTACCTGGTTTGTGCCACTCGATCCGCCCAGCAACCCTTCCAGGTGAGAGCTGCTGATGGCCCATTTAAAAGGTTTGAATACTGAGGCCAGGGCAGTGTAGAACCTGCCAGAGCCACTGAGCTCTCTAGGGAGAAAAGTCAACACCAGCTTCCCGGGTGCCATCTTCAATCACCATAACAGGAAGCTGCCCACTCTGCCAACCATGGGCTCCATAAACAAGGTCTCAGCCGCTGGACTTGGTGGCATGCACCTAGCGACTCGGTGAGAGGATCAGGTGTTCGAAGATCTCTGCTATACTGGGAACTGGAGGCTAGCCTGGGCTACATGAAACCCTGACTCAGATCAAAGGGAAAAGGGGCGTGGGGAGACAGAGACAAAGATCTGGGGTGTTCTAGACCAACCCTGAGTACTGTCTACTCCCAGGCACCCAAATGCCTTGCTATTTGGTTCTTTTCTAAAACTCCTGTTCTGTGAAGCCAGCACAGAGACCAGGCTTGATCCAGACCCCTCTGAGGCCACTTGCTGTCTCCACCAGGACTTCAGCAGCAGAAGTGGTAACCATGACAACGGGAGTGAGGCTCATGCTTAGGAAAAGAAACCAGAGAGGGCCATCTGGCCCAGCCTGGTCTGTCCAGAGGCAGATCCACTATCTGAGGCTAAATAAGGAAGGGACAAGCCAGGGAGCTGAGGGGAGATGAGTGTACCCCAGAAGAGCCCCGGTGCTGCCTCGACACCCATCATCTGCGGGTGTGGCTAACCCTTTTCCACACCTGGGCTTCATTTGGCTAGGATAAGCCTCCTCCGCCTGTATTACCATACTGACTCTTCGGTGACCCTGCTGTCAACAGCCCTATGACACCCGCCTGCTCATTCCCACCCTGAAAAGAGCCAGTATCTCCGACCTCGGTCTTCTCAGCTGCCCTTCCTGGGCTCCAGGCTGCAGGGACCGCGGCAACCCTTTGATGGGCCCAGCAAAGTCCAGATAGAGGCCAAGGTTGCAATTAGAGGATTCTGGGTGGGGAGCCCCTTCCCCCAAGGCTCCAGGTCTGGAAGCAAGTTAAAACAGTCTCACCAGACACCACCCGCCTTAGATTTTCCCAGTTAATTAGTAAATCCAGACCCAGCAGGCTTTCTGCCCCTCTTTCCTACTTCCCACCCTTCAGCTATGGCTGCGGCTTCCGCCTGGGACAGGGAGGCCTGGGGAATAGCAATGTGGCTGGAACCAAACAAGCCAAGAGAGTGGGTGTACGAAGTTCTGGGGTTTGCAGCGCCCCTCCCCCATCTCAGACACACCCATGCTATGTGCAATGTCTGGGGTACCAGCACCCAGAACAATGCCTAGCACCCACCAGCCTCCCCGATACCCATTTGCTCAGTAAGCAACAAAATGAGAGGGGAAAGATGTGGGGGTTTGGGGACCTGAGGGTTCAGTGGCATTGTATATCATACGGAGGACAGTTTTGGAAGACGTGGATTTAGGGAGTGGGTGTAAATATTGTGTGGGTAGTCCCACCTATCCAGCTCCCATTGGCTGGTTGGAGCCGCAGTCAACTATTGAGTCTTTCCATGCCTGTCAATAGACAGAGACCCAAGGGCGGTGGTGGCGCACGCCTTTAATCCCAGCACTTGGGAGGCAGAGGCAGGTGGATTTCTGAGTTCAAGGCCAGCCTGGTCTACAGAGTGAGTTCCAGAACAGCCAGGGCTACACAGAGAAACTGTCTCAAAAAAAAAACCTAAAAAAAAAAAAAAAAAAAAGACAGATACCGAGGAGACACACCATCTGATCTCCTCTAACTTGGAATGGTGTTGACCTTATAATCTCCTTCCCTCACCTAGATCTGAGTGCTGGATGACAGATGACATCTCTCCCACTCTGTCCTGGTTTAGGCAGTAACGGGGATTGAGCCCAGGCTTCCTGTATGTGAGGCACGCACTCTACCTACCAACTTACACCCTCAGTCTCCTGCCACCCGCTGCCTTACTGAAAGGGCTACAGTCCCCCGAGACACCCATTGACTCCATTTTACAGATGGAAACACCAAGGTTTGGTGAGGTTACAGAAGTCAAAGCAAAATGCCTCAGCTACAAGGTGACCGATACTTCGGGATATGACAAGGACCAGTTCAACCCTGTTATTTGCTCTGACATTCTGAGCCTGGGTGGTTTCTCTTGGAATAGTGTGGAAACAACCACAGGCCAGAAGATGGTGAGCATCTCTGTAAGAGTTTCCTCTTCTGCCTCCTCACCAAGGGGCCCTTGGGTCTTTTCGAATGAGGAAGTGCAGGGTGACCCCCCCACATAGACTTGCACCCCTAGCCTCAGCACCCAGGCAGCGGGTCCCACTCCGGCTTTATTCTGAAACTGCTGGCCATGGGTGAGGCAGGCCCTGGTTCTGGGAAGCGGCAGGCACCCTGCTGAGGACGGGGCCCCTGCCTCCCCCTGGGCCCAGGCCCCATTTCTGCAGCCTCATCACATTCCCAGGCTGCAGCTCAGGCCAAGCCATGAAGTTTCCACATTGGTCTGGCAGAGCCTGGCAGCTCAGGACCAGGTCTCCTGCTGGATGGCCAGGCCCTTCTCCATGAGGGACGAGGTCCAGGGGCTCCTGGCCAATCACAATGTCTGCATCTAGTTACTGCTCCCAGACTCACATCTCTGGCTCTCCGCTGTCCCCTGACTCACACTAATTCCCCAGGCCCACCTTCTCCCTGCAAAGCCTCCCGTAGGTCTGGAAGTCGTTTTCATACCCTAATACTTCTACCCACTTCTCCACGAACCCTTTGTGAAACCTGTTGCCTGCCATGTTTATATGACAGCAGCTTAATGGCCTGCAGAACTATATATCACCTCTTCTGAGCAACTGACTTCTGAACAACTCTGTGTGTGTGTGTGTGTGTGTGTGTGTGTGTGTGGTGTGTCTGTGTGTGTGGTGTGTCTGTGTGTGGTGTGTGTGTCTGTGTGTGTGTTTGTGCGTGTGTGTCTCTCTGTGTGTGTATGTTCTTTGTGCTATCGCCCAGGTCTAGCTCTAAGGTGCAGGTGTCCCCACCATCCCACCCTCATGGCCCACTCCCCAGCCCTCTGCTCCACCCCTAATCCGGGAAGGGCTAATATCACAGTCCCTAACATCACAGCAGGTGGCAGTGTGATGTCACAGGGCCCCCATTGTGGCTATGCAGGGGGAGTCCTGCCCCACCAGAGGCCCACTCTCTACCCTGCCCAATCCTATTAAGCAGAGGTCTGGACAAAGGAAGTCACTTTGTATTATAACCATGTCTGAAGAAGGGGTGGGCACACCAGTTATGCATTCCAAAGCCTGCTCTCCCTACCCCCAGCTGGGCCTCCAGGTCAGGACAAGGCCTAGCTGCCACCACTGCGGGCTGTCATAAGCTTCCCAACACACACACACACACACACACACACACACACACACACACACACACACCACCCACAGAGCTAGGCTCAGTAGAAGAGGCTGCAGGCAGAGTCTAGAAGCCCAGCACCAGCTCCCCAGTACTCTGCTTGTGGAATGAAGAGAGAGGCCCCAAGGAATCCCAGTGCTTAGATCAAGAAAAAGGACAGTCAAGGGCCAGAGAGCAGGAATCTTTGATGGGCCTGGGGGAGGCAGGCTTAAGACACAGAGGAGAGCCAGAAGGGAGCTTATCAGGAACCTGCTACCCACATCAATAAACACTTTTAGACACAGACCAAGAGCTAACTTCATAAGCATAGAGGGTACTGGCCAGCACCCTTGCCAGACATGGCTACTCTGACAGTTCAGAGAAGGACAAAACTCATGTCCTGTATTCCCCAGAAATCTTTATGCTCCCCGTGGCTGGAAGGAAGAGCCAGCGGGAATTCAGAGTCTCATGCTCGGCCTTATGGCTTTTTTTCCCTCAGTATGTAGTGTTTCTCTGAGCCTCAGTTTACCATTTGTGCACCAAGGATAGTATGGAACTGACCGAGGCGGGCCAGCACTCCTCCTTACCCCACCCCCTCGCTGATGGCAGGTGCCTCCATGGCTCACAAGAAACCCAACTCCATCTCTCCAGCTCCTGGCTGGCACCTGTGCCCTGTGTTGTACTGGTCCAGGCCTTAGATGTGAGGAGGTGCAGCTGATGGGAGACACCCAGGACTGGACAGACCGTGGCTCCAGCAGGGGCCTTGGCTTCCCCACCGCCATGGTGTGGGCTACTCTGTCACTGGCAGAGTGCCTGGGCATTCAAGGAGGCTGGGGGTGGCTCAGTTTCAGGGAACAAAGCCCCCTTTCTCCCCAGCCTGTGGAATGCCTAACACTCCCTCTCTCCAGCCTCCATTCCAGGACTCAGACCCCAGGGTTCACTCCATGGGGTTTAGGCCGAGCTGCCCACCAGGCAGCCCCATAGGATGTCAACCCTCCACAGTAGCAGACCCAGCCCACTGTGACACACACCGGACATGTATCCTCCCAAGACAGCTCACCCTTAGTCAGACCCCAAAACCCATGGTGAACACTAAGTAACTGAGGTAAAAAATGTCCCCAGCAAGTTGGGGGCTGAGCAAGTCCCGTGTGCTCTGTGCTCTCCCTCACCTCAGCTGTTCTGCGTCTTGATAATGTATTCTGGGATTGGGATCAGATTGTGAAATTAGAAACCCTAAGTCTGCCCATGCCCCTTTTTGCAGTCCTGGGGATCAAACCTGGAACCTCGTTTATACTAAGCTGTTTTTCAGTCTTCTTTTTATAAAATTATATTTACTTGTGTGTGTGTGTGTGTGTGTGTGTGTGTGTGTGTGTCTGTCTGTCTGTCTGTCTGTCTGTCTGTCTGTCTGTGTACACATGTATGCCACAGTACATATGTGAAGATCAGAGGATAATCTGGGAAAGTCAGGTCTCTCCTTTCACCATGAGGGTTCTGGGATTCGAACTCAGGTCATCAGACTTGGCAGCAAGCTTCTTTACCTGCTGGGCTATCTCTCGCCAGCTACTCAGCCCTCTTCTTTTCTTTCTTATTTTGGGGCATCTCTATTATACTATAGCCCAGGCAGGACTCGAACTTTGAAGCTTTAGCCTTCCAGGTAGCTGGGATTCTAGGCCTGAGGTCAAGCCCAGACCACTAATTCTTACCTCAGAGGCCCACAGAGGGTTGCTGAAAGGCACAGAGCCTGGAGGGACAAGGAAGGAAGAGGGGTTGAGGGGTCGGGAGGTAAAAGCCCTGTCTATGTACTGTGGGAGAGAACACCCTTCCTGAAGACAACTGTTCCCTTCCAATGAATCATATATGGAGGAAGCCTGTGAGGACCAGCGACCTGCAGACAATCTGAGCTCCAGCTCTTGGGCCCATGAGTGGAAGAAGCCCTAGGAGATGCTGAGTCCCCAGGTCTCCCGACAGCACTGCCCCAGGCGTTGGCTGCCAGGCTTCTGCAGCAGGCTGGGTACTCAGCCCTAAGCTCCTGCCCTGCTCTCGACCCTGGGTGGGATCTGCTCCTCCCACAGTATCCCTGACCAGACTCTGCCCAGACTCCTCAGGAATGCGGACTGGGGGGGGGGGGGGGTTGGGTGCGCTCAGTGAAGACAGACCCTTTAGTTTCAGAGTCTGAACCCTCCCTGCACTCCTGGGATAGACGGCTGCAGGTGTCGGAGGGAGACGCACGCATGGGCAGTGCGGCCTTGGTGTGCAGTCACCCAGCTCGGCTTCTCTAGGATGCAGAAGTGTCCATGCCCTAGAGCTGAGGCAGAGGTGCCTGCTGAATCTCTGAGGTTGGGACTTGGGCTGGAGAGAGAGAGAGAGATGTGGGAATCAGCCTTCTATTGAGCTCCTCTCTCTGCCTCCTCTGGCTTCAGGATTCGCCTTAATTACAGCGTCAGTCAGTCCGTGCTTCCTGCCATAAACCCAGGAATCTAAATTAAAAGGCAGAAGGCTGGTTACCCCTTCCCTCCGACCCCCCAAGTCTGCTGGGAAGCTCTCCTGGACACGGGCCACAAGTGGATGGCTAACTAGAGAGGTGCCCAGGGTCCAGAACTGGGGGCTTGAAGAAGGGAGTCTGCGCATCACTGCCCAGTGCCTGTAGCTTGCCAGCAACACCACCAGACTAGTACCAGGGCTTTGGTTTCCAGAGGAAGAAACTGAGGCACATGCCAGAGTCTCCCTAGGCAATGACAGGCTGAGTTGGCTGGACCAGAGTCTCCAATCCCCAGCAAAGATTTGCTTCCTTTGCAGAAAGCAGAGGGCTGACTGTCAGTTCCTCAGGGGTGGGAAGATCTTGCCCTACATACTCAGGTCCCCAGCGGACGGCAGGCTACTGGAAGAGGGGTTTTGCAGAGTATGGACAGGCTGTACCCTGTGCAGAGCTGACCCTCTGCGAACCCAGCTTGTTTGGCCTCTTGAGAGTTTAGTCTCTGTTCCCTCCCCTCCCCCAACCTGATGGGGTAGGCAGGCTCTTGACCGGGAACCATGAGAGGAGCCAAGGCTGCCTCAGATCTAGCAAGACACACCCAAAAGGGATGTGTGTGTGTGTGTGTGTGCTGTGTACTTCAGTGTGTGCATGTTTGTATGTGTGTTGTGTGTGTTCTTGTGTGTTTGTATGAACTCACTGTCAGTTTGTGTGTGACAGTGTGCGTGCGTGCGTGTGTGTATGCTGTGTATTGCAGTGTGTGCATGTTTGTGTGTGTGTGTTGTGTGTGTGTTCTTGTGTGTTTGTATGAACTCACTGTGAATTTGTGTGTACATGCGTGCGCGGTGGGAAAAGTGAGGTCATGCGGGCAGCTGGAGCTAAGGGTATCCAAACCACTGGAGCCACCAGAGGAGAGACAGACTTCAGGGAGGGGGGCTGGGGGTAGGAGGCTGGAGAGGATGGGGTATGCCTTAGGGGAGGTCCTAGAGAGGATGGGTTGGGGCTGGAGTGACCAGAGACTCCATAGCCCAGCAGAGTTGTGTCTGCAGGGGAGGAGCTTCACAGATATAGAGGATCCAGAAAGACACTGTGGTTTCATTTTCTTCTGGTTGGTGGCTCTCACCCAGGGGCCTGCTCCAAATGCCAAAAGATGACCCAGCCCAGGACTGAAGGCTCTGTAGAGAAGACACTAGAGAGGCACTGGTCCCTGCTTCCCCTCCCGTGCAGGGTGACCACCACCCATCGTGACCACGGATCCCAAGAGAACAGACTCTTGGGAGACAGGCTTCAGTGAGACAGCTCATTTAATGGGGGGTTGGAAGCGAACAAAGGCCACTTAAACCTTTGGGGAATGGGTGGGGGCTATCGGGGTGAGCGTACATCACTGACCAGGGTAATGAAGTCAGCTCATTTGTATGAGGAAGAATTCCAGGTGCGGATGGACATGACCTTATAAGGGAAAGGAAGCTGGCCACCTGTTACATAACCTCCTCCTGTGTGGCAAAGGTGGGGTGCTCATGGCTACCAGCACCAGGACACGCAGGCCCGGGAAAAGAGGAGGAGGTGATCCTGCCCTTGCCCATCTCAGGGTGAGATTTCTGGGATTTGGTTACACCTTAGACACACTCTTGCTCCAGGCCTGCTCCTCCAGGTCCCATGGCTCCCTGGACCCACACCCCGTTTTTTGTTTTATTTGTTTATTTTTATTTTTGTTTTCGTTTTTTGAGACAGGGTTTCTCTGTGTAGCCCTGGCTGTCCTGGAACTCACTCTGTAGACCAGGCTGGCCTCGAACTCAGAAATCCGCCTGCCTCTGCCTCCCAAGTGCTGGGAGTAAAGGCGAGCGCCACCACTGCCTCCTTTTTTGCTTTGTAAAGGAGAAAACATCAGCAGTCATCGGCCTCTAGGTTGGGAATGGTTTGGTATTGAACCAATGGTCTGGTAATGAACCAGACCTGATTGGCACTGGTTCTTACGTTACTTATCTATCGGTTTCAGAATTTGATGAGGCAGAGTGTCGGGAGGAAGGTCCCAAGGGCCAGTGCAGAAGCCAGGATGGGGAGGAGCCAATCCACGGGGTGAAGGTAAGGGGGGCATCTGAGTACCACGAGGTAAGGGTGCCTCCCTGGAGTTCTCGACGCAGATCTTCGAGCTTCTGCATATTTTGTTCCGCCAGTCCAGATTCACTGACATAGAAGCAACATTCCTCCCCCAAGAAAACGCACGTCCCTCCCAGTTCAGCAGCCACTAAGTCCCAATGCCTTTGGTTTTGTAGAACACCCTGCCCCCCAGCCAAGCTTGAGAGGTGATCTGTTGCCCGAAAGACTGTTCTCTATGGTGGGAGCCATGGTCTGGTCAAACTTATCCCAGAAGTCGCCGCCAGAGTATGTTCAGACAAAGGCTGCTCCAGTGGCTCCCGGAGAGACATTGAGACCCAGTCAGACCCGGTCGGATGAGCAGAGGGATGAAGACCTCCCTTTTCTCTCAGCCCCTCCAGATGTAAAGTGAGTTCCTCCGGCTCAGAGAGATAAACGTGGGGAACAATTAATATGGGAGTGGAGAAACCTTGGAAAAGGAAGATTAATGTGGGGACTGTAACGTTGTTATTGCACCAGACAGGAGCAGGAGGGTTAACACTCACTGGCTTGGGGACGGTGATGTCACAGGAACGTGTAGAATGGGACCTCGAAGAGGGCTCTACAAGACAAAGGTGGGGGGAGGATAGATTAGAAAGAGGAATGTTTTGTAACTTGCTAATAGTAACAGCTGCTGTCTTAGGGTTTACCGCTGTGAACAGACATCATGACCAAGGCAACTCTTCCAAGGACAACATTTAATTGGGGCTGTGGGGCTGACTTACAGGTTCAGAGGTTCAGTTAGCATCAAGGCGGGAGCGTGGCAACATCCCGGAAGTCATGGGGCAGGAGGAGGTGAGAGTTCTACATATTCATTTGGAGGCTGCTAGCAGAATACTGTCTTCTAGGTAGCTAGTAGGTAGCTAGGACGAGGGTCTTAAAAGCCCACACCCACAGTGACACACCTACCCCAACTAGGCCACACCCACTCCAAAAGGGCCACACCTTCTTCTTTTTTTTTTTTTTTTTTTGGTTTTTTGGTTTTTTGAGACAGGGTTTCTCTGTATAGCCTTGGCTGTCCTGGCACTCACTCTGTAGACCAGGCTGGCCTCGAACTCAGAAATCTGCCTGCCTCTGCCTCCCAAGTGCTGGGATTAAAGGTGTGTGCCACCACCGCCCGGCCAGGGCCACACCTTCTAATAGTGCCAGTCCCTGGGCGGAGAATATACAAACGGTAACAGCTGGCAATGGCGGCTGGGAGAGAGAGACGCAGGAAAAGCATTGAGAGGAGGTACGGTGGCCTGTTAGGGAAAGATCGGCTGGATACTGGATGTGTCGTAGCCAGGAGAGGGTGGCTTGAACCTCTTTTTAATTCTTCTGTTGAAGGATGTTAACAAGTCGGTCAGTGGAGGCAGGGACGAGCTGACGGGAGATGTGTTTATCAGTCACTGGGTATTTGGCGTAGCTGTTAGGGTAGGGTTTGCCCATGACTCCCATTCCCTATGGGTCATCCCAGGGATGGCCAATGGAAAGCTGAGCATGTGAGCATTAAGGCTGGTGAATTCACTTCCTGAATCTCCAATATCTGCAACCACAGTATAGGGAAGCCTCACGGAGGTCATCAACCATGTTGTGTTAAGGAAAGCAGAGGAAAGGCTGGGAGCGGTGGAATCGGGTGTAAGGGGATCCCAGTCCTGGTCTGGCATCCTTCAAGTGGGCAATCTTGGGCTCCATGACTTCGTTGTGTTCCTTGCGGGACACAATGAGTCTCCAGTGGTGGGTACTGGAACAGTGAGGAAGAGGCTGGGTGGCAGCCCAGTTAAAATGAAGAATAACGAAAACAGAATAGAGAGGGCCTGTGGAGGGCACGTGGCCTGGGCGGTGCCCAACCAGTGCCGCCTTCCAGGAGGATCTGGTTGTCTCATCTGGGGCTTCCTTTGCCTCCTCAGTCCTTGAGCCACCATCGAGAAGCCGGTCATCTTCTTGGTCAGAGGGGTGGTGTCAGACATTTCTGGTGGGACCAAAATAAGTCTGGGCTGCTCCTGCGGAAAGACACAAACAATGCCTTCTGGTCACAAAGGAGGTGACTGGGCCCTTCAGCTGTAGTCCTGCCTGTACTTGGTCAGTCAGGTGGAATTCTAGGCGGAGCCAGGCAGGAAGGAGTCCCAAGGGGATGGAGACCTCAAACAGCATACTCAGGGAAGGGGTCTGGTGCCATCAGCTGTCGCTCCCTCGTTCCACCCTCCCCCCACCCTCCCCCCACCCTCCCATCCCCCAGCTTTCCCCCCACCTTCCCCCACACCCCCTCCCCTCCCACGCACCATCCCCACCTCAAGCAGCACAACTAAGGAACAGGCCTGGCTGTTCCCTTCAGCTGTCATTCCCCCCCCAACATCTCTGCCCCCACCACAGGCCTCTCTCTCTCCCACTTCCCCACCCGGATCAGGAACCTGCAAGGCTGGAAGGTGGCTACAGGGAGTGGAGACCTCAAGCAGCAAGTGAGACAGCTGGTTTAAGTTGGGGAAAGGGGTGGGCAAGGGCTAGGTAAACCTTCCGGAGCTGAGTAGGGTCTGTCGGGTGAGTGTAGGTCATTGGCCATGGCCAGGGTCTGAGGACGCCTCATTTGCACGAGGAGGAATTGCAGGTGCTGCTGGACAGGACCTTTTAAGTTGAGAGAAAGTTTAACCTGGCTACCGGTTACATGACCTCCTCCAGCGGGACAGAGGTAGGGGGCACGGGGTTTTCTTTATTTAGGCTTGGGCAGGACCCGGGACAGTGATCCTACCCCTGCCCAACTCAGGATGAGATTTCCAGAGTTTGGACACTTCTTGACCCTATTTCTGCTCCAGGCCTGCTTCCTCCTGCATTATGGCTCCCTGGCCCCATAAGACAAGGGTTGGGGGTGGGCGTATAGGGAAGAGGTGGGGTATAGGGTGGTGCAGGGTTGGGGGAGGGCGAGGGAGTGGAGAGCAAAAAGAGATGTCAGATGCAGCAGTAAAGAAACTAAGAGGGCTGGTGAGATGGCTAAGCAGGGGGCATTGACTGCTGCCAGGCCTCAGGACCTGCCTGAGTGGGGAAACTCTCTCACCGTGTCCTCTGACCTCTACCCGTGCCTGCATGTGTGTGCAACACACAGACGCACACAAACACGGACACAAATCAAATAATGTATTTTTTAAAAATGTAAAAACACAACATGTAAATAAATAAATAAATAAAGTCACTGGAGCCGGACTTAGCTGGTCTGACACAGGCAGAACTGGGCCAGGGACAGGCTGTCCACTACTCTTTGGCCACATCCCAGTCACTGTCCCTCCCTCCCTTTCTCCCTCCCTCCCTCCCTCCCTTCCTTCCTCCCTTCCTTCCTTCCTTCCTTCCTTCCTTCAGACAAGGGAAATGAATCCCAGGTTTGCCTTGAACTTGCTACATAGCCCAAGATGACTTTCAGCTCCAGATCGTCCTGCTTCCACTTTCCAAATGCTGAGATCACAAATGTTCGCGGCCATACCACCCCACCTCTTGCCCGCACTGCTTTAACCCTGCAGTCAGCTCCTGGGCGTGGCTTCATGGTGCCTCTGGGCGTGGCTTCATGGTGCCTCTGGGCGTGGCTTCATGGTGCCTCTGCACTTCAGTCTGCTCACTATGACCCCTTCTTTGCGAGTTTCAACTACAGGCAGCCCTGCTTCCTCAGAGGGGATGTTTGGCTCTGTGTAGAGGCTTTTCCTCACAACTGGGGCTGAGGTGGCGCTCCCTCTGAGTTCTTACTAAACCTGGAGATCTGAAGCCGCCAAAACTCAACCAGTAAAGACTGACTCAGTAAACCAGGCAGAGATGCCGCGCACCTTTAATCCAGGCAGATCTCTTGAGTTCCAGGCCAGCCTGGTCTACAGAGCGCGTTGCAGGACAGGCAGGACTATACAGAGAAACCAAAAATAACTTACACAGACACCACACACACACATACACAACGCACACACATGCCACTCACACATACAACAGACACATACAGAAGCCACACACAGATAACACACACACCAAACCACACTTACATACACAGATACACACACACACACACACACACACACACACACACGAGCCGTCTCTCAGACAATAATGTTTACCTTTTAAAGATGCCCAACCAGTGCTGTAGCTGGGAGAGAGGATGTAGAACACCTGTCTAGCCTGTGTGAGACCCCAATCTACTTTCTTTCTCTAGGATTTTTCTAGTCTAGCCTGTTCCTCCCTCTCATGAAGGGTCTACGGTGTTTCTTTCTTCCTGTGGCCAACCAGGAAGCCTAAAACTAAAGTGCCTGCTAGGAGCAGTGGCATCTGTGAGCCAGGCAGATTCCTTGACAGGAGAGGAACTCCATGATGATTGGGTACTTGGTCCCATGTGTCGTGAAGCAGTGAGCAAGAGAAGTCACCTCATGCCACGCTGGTGTGTTAGAGGCTCAGTGAATGGAACTTTTAACTCCAGCAAATGTGTGAAGAACCGTGGAATGGGCGGAAATGAGGCCTACGGCACGCGACATTCACATGCCCGAGCTTCCCAAGGCCACTCGTGTGGTCTCAGAACCTGCTTCGGTCTGCTGCTTTCAGTGTTGTTTGCTTTGGGTCCTAGGTGTTGTACCTGGGGCTTAGCTCAGGCTAGACCGCAGCTACATCCCCAGCCTCCTTTCACTTTTTGTTTAGGCAAGTGTCTCATAAAGTTGCCCAGGCTAGCCTTGAACTCTATAGCCCTGGAAGGTTTGAAGTGTCAAGGTTCCAGACTCATCAGTATCTGTGCTTAGAGACTAGTGTCACCAAGCCAGGCTGTTCTTGTTCAGTGGTTTAGTGTGTGTGTGTGTGTGTGTGTGTGTGTGTGTGTGTGTGCGCACGCATGTGTCTGTGTATGTGAGTTTGGGTCTCTCTGTGTGTGAGTAGTGTGTGTGTGTGTCTGTGAATATGTGTGTAAGTTTGGGTTTGTGTGTATGTGAGTGTGGGCCTGTCTCTGTGTGTGTGTCTGAGTGTGTGTATAAGTGTGTTTGTCTCTCTGTGTAAGTGTGGGTCTCTGTGTGTGTGTTTGTTTCTGTGGGAGTGTGAGTCTGTGTGTGTCTGAATAAGTGATATATGTTTGTGGTGTCTGTGTGTGAGTTATGATGTGTGTGTGCCTGTGTGTGTTATATACACATGTATACACATTTAGTGCCTGTGTATGTGTTATGGTATGTGTGTAAGTGTGTATGTGTGTATGAGTTAGTGTTTATATTTGTGGATGAGTATATATATATATATATATATATATATATATATATATATAGAGAGAGAGAGAGAGAGAGAGAGAGAGGGAGGGAGAGAGAGAGTTGTATCATACGTGTGGTACATGTATGTGGAAGGCAGAGGACAGTCCTTACAAGTTGGCTCTGTGCCTCTACCAGGCAGGTTCTGGGAATCCAGCTCAGTTCTTCAGGCCTGGATAACAAGCCCCCTTACTCACCTGGGCCAACATCCTCGGACCTGGATTTTGTTACTGAAACAGGGTTTCACTCCATCACCCAGAGCAGCCTGGAACTTTCTGTCCTCCTGCCTCAGCTTCCCAAGTGCTGGATCACAGGTGTGTGACCCACCTGCAGGTGTCTAAGCTTTACCTGAACACGTTTCTGTTCTCTGAGGTACTTCAGGGGGAGGAGCTGCTTGACGCTGGGGGACCACATGTCGGTTTCCAAAATGGTGGCCCATTTTCCATCCTATCCTGACAGAAAGGGTTTCTGTCCCCACAGACTCAGTGACGCTTGTTATTGCCTGTCGCTTTGGTTGCCGCCATTTTAGTGGGTGTGAAATGGAATGTCACTGTGGTTTACCATCCCTAGTGACTAACGACATTGTCTTCACTCAGACTGCGGTAACAAAAAATACCACAGATTGGGTGACTCAGATGACAAAAGCAGATTTCTCACACTTGGGACAGCAAGATGGCTCTTTGGAGAAATACACTGAATGACAAGCTTAATGACCTGAGTTTGATCCCCAGGAGTCACATGGAGGAAGGAGAGGAGTCCCCAAAGTTGTCATTCAGCTTCCAAATGTACATAATGAACAAACAAATGTATTTTATGACTGTCCTCAGACTCTGGAAAGCTGTAAATCCAAGATGAGGTGGGATTAGAGCTAGCTCTGTGAGGGACCTCCCCCTGGTGTGCATTCAACTCTCTTTTTGCTGGATGCTTCATCGGTGGTGGAGGGAGGGGATTATACACCTTCTTTTGATGTCGATATAGTTTGGAGACTTCCCCCGCCCCCCCACCTTTGGGCTTTTAGAAACAGGGTTTCTCTCTGCAGCTCTGGGTGTCCTAGACTCGAATTCACAGAGATCCACCTGCCTCTGTTTCCCGAGTGATGGGATTAACGGTATGTCCCACCAAGCTCAGCTTGGAGACAAATTTTCCTGTAGTTGAGAGTGACCTTGAGTTTCCCGACCTCCACCTCCCAAGGGCTGGGATTATAAACCACAGCAGTGACACCCTGCTCTCACACGCCTGAGATATAGGGCAGTAACTGTAGCCCTGAGGGCCTCGTTCTCCTTGTGAGTGGATGGTGACTACCATGCAGGTGGACAGTAGAGAGAGAAAGCTTTGTTGTTGTGTGTGTGAGGTATATCCAGTTGCCCTAGCATAATCTGTTAAAACCTACCCCAGCCACACACACACACACACACACACACACACAGTTTTCCTAATGTCTTGTTAAACAGAGTTGGAGAGCTGGCTCATAGGTTCAAAGCACTTGCTGCTCTTACAGAGAGAGAGAGAGAGAGAGAGAGAGAGAGAGAGAGAGAGAGAGATCACAGTTCAGCTCCCAGCACCCACATGGCCGCTCCCAACCTTCTGTAACTCCAATCCCAGGGGATTTGATAGCCTCTTCTGGCCTCCAAGGACACCAGACACTCACGTGGTACACAGCCTGTGGTACACAGACTTAAATGCAGGTAAAGCATAAACAATGCTTTAAACACTTGAGTCTCGGGCAGGCAGGAGAGCTGGCTTGGGGGTTTGGAACCCGTGCTGCTCTTTCAGAGGACCCGGGCTCGGTTGCCAGCTTCCACTTGGTAGTTCATAACCATCCGTAACTTCAATTTTAAGGGATCTGATGCCTTCTTCTGTCCTCCACAGGCACCGGGTATGCATGTGGCACACATATATGCCTAGAGACAAGATATTCATATATGTAAAATAAAATTAAGTAAATTTTTAAAAAAAATTATTGGAGCTTGGGATTTAGGTTTTCCTCAGCAGCAATGTGGAGCCCAGAGACAGCTCTGTTACTCGAAAGCCCCATTCAAAATGATTACCTCGCCAGGCAGTGGTGGTGCACGCCTTTAATCCCAGCACTTGGGAGGCAGAAGCAGGCGGTTTTCTGAGTTCGAGGCCAGCCTGGTCTACATACAGAGTGAATTCCAGGACAGCCAGGGCTACACAGAGAAACCCTGTCTCAAAAAGAAAAAAAAAAGAAGGATTACCTCACACTATTTGTCCTTACTTTTGCCCAGGTTATGCCTCAGCCAGCACGTGGCCTCTGTATAACTACTTCTGACACCTTAGTCTCTAAGCCCTAGATGTGACTACGTCAACGATGGACTGAAGGCAGACGTGACTACATCAACGATGGACTGAAGGCCCCTTGCTCTCGGTTCCCTGAGAAGCTCTCTGGTCTACAGTCTACAGTCTCTCTCAGTGTCAGGTACTCACATGGTGCCACTGTAAACCAGGCTCCTCATGGGCACCGGGAATTCAGCGGTGAATGGCACAGGCCGCCCCCGACCCCACACACGTACCAGGGAGATAACAGACAGGAAGCTATAAGCCATCTCGGCCAAGGTTGAGGAATCTTGCAATGAGGATCCTATCAGGGAAAGCTTCCTGGAGGAAGCAAGTTAAGCCGAGATTACAAGAATGAGGAACAATCAGCAGGCAAACAGGGTTGTAGGAGGAAGAGGCAGACCAAGCAAAGGAGCCAGCATTTCTCAATGCACCAGAGAGAAGGTGGCTGGGTGGAGGGAAGGCTCGGGAGAGGGTCTGTACCCTGTCAAACTTTAAGAATCCTGCTTTCTTCCTCTAGACAGGGGTGGGTGGAGGATCCGGGCTCCAAGGAACTCCAGTTCTCTTGATCTCTACGCTGGGCCCTTCCTTTCTGGAAAGGTCACAGTCCTTGGCTCACACGTGGGTTCCATAGCTAGACTCCTTCCTTCCCTCTTGCCCAGGGCAAAGTGGAGGACGCCACATCCCCCTGCAGGATTTAGAGCTGAAAGAACTTACAGAAAGGTTTCTTCCTTCACCACCCCCGCCACAGCGTCCTCATCCTGCAACGAGCCCCGAGGCTCTGCCTGGCTTTCCTGTGGCACCTCCGCTCCGTCCTGTTTGCCTTGGACATGGGCCCTGATCTTGGAACAAGGAGGAACACGGAGGAAGGACATAGCCCTGAACCCTGATCTCATAGCAAAGATCTCCACCATATCTCTTCCCCAGTCAGGAGTCTGGTGACTGAAGACATGAGACTCACCTAAACCTTCATCTGCTCTTCAGTTCTACCTAGGGTCAACGTGGGCTAACCTTCTCAGGGGCATTGTCAAGAAGGGGAGGCCAGATTCCCACCTGCCTACTCCAGGACTCAAGAGGCAGAGCCAGGTGGGAAGCCAGCTAGCAATCACTTATCTCACTTAACCCCACCCTGTCCATTGTGTGGATGGAAAAACTAAGGTGCAGATTGTGAGACAAAAGAGGCAGAGGCAGAGGCAAAACAGAGCCAGATCTCCAGACTCTGAGCCTTCTGCCCTGTCCTTTCCTCTGGCCTCTCCATGCACACAGACATCTGATGTTTGCAGGGGACAGGGTCTGCCATGGGAACCAGAAGCCCAGCAGGAGTGTCACACCTCATGTTTAGTCTTAGGTGGCCAGGGACTGGCAGGTGCTGTAGGGACAGTCCTCTTGTCTCAGATCCTGGAAATGGGCCTCCTGGCAGCGGTAGAGATTAAGGTTCCTCCCAGGCTCCGTCACGCTTCACCAGAGGCTGACACTTCGCTGGCTCCCAGCTCCAAAAACATCAACGAAATGGGACCCAACAAAACAGGTCCTGTTTGGTCGTAGGACCGTCGTGTCCGTGCCTTGTTGCCTGGAACTCAGGGAACGAACCCTGGAAAACTCAGGGTGTCTGAACCCCCTTTGAAAGGACTTAGACAACCTAGGCTTGACGGGGTGCTTTGAGGGTGTAAGGAAGTGGAGCTTTGCTCTGTCTGGGTCAGGGGTCATCGCAGAGCAGAGGTGACTCTGACTGGGGATCTTAGAGACTTTTTTTATCTAAAAGGAAGAGCCATGAAGTGAAGCTAAAACCGCTACTGACACCCATTCAGCCAGGAGAGGGCATGTTGGCATCCAGGAAGGGATCTCAGGGGGACCCTTCTGACATTTTCCATTCAAAAGGAGAGCCACTGGCTGCTCTCGAGGAGCAGGTCCCAGCCAGGTAGACAGGCTTGCTCTGTGGCTGCAAAGGAAGTTGGACCTGAATTCAAATCCTAAGGCTTTCCCTTGGATGAGGCTTGCGCCCCGACATGCCCTGCAGGTTTATTCTTTCATCAACATTGAAGGAACACTCATTTTATGCCAAGACCCAAGTGTCAGTGCCTTAATTCTCGGTGCTCAGTTAATCAGTCTGGGAAATGGGAACAATATTGGTACCTGAGATAGATGAGGGCCTAGTGCATTGCTCTGAATTGCTGTGGTTAAACACTGGGTATCAAGTGTGGAACCATGCTGGTCTGTACCATCACAGACTTTATTATAGAGAGGCAAGGATGGGGCAACTCAGGAGAACAAGCCTTGCTCTTCCTTGTCCTGGTCTAGAGACCTGAGACCCCAGTGGTTCCCCACACAGGCCTGGGCTGCATAGACCAGGACTTGGGGGTCCCAGGGTCCTGCCCTTCCCCTGGTCCATACCTCTCTTTAACTCCCCAAAGACTGTACCAGGGACATGGCAAGGAGGGGAGGGCATATCTTGAGATAAGCAGCCAGCCCCTGACAACATTCAGGCCCAGGACTGACTACTCCAGAAGGCAGGCTGCTGTTTCTAACCCGCACCTAACTTCTGCACACCGCAGGGCCCTGCAGACTGCTGTCTTGTAATTCTGCAGTTTCTCCAAACACAGCCCAGGGAGCTGCTGGGGCCCAGAGGCAGAGAGGGCACAGGCTGTGGGGGCGGAGGAGGGCATGTACTATCCTGCCTTCTGCATGCATGGAGGAGGAGGTGGTTACAGGGCAGCGTGAGACCGGCATAGAAGGAAGTCTGTGTATCTGTTGGAGATGGCAGAGGCAGCGCCCAGAACAGGGGCCTGCATGATGTGGGCAGCGAGGGAGGGTAGGTACTCATTGTGCCCCTGAGTGGGTAGGTGTGGAGGTGAGTGGGGGTGGCACTCTGGCAGGAGGGTGGGGGCTTGTACTGAGTGCGTGTGTGGAACTCCAGCCTTGGCAGCTGGGCCTGGGTTCAGAAGTTAAGGTGGCCTGAGTCAGTTCTATTTGAGCTCTTTTCTTGCTGTGTGATCTTGGCCAGCTCATTTACCCTCTCTTGAGCTTTAATCATCTGCTCGAGGATTGTATCTTGACTGGTGCTCTTTCAGAGGACCTAAGTTTCCTTCCTAGAACCCACATCAGGAAGCTCACAGCTGTCGACAACTCCTGCTTCAGGGACCCAATTGCCACTGGCCCCTGTGTACAAATGTGGCAACACACACACACACACACACACACACGCACACGCACACGCACACGCACACACACGCACACACATGCACTCATGCACGCTTGTACACATGTGTGCTCACACACATATTTTAAAAAACATTTAATAAAAAAACCAAAGTCTTCTATTTGATTCTGTGTGGTGGCGCACGCCTTTAATCCCAGCACGTGGGAGGCAGAGGCAGGCGGATTTCTGAGTTCGAGGCCAGCCTGGTCTACAGAGTGAGTTCCAGGACAGCCAGAGCTACACAGAGAAACCCTGTCTCAAAATAAATAAATAAATAAATAAATGGAACTAGGAACCAGAAGACCCTGCCCAAGGCATACTCCAGCTCCCATAATGCCCTTGTTCTATCTGGGGATGGGACAAGTGGCCCAAGGTTTCCAGGCTTTTGGGGGGGATAGGGGCCACGCTAGCACATCAACCGGGGGGGGCTAGAAGACGAAGATGATCTACCTCACCCCACGCCATCCATGACTCCCCTACACGTCCAGTGTGGATACAGGTGTGGGATGCAAACTCCTCTAACAAGTTGGGACACCCTCTGTCCCAGGGGTGGGGCCCCAGGGAGGGGGCCGGGGAAAAGGTAGAGGAGGCAGCTGCCAGCTTCCCACTTCCCTGGTGTTTACACCCAAGCGATGAGCTGGCTCCTGGCTTCAGTGTCTTCTCACCTGGCCAGGTGTGCCAGGGCAGGCTGACTGGCTGGCTTCTGCCCGGTTCCAGTTGGAATTCAAGGCCCTGTTCTGCTGGGTGTAGACACCAGAGAGGACCGGAGTGGGTCCATTGAAGACCCACTGGGTGTGGCAGGGAGCATGCTACAGTTGCCATGCAGGGCAGGCAGGCAGAGTCGGGTACCCCTGGGGCCTGAGGCATGAGGCATGTAGAAATGGGGTTGGTAGGTTTTCATACACATCAGTGGGGCAGGTGAGTTATCACTGGACAGGAAAACACCAGGTTAGACCCTAGAGGGTCACTGTACCAAGGATGATTGCTGGGGTTAAGAGAGGGGGCCTGATACCTTTTGGTGCCTGCCTCTGGTGAGGGCATGATGGGAAAAGAGGTCAGAAGACACGGGAGGAGAGGGCTCAGGCCACGAGGTGGCCATACCCTGTTCCCACCACTGGCCATTTCTCTAGGTGTGCTAGTTAGTTTGATGTCAAGTTGACGTAAGCTAGTTATTGGAAGGAGGGAACAAACCTCAAAATGCCTCCATGAGAGCTGACTGTAGGGCATTTTCTTATCAGCAGTTGGAGGAGAGCCCAGCCCGTTGTGGAAGGTGCCATCCCCGGACTGGTGGTCTCTAGGGAAGCAGACTGAGCGAGCCCATGACCGCTGCATGAGCTCCTGATACCAGGCTCCTGCTCTGCTTGAGCTTCTGTCCGGGCTGCTTTTATTTTTGTTTTTTTATTTATTTTTTTTTTCGAGACAGGGTTTCTCTGTATACCCCTGGCTGTCCTGGAACTCACTCTGTAGACCAGGCTGGCCTCGAACTCAGAAATCCACCTGCCTCTGCCTCCCAAGTGCTGGGACTAAAGGCGTGCGCCATCACCGCCCGGCAGTCCGGGCTGCTTTTAATGATGAACTGTGATATGGGACAGTGAGGGAAATTAACCTCCCCCCCCCAAGTTGCTTTTGGTTATGGTGTTTGACCACAGCAATAGTACCCCTGACTAAGACACCGGGCTTGGTGCCTTAAAATCATAGTGTAATCCTAAATCCCTTTAGCCCAGTGCTTCTCAGCCTTCTAACGCTGTGACCCTTCAATACAGTCCCTCATGGTGTGGTGACCCCCAACCATAAAATTATTTTTGTTGCTACTTCACAACTGTAGTTTTGCTACTGGTATGAATCATAGTGTAAATATCGGATACGCAGCATATCTGACAGGTGACCCCCGTGCAAGGGTCATTCGACCCCAGGGGGTGGAGACCCACAGACTGAGAAGCACTGCCTTAACCCACCAGAGACTAATTTCCTTCTGTATCTGCCTCTTGGGGCTGCTCAAGGCAAGCAGTGTCTGCTTGCTGTCATACATACAAAATGCCACGGCCCTGCCTCAGACTCACTAATTCCTGCCATTAGTCCCTTGAGGCAGCACCAACTAACCGAGGCCTATTTTACAGACAAGTAACTGGAGACCCAGGTAAAGCAGGATATGTTGGTGCTGGTGTCTTGCCTACAGTGGCTGCAGATGTGGGGTTGTGGCACCCCCATCTTGGGCAGTTCTAGGAACCTGGGCAGAGATCCTCTCCTGGTCACCCTTCTTGGATTTCATTTCCTCAAACCATGGGTCTCCACAGCAGAGTCAGCCCCTACTGCCAAGGACATGGGAGCGCTAATGTCCTGGCTCATGCCCAGTGCCCACCATGACCAGCTCCCAGGACTGCCTCAGGCCTCTGGACCTTCCCCAAAGTCCAGCTTCCTTGCTGGCCCTCTCATGTCCAGGAAGGCCAGTGCTTTGACATTAGCCTCATAACTGTGCCGTGTGCCAGGTTCAGGGTGCTCTTTGCCTAGAGCAATTAGCGCTGGCGTGTTCAGGGAAGGAGGTGGGAGGTCCCTTAGGTTTTGAGCCAGTTCCTCCAGTTCCGCCCTCTCCATGCCTTCATGCATTAAACGATCAGTAAGTTATCACGGACGAAGTGTGCTGAGCAGCCACAAAAAAGAGCGATCCCTGGGGATTCCGAACAAGGACCCCCCACCCCATGCCCGCACATCAAACCTGACTTTGTCTTCCCCCAGTTCCACCTAGATGCCTAAATAGGCTCTCTTTTCTTGCCCGGGTCTTCCCCGCTGCATTTGGCTTCTGGCCTCTAGTCTGTGCCCTTTCCCCAAGCCTCACCTGTCACCTCCCCCTGTGATGTACAATGGCTTCCCTTTGCCTCCTGGTAGTTTTGGCAATCAGTCTCCTCTCTGCGGTTCCTGGCTTCCTTGGGCCTGCGGGCCCTTTTCACGGCTGGTTTCCTGGCTCTGAGTCAGGGCCCGGTGATATCAGTGAGGTCCCAGGGGGCTTCCACATGGCTCTGAGTTCCAGGGTGAGAAAATCCCAGCCCCTGTGCCTTGAGCCTTCGTAGCCAAAGTCACCAACGTACCCAGCAGCCCTCAGGGAGACCTGAGCCTTTCTCCCCACAAACCAGGGCTTAAGAAAGCCAGGATGCTACATAGGTCATGCCAGGGTTATGTGCACCCACTGGCTTCATTGCTCACCCACGTTCCCTACGGCTCCCCAAAGCCCTGCAGCTTGGGCATACAGTGAGCCTTCCAGCCACCCCCTCACAGGCAGGGAACAAGCCCTGAGCCTCCCAGCCTTTTCTGGGGAAAAGCGGCCCTCAGCCACTCCTTTCTCCAGGCAGGGAGGCCTCCACCCAAGGCCCACTACAGGTTGTTTTCCAGGCTTAGGCCTGGTTCAGCCTCTAGGGCCTGCCAGTCACGTAGCCAAACTAGTTCCTCCTCTCTGCCGCCCAGAGTGCTGAGCACAGCGGTTTCCTGCTTGAGAGTACACAATGGAGGTTGCCCCAAGGGACCCACCCTGGGGTGGCGCCAGCCCAGAAGACTCTGACAGGAGGCGACTGCTGTGTGACCTCGGACAGGGCCACACCTTCTCTGGGCTTGGTTGTCCCTCATGAGAAGTGAGGGGGTGAGAACTGGTACAGCACCTTCAAACTTTCCCTGAGTGCTAAGGACATATCAGATCCTTCAGGAGCAGAGACGGGAGGACAGGAGGGCACCTGGCTGCCACCAGCCTCTCTCTTAGTCAATCATCATCATGATTATGATAAGGGGGCACGAGCTGCAGCATAGGTGTGGGGGGCAGGGGACCACTTGGGGTCTGTTTTCTTCTTCCCCCTTTGTCCCAGTACCTTTTCCCACTAAGCCATTCCATCTATCTATCTATCTATCTATCTATCTATCTATCTATCTATCCATCTATCTATCATGTATCTATTCCATCTATCTACAGCTCTACCATTCTGATTATCTATCTGTCTGTCTAGCAGTCTATCTATCAAAACAGTAACAACAAGAAAAATAGAACATTTGTTTTCTCGATAAGAGTAGGCCAACGGCTAGAAGATATCATTCTGTGAAGACATTATTTTGAAGCCCTAGTCAAAGGAGCCTGTGGAATTTGCCACTAGGTTTCTATTTTGCCTGGAGAACCTTAGGAAAAGCAGTCCTGACAGAACAGAATGACATTTGCAGAGTGAGAGAGCCGAGGTTGATGGCCACAACACACCCCTGTGTATTAAACCGTTACATCTTAATTATTCATACGGCTCATTGGTCCCATAGCATAAAGATAGAAAGCAGTATCTCGACATTTCTCATTCCATGTTCAGAGACAAACGGCTTAACCCTTCTTCCCACTGTGTTCTGGAGGCAAGTCCTTGTTTACAACCTGATGGCAATCACATGCTGGTAGATCCCAAAGCTGCTGTATGAAGAGGATGCTGAGGCCATCACTGTACAGCTTATGGGAGAGGATGCTGAAGCCATCACTGTACAGCGTATGGGAGAGGATGCTGAGGCCATCACTATACAGTGTATGAAGAGGATGCTGAGGCCATCACTGTACAGCTGATGG
>JANHMN010000004.1:11542626-11555034 GCA_030674055.1 Rhabdomys pumilio | reverse complement strand
TGTACAGCTGATGGGAGAGGATGCTGAAGCCATCACTGTACAGCTGACGGGAGAGGATGCTGAGGCCATCACTGTACAGCGTATGGTGACAGAGGGACTTTTGCATTCACCAATTTGGACACACTTCCAAAATATTCCCAATAGTCCAGTTTTATTTCTGTCCAGGATGCTGGGTTCCAGGGTTAGGATATAAGCAGCAAGATTTCAGTCAACAGACTCTGGAAATTGGAAATGGCAGTGAGGCCGGTGCTGGTCCAGCCACATCACCCTGAGCGGAAAAGGATGCACCCGCACTGCCTAGCTATCTGTTTTTGAGATAAGGTCTCAAGTACTCCAGGCAAAACCCAACCTGGCTATGTTGTCAAGGATAACCTTAAACTTCTAATCTTTTTTTTAAGACTTATTTATTTATGTGTATCAGCGTGTTGTCGGCATGCACACTTGCACACCAGAAGAGGATATCGAGTTTCGTGGAATTACAGCTATCAGGCAGTTGCGAGCTGCCATGTGGGTGCTGGGAATTGAACTCAGGACCTCTGGAAAAACAGTGAGTGAGTGCTCTGAACCTCTGAGCCATCTCTCCAGCCCCAACTTCTGGTCTTTTCACCTCCACCTGAGTGAACCATGTGGAGCCGAGAATCAATGCAGAAGCAAGAGGAATTTATTGTTCCGATGCGTTGGGGCTATCCTGCACCCGGAGGAGAGGCGGCGAGCCCACACAGCTCGTTCAGTGAGCTATTATACAGTTTTTAGAGAAACAAGAGCTAGGCACAATATGATTGGCAGAACAGTGTGACTTTTAAACTGATTGGTCTTTAGGGAATGAGGTGGGAAGGACTTTCCTTGTCTGTGGGTGGCCAACGGTACATCCTGAGGAATGTGTCCACGTGCTCTGGGTCTCTCCCACCCACAGGTCAGTCCCCATCCCCTGTGGTCTGACGAATGTTAATTAGCCTTTCCCTTCTGGAGGAGAGGGGTGCCTAGGTGTTCTCTGATCTTTCTCTTCCAGGAGGGGAGGGGTCTGGTGGAATTTTCCAAAGTTCCTGAGCTGTTCTCATCACAACTTGTTGAGCTGCCTGCAGACTGTGCAGAGTGTTCCAGGTTCCTAGTTTGTGAGCTGTCACTCATACTGGGGTGGGCTTTGGTGACTGAGCTGTCTTTGAGTCATTTCTGCTACTCTATGTAACTCCTTACCTATATCCCTGTAGGAAATCCCAATAAAACTCACCGGTTCACCAAGCTGGCCTTTGGTGGTATCTGTACTTTTCTGTCATGGGTTCCGTATCTGGGGTGAGCAGATGTACAGAAAGTTTGGACACATAACACCAGAACAGGGACTCCAAACCAGGGCTTTCTCTGAACCCTATGGGTCTTC
Source organism: Rhabdomys pumilio (assembly GCA_030674055.1). Lineage (NCBI taxonomy): Eukaryota > Metazoa > Chordata > Mammalia > Rodentia > Muridae > Rhabdomys > Rhabdomys pumilio. The sequence goes on along the minus strand of JANHMN010000004.1, from coordinate 11,553,659 downwards.
CAGCTACAGCTCGGGAGATGCTGAGAGGCTGGCCTTCCTGAGGCTCCCCAGGGTAGAGAAAGAGAACACGACTATCCTCAGTGATGCAGCTCCCTCCTCTTCAGCCATGTTGTTATGAGTCTGACCTGTGACCCAAGCCTTCCAGGACCCTCCCTTACCCCAGCTCAGCTCCTGACCTGCCCTGACCCAGCAAGGCCCTGCAATGTCTGTGAAACTCTAGGTCCCAAGAGGAACCTGACCCAGGCAGGGGTCCCAGCAGACCCTCTCTTCCTCTCCCTATACATCTCCTGACATAGAACTCCACTTAGAATTCCAGCCTGGCCCTCTGAGTCTCAGTTTATCCATCTGCACAGTCCTCCTCAGGAGAACCGTCCCTCCCAGCCTGAGTCTGAGCTCTCGGGATGCTCTCACACTGGGTGTACAGAGTCCTGCGGTTTTTCCTTCAAGAATGAAGATGAGAACCAGATCCTGGCAAACGCTTGGCAGCACGTGGACTCTTAGCCACACCCCAACTGTCACCAGAGCGTTTGTCTCTTTGCTTACTTATTTATTTATAGAGCCAGGGTCTCACTGTGAAGCCCTGACTGGCCTAGAATGTCCTGTGTGCAGCAGGACGGGCCTTGGCTTTGCAATAATCCTTCCTCTGAAGCGTTGGAATTGCTGATATATGCCACCACACCCTGCAAGAATTGTAATTAAAATTTTTTTTATTAATTTATTTTACGTGCAGGAGCATTTTACTTGCATGTACACCATGTATGCCTGGCATCCAAGGAGGCCAGAAGAGGGTGGCAGGTACCCTGAGCTTGTAGTTACAGATGGCTGAGAGCTGGCAAGTGAGTGCTAGGAACCAAACCGGGTCCTCTGCTGGAGCAAACCGGCACTCCTAACCGCAGAGCAGTCTCTCTGGGCCCCAGGATACCGATTTAAAAAGAAGAAAATTATTTATTTATATATATGAGTGCCATATTTGCATGTATGCCTGCATGACAGAAGAGACCATCAGATCCCATTATAGATGGTTGTGAGCTGCTATGTGGTTGCTGGGAATTGAACTCAGGTCCTGGAAGAGAAACCAATGCTCTTAACTGCTGAGCCATCTCTCCAGCCCAGGATTTTCTCTTACCAGCTCTCCATGTGCCCCACTCTCCTGCACTTCTGGCATCCTTAGCTCCACTGTTAGACCCTGTAAGTATCTCCAACCTCAGACAAAGTGATCGGCCCCTCCCCAAAGTGGCTTCTGTCTTTCCCAGGGGGACCTTGTGAGTCACCTCCCAGGTCATTCTCCCAGAGGGACTCATGCCTTTCTTTAGACATAGGGAAATTTCTGGAATTGGCTTATTTAACCTGTCTCCCAGTAAGAGATACCCAGTGCCCACTGTCTCAGTTTCTTGGACAAATTATCATTCTCTTCCATGTCTGGGCCCCCCAACAAGGCCTGTCCTGACCTCTTACTACCCCCCTCCACACCTGTGCTGGGAAAACAGGTTCCCAGGGCTCTGGATCTCCTCCCTACCCTCCCTATCCAGGGCTGGAAAGACAAGAGTGGGCAGGGCTGGGCAAGGCAAGGCTGGGCAGGGGCAGCCAGCTGGGCTCTGTTTGTTTTGGGGAGTTTTCTTCTATACAAATATATATAAAATATTTTCTATATAAACTGGTCTTCTATACAAAAGGTCTGGTGGCTGCAGGCACAGAGCCAGTTCCAGGCTTTTATGAGCTGAGGGGCCTCACCCTAGATGCTAGGGGTCATTTGAACTCTTTGGAGACCCAGGCCATCTTATGGGGTCTAGGAAGCCCTGTAACCTAAAGGGCTACTTCTTCATTTCAGAGAAGCAGACTGCAGCTCAGAGAGGGTCTCAGATAGGAGAATGCTGGAGGGTTGGCTGGGTAGGACTGGCTGCTACCTGTCTTCCTTCAAATCCCTTTCTTCCCCATTCCCTACCAGCTTGTACATCCTCCTCTCTGAACCTCAGTCCCCGCCTCTCTCTAGTCTGTCTTTGACATGGTCCCTGCCACTCCAGACCAACCCAGGGAAGAAATGAGATCAGTAGGAAAGATCTTCCTACTACACGGTCCTGATAACCACTGTATCAACCCCTGGGAACAGCCGTCAGCTCTCACCCAGGTCCGACAAGGCCCACCTGGATCCCTTTGCCGCCCCTCCCACACTCATGCTGCTCCTTTCCCAGGGGCTCTGGCTCTCTCCAGGGCTGGAAAGCAGAATGGGCAGGGCCTCCTGCCAGTATTTAGACCGTTAAGTAACCCATGATGACAGCAGGGGGGGTTTGCACAGTCCAGCACTGTTTTAAGAGCTGTCGCTCAGGGATTGGTCAGTGGATCTATAGCAGCTCTGGAAGCAGAGGCAATGATGCCTCTCCTTTTATGGGGAAGACATGATACCTTGAAAAACAAGGAACTTGCCCCCCCCCTCCACACACACACAGGTGACACAGTCTAATCCTGGACTTGAAGGTGTCATTTCTCCATGCTCTTGGATGGACAGTCTGGAGCCTGAAGCTCTGACCGAGGCTTCAGCCTTGACATTGCTCCTCAACTTTCCGTAGGCTCCCAGGCAAGAGAGTCTTTATGCCTGTCTAGTGCCTGTCCTAGCCCCCAACTCACTGGGTTAAGGTGAGTTTGCTTCATGTTCTTCCCCTGCCCAGAACCCACCACTATACCAAAGGATCATGAGTCTCCTATGTTCATAGCTGTGTCCCCAAATCCCCTACCACAGGCTTGATGTCTAGGCTGATCTCTCCTGGATCAAATAGATTCCAGTTCAAGGCCCACCCAGCTTCTCTATAGTGCCCTCTACTGGCCAGACTAAACTTCCTGTAGACCTCTGGGTACGAGCCCATGCTTGCTCCCAGATCCTCAGCATAATAACCCCCTAGGTTTATAGAATTCCTTTCTTCCACGGAGCTCAAAGCGCTTTCCCATCTGTGATCTCCCTGGACTGGAACCAGCTGCAAGAGTGTGGGAGGGCCATCATTCATGTCCCCATTTTACAGAGACAAACTGAGGCCTGAAAGGAGAAAAGGCGAGCCGTAGCATGTGCAGCCGGAGGATCTTCCAGGTGCATTTACCCAGCCCCCCTGGTTCCTGACGACCACACTGAGGCCAAGCAGGGATGGACTTGCCCGAATAAGTCTTGGGCTAGAACCCGTTGTCCTAATACCATTGGGGGCTTTCCCACGATAATTGGAGCTTTGCCTGCAGACATGGACCAAGGACTTGGCTAGTTCATCAAACATCATAGGTCTCTGTTAACCTGTATAGACAAGGTGTATTCCTTGCTCCCGGACAACTGGGGGATGTTTCATGAGTGGCTGGAAGGCACATGGGGATGAGAGGAAGAACAGATCCCATTGGCTCTGACTTCTGCTCTGGGCTTCAGCTTGGACATTTCCCCACAATTTCCTGTGAGCTCCCAGAAAAGAGAGTCACCATCTATCTATCTAGTTCCTATTCCGCTCCCAAAGGGCAGATGCCAGCAGGACTCTCCACTAGCCTGGTAGGAACAGCAGCTGGGGAAGAGAATCCAGACCCAGTCAGCCTGACTTCCAGAGAGGCCAAGACATGGGTTTTGACCACCATCTGCCCAGGCACCTGAGGGCAGGGGTGAGAAAAGAAAGTCAGCCTGTATAACCACAGTCTCAACTCCCAGCCCTCTGTTCTGCTTCTCCTGGTGCTTCTGAGCCTGGTATCCCCTCAGCCAGACACCGGCTAAAGGTTTTCATTCCATTCTGAGCTTTGGAGGCCAGGCCGTGTTCGCCACACTTCCATTATTAAAAAGTGCAACATCTATTGAAAACAGGTGACTGAATAGTCGTGAATGTGTTTAAATAAAACGTCATTTATAGAAACAGTCTGTGGGCCGGAGTTTCCTAACACCAGCTTTCTGTCTCCCAGACTGATGGCTCTCTTCCTGCCTGTACCCTCTCCTCCGCATCCCACTGTGTGGGTGGTGAGCATCTTGCAGGAAGTTTGGAGACTGAAGATGAAGGTGAAGAGGCAGGATTCAAAGCACAGACATGTATGGTGTGGCCTGACTCGGGGGGGGGGGGGGATGTATGGCTTATACAAATATTCAGAGATAAGAATAGAGAGGGCGCCGGGTGGTGGTGGCACACACCTTTAGTCCCAGCACTTGGGAGGCAGAGGCAGGTGGATTTTTGAGTTCGAGGCCAGCCTGGTCTACAGAGTGAGTTCCAGGACAGCCAGGGCTACACAGAGAAACCCTGTCTCGAAAAACAAACAAACAAAACAAAACAAAAAAACAAAAACAAAAACAAACAACAACAACAAAAAGAATAGAGAGGGCATTGTTGGTCCCAGAGGTTCCAGGAGTGTCTGGGTTTGGAATCATCTCACAGATTATGACAAAAAAGGAACTGGGCTGAAGTGTGGTGTTTCTTTTTTTTTTTTTTTTTTCTTTCAGAGCTGAGGACCGAGCCCAGGGCCTTGCACTTACTAGGCAAGTGCTCTACCACTGAGCTAAATCCCCAACCTCTGGTGTGGTGTTTCTAAGAGCTGCCACATGTGACTCACCAACCTGGGCTACTGGAGGGTTAAGGGGCTCATGCCATCCAGTGCGCCATGCTGTTATTAACCAGAACACTTCAATCGCCTTCCTCTCCCCACTAAGTCCCACCAAGTCCCATCTGGTTCACCAGGGCTCCTTAATGGGAAGGGCCATCCTCATGACCAGGTGTCATGGCATTTGTGAGCTTCTAGGCTGGCTAGCCTCATATCAATGTCCCCAGTGCTCAGGACAGGGCACAGCGGTTATCTGTGTCTCTCCTGTCAGACTTGGGACTCCCTGAGGATTCTATCAGCCCCTGCCATATTGGGAACCTCTTGTTCTGCTTAGCCCACCTGGATGTGTGAGGATTTTGACATCCGACTCTCTCTGAAAGTCCCCTGACCCTGAGCAGCTGAGTGGCTTTCTTAGGTCATGACTTTCCCAGGCTCCTAGAGCTCCTCCTCTGGCCTCTGGGACTTCCAGCCAGGTAGATCTCTAAGAGTAGCACCTGGCCACATGCAGCAACCCCACCCCACCCCCATCCCACCCTGAGTGTGCACTGGTCTCTTGGCCCTCAGTCTCCATGTCTGCACAGTGGGCTCAGTACTATGCAGATCTCAGACCAAGGGGATGTATTCTATATAGAGATATTCTATTAGAACAATGCCCCCCTTCTGGGTAGAGGGATGCAACCTTGTAGTTTTGGCTCAAGAGAGGTGACACATGTAGACATTCATGGAAAATCTCAGGGTCCAGTGACCAGAGATTGCAGTGTTACAGTCCCTCCTACTCACTGGGTACCAAGTTCAGATCACAGTGTGCACAACCTTGAGCCCTGGCTGGGTCAGTGTTGCCAGCATGGTACTTTCTGTGTCAATTGGCCAAGGGCACAAAAGGAACGTGAAAACTAATTAGAATGATGCTGTCTCGGGCTGCCCCCTGGTGGTCACTTGCTGCATGACATGTACAACTCAAGACAACTTAGTCCTTGGTTGTCGCCGGGGTTCCTGACTGCAGAGATCTTCAGAATCAGAGTTACAGCACCAATCCTGAATTCCGAGAAAGGGACCCTGCTGTGAAGAAGCCACCATTGTCCAGGACTACACTAGGTATTTGAGAAATGAACTTAATACCTCTCTTTACTCCACAGTACTCTTTACCCCAAGGCTTCTCTGTCTCTCCCTGGCATGGACAGTGACAGTGGCTGTCACTGCCTTGATCACACTGAGATCCCTCAGGACTCTGTCTCCCCCATCAGACTGAGGGTGTGCATGCCCCCCACCCTAGTTCACCTCTTGTTCCGGGGTCAGGGCGACTTGTGACCTACGAGCCCAGTTGGAAGCCCCAGTCCAGGTGAGAATGGACACGTTTCAAGGTTGGCCCTTAGCCTTATTTCTAGATCTTTCTGGAAAAGGCTTCAAGTTCTCATTGCTGGAACCCACCCAATACTTCTGCCTTCTCTTCAGCCTCCTGTGTCCCTCCTCCCACCCCCAGACCACTGACAGACTCCTCTCTCTCTCTCTCTTTCTTTCTCTTTTTTCTCCTTCTCCTTCTCCTTCTTCTTTTCTTCTTCTTCTTCTTCTTCTTCTTCTTCTTCTTCTTCTTCTTCTTCTTCTTCTTCTTCTTCCTCCTCTTCCTCCTCTTCCTCCTCTTCCTCCTCTTCCTCTTCCTCTTCCTCCTCCTCTTCTTCTTCTTCTTCTTCTTCTTCTTCTTCTTCTTCTTCTTCTTCTTCTTCTTTTCTTCTTCTTCTTCTTCTTCTTCTTCTTCTTCCCCTCCTCCTCCTCTTCCTCCTCAATCTCATATACTCTTGGGCGACTGGCTCCATCCTCACTGGGGTATGTCTCCCAAGCCCCAGACTAGGCCAAGTCCTTTCTCCATTTCAAGGGTGCTACCTGCCCTATGCTGCCAGGACTGTGGTTCCGAGTGGACCCTGTTCACAGCAGGAGAAACCCCAACATTGAATTCCTCCACGGACACTGTAGGCCCTAGTGTGTGGGAACATCTACACCATACAGCTTTGCCTGACACATCAGGGCTCAGCAAGTACCTGCTGGTGAGGGGCAGGCTGATGGTGTCTCAGCCATGATCCATCCTCTCCTCTGAGAGAGTATCTGTGGTCAGCAAGCCAACAGCTTCTTGCAAGCAGACACATACGAGCTGGTGAAGATGGCTGCTGTTGTGTTTGAGAGAGATTCCTCTAGAATGTTGGGGGGGGTACCTCGCCCTCTCCCACTGCTCTCTAGGGGATCACATGTGCCCAGAGTGCCCCCAAGTACATCCCTGTTTTCCAACCTCTGTGTAGAGAGAGCCACCCACCATATATATATATATATATATATATATATATATATATATATATCCACAGTATAGCAGTATAGCTGCCCATACTCTACCCAACCTTCAATGTCTGGCTTCAGGGTCACTGAAGACTTGAAGCTGTCCCCATGTCCCCTTGGCCCTTGACAGGAGATGTCACCTCACAGGGTTTATTGGCTATGGAGGCAGCACTCTCCATCCGACCCTGAGCTCAGCTTACGTGTGGCTCTCTCCACCGTGTCCCCACTGACCCTGGAACAACCAGGCAGGCATTGGTCTGATTTATCACTGCTGGTTAATTTTCCTCCCATTCAGCCCTGCAATGTCCCCTCTCCATGCTTCAATGCCCACAGCAGGGCAGGCTCTCAGAGATGCAGATGTCTGCCCATTGATGGACAGCCATGGGATGGGGCTGTGGGTCCTCAAGCTCGTGCCAGGAGAACAGAACATGTGGGCTGACGGGCGCCGTCTGGCACAGTCCTCCCAGGTTTCCCCCTCTCTCCCATGAGTGGGTGTGTCAGGAGGGCACCGGAGGCGGTCAGGGAAAGGTCACAGGGCAGATGGGCTGTGGGGTGAATTGGGAAAGGACAGACCGTCCTGGGGAGGGCAGCCACACATCTTGGACCTGTCTGGACATCGTCTGCTTCAGCAGAATTCCAAGGACTGGGAAGGTGACTGTGGATATGCAAAGAAGAGCCACAACATGCCTTCCCCCAGTATGGCCCGGTCTCAGGATGGTATCAGTGCTGTTTAGTGACAAGACTGAATCAGCAGGAAGCTAAGCAGTTTAACATACATGGGAGAGACAGAAGCATCTGCCCCCCACACCTGTGTCCCTGAGCTGGCCACACAGGCAGCCCAGCTGATGCTTCTGCTCATCCTGTCCACCGCTCCCCACCCCAGGCACCCCCCCTATCCTGGGAACTGCCCTGTCTCTCCTCTCCTCATGGGTTTTCTCCCATCACCACCACCCCCAGTCCCTAGGCTGTTCTGCTGCCAGCAGGAACATCAGCAGCCATGACCAGTCCCTGCTCTTACGTCATGGTGAGTCAGAGCCCTGCCTCCAAGTCGCACCCAGTCAGAAGGGCAGACACATCTGCCTGCTCGGCACCAGGTCGCATGCACTGGACAGGACCAGAGCTTGACCATAGGCAGATCTGCCTTTCTGTCTCCACACAGAGGCAGGAGCACCCCTGACACCTGGGTGATGTCCCTGTGTGATCCTTTCAAATTCAACTGTGTGTTTAAGTAACACTATATGAGCCTATATGAGTCTACACCCACACCTAGGTTTGACAACACCAGGGACGCCACGGGGCCATCTCCACTCTGACTTTACTCAATAGCTCAGCTTCCCAGCCCAGGGCAGCCCCACCAGGCTTGGCTTCTGCTCTCCACGGGGTCTTCAGACTCCTGCTCTAAGCTGTCCTCATCCCTCAGGGCTGTCTCTAGTGATACACGTCTGGTAAACAGACCCAGTGACTCCTCTGTCTGGGAACAGGAATGTCCAAGGGTGGAGGGAGGTGACATTTACCTCAGACACAGGGTGCTTCAGGCTTGGCAAGGTTTGCCACAGGGCATCTGGTCACTCTCTCCCGGATACTGAATGAATGCATGTGAATGCACACAGTGCATATGTGTGAGAAGAGAAACACAAACACGCACGTGCACTCGCGTGCACACACACGCACACGCACGCACTAAAATAAAATAAAACTCTGTCTTCCTCATTGTGCAAAGCAGGATGAGGCTCATCCTTGCAGAATTCCCCTTCCCAGCCCTCTCCCCTGACCTTGAGCTCCAGAAAGCAGGGACCTTCTAGCTCAGGTCTGAAGCTAGAAGTCCTCTTTACAGGGCCGAGTCCCCGTTACTTTGGTTTGCGGTACTTTGGTTAGCGACAACAGGTGCACTGGCACGGAGGGGGCGGGGCGCACTCCAGCCCCGCCCCCTCCGCGCTCCCCGGGTCCCCGCCCGCCGCGGTGTCGCCGGGCCTTGGCAGCTGCGGGCGCGGCGCGAGGCAATCGGGACGCGGCGGCGGCGGCGGGGACGACGACCCAGGAGCGAGCGGAGGCCGAGCCGCGCAGCCCCGGACCGCGGAGACATGAGCGCGCGGCCGCCCACCGCACCCCAGGCGCAGTGGCCGGGCCACGCCGCCCCGTGATGGGATCCTGCGTGTCGCGAGGTGAGGACAGGGCGGCTCGGGACGCGGCAAGGGGCGGGGGCACCAGCGCTCCGCTCGGGGAAACCAGGGTGGGTGTCCGCCCTTCATGGACCAGCCGCGCCCCAGAGGACACGATGCCCCGGAGGGGACAGAGCTCGGGAGGAGGGCGAGCAGCGCGCAGAGCGGGCAGAGGTCTCCACACCCCACGCTCCATTCGGCACCCGGCAGGTGGCATGAAGCAAGGTCTCGGTGCCATGCTTTCTTCCCCGCAGCTACACGCCTCCTGCAGTGTGTGCCTGCGAGGGGAGGGAGGTTTCCGGTTCTTTCTGGTCCTCTTATGGGCCACTGAGCTCCGGGAAGACAGACAGACCTTGCTCTGCTCCTAACGAAGCCTTCCAAGCTCAGGATCCCTTCCCCTCCCGGGGTGCCTGTATCTTTAGCCCCAGAACTCTCCTGGCAGGAGGGGTTCAGTAGGAATGAACAGGTTATCAATGCTCGCTCTTCTCCACACGCATCCCTAACTCCATCCCCACCCCCCACCCCTGCTCAGGGGACAGGAGAGGACAGAGGACAGCTGACGTTTCCAGTAACCCTTGGGCCTTTGTCTCTCACCTGGCACCTTGGTTATTCCAAGGTGATTCCAGGGAACTGGAGTGACTCTCCCTCATCTGTGGGGCTTGGGGGGGAGCACTGTCTGGAAATGGGGGGTGGCATAGGATCTTTCATAGGTGCTGGGGGGGAGGGCATATTTGTCTTCGGAGTAATAGTTTAGAAGAGAGGTTGGGAGGTGTGGGGACATGCCTGTTATCCCAGCAGTCAGAAAATCGAGAGTTCAAGGGCCAGCACCTACAGCACAGAGAATTCGAGGCCAACCTGGGCTACATGAGAGCATGTATCAAAACAAAGCAACCCCTCCCCCCAAAGAGGTTGGGCCATTGTCCCACTTGGGACTGTTACTCGCTGTGGGAGCGAGCAGGGGGCGGGGCTGGGAGTGGGCGTGTACAGAGGTCAAGTCTCCTCACCCCAGCCCCAAGGTCTTTGAAGAAGACAGCCATTGTACTTGCCACTCCTGTAATTTACCCAGGCAGAGAAAGGTTAAGTGGCCTTCGAGTGGGCTGGGCAGGCCCCGTGGAGACCTTGGTCTGGGGAATCTTGAACAGCAGTCCTCTCCTGTTCTCTGGACTCTGAGGTGGTTCTTCTCTCAAGTTCCTGGGGGAGTTGTTCAGGGAAGTAACTCAGGGGGTCCCTGGAAGGTGTCGGCAGAGGGTCATGGGGAGGGGAGGAACAGAGTCAGGCTGTATGAAGTTGGTTCATGCTGATTAGTGGTGTTGTGGTACCACCTGGGTGTCAGGCACCATGTAAAGAAGCAGCTGGGACATTCCGGGACAGCACTTGGTCTGGTGAGACCTGAGGAAGCCAGCATAGCACCTGGCCAGGGAAGCAGTTCTCAGAGTAGAAAGCCATGAAGTGTCTTAGCTCCACTCTCCGAGTCTGAGCTGTTCTCATAAACCCCAAATACTCATAGGTAGTCTCCCCTGGAGGCAGTTGTGGGTGTGAGGTATCTGGATGTTTCCTTAGTGACCAGGTCCCTTCTCCATCCCTTGGCCAACCCATGCCCGAATGCACTGGCCCGTGAACACAAGAGCCACCGAGTACAGGACAGAGGCCAGGGATGCCTGCCAAGGTCACACTGTAAGTCTGTGTGACTTGGGGCCTCCAAGGCCCATGCTCTTCCCGTACTCCCCTCTGCCAGGGCAGTTTGTGGTCTCACTGGCTGAGACAGTCTCCATTCTTTATCCCGCACCTTGGGCTTCCTGAGTGACACCCCCAGGTCAGGCTGTATTGTCTTAACTTTTTTCTGTCCTGAGAGGACAGAGCCTGCTGGTCTCAACATGCACCCCGGCAACTTAGAAGGGAGAGATCTGGGGACACATGGACAGAGGACAACCCTTCTGGAGACCCAGGTGATGACAGAGGTCACCTGATTTTCTGACATTGGGCAGTTTTGTGGCTCACTGGGTTCTACTCCAA
>JANHMN010000004.1:11472833-11527075 GCA_030674055.1 Rhabdomys pumilio | reverse complement strand
TGTGTGTGTGTGTGTGTGTGTGTGTGTGTGTGTGTGTGTGTGTGTGTGGCATGTGTATATGTGTTGTATATGTATATGTGTGTTGTATGTATGTTTATGTGTTATGTGTGTATGGGTGTGGGTTGTATGTGTGCTGTGTGTGTATATTGTGTGTGTATGTATGTGTGTATGTGTGTTGTGTGTCTATGTGTGTATATTGTATGTATGTGTATATATGTGTTGTGTGTGTATGTGTGTATATTGTGTGTATGTGTTGTGTGTGTATATGTGTATATTGTGTCTGTATGTATATGTATATATATGTTATGTGTATGTATGTGTATACATGTGTTGTATGTGTGTATATATGTGTATATTGTGTCTGTATGTATATGTATATATATGTTATGTGTATGTATGTGTATATATGTGTTGTATGTGTATGTGTGTATATTGTGTGTATGTATGTGTGTATAAGTGTTGTGTGTGTGTATATTGTGTGTATGTATGTGCATATGTGTTGTGTGTGTATATGTGTATATTGTGTCTGTATGTATATGTATATATATATGTTATGTGTATGTATGTGTATATGTGTGTTGTATGTGTATGTGTGTATATTGTGTGTATGTGTATAAGTGTTGTGTGTGTGTGTGTGTGTATTGTATGTGTGTGTATACAACACTTCACAGAGAGAGGATGTGGAACCTGAGTCCCCCACCAAGTCCTCCCTCTCCACCCTTTTTCTCCCTTACCTGATACAGGGAGGTCTCTGGGGTCAGCTGCAGGGTCACTGGCTGGGTGGGGCAGCCACCAGCCAAGATGTCCTGGAGAAATCGCTGGGAATTGGAGAAAGACAATGTGGCCTGAGCCAGCCAGCAGTTCTCAGGCTCTTGACCCCTGAACTCCTCTCTCGCTTCATAGCCTGCCCACACCCCCACTCTGTCCCCACACCTGGCAGGGGTGCCCACCTCTTGGCCTGGAGCCCAGGAAGCTGGCTGGGTCTGGAGGGCTTGCACCAAGTGAGTCCTTTCCACAGTGCCCACCAGGGTCTGAGACTCTAGGAAGCACAGAGGAAGGGACTTGTTATAAAAATGGAGGTCACATTGTCTGAGCAGCTACTATGTGCCAGGAACATGCTGGGTACTTTTTTTTAAAGATTTGATTTTTTTTTTTTTTTAATTTTATGTGTGTGAATGTTTTGCCTGCATATGTGGAGTACACATATTATTTGCAGTGCCCAAAGAGGCCAGAAGAGGGCGCCAGAGTCCCCCAACACCACCATCCCCACCCCCAACTAGAGTTAAGGACAGTTGTAAGCTGCTGCCTTGGGAGTGCTAGGAACTAAGGCCAGGTCTTGTTAGAGCAGCGGTGATCTTAACCAATAGGCTCTCTCTCCAGCCTCGTGCTGGGAGTTCTTGTGTCTCAGAGGACATTTAGAGAATTTTCAGTCTCCTGGGACCTTTCACCCAGCTTACAGATGAGGAAACGCAGGCTGAGAGACCCAGCAGCTAACTGTCCTGCCTACTCAGTTTTAGATGTGAATATTTAGCAGCTGTGGATGGCTGTGTCATCCTTGACTAGAATCCTAACATCCGTTCCCAGGATGCTTTGCAATACACTTAGAGGGAATCCCCACCCAGCCTCCTGTGCAGTGCCACCCATTCCCACCCCAGCTGAGTACCTCTGGTCTCCACCAAGGGATACTGAGACACATCTGTGGAGGTCACCACGTTGACCACTTCCTCCATGGGCATGTCCTTGGCCAGTGTGGTAAGGTTACAGTTCATGAAGTGACCCACAGTCACAGGGTAGGAGCTGTGGGCAGAGTAAGGCATGTAGCAGCCCTGAAGTGGGGGTGCTAGCCCCCAGGACAAGACAGGGAACCAGGCTGGGAGAGCACCCATGTGTGACAGTTGGTACTTTAATATTTACCTTCAACTTAACAAGATATAGAATGAGACCTCAGCAAGATAGTTTCTAGGCTGTGTTACTTGTCTCTAAGTGTGAGCAGTGCCATCCCGTGAACTTTGTCCTGAACTTAATACTAAAGAAAAAGCTAGGGCTGGAGAGATGGCTCAGCAGTTAAGAGCACTGACTGTTCTTCCAGAGGTCCTCAGTTCAATTCCCAGCAACCACATGGTGGCTCATAACCATCTGTAATGGGATCTGATGCCCTCTTCTGGTGTGTCTGAAGATAGGGACAGTATACTCACCTACATAAAATAAATAAATCTTTTAAAGAAAGAAAGAAAGAGCCAGGCAGTGGTGGTGCACGCCTTTAATCACAGCACTTGGGAGGCAGAGGCAGGCAGTTTTCTGAGTTCGAGGCCAGCCTGGTCTACAGAGTGAATTCCAGGACAGCCAGGACTACACAGAGAAACCCTGTCTCAAAAAACCAAAACAAAAACAAAAACAAAAAAAAAAAAAAAAAGGAAAGAAAGAAAGAAAGAAAGAAAGAAAGAAAGAAAAGAAGAAAGAGAAGTGGGCACTAGCATTTATATATCTCTCAGCATGGTGCATGCAACATGACCGGCTGCCCCACATTCCTGTCACCATGCCTTCCCCCTGCCATGATGGACGGTGCACCCTCAGACTGTGAACCAAAATGAACTTCCCCAACCTTCCTCAAGTTGCTTTTGTTGGGTGTTTTATTGTACCAAGGAGAAAAGTAACACATAGTTTTGGTTTCTGGGTGCAAGACCAGGGGGACTGAAGGAATGAGTGACGCTTAAGACCCTGCGATGGGAAGGGAACACAGAGACGATTCACTGATTCACTAATGGACATGCTCTGTGTCCCCAGCTCTCCAACGCCAGCTCCAGTGGGGGCTGGATCACCTCACACAATTCCGCCCTAAAAGAATTTCTTTTAGTTGTTTTTTTTTTTTTTTTTTTTTTTTTTTTTTCGAGACAGTTTCTCTGTGTATCCCTGGCTGTCCTGGAACTCACTCTGTAGACCAGGCTGGCCTCGAACTCAGAAATACACCTGCCTCTGCCTCTCAAGTTCTGGGATTAAAGGCGTGCGCCACCACCGCCCGGCTACAGAAGGTTTGAGAGCATGAGAAAAGTCACTCCCGTATGACAGCAAGGTAACAGGTTTGGAGCAGGACAGCAGCTTGTGTGAGTTTGAAGCTGGGCAGGGACACAGGATCCTGCGCCTCAACCATGGCTGCTTTGGGAACAGAAACTGCTGGGTGTATTCTGGTTGAGGAAGGACCTCTGACCCCATCTGCATCCCAGCTCCTGCCCACTTAGCTGGGCAAACAGAGCAGGAGAGGGAGGAGAGTGGTCTCTCCTAGCTGATGTTTAACCTCCTTGTGACCTGATAAGACTTGTCCAAGCTCTGGCTTTCTCTCCCAGCCCACGAGGCTCTGGGGAGGTTGAGGGCCAGATAATGGGCTGAGGGCGACTGCAGTGGTGTGGGGTGGGGGGTGGGGGTTGGGGGGTAGGGGGTGGGGGATGGGCTGTGTCCCTTAACTTCCACACCATCCTGGACATCCCATTCCTCAGTCCCAGGCTCACCCAATCTGTCGGCCACGGATCCACGGCAGGTATGGCAGTTTCTTGGCCATGATGGTGCCATCATAGAAAGAGGGCTGACAGTTTTGAGAGATGACATTGGCCGCCAGCACGGCCATCAGCACTGGAAGTGCATGAACGATCTGACCAGTCAGCTCAAAGGCCAGCAGCGCTGTGGAGATGGTGTGGGTCACGGCCCCTGAGAAGGCAGCAGCGCCTGCAGGGACAGGACTATATTGAGTGACTCTAGCCAGGGATCAGGCTCGCCCAGAAGGCAAGGTGAATTTAGCATGACTGTGGCTAGGGGCAGAAATGTCTGGAGGGCACATACTGAAGACTGCTAAAGGTGCCCAGACTTGGCAAGAGAAAAGGGATACAGGGGGCTGGGTGGGAAAGGAATGGAGCTAAGAAAGAGCTGGGAACTGGGTGGTGGCACACACCTTTAATCCCAGCCCTCAGGAGACAGAGGCAGGCAGATCTCTGAGTTCAATGAGGTTGGTTTACAGAATGAATTCCAGGACAGCTAGGGCTACACAGAGAAATGAGCGGGGCGGGGAAGGGGGGGTGTCAACGTTCAGAGGATGACGGGCTTTGAGAGTTGGGAGGCACGCTGTACAATTCACTCCATGCCATACACAAGCATCGGCCCCTTCAATTATATTCTAGTTCATGGGATCTTCTCACCTGAAGGACCCAGGTTCACTCACCAGCCAGAGCATAGCCCCCAGGCATGATGGGATTGACCTCTCCGCCAGCCACAATGCCCTCTGGGAAAGCGACAGACAGGGCCTCTCCCAAGAGGCGCCCGATGGCAGCTCCTGCCATAAACTCAGAGTGAAGGAGCGGTCAGGCTGAACTGACCCTTAAGACCCTCGAACCCTGCCTCATTCTCAGTACCCACTGGGAGACGGGCGGTGTATGGGGAGCAGGGTTATGGCTGGCGCCCCTGAACCTCCTGGGATCCAGACTCACCGATGATGAATATAGGCATGAAGTACCCGGCAGGCATGGGGATTGTGGTGGCCAGAATCAGCATCCAGAACTGTGCCGGGGGTGGGAGAGGGGACCGGAGGACAGAGGCAGAAGTGAGCAGTGGGGGGATGGGACAACAGAGACAGAAGTGGGGGTTTCCCAGAGAAAAGGATGCCCGTGTTGGGCCTGCAGTACTGACTGAAATTACAGAAGACATCAAACAGGGGAAGTAACCAAACCCTATTAAAGTGCCCACTGTGTGCTGGGCACATGTTAGGTCACTCATTTTCTTGCCTTTGGCCCACTCTTTGGGTAGAAAGAGAAACTAGCCCATGGCTTCATTTTTTTAAAAGTGCATGTGAAAATTTGTACGTGTGTGTGTGTGTGTGTGTGTGTGTGTGTGTGTGTGTAGGTCAGAGGACAAGCTCGGGTGTTGTGCTTACAACTGCTGTCCACCTCCTTTGAAACAGACCCTCAGGGACCTGGAGTTTACCGATTAGGTTAGACAGACAGAGCAATGAGCCCTAAGGGAACCTCCTGCCCCCACCCCTCTAGTGCTGCGGTCATTTTTTCAGGCATGCTACCAAGCCCGCCTCTTTAAGGATGCTGAATTGTTGTAAAGATGAAGAAACCGAGTTAAAAGTAAAAAAGGGAATCTGAGCTGGAGATGCAAATGTGACGTCTCTGGGAGCATAGTGGGCCAGGTTCAGGTTGGAAGCGGACGGTGCTCCAGTGTTTGTTCGTGAAGGCAGCCCTGTCCTACCCAGATCCACAGAAGGGACTCACCTTCATGACCAGAAAGAAGGCCAGAGTCCCAAAGATGGTGAACTGTGGGTGATACCATTCAAACCACAGGTTCTGGGGGTCGGGCTCAGCAGGCCAGGGTGGGGACGAGTTCCGGGTCATCAACGCCCACGAGTTGTTGTCAAACAGAGAGTGTAAGTGTTCCGCCATGGACAGCTGTGGCAGAGGCAGCGGTAGGTCAGCAGGTCCCCAACGTCCCTCGCCCACCTGAGCCTCGACGACTCTATCTCTTCCCAGATGAGAACCCTGAGGATGGCTCTGTCACTGCTGAAATACAACCTCGTCATCTGAAAAGCGACCCCTAGGGATCTTACCTGGAGGGTTTTAGGGGGATGAATGAGACCCAACCTACACAGAGGAGACGGTAAATGGGGCTCACCACCCATCCCAGTAGCTCAGAGCCCCTTACCCGGGAAGCCATGAAGCGGCCCACGCCAGGTGGATAGGTGACGGAGGCCAGGACCAGAGCGACCAGAGCTGCGTAGGACGGCTTGCTGGGAGAGAAAGGGAGATCTCCCTCGTTTGTCCCATCTCCTTCCCCCACGATGTAGGGAGCCATGACAACTCCCTAGCAAAGGCAAGCCCACAACCCCTGGGATCACAATGAGGAAAGAGATATAAAGATGGGCAAGGCAGAAAAACTGACAGACCCCCTCCAGAGAGGAAGGTGGGGGAGCCCAGGGGGAGGGGAACTGCAAAGGGAGGGCTGAGCAAAGGTTTGGGACGGAGGGGACAGTGAGGACAGACCAGCCAGGCCAGGGCGGGGATTGATTGGTCTTGCTGAGCTGGGAGGAAGAGGAACTCCAAGATCAAGAGGGGAGGAGGCTCAGAGAGAGGAGACAATGCATGCTGGGAAGGAGACAATGCATGCTGGGAAGGGTTCCAGTAAGTGGGTCATGAGATGTCGACTTGTGGGGTGGATTAGTGAGGAAATGTACACCGTGAGGTGTTCCATAGAAGGTACCAGGGGACTTGTGGGTAAGATTCTAACTCAGGGGCGGGGCTTGCTACAAAAGGCCGGGAGTGGGCGCTCCCTGCCGGCCTTCACCTACCTTGTAGCCAGCACTTTGGAGGTGTACCGATTGGTCTTGATAAAACGGAGAAAAGTTCGCTGACAGAATAGGTAAACGCAGCTCAGGATCCCACAGATGAACCTGAGGTGGCGGTGAGGGTGAAGCCCGAGTGGCCCCCAGTTCACGTCTGGAGGAGCCCAGTTAGGCTGTTAGGGCCTGAGACCCCACTTACCCCAGAGCCACAAAGAAAAAGATTTCAGGCAGGTCAAAGGGCACATCCACTCGGAATCTGGTCTTGTAGATGGAGGTGATTGTCTCTGGGGGAGGGGGAGAGGAAGGCCTGAGGTCACACTCATCTCCACTCAAAGCATCTCCCAGAATAACCCATACCAGGGAGGTAGCACCATGCCCTGAGATCAAGTGACTCTGGCTCTGAACCTGGGCCTGCCCCCTAGAGCGTTCCTCTCATCCCAGCACTGGTAGCTCCCGTCTGTCTGTCTGTCTGTCTGTCTGTCTGTCTAGACACTTAAGGAGAGAGCAACTAGACGCTTAGGTGCTAGCAACGCGCGCACGCACACACACACACACACACACACACACACACACACACACACCTGGGTTTTCATTTAGTTTAGTATAGGTAAGTATTCAGACCCAGCCTAGACCTAATGTCTAGATGCTCCAGAAATCAAGGTGGGAGTAGAGAGAAAAAGAGGAAAGGAAGGAAGGGAAAGAAGAGGAGAATGGAGAGGGAAGGAAGGAGACAATGGGGGAGGAGTCACAGAAGCAGAGGGTGGAGACTAGGTCCCAGTATGGTCCTCACCCTGTTCACTGTTGAAGACCGCCAGGAGACGGAACATGAAGGCCCCGCAGGTGGCAGCGAAGAAGCCCCTCCAGTAATCCCAGACGGAGAAATGAGAAGACATGACCTCGATGCTAAACAGGACACCTAGGGGACATTCGGCTCAGGAGGACTCGTTTTCCTTAGCTGAAGGATATGGGGGTCATAGTCTCCTTCACCTGCTGCTTGCCGCCTAGACAGCTGGAGGCCCCTATTGCCTTTGTCCTTGACTCAAGCCAAGAAGGTCAGCATGTCCCCATCCCCACCTACAGGGTAGGACCGTGAGGATTTCCATTTTTCCAGCTTGGGGAAACCAGGCTCAGGCCCACACGAGTTCAAAGGAATCCTACAGCAATCGGACAGCCCACCCCAACCACCCAGGGATGGAAGGATTGAAGGTTCCCCTGCCGGGATCAGGAGCCAGATGGGGGCGGAGGATGATGAAGCTGGGGAGGACAGGACCGCGGATCGACAAGACAGAGCTCTCACCGCTGAAGGGGGCGGCGAAGACTGTGGCCACGCCTACTGCCGCTGCTGCCGAGAGCATTTCAATTTCCTTGGCCTTGTTCTGGGAAAAACCGAACCCTGGGTTCAGAACTCTAGTACTTCCCCTTCTAGTCTCAAAGGGGCTGTCTCTTGTTCCCCTCACCTCAGTTTCCCCGATGGTCTTGGTGCGCACGCGGCCCAGATACGCAGCGATCATCACGCTCAGGTGCACGAAGGGGCCCTGACGGGGAAAGACATGATAGAGGCCCACGGTCCATGGCCTGGGGAACATGAGTCTTTCCCCCTCCCTCCTCTTCCTTCTCCTTTTCCTCCTCTCCCTCCTCTTCTTCCTCTTTAAGGCCCAGGGTAAAGAGAGCCACAAGCCTGGCCCAGAGACAACACCCTCCTCCTTTACAACCTTGTCTTAGGCCAACTCCAAACCCCAGGGCTATCCTGAGATGCTCTTGTCACACATGGAGACTTAGTTGTGCTTCCAGAGGCATGGAGACACAGGGAGGAAGATCGGTGGGCCTGCCTTGTACATACCACTTTGCCTAGGAAGATGGTACTGCCTGTTGCCAGGGTGCAGGAGAGGCCCACCACCTTGGCCCCGAAATTCTTGATGTCTAAGTAATCCTCCAAGACCACACCGGACAGCATGGTCTTCAGCTCTGGGAGTCCAGACCCTGGGGCAAGGGAAAAACAATGTATACATTCTCCCATCTTCTTTCTCTCTCTCTCTCTCTCTCTCTCTCTCTCTCTCTCTCTCTCTCTCTCCCTTCTTCTCCAATCCCAACCCTGCTTAATAAGATCAGAGGTAGTCAGACACATCTCCAGAGGAATAGCTGCCTCTCTCTCAAGAAGGTCTCACTGTGTGGACCCAAACTAGCCTGAAAATGGCAGCCAGTCTCCAGCTTCTGCTTCCTAAACAAATGCTATTCCAAGCGATTATCTCCGTGCCTGGCACAAAGCACACAGTACAGAAGCACATAGCACTCTCTGACACCAGCCCCCTGGACCTCACACACCCTGACAGGAAGATTTCATAGCTTCAGCTATCAGGAGAGAGAACTGAGGGTCTGAGGGGACCTTGAAGTCAGCAGCAGGGTGGGGACCCAGGGATTATCAGGCTGCCACCAGAGACACCTGGGAGATCTTCCTGGGCTGAGGCTAAAGGCTACTCTTATGTCCCAGAGCCGACTGCTTCCCTCAGCCCAGCCCTGACATTCTGAGCTGTGTTCCTGCAAATGAAGTCCCCTGCTGTCCCTCTCCCTGTGTGACTTTGGGCAGATGGCTTGTCTCTTCCCAGCCTGCTTCCCTAACCAGATCACTCTTTCCTGCCTCCTTCCTGAGAAGCCCCTCGGGATGTGCAAAGATTTGGACCCATGGGGACAGCAGGACAAAGCAGGTTGGCCAGAGACCAGGTGACCATGACTCACCTCCAGAGAAGGGCGTGATGCTCTGTGAGAAGCCGGAGGAGAAGGACAGAAGAGCCACGGGGTACACAGTCCAGGAGAGGTACCGGAGCAGGTGGCCGTCCCCAACCTCCCTATACAGCCACTTGTGTGCTGGAGGATGACAAGCAGTCAGGGGGCCACCCAGAGCCTCAGCCCTGGGGGCAGACACTACAACACCCACTTATAAACCAGGAAAAGGCCCAAGGCCACACACTGAGAGGAGGGTGACCAGGTTCCTAGGTCCATATCTGTTTTCCGGCTTCCTGCTTGTGAGACTTCAGCTCAGTGACTTGACTGAGCACGGTTTCCCATCTGTCCAGTAACCAGTGATGGCACCTACCCAAACCCCCCAATCCAGAGTCCCTGAAAGACCAAAAGGAGGACCTAGTGAGGCAGCCACAGTTAGTGTCTAGAGGAAGTGAGCGCCCACTGAGCCGGCAGCATGGAGGGAGAGAAGAAAGATGGAGATGAGACAGTAGCCATAAGTAAAGCAAGGCATTTGGGATCTCCCCCATTATGCAGATGGGATGACTGAGGCCCAGAGAGGGGAAGGAACCTTGCCAGGGTCACACAGCTGGTGAGATATGAAGCCAGCACCAACTTCAGGCCTGGTTCCCCAGAGCTTTGCCCACTCCACTGCCCATGGCTGTCTGGCTGGTATCCCAAGCGTGTATAAGAATCTCATCGCCCCGAGCAATGTGCATGCCAGAGAGGCCTTACCTCTGACCACGCGCCCAATAGCAAAGTTCATGGCGTAGCTGATCAGAGCCATGAGCACTCCAAGAGCCACCAGGAAGTACCAGTCCTCACTCACACGGAACAGCCGCTCTTTCAGCCACTCTAGGCCCCCTGGACAGGACACTGGGGTCACAGCTCCTTCCCTAGGGGCTGCTCCCGCTCTGGGTAGTCACAGCAAGCTAGGGGCCCAGAGCTGGAGTCTGAGGTAATGAGGCAGGGCTCTGGCTCATGGAAGGGGCTGAGCGGGATGCGTAGAGAGTGAAGTGGGTTCCAGGTAGGTGTCCCTCCACCTCAGGTCACACTGGAGCCTCACAGAAGATTGGTCAAGGTGGCAGAGGAGAACGAGGGGCTGGTACTATACCTCTTACTGATATCTCATTAGACTCCGAGGCTTGGCAACCATGAAGGGAAGCATAGGACCCTGCCACCCCCAGGGCCTATGGACCATCCGCACTTCAGGCCCCACCCCCGGCTATCCCCTTGGCCACTGGCTGCCAGCCCAGCCTAGGAAGCTGGCCCCCTCTGGCTGTAGGCATCAGCACTTGGGCCTGTTCTCTGCCAACAATAAGGGTGGTCAGGTTCTAAGTAGGCAGACAGAAGTGAACAGAGTGGTCTTGGGTCACTGATATCCTAAGGGGACTTCATGGAGGAGGGGGAGGTGAAGTAGGACCAGCTCTTACCTCTGATGCCTCGGCGGATGCGGGGACACGGACCCCATAGCTCTTGCAGAGTCACCGGCTTCCCTGGTGAGCCCTCACGTAACCCCACCAGCTCTTCCATCGGTCCTGGGATAACAGATCAATGACCGCTTGCTTGGTGACAGCTTGCTCTGTGCTTCTGGGTTCTTCCAATACTCCACCTTCCGAACTGAAGGCTTGTGCTGTTGGGTGGGTTTGTGGATTGCTGCTGTGTGTGGTGTTATCTGGAGGGTTCACCCATCTCTCTGTGCTCGCTCTACAAAGGCTCTGATACCCAGGAGGTGCCTGTTGCACGGCATGCCTGGAGCAGAGCTTCTAGATCTGATCCATGTCCGGAAGCAGGTGAGACCTAATCCCTTTCAGAAGCTCTTCCGTGCTGGGGCTCCCTGCTGCTGCTCTCCTGGGACTCCAGGCTGCTCGGAGCATTCATTTTGCTCAGGGATGAACCTGTCACTCCATCCCCATGGATAGTTCTTTTGTTTGTTTGTTTGTTTTGGTTTGGTTTGGTTTGTTTTTTTGAGACAGGGTTTCTCTGTATAGCCCTGGCTGTCCTGGAACTCACTCTATAGACCAGACTGGTCTCAAACTCAGAAATCCGCCTGCCTCTGCTTCCCAAGTGCTGGGATTAAAGGCAAAGGCGTGCGCCACGCCACTACTGCCTGGTCCCATGGATAGTTCTAATGTCCCATACCTATCCCTCAATACCCCGTATTCCTCAGCTCAGTTCCACAGAGAGCAGGAAGCCTCCAGACCCAGAAAGAAGTCCTTGAGGGGTGGTGAGCTTCTGTGACTGCAACTATCTGCATCCTCCCTGCCTGCTCTGACCCAGTCAGCGCCTTACCTCCCAGTCCGCCCTGCAGAGGTCCTCTGCCTGGCTGGCGTTCCTCTAACACAGACTCTTTGTTTGCTGCAGCAGCAGCTCCTGTGCACCTGGACAGGTGCGCATTCCACCAATCAACGCCCTCCCCTCCCCCTCCCAGGCTCGAGTTTACCGTGACCACTAAGAATGTTCCAGACGAACCAACCAGAACTACCCCAGCCAACAGAGCACGAAGGACTCGGCGTCTGAGAGGTGAGGAAGGGGTACCGGGGTATCTCGCATGTGACAGCTGGGCAGAGGGGCACCCATCTGTGTCACAGGACTCTGGGGATCCCTGAGGTCCAGGTCTGAGAGCAGGAGCTGATGAACACGCAGGACCGTGGGGGGGGCGATCTTCTCTGCTGTAATTGAGCCTCAGGTCTCTTAGCTGGGCAATTGAAAAGAGACGCAGAGTGCAGAAGAGACTGACCACGAAGGTGTGGGGGCATGGGGAGGGGAGTCTCCATGGATGCCCATTCCTGGGAGCTAGGCACTTCCCGAAACAGCTCAGAGCTTCCCAAACCCAGAAAGATAACCAGTTGCCCTGCTGCTTCCTGTCCAAGGTCACAGAAGCCACCAGGCACAGTGACACGCACCTGTGACGTCTCCTGCTCTGGAGGCTGAGGTAGGAGCATTTCTTGAAGCCCAGAGCCGCAGATCAATTTGAACAATATAGAAAGAGGCTATCTCAAGAAAAAAATTAGAGTAAGCTAAGAAGTTGTTTATTATTGTTGTTGTTGTTATGACTTTATTAAGGGGTTAGTGAGAGGCCATGGGAGATGACGAGAGAAAGTGAGGCCGTATGCAGCTAGGTAAAGACTCTGGTTTAGCTCCATTGCCAACCTTTAGCTTTTGAGACAGGGTCTTACTACGTAACCAGGTCTGGCCTCAAACTCCAAATCCTCCCGCCTTGCTTCCTAAACACTGGGGTTACAGGCGTGGGCACTGTACCCACCGATAGAAAGATTTTTTTTTAAATAAATTGTGGGGACAGGGGGATCTGGGAAAGTGGCTCAGTGGCCAGGAGTCTTTGTTGCACTTGCAGAAGACCCAAATTCAGTTTCTACAACTGCCTGGAACCCAGCTCCAGGCCTGATCCCTTTCCCGCTCTCAGCGCCCTCTACCCCAGCACGCGCGCGCGCGCGCACACACACACACACACACACACACACACACACACACACACACACGCACACGCATCCCTGTCAGCTGGGTTCTGACCTCCTGTACGTCCAGGTTCAGGAAATCCTATTCACACACACACACACACATAAAATACAAACTTTTAAAAAATTA
Source organism: Rhabdomys pumilio (assembly GCA_030674055.1). Lineage (NCBI taxonomy): Eukaryota > Metazoa > Chordata > Mammalia > Rodentia > Muridae > Rhabdomys > Rhabdomys pumilio. The sequence continues at coordinate 11,514,411 of JANHMN010000004.1, read as the reverse complement.
ATAAAGTTAATTGCTTGGGCCAGCAAGGTGACTCAACACGTGAGGAAAGAGCGGGTTGTCCTCTAAATGTGTGCCCAGGTGCACGCACACACATGCACACACATGCACACACATGCACACACATGCACACACATGCTTTTATCACTTAAAAAGCAGACCAATGGCTGGGAGTCTAGGTGCACAGTGTATGTGAAGATTATCTTTGTGTGTGTGTGTGTGTGTGTGTGTGTGTACACGTGTGAGTGCATGTTCACAGAGGTCATCAGATCTCTTAGAGCTGGAGTTTCAGGCAGTCGTGACCCTCCTGATGTTGGAACCAGATCAGATCCTCTGTAGAAGCAGTAAGGGCTCTTAACTCCCGAGCCGACTCTCCATCCTTAACTCCTGAGCCAACTCTCCATGCTTAACTCCTGAGCCGACTCTCCATCCTTAACTCCTGAGCCGACTCTCCATGCTTAACTCCTGAGCCGACTCTCCATCCTTAACTCCTGAGCACTTACATTTAGACAGTCACCTGATAGCTGTCCATGCTCAAATTCAAAACCTGTGGCTGAGTGGGCCGTCACATTGAGTGGGAGGGCTGAAGGGCCCAGTGGTCAGGTTGGAGCTGTCTGTTGAACAGAATGAGCGGTGTGAGGCTGGCTCTGCTGTACCTGAGTTGAGGGTGGGAAGGGAGAGAGAGCACGGATTAAATCTGCAGGCATGAAGCTTGGTCCTTCGGGGACACGGGTCACCCTGTGTACATTGTCTGGACAGGCAATGATAGGAAAGAGGGGGTTCCTTGATGACCCGTGGTGTAGAAGGCCAGTCAGAGAGGAAGCTTCCCCATCACTCTGCACACCCTTAAGAGAGAAGAGGGGACACCAGTGGCTCCAGACATCAGTTTTATTTTTCTCAGAAGCTCCCGATTGGCAGCAGACAACCCCAGAAGGCACAAGGGTCACAGTGTGACATAACACATGGGTGTCTTCATTTACTCTCAGCTCCTACAAGGTGGGGAGAGGTGAATGCGGAGTTCTCTTCTTGACTGAATGGAGTTGCCCTGCTATGCTGAGATCCGAGATCAGCAGCAGCTGAGCGGCTGGGCGCCAGACTGCCGCCCCCCAGGCTGATTCACTTGGGGGTGGGCAGATTGGTCAGGGTTGAAATTGCTTTCTTCAGCTATGACAGAGAGACAGAGGATAGGGAGGAGGAATATTAGAAGAGGTGAGGCTGGAAGGAATTTGGCAGCCCCACCTCCTCAGCTTTGCCCAGCCCTCAAGACCCCAGTACCTCCAGCCAGGACACGGAGCCCACAACTCTGCCTCGTGACGTCACGAACAGCAGCTGAAGGTTCAGGAGCTCAAAGAGGTTGTGTGTCTGCAGTGGGGTGGAGAGGAAATGCTAACACCCCTATGCCTGCATACCGCCTCCTTGCCTGGTGAACAGATTGAGATGTGAAATCTGACCACTAGGAGGAGCCAGAGTCCACGTGAGGAGCTGGATGCGGCCTCTGCTAGAAGGAACAAGGAACCTGGTGACCTTTATCCAGCCCCTTCATCAGACCTCCACCTCCATCCCCACGCTCTAGTTCTCTCTTTACCTCATGCAGGGAGGTCTCCGGGGACAGCTGCAGTGTCACTGGCTGGATGGGGCAGCCATTAGCCAAGATATCCTGGAGACAGGGCTAGGGATAAGGAAAGGATGACAGGGACCTGGGTAAGCCGCCAGCTTCTCTGAACTCTGAACTCCTCTAGGTTAACTGTCCCTTCCTTTCACAGCCCAGCTCACCAACGCCATCCTGTCCCCTCATCTGGCAGGAGGACCCACCTGCTGACCTGGAGCCCAGGAAGCTGTTTCAGTCTGGAGGGCTTGCACCAAGTGGGTCCTTTTTACAACGCCCACCAGGGTCTGAGACTCTAACAAGTACAGAGGGAGGAACAAGTCACGAACATAGAACATTATATATGTGAGTCATATTCACTGAGCACCTACTATGGGCCAAGAACATGCTAGGAGCTCTCATGTCTGAGGAAAGTTTGTGTGTGACCTGTTAGAATTCTTATCGCCCAGTATACAGAAGAGAAAACTGAGGGTCTGGTGGGCTAATTGTTACTCTAAACCATTCAGTTTCCAAAATGACATGGCAGCTGAGTGCAGTAAGTAAGGCTGCCAGTGGGCCAGCAGAAATTCTGAGACACCCCACTCCCAACTCCACCACATTTTAGGAGGTGGGGGCTGTGGACATGAGCCTCTTGGCATCTGCATGTCACAGCTGGGCTTTCTTCTCTGTTTTCCTTCCAGTTGTTTAAAATCTGAGTCAGGTCAATGGAACAGTGAACCCTGAGGTACACTCCAATCTGAGATCTTACTGAATGCCGGGGCTAAGCCAGCCAGAGTAGCCTGGATACAGGGAGGGAATTTACAGGCATCCCGACAGTCAGTAGGCATTCTCCACTGAGGACCCTCCTTGATATTCTCTTTCTCCAGTAAATAAAAACCCTGGGGTCAGACATGGCTGTAACTCAGTGGCAAGGGCTTGATTAGCTCTGGCCCTGAATTCAGTCCTTACCACCACAAACACACTTGGTAACCAGATAACACAATAGACATGTCCCTCCTGCCTTTAATAAACCAGTGATTTCTAGGGTAGGCTGTGGGATCTAGCCACGGCCTGTCTCTTTGGGAGTTCTGGGGGGCCCAAAGCTGTTCTTGGTTCTAGGAGGGGAAACTGCTCAGAAGGACCATTCCTATGTAAAATAGGTAGAAAATGTGTTTGCTGTGATCTCTCCCATTGGGGAGAGCAAAGCCCCTGACATTTGGGTGGGAGCCTATAGCGACCCTTCCCATTTTCCACACAAGGACACTCACTGCCGGTCATGGAGCCCGAGCAGTATCTCCACAAGGTTCTTTCCCTTGCTGGAGACTTTATTCTGCTTGATGTGGGGCATAGAGGGGACCTTGGTCGTGCATGTTGCTCACGGCTCAAGTGGCCTGCCCAAGAGCAAATGGGCAGCAGACCCCAATAGTATCACACTGACTGAGTTTGCGCCCTGGACAGATGCCCCAGGGAGGTTCAGGATGTTCCTCCCTTACCTGGGATATCTTCCTCCCTTAAGTTCTACGCTCTATGAACTGGAGAAGGGCACTCGGGTTAGGCCCTCCCTAAAGACTTAAACACCATCCATCTGCCTTTAAAAGGATGAGCTCATCTTGGCAGCGGGAACTGGGGAGGGGGGGAGGAGCACTCAGGAATGTGGAGAGGAAGCTTCTGGAGGGTCCTAGCAGTAACCCTGTTATTGGTGTCAGCCCATGAGGCTTGGGTCCCGGAATCCAAAGAGCCAGTCCCAAGCTGTCTTATAAGCACCTCTAATTTTTTTCACTAAACACATCATTCCTACTTTCTCCAGGAAAAGTGGCTATTGGGTCCATTTTCTCCATGAAGAAACTGGAGCTCAGAGAAATTAGGGGACTTGCCCTTGGTTGCACAGCTAGATACCCAATTGCAGGGTCTAGATTAAGGAACAGATCTAACATCATGCTTGCTCTTGCTGCCCAAGGGAAGCAGGATAGAGCCCAAACCCTCCTCCCAGGCAGCCATCTTCTCCTCGACGACTGCTGAATACCTGTAGTCTCCACCAAGGGGTACTGGGTCACTTCGGTGGAGATCACGACTTTGATCACTTCCTCCAGGGCCATGTCCTTAGCCAACGTGATAAGGGCACAGTTCATGAAGTTATCCACTGTTACAGCCTGGGAACTGTGGGCGGAGGGAGGCATCGGTCAAGCACAGGAATGGGAAGAGACTGGCTCCCCGAGACAAGGTAGGGTCATCCCAAGGAGCCTTGCTGGGGCAAGTCCTGATTCCAAAGGACGGGTTTGGAGGAAGCTATAGGTTTTAGAATGAGAAGCTATGAGAACCACACCTATCTTAAAGACTGGGAAACTGAGGCTTGTTTGGAGCTGGACTTTGGATTTGGTGACACTTGGAGCCTTTGAGATGCTAGATACAATCTGATTGAGGTAGGATCTCAGAGTCCATTTGTGCGTCCACCACCAGAAAGGCCATCAGAGCAGGGGAGGGGAAGAGAGGGGCCTCTCCTGTCTGGTGCTCAATTTTGTATCAGTCTTGCTTGACAGAGACTCAGCTTCTTCATCTATCACATGTGACTGTGGGGGTGTTGGGGACCAGAGGGCAGGTGTGTATCAGCCCCTACAACCCTACAATTCAAGGTCAGCTGCTCTGGGGTTTTCCAAGACCCACTCTGAGCATCATCACACCATCAGCCAGTTTGAGGCTCACCCAATCTTACGGCCACGAATCCATGGCAGATATGGCAGTTTCTTGACAATGATGGTGCCATCGTAGAAAGAGGGCTGGAAGCTCTGTGAGATGGCATTGGCTGCCAGCACGGCCATCAGCACTGGCAGTGCATGAACGATCTGGCCGGTTACCTCAAAGGCCAGCAGGGCTGTGGAGAGGGTGTGGGTCACCGCCCCTGAGAAGGCAGCAGCACCTACAGGGACACAACCAAGGTAGGGGACCCAGGCCAGGAGCCAGGCTCACCCAGGGGGCAAGGTGGGCACAGTGTGACCATGGTTAAGTTCAGCAGTGCACAGAGAACACACACTGCAACTGTTGGAAGTACCTAGTCACGCCAAGGGGGAAAGGGATGCAGAGTGGGTGGGGGATGGGGAAAAGAAAAACAAGAGAAAGAAAAAAATGCTTCAGGGATGGTAAGGCTCAAAGAGTGGCCTACTGAGGAGAGGACCCACCTGCTAGTCCCAGATCTACTCACCCGCCAGAGCATAGGCCCCAGGCATGATGGGATTGACCTTGCCTCCAGCCACAATGCCCTCTGGAAAGGCAACAGATAGACCCTCCCCAAAGAGGCGCCCAATGGCAGCTCCTGTCACAGATTCAGGGTGAAGGAATCAACCACGCTGACCTGACCCCTCAGGTCCTCAAGCCCCGCCCCATCCCTAGTACCACACTGGGAGGGAGACATCCAGGGCAATCACACCCTATGCCCCTAAACCCTCTCAGACATTCAGTACTCCAGTCCTACCATAGACAAAGATGGGCAAGAAGTATCCAGCAGGGATGGGGATGGTGGTCGCCAAAATCAGCATCCAGAACTGTGGGGAGGTTGAACCCACACGGCAAGAGTTAGAAGCAACACAGAGGGCCATGGGCAAGCGGGGATGGGAGTTACTAGAGGAAAGGGTTCCCAGGCTGGAGCCCGTGGCAGCATTTGACTCTGGAGATGAAGAAACCAAGCCTTGATAAAGCACCCACTGTGCCCAAGCACGTGCCAGGTTTCTTCCTCTCTTCTCTCTCAGCCTGCCCTTTAAAAAGAACTATTCCATCTCAAAGAATAGCAGGGAGGGGCAGGGTAACTGCTTTTGCCCTGAGCTTGATTGACTACTTCAGTCTGCTCCCTGGAATCCACAAGGAGGAAAGCAGCTTCTGCAAGCTGTCCTCTGGGCTCCACATTGCACTGTGGCATACTGGGGACACACTCACGTGCATGCACGCATGCATGTGTGCAACACACACACACACACACACACACCGATTTTTGTAAAGAATAAGGGAACCAGGTGCCATGGGTGGTGACTGTCACCTAGGAACTGGGAGGCTGGCGCAGGCAGGAAGAGTACAAGTCTCTGGAGAGCCTGGGCTACACAGCGAGACTGAACCTTTTAGATGAAGGAGGGAAGGGGGAGGAGTTGAGGCTGGGGGGGTTTCTTTCTGAGGTACACAGTGGGCGTGGACGTAGGAGGTGGTGCTTCAAGCTTTAATTCAGGAAGCAGCACCACCTCACCCAGGGTTTGCCATGGCTCTGACGATACAAGGGACCCACCTTCATGACCAGGAAGAAGACTAGTGTCCCAAAGACAGTCAACTGTGGATGGCACCATTCCAACCACAGGTTCTCGGGATCAGGCTCTGCTGCCCAGGGTGGGGACGAGTTCTGGGTCATCAATGCCCACGAGTTGTTATCAAACAGTGTCTCCAGATGCTCCGACATGGACAGCTGGGCGGAGGCAGTGGTAGACAGGTCAGCATGCCCACCTCTGTCCCAGTGCCCATCTGAGCTTTGGCTACCTTACCCCTTCCTGGCTAGGGACCCTAAGGATGGCTCTGCCATGGCACAGCTACAACCTGTGTCCTGAAAAATGACCCACAGGCATTTTCCTTAGTGGGTTTCGAGGGAGTTGGGAGAAAATACACACAACAGGGACTGCAAATGGGGGTTCTTCACTGCTACCACCCAGCTCCGTGCCCCTTACCCGGGAAGCCATGAAGCGGCCCAAACCAGGGGGATAGGTGATGGAAGCCAGGACCACAGCGGCCAGAGCTGAGTACAGGGGCTTGCTGTGGGGGGAAGGGAAGTTGTAGTTTGCCTCCTCTCCTTCCCCACAGCCTTGGGGTTCACACTGAAGAAAGGGGTATGGAGAAGAAAGAGACAACAGCAAGGAGACTACCAGGTACCCCTGGCCCCAGTGAGACCAGGAAATCTGATGGGACTAGAGGCAAGATGGGGGCAGAAAGGGACCAGAGGAAGGACTAGCCAAGCCCAGATGGCTGGCCTAGGCCGTAAAGCAAGTATGCAGGAGATGGAGAGAAGAGGATGCAGGGCTCAGGGAGGGGACATGGATCGGAGGGACAGAGGGAGGCGGTTAATTTTCACAGAAGTGGGGCAGTGGCTGATGGACTTGACAGGGGACTTCGTGTGAGATTAGATAGGTAGCACTTTGGAGAGTTGTGGAAAGAGGGGTTCTGTGAAAGGGGTGGGACTTTATGGGAGGTCGAAAGTGGGGCGCTCCCTGAGGAGGCCCCAGCCCACCTGGTAGCCAGCAGTTTGGAGGTAAACCCATTGGCCTTGAGGAAAAATAAGAAAGTCCGCTGGCAGTAGTTGTACCCGCAGCTCAGGATGCCACAGATGGCCCTGGAAGTGGAGATGGCAGTGAGGCCGATACCACCTCAGCTTGAACGTTGCTTTCTGGGCTTGACACCCCACTCACCCCAGGGCCACAAAAAAGAAGATCTCTGGTAAGTCAAACGGTATGTCCACTGGAAAACTGGTCTTGTAGATAGAGGTGATGGTCTCTGGGGAAGGAAGAAAGTGGGGTCCTGTGCCAGTCTTCCCTACCGTAACCCAGTCTCAGAATAACTCGGGCAAGGTTTCAGACCTAACCCCCAAATTTCCATGGAATTCTAGGCACCACGGTGGCTCTCGACCGGAAGATTTCGACCTCTTTCAGGGTCACCTATCAGATACCCAGCATATCAGATATTTACATTTCGATTCGTAACAGTAACCAAATTACAGTTATCACATAGCAGCAAAAATGGTTTTATCACTGAGAGTCACCACACCATGAGGAACTGTATTAAAGGGTCGCAGCAGTGGGAAGGTTGGGAACCAGTGTAGGACAGAGGAGAGAGAAGAGGAGGATTGTGGGGAAGAAGGAAGCAGAAACAGGAGGAGTCACAGACACGAGAGGGTGGAGACTAGGTACCAACTGGTGCCTACCCTGTTCACTGTTGAAGACCGCCAGGAGACGGAACATGAAGGCCCCACAGGTGGCAGCGAAGAAGCCCCTCCAGTAATCCCAGATGGAGAAGTGAGAGGACATGACCTCGATACTAAACAGGACACCTAGGGGACATTCGGCTCAGAAGGACCTCTCTCCGACTGGCTTCAGGACACCGAGAGGAGAGCAGGAGGGCAACGAAGCTCTCACCACTAATGGGGGCTGCGAAGACCGTGGCCACGCCCACTGCTGCTCCTGCGGCTAACATTTCCATTTCTTTGGTCTTGTTCTGGGAGAAACAGCATCTTGGGCTTTGATCTTTACACCCGTTCCCCTGGGATACCCAAGCCCGCGCCGCTCACCTCCGGTTCCCCGACGGTCTTGGTGCGCACGCGGCCCAGGTAAGCAGCGATCATCACGCTCAGGTGCACGAAGGGACCCTGCAGGGGGCGACAGTGAGGTGTTGCCGGGGAAACTGGACCCTACCTCCCCACCCTTCCCCTTTCTCCTCTTCTCTTCTTCCCCCCTCCCCCCTCCTTCTCTCCCTCCACCACCTCCTCCTTTTCTTTCTTCTTCCTTCTTAGAAACTTAGGAAAGAACGATACAAGCCGCGCCCAGGAGTGGCCCAGCATCAAATCCTGGCCCTAGCCCTCCACTAACTTGAGATATTTTTTGTCACATTCAGGGACCTGGATGTGTTCCCCTAAGACTGGGCTTCCAAGGCTAGGCTGGCTGTGGCATGCTTGGTATGGAATACATAAGCAGAGAGGGATGGCAGGTGGGCCCTCCATGCCCATACCAGTTTTCCCAGGAAGATGGTACTGCCTGTTGCCAGGGTGCAGGAAAGGCCCACCACCTTGGCCCCGAAGTTCTTGATGTCTAGGTAGTCCTCCAGGACCACACCAGTCAAGATGGTCTTCACTTCAGGGATCCCAGACCCTTTCCAGGTGGGCAGAGGATGGAGGGAGATAGATTAATTCTGCATTGAAATTATTTTAGTGCCTGTATAACAACACTCTCAGGGCACTTTCCTATGGAGCCCCTCCTAGACTAAGGAGAGAGACTGCTTAAAATTCAAGAAACAAGGGCTGGAGAGATGGAGCACTGACTGCTCTTCCAGAGGTCCTGAGTTTAATTCCCAGCAACCACATGGTGGCTCACACCCATCTGTAATGGGATCTGATGCCCTCTTCTGGTGTGCATGAAGACAGCTACAGTATATTTGTAAAGTAAACAAATCTTTTTTTTTTTTTTCTCGAGACAGGGTTTCTCTGTATAGCCCCGGCTGTCCTGGAACTCACTCTGTAGACCAGGCTAGCCTCGAACTCAGAAATCCGCCTGCCTCTGCCTCCCAAGTGCTGGGATTAAAGGCATGCGCCACCAGCCTGGCTGTTTGTTTGTTTTTAAAGATTTATTTATTTTATGTATGTGAGTACACAGTCGCTGTGTTCAGACACACCAGAAGAGGGCATTGTATTCCATAAAAGATGGTTTGTGGGCCACCATGTGGTTGCTGGGAATTGAACTCAGAACCTCTGGAAGGGCAGTCAGTGCTCTTAACCTCTGAGCCGTCTCTCCAGCCCAGAGAAACCTGTCTTGAAAAATCAGACAGATAGATAGATAATAGATAGATAGATAGATAGATAGATAGATAGATAGATAGATATTCAAGAAATAAGTTAAGCTATGGTGGTACATGTCTTTAATCCTAGCAGAGACAGACAGATCTCCGTAAGTTTTAGGCCAGCCTGCTGTATGAAGCAAGTTACAAGCCATACAGAGCTATATAATAAGACTCTCACTTTAAAAAAATACTTTTTTTGTGTCCAGACAGTGATGGCAAGTCTTCATTCCTAGCACTTGGGAGGCAGAGGCAGGCAGATCTTTGAGTTTAAGGTCAGCCTGGTCTATAGAACAAGTTCCAGGACAGTCAGGGCTACACAAAAAAACTCTGTCTCAAAACACTAATCCAATCCCCTACCTCTCCAGTTTTTTTTTTCTTTCAAGAAATAAACTCACAAGGCACAGGAAACTCCTGAAACTTTACAAGGTTCTTCCCCCAAGGTTGTATCAGCAACAACAATAGCAAGGGAGAGGCAACTTTCCCACAGTCAGCAGAGGCCCGCCTTTCATCCGTTGCCACCCATGCTGGCTGGGGTGGGCTTTTTGGTGATGCAGATACCTCCTGTAACTCGACCCTTTCCTATGCTCTATAAGCCCAAGAAACTCATGGCTTCATTAACCTGGACTTTGGTGGAGTCAATGTTTTGGTCTGATGTTGGCGCTTTATGTGGGATAAGCACATGTTTGTGTCTCCCCAGGAAAAGTCACAAAGCAGCCTTGTACTCCATATGGATTCATAACAGCCGCCAGAGGAAGAAACTGGGGGTCAGATGTACCGCCAAGATTCCCTGACTACTGTAACTGAAGGCAGCTCTAGAGGCCAGGAATATTTGGCCATTGGCTGCAATCCTGAATAGGAACCAACCCTTCCTGTCCCAGAGGAGCCCAGAGAAGTGGTACAGGGCTTGTGAAGATCCAGTCCCTTTCTCCCCATCTTCCTGTGTGACTTTGGGTAAATGGCTTGGCTCTTTCAAGCCTGCTTCCCCAACACTAACATGGGGTTACTGTTCTTCGCCTCTCTCCTCAAGCCCCACAGGATGTGAAAAAGATTTAGACCCATGGGGACCACAGGACAAGACAGGTTGGCCAGAGACCAGGTGACCATGACTCACCTCCAGAGGATGACGTGATGCTCTGTGAGAAGCCAGAGGAGAAGGACAGAAGAGCTACGGGGTACACGGTCCAGGAGAGGTACCGGAGCAGGTGGTCATCTCCAATCTCCCTGTACAGCCACTTGTGTGCTGGAGGATGGCCAGCAGTCAGGGGGCCACCCAGAGCCTCAGCCCTGGGGGCAGACACTACAATGCCCATTTATATACTAGGAAAGGGCCCAAGGCCACCTAGGGAATAGTGGAGGAGAAACTATGCCTGGGACTGAGCTGAGAGCAAGGTGGAAGAGATGAAACAGGGTGGCCAAGCTTAGAAGAGAGGGGCTCCACCCTGTCTGTGCAGATGTGTGACAGGGGCCCAGAAGGACACAGACCTTGCCTAAACACACACAGCACTTCAAGAGCTAAGTAATGGTCAACTCCAGGCCTGGCCACTCACAGCTGTGTCCCTACCTCACTGCCCCCAAGGATCCGGCTGGTATCCCAAGTGTGTATAAGAATCTCATCGCCCCGAGCAATGTGCATGCCGGAGAGGCCTTACCTCTGACCACGCGCCCAATAGCGAAGTTCATGGCGTAGCTGATCAGAGCCATGAGTGCTCCAAGAGCCACCAGGAAGTACCAGTCCTCACCCACACGGAACAGCCGCTCTTTCAGCCACTCTAGGCCCCCTGGACAGGACACTGGGGTCACGGCTCCTTCCCTGGGGGCTGCTCAGGTTCTGGGTAGGGAGCCAGGCCAGACAGGGTAGAGGCCGCAGGGCCAGAGATCAAAGTAACTAAGAGAGATTCTGCCTTACACAAGGGTCGAGCATGGTTTGTGGCAGGTACGTGCGGTGGCACTGTGGCCACCATGCCTGTGGCCCTGCAGACGACCTTTGACCTTCCCCTCTGTCTCCTCCCACACTGTGAACTTAAGAATGGTTTCACGGAAAAGCTGGTCACTGCAGCTCTAGTCTGCAGTTGGGGAGGGTCTGCATCCCAGAGAGCACTGGTGGGGAGGGGTACCCAGCTACATCCCGGTCACCAGCTGCCAGCCCCGCCTCGAAGCTCACTTTCTCTGGCCATACGCCCTCCTCCCGCCCCCCCCCCCCCTGCCTGGGCCTGTACTCTGCCTCTTTCTGGGGTCCCTGGGTTTTTTTTTTTCTCTCTCTCTCTGGCTACAAAGATAGATTCAAAGCAATGAGCACACAGACTCTTCACCCAAGAGACTCTGAATGTATCATCTGGGAGCAAACAGAAAAGGAGGTTGATCTTGGGCCTAGGGGTGGGAGGGGTGTTGTTCCATAGGACTCTTCAGGGGAGGGGTGGGCAGTGGTTCTTACCCTGGATGTTTCTGCGGATGCGTGGGCATGGCCCCCAGAGTTCTTGCAATGGCACTGGCTTTCTGGAGGAGCCCTGACGAAGCCCCACTAATTCCTCCATGGTTTCTCTGACGACGAATGAACAGTTGCTTGGTGAGCCACTATGCACCTGTGCCCCACTTCTAGGACATTCCAGTGTACTCTCTCTTAAGTAAAAGGGAAAGCTGTGGGGTGTGTGTGTGTGTGTGTGTGTGTGTGTGTGTGTGCACGTGTGTGTTGTGTGTGTATACACATGGGTGTGCATGTGCTCTGTGTGTGTGTATACACATGTGGACGTGTGTATGTGCTGTGGGTGAGCACTCGCTCATATGATCCATGGGGACTTTGTGTACATGCATGGTATCTAAAAGGTTCTTCTATGTCTTACATGCAAGGTGCTCCTTCTATAGTGTCCTTCTGTGTCTAGAAGTCCCAAGCAGAACCATTCCCCTGTTTTAACTCCCACTGAGACACTCCATTTTTCCTGCTCAGAGTGCGGGGACGGCCTTGGCTCTGTGGGGACCCCATGGGTGGCTGTGATGTCCTATAGCCATCCTTCAGAACTCTGCATTCCTCAGGAGGCCAGAAGACCCCCCCACCCCCCAGTCCTGAGCAAGATCCTTAAGAGCAACTCCACGGGGCCCCCCCCCCCCCCCCCCCCCCCTCCCCCGCCCCCCCGAGGATGCTTTTTGGTATGTGCCCCCCCCCCCCCCCCCCGTCAGCACCCACCTGTCCCTCACCTGTTAATGTGCCTGCTGAAGCCCCAACAGGCCCGTCTCCAACACAGTTTCTTTGTAACTCCTGTACACCTGGACAGGTGTGCCCTCCGCCAATCAGCCCCATCCCCTCCCCTTCCCTCCCCTCCCCTTCTGGGGTTAAGGAAGCCATTTAGAATGTCCTTGAGAAACTGGCCAGAACTCACTGACTGACCAGGAAGCTGCTGAGGCGTCAGGAGGGGCCGGTTGCACTACACTACAGAGCATGTACAGACTTACAGAGCATGCGCCAGTGCCACAGGTCCCTGGGGACTCCTGGGGTCTGAGCTAGGGAACAGGAGCTGCTGAACACCCAGGATAGTGACAGTCCTCTACTGTGGCTGAGCCTCAGGGTCTAGACTCTCAGCTGGACATGGAAAGGGGTTCCAAAGTCAGAGAGGAGAGGGAGGGTTTAGCAGAAGGTACCTGGGTACGGAATAATGGGGTCACCATGGCTGTCTCACCCACAGTGCTCAGAACTGCCTCAAAGGGAGATGGCCCATTACCCTGTTTCAAAGGAACAGAATCTCAGAACTGGAAGGCTTCTTGTCCAAGATCACAGAGGCCAGCTGGAGTGGTGACACGTACCCAGTACCACTGCCACTCAGACCCCAGATGCTGAGGGCCAGAGTCAGGACTCCCACCTTGGTTTGCCAGACATCAGAGTGTGCACACTGTTCTCTGAGCTTTCATTGACAGTCTCATCTTGTTCAGGGGTGGAGAGGAAGACAAGAGTGGTGAATTGGAAGGGCTAGAGGCCGCCAGGGTCTGGCAAGAAAATGGGCTGTTTTTATCTGTTTAAAGGCTATTTAAATCTCAGAAAACTGTCCCTCAATGCCCAGCTTTCTAGGAGCTGTGGCTCTGGCTAAACCCTGTGAGGAAATGTCATGGGGAGAAGACAAAGAAAAGTGTGTGTGTGTGTGTAAATATGTGTGTGCATGCATATGAGTGTGTGTGTGTAAATATGTGTGTGCCTATGTGTGTGTGCATGTATGTTTGTATATGTGCATTTGTGCATGTGTGTGTGTAAATACATGTGTGCATGTGTATGAGTGCGTATGCAAATATGCATGTGCTTGTGTGTGCATGTATATGTTTATGTGTGTGTGCATTTGTGTGTGTGTGTGTTGTGCGTGTGTGTGTGTGTGCGAGCACTGGAAGCACTGTTCTGCCATTCAGTATGTTCAAGCCTCCATGTGCTTGTGAGTTGGGAATAAGGACACTACTTTACAGGTGTTTGATAATTCAGAGAAATGTCCTCTCTTACTGATGGTCACACAGCAGAGGCTCAGCTGAGGCCCAGTCTGTCTTCTGTCCCATCTCCAAACTCCCAAGGCTTTAGCATGGCCCTGTCCACAATATAAAGAATGTGTGCCCAGTACCGCTTTTAGAAGATATGGGGGCTGGTGATGCAGCTCGGCGAATAGAGCCGAGAGCCTCCCCCGCATGCGTGAAGCCCTGAGTGTGGTTCCTAACACTGCATATGCTCAGTGTGGTGGCACATGCCCGAAGCCCCAGTTCTTGGAAGGCAGAGGCAGGAGGATTAGAAGTTGATGCTAATCTCCATTACAGAGCGAATCGGAGTGAAACCTGGTCTACATAAGACCCCGTGTCAAGAAGGAGGAAACGGAGCTGAAGAAGAGGAGGAAGAGGAAAATCTAGGGAAGGGGTAACTTCCCCTCTCCCCCTGCACCCGTCAAAGCTGCCACTCTGAACACCATGGTCCTCCAGTGACTGGTTAAAATTCAAGGCTCTTAACTGCCTCTAATCCTAGTCACATCAAAATAGGAGCGGAGCGGGCATGTTTTCCATGATGTAGGAGTGGGTGGGAGCCTGTTGTTCTGCACAGCCAGGGCCACCCTCCCCTTACCCACCTGTCAACAGATGGTTAGCTGTTCTGTTGACAGCCCAAACATGTCTCTGGTGTTGGGCAGCTAGCTGGCACTAGCTGGCCATACATGTCCACACCCCACTGTGAGCACCAGGAAGCTGAGACAAGGTTGTCAGGGTAATCCTCTCAAATGCACTAACCCTACCTGCCATTCCCTTACCCCCAGAAGGTCTTTCTCCTATGCCTAAATTCCCGGAACCACAGAGGCAGCCATTGAGCTAGAATAGCTCTGAGGCCATAGCAGATCTGCCACCAACTCCTCCCTCCCTCGGATCTTCAGCCACTTCTGTCCTGTGAGTCTTGGCCTGCCTGCCCTTCATTCACCTAAGTCTCCCAGGCCTAAACATCATCTGTGAGGTGTTGTGTAAACGGATTCCTGACTCTGGCCTTCAGGCTGGCTGGGCAGAGAGCTGAGGGCAAAGAATTCCTGGTCCTTAGAACTCCATATCAGAAGCATATTTATTTATTTATTTATTTATTTATTTATTTATTTATTATTAAATCACCAAGTTTATTTTGAACTGGAGAGATGGCTCAGCAGTTAAGGGCACTTGTTCTTGCAGAGGACTTCTGTTCGATTTCCAGTCTCCACATGGAAAATTCACAACCATCCATAACTCCAGTTCCAGGGGATCCAATATCATCTTCTGGCTTCCATGAGCACACAGCATGCATGTGGCACCCAAATATACATGCAGACAGAACACTCACTCAAAAAAAAAATTAAAAAGGAATAAATCTAATAAAAATGTTTAAGCATTTATTTTATTTTTATTTTTTATTTTTATATTTTTTAAACTTATATTTTATTTCTGATGCAATTTCTTTTTTAAAATTTTTATTTATTTATTTATTTATTTATTTAATGTATGTGAGTACCCTGTCGCTGTCTTCAGACATACCAGAAGAGGGCATCAGGTGCCATTACAGATGATTGGGATGGTACAGATGTGGTGGCTGGGAATTGAACTCAGGACCTCTGGAAGAGCAGTCAGTGTTCTTAACCGCTGAGCCATCTCTCCAGCCCCCTTATTTTATTTTTAGTTGTGTGTTTATGTGTGGGTGCGTAAGTGTAGTGCCCACAGAAGTCAGGAGATGGTGGTGCATCTGGAGCTGGAGTTATAGGTGGTTATGAGCTGCTAGTGGGGGTGCTGGGAACCAAAGTGAGGTTCTCTGCAAAATCAGAATGCTGAGCTATCTCTCCAGCTCCCCAGTTCAGAATCTTGGGGGAGCCCCTGTGTTTGTAAAACAATGTGCCCAGAGAGGAAGATGCCCCAAATATAAAAGGCTGAAGCATAATCTTTTTTTGGATTTTGATTTGCAGGTATGTATGTATGTATGTATGTATGTATGTATGTATGTATGTTTGTATGTATATTAATTTGTGTGTAAAAATGCTTGCCTGCCTATATGTTTGTGTACCACATGTGCTCGTTGTGGAAGCCAAGAGGGCGTTGTATCCCCTGGACCTGAAGCATTGTGAGCCACCATGTAGCTGGGAATCAAACCCTGGTCCTCTGGAAGAGCCGCCAATGCTCTTACCTGCTGAGCCATCTCCCTGGTCCCCAAGGTTCTTGTTTTTGGCAGTCTCATACTTGTATACCATACACTGAGATCACCTTCACCCCACTCTTGACCTCTGTCACCCCTCCCCATCACTCCTTCCTGCTAACACACACACACACACACACACACACACACACACACACACACACACACCTATGTAAAGGCAAAGGTCTTTTTTTCCCACAGGCCCCATGCAGACAGCCACAGCTGCTGTGTGGTCACACTTGCAAGGTCAGGGTCTGTCATACGCAGGTGACAGCACCCCACCACACACCTCCCTCCCCATCCTCCTCTCCCATGATGTTCCTTAGGCTTCAGAGAGTCCATTTAAGGATATTGTTTTTGTGTTTTTCAAACAGGGTCTCAGGAATAATAACCTCCAGCTTCCTACGAAGCCGAAGCTGACCTTGAACTCCTGACCCTCCCAGTGTGACAGGCAAGTCCCACCACGCCCAACTATGGACCGATCGGATTGTCTCTGAAACTCCTCCCGTCTCTGTGTTCTGACAGAGAAGCACGCCTGGTGTCAGGAGAATGACCTTCATGACCCTTTGAGGTCCTGCCTGGCCACTGAAGCCAGCATTCAATATTTATGTGGATGACTCCTCAGAGATGTGGGAAAGGAGGGGGAATGGTGGGCGGGTGTGGGGGAGTAAAGGGAGCTGACACCCAGCAGCAGTGACTCAGGCCCTCAGCACCATGACAGCGTGTCTGCTTTTAGCTGATGGCTCTTGTTTCCCTGGCGGACTTCTCCAGGGGGCCCCACACCCCGACCCCTCACTTCTTTCTGTCTCACCTCAGTACTGGTGAGTCTCTGAAGCCTTGGCAGCCACACTTCAGCTGGGACAGGCAACACAGACTAAAGTATCAGCAGGAATCTGGGGGTGACCAAGCCCTCTAGCTCCAGCTGTTACTCTGGCCCCGGGCTGTGCCCTGCCCTGTTCTCACCTCACAAACCTTACCAGGGATGCGGCTGGAGCCAGAGACAAGAAGCACAGTGCCCACACCTTGGGAAAGTCTCAGGTTAATGGGGAGAGACAAGTGAGCCTCCTCATGGTTAAGGATGAGAGGAAACCACAGAGAGTCTCAGAACTCACAAAGACTGTCACTCTGCAGGTGTTGGGGGACTCTGGACAGAGGGAGCCCTGTGTGGGCAAACAGAGGCTTCCATGGGAGAGAGAGAGGAGGTGGTACACAGGAAGGTTAAGATTTGGAGAAGTGCTTTTCAAAATTGCTTCATGAACTGAGAGCCAGTTCCCCTCCTGAAAGAGTCTCCCCTGGCTTCTGCCTCCTGCCCGGCATCACAGAGTCTGGGCTTCTACTCATAGTCAAAGGGAAAGAAAGAGATTCTTGGGCACAAGGGTCTGGCACATCTGGATGGAATCCCAGCCATTCCAACATACTTAGACCCAGCCCTTCCCTTCCTAAGACGATGTATTTCCTGGTCTGGAAACTGGCCTGAGAGCTTCTCTCTGAGCTGTGAAAGATCAAACAGGGAAGGGACAGCAGTGGTCAGAGACACCCTGGAAGCCAGAGCTAAGGCACCTGTCAGCAGTCTCCTTTACCTGGATGTAAAATCCTCTGACTAGGACCCTGGGCAAACATCAACTTTGAACCTGAGGTAGAGCAGACTGTTACCAACAACTGAGCCTCCTAGACCTTTAAGGACAGTTATAGAGTTATCTGCTCTTTCCCTGAAGCTGGGCCCAACCCCACCCACCCCCCACAGTCCCAACTCCAGCTGCCAGCTCTCTTTTATTCTGCCACTTATGGTCCTGAGAGTGGGGATGAGATGAAGAATCACCAGTCCCTGTGGCAGTTGACAAGGGTCACCCACATGTCCTATCTCCTCTCCCTGGGCTTTCTCAGCTTTCCCTAAGAGCTAGCTGGACCGGGAGCTCCATGGAATCCCACAGGGAGCCTGCGTGTATATACCCTCTCCTCAGGAGTCTAATTGGGGAGGCACAGGCCCTGAGAGGAGAGGAGAGTAGGGTCCCAGGCTAGTGAGGAGATCAGAAAACTACAAAGTCTTGGGAGCAGGCACAGGGCAGGATCCACCCCCTGCTCTGGCAGGTACAGAGGCCCTTGGAGCTGGAGCTCTGGGCTTGGAGTGCCAGGCGGTGAGCTCAGCCCTCCACCCCTGCCCTCCTGTGTCGGGCTGTCAGCAGAGCCGTTTCTCCCAAGAAGATTTCCAGGCCCCTGTGGGCCATGAAGAGGCCTAAATTTAGCCAGCAGACAAGGGGCTGGCCTCGAGCCCAGGGACAGTTGGGCCTTATAAAGCGCTGGCAGTCAGGGGCCCCGGCACGCTCCCCTGGAGGCCTTCACCCACACGTTTCTCCAGCCCAGCCCCTGCCCGCCTGGACAGGGCCCCTGCTGCCTGTGGATGAGCCATCGGACCTCCTCCGCCTTCAGAGCGGAGAGAAGCTTCCGTTCCTCCTCTTCCTCCTCCTCCTCTTCTTCTTCGGCCTCCCGTGCCCTTCCAGCCCAGGACCCACCCATGGAGAAGGCCTTGGGCATGTTTTCAGATGATTTTGGCAGTTTCATGCTGCCCCACTCGGAGCCCCTGGCCTTCCCAGGCAAGTGCTGAGGCTCTAAGGGGAGGGGAAGGGGCACAGATGGGGGACATCTGCTCCAGGCCACCGCTGAGCATGCTGTGGCCACCCACCTGCCAGGAATAGGTGCCTGCCTCATGGGTTACAGCCACATGTGGCCACCAAGACAGATGTGACTGTGATACAGGTGGGCCACCTGGGACCCTAGGGGTGAGATGTGACTCAAATAGTCCCATGTGGCCAGTGTCATAACGGGAGCCCTGGGAGGCTGATGCTGGGAACTGAGGGGTGGCTGGCTCCTCAGAGCTTCCAGGTCTAGGTCAAATGGCTAAAGGGAGGACTTGCATGCATGGACACACAGACTCACCTCACTCCATCCCTCAGGAACGAGGTAGGCTACAAGAGTCAGGAGAAGGGCTGTTGTCTGGGAGAGTCACTCATTTCCCCAGAAGAAGAGCAGAGTCCCTGGGGGTCTGAGGGTCAGGCTTGCTCGGGTGCCCAGCTCAAATAGCAGCCCTACCCACAGCCCGTCCTGGGGGACAAGGAAACATCAAGACCCTCGGGGATGCCTACGAGTTTACAGTGGACATGAGAGACTTCTCCCCCGAAGACATTATTGTCACCACCTCCAACAACCACATCGAGGTGCGGGCTGAGAAGGTGAGTCTGGCCCCTGGCCCACCCCAGTTTGTTTGCTCCTGCACTCTTCCTGGTCTAGCCTGTTCTCTAGGTCCTACCTTTCACCTGTCTGTTTTTTAGACTTTGTACCCTGACTTATGTTCCTTCCCTGTCTGTACTCGCCTAGGACAAACTGCAGCCTTTTCCCAGTGGGCTCACAGGCCAGGGACTGTTACAGGTCCCTCTCCAACCTAAGGTTCACAGAACCTGTCTTTGGGTACCATACCGTGGCACCCAAGGACCCTCTAGGGATGGGCAAGGGATCCTGGGATGTGGGCAGAGAGAAACCTGAGTGACTGAGGAGACGAGGAGAGTGACCACGGTGGAGAGTGACCACGGTGGAGCAAGGACAGCTCCCTGACACAGGGGAGAGGAGGTGGCAGTGACACACCCAACCTGGGCAGCATGGTCCGTTCCTACCACATCTCTCCCTCACATTCATCCCAGAGCAAAACTGTGGGTCCTGTCTTGGCATCTCCATACTGGGCCCGAGGCTGAGCAGAAAGCCCTGAAGCTGAGTCACATCCACCCTACACCTACCCAGAGGCTCAGGGTACCTAGATCATCAGAGAAGGCATGGCCAGCACAGACAGCGGCTGCCCCAGTTGTTAAGCCCGTGCTGATGCTTAGAGGATATTTACCAATGCCTTCTTGCCACCTCCAAGCCTGGCTAGCTCCCCTAAGTCAGGCTGAACACTGGGAAACCCATGCCAGGGGTTCGAGGACTGAGCCACTGGCTGCACGTGCCAGCCCCACATCCCAAGAGTGACTCAGCCAGCCGACTCCATTGGACACTATGTGCTAGCTGGGCTGCTTGTGGGGGAGGGTGGTGGCCCTGGTGGTGGACACTCAGGGTGCCTGGGGATCCAGAGGGTACAGCTGTGTCATCTCCCCACTATGGCTCAAGAGTACCAGACTTCCAGTCACTACTGTGGAAGCTCAACCCTTATTGAGCCCCACCCAGCCCCACCCAATACCCAGCTTCCCTTGGGACCCCTAGAATGCCCCTGAGCCCCTCTGCACAGCCCTTGGCTCCTGGACATCCCAACACCCCAGACAGATTTTCATACCCGATAGCTGAACCCCTCATCACACAGTGGGGTGACTGAGGACAGAGCAATAAAGAGACTCACACTTTATTTGGGTGTCACCAGGACCCAGGGTGGGGCTAAGGCTGGGGCAGCCATTCCTGACCTGTCATCTGTCCCCCAGCTCGCAGCTGATGGCACAGTCATGAACACCTTTGCTCACAAGTGCCAACTACCAGAAGATGTGGACCCTACATCAGTGACCTCGGCCCTGCGAGAGGACGGCAGCCTCACCATCCGGGCGCGGCGTCATCCCCACACAGAACACGTCCAGCAGACCTTCCGGACGGAGATAAAAATCTGAGGGTCTCCCTGTCCCTGGCCTCCCCCCTTCTCCTCCCCCACTGGCCTGCTGGTGAGGTCACCATGACTCCTGACAATGGCTCCTGAGAACATCTCAGCCTAGGCCCCAGTCACTCCACATACTCTTAGGCCCCAGGTGGGTCACCCCTGCCCCTCCTCTCCAGACCCAAGGCAGTGCAGGGACCGCTTACCCTCACCCAGATAGACCCTCCCTGTCTCTTAGTTCACAATACAGGGGCTGAGGTACCGACCTGGGGAGCAAGACGAGAACAGTCTGTAACACAGAGTGGTGGCATCAATGGCATTTCTGCAGGGCAGGGGACCAGGGGCCCTCCTGGCAAGTGGACTATGAAAGGCTGGCCACCAAGCAGTACTTCTGGCCTAGGCAGACTGCCTCAGGGAAGCCAGAGAGATAGTCATGACTGTCACCTCCCTTGTAACTCTCGAAGCCTCAAACCCAGGGCTACCTGTCACCCTGAGGAACACATACCTAACAGCTATGTGTACCAGGCCAGGACACCTGTACCTACATAGGGTTAATTAAATGAAGTTCCCATCTCTAACTGCTGGTGCGTGAGGCCAGAGCCCCAGGCTCCTCTACACAGAGAAGGCCCTCTGTGGGAGGAAGAGGAAAAGCCAGAACTTGTACACACATACACACACGCCATTGTCCGGTCCCTTAAACACTCATTCCCATTGGTTGGAGCCCAATTCAAAGCATTCTAGAATCACACTTGGCATTTCTGTTTCCATCAATGGAGACGTGGCGTCTCTGAGCCAGTTGCATGCCCAGGTTTGTCTCTGGTCAGCCCTCTCTCAGCCTCTCACCTCTGTGTACTGGGGAGACACACCCCTCCCTTCCACCTCTCCTGAGTCACATACCCTGCTTCACCACAGGAAGAGCCTCAAACCAGACCCCTTTTGGCCCCCAAATCCAGGGCAAAAACCTTTGTCAGCCTTCACCCTGGGGAACCTGGGCTCTGACTCAGTCTCCATGTGTAAAATCAGGTGTAAAAGGGGGGAAGCTCACTTTTAGTTGGGATCCCTGGGGGCTCTGGCTCCTGAAGTCTTGGGATGCTCCGGATAGGGAGGGGGATGGGTTCGTGGGAGCCTAGTCTCTATAGCCTGTACACAATAAAAGGACAATATGACAGACTTGTGGAGACCCCACCTGAAGATCTACCTGGCAGGAGGGACGGAGAGGGTGGGGAGGACTTCTGGGCTGGGGAAGGAAGCTTAAGAGGGTTCCATGTCTGGGGGATGAGGGTGGAGAGAGGCAGCCTATTCTCAAAGCCGCTGGCAGAAATCCCGGCGTTATTCTTCAGAAACGCTTAATACACTCAGTCTCCAGGCGGCCTGCCCCTTCCCTTTGGATTCGTTCTTTAGTTCAAGAGGAATGTCTGAGCTGGACTCACCCAGCACTGTGTTCTGCGCTGTCACACGCCAAGGGCTACAACGTCTGCTTTCTCCTGGATGAGGCCTCTGAGGCCCAGAGAAGCTAAGTGACTGGCCCAAGCTCACACAGATCCGAACATTGGAATCAGGGGGTAGGGCCGCTGCACGGTGGGTGCTGGATGGCTGTAAGCATGGCGTGTTCTGGGGGGAGGGGTCCCCTCGCTCCTTACATCCCCCACCCCACCCCCAGGAGCTACTGAAATCAGAGTGTCGGGCTGCTCCCCAGAGCAGCTCCGTTGGCGGCCGCGGTCGGAACAGGGAGGGAAGGTGGGGGCGCAGTATTTCCAGCCTCGTGAGTCACGGATTCCGCTGGGCTATTTGCAGCCCCAACACTCATCAGCGCGGGGCTGGGGCGGGGGGCGGGGCTGACAACCTTCCCCACTCGACCCCCACCCGAGGTCAGGTTCACCTTGGCAAGAAGACCACGTCAGCCTGAGAGCCAGCGCTGGAAGGGGTACTGCCCCAGAGGTGGGTGGGGTGGGTTGTGTCGCCCATCCCAGGTCCTAGTAGGCTGCTCCACAGGTCGCAGCCACTGCACAGGTTCCTGCCGCTGGAAACCAGGTTCTTCTGGTCTAAGGGAGCCCTGGGCTGTCACTCCAGCCAAGGTGACCCTGCTGACCGGGAGGGCGGGGATACGGGGGACGGCCATCCACGAGTCTCTCCTCAGCTCCGCCTGCTGGGGCACCAAGGTTGACCCACCCTTTGTAGACTAAATATAGGCCTGGCTGCAGGTCCTGCACCCCTCCCCCACTGCTGAAGCTTAATTCTGAGAGCCCCATTCCTTGAGTGCCCAGTATGAGCCAGGCAGTCCAGCAATCCTGAGAGAAAGATTGTATTGCCGTTCACAAGGATAGACGCGGAGATTCAGCGGGGTCAAGTAAATAGTCTAAAGTCGTCCAGCTTGGAAGTGCCATCGCTGCGACTTGAATTCTTGCCAGGAAAACTCTCTGTTGGTCTGGGCTGACATCCTCCCCTCTCCCCCAGACATGGAAGCCCTTACTTCTTCAGAATACAGAGGGAGGGGGGATTCCTATGCCTTGTAACTTTGGGGAAAGACCTGTATATCAGCCAGAAGTTGAAAAGATGAAGCCCTCGGAGGGTTATGGAGATGCCAAGGCAGGTGCAACCCCAGGCACCAGGGGATAAGAGGACCAAAGACCAAAGACTCCCTCCTACAAGCCATACAGATCCAAGAGTTTAGTCTCAAAAGCAGCGTCCTGGCCGGCTGTAGTTTGGTAGAGTGTCCATCTTGTAAGCTCTGGGTGTAGGGGTGCATGTCTGAAATCCCAGCACCATGGGACCCCACTACAGAGTCCAAAGTTATCCTTGGCTACACAGTTTGAGGCTCAGGCTGTATTAGAACCTCTCTAGCCGGGCGGTGGTGGCACATGCCTTTAATTCCAGCACTTGGGAGGCAGAGGCAGGCAGATTTCTAAGTTCGAGGCCAGCCTGGTCTACAGAGTGAGTTCCAGGACAGTCAGGGCTACACAGAGAAACCCTGTCTCGAAAAAAACAAACAAACAAACAAAAAACCAACCAACCAAACAAACAAAAAAACCTCTCTAATACATACACACACACACACACACACACACACACACACACACACACACAGAGAGAGAGAGAGAGAGAGAGAGAGAGAGAGAGAGCAGAGCCCCATGCCTAATGCCTGTACATCTTGTAGGTTGTCTTCAGCAGAGTTTCAACCATGCAAACAGCACATGCCTGGTGCCGAGAAGCCGACCCATCCATTTGCTTGGCCAGCCTAGGTCTCCTGGATCCAGTCCAAACTCTATATGGTAATGAGGCCCACGCTCAGCGAGGGATAGGGCCTCACCCAGAGTCACACAGGAAAAGCATTCCCATAGTTCAGTCAGAAGTGTGCACTAAAGATGCCGGAACTCCAACCCTTAGTCCAGACCAACGTCCCCTCCCGTGTGCTCTCCACCTGCTTCCCAGTCTATTGCTCTTGCTCCCAAATCTGTCACCGAAAAGATTAAAGGAGCCTCAGTCTTGGAAGCGGGCCACCTAGGAACAAATCTTAGCTTCTAAGCAGTGTGTCATTGCACAAGTGGCTTGTGCTTTCTGTACTCTGTAATGGCTGCAGCCACATGTAACCACACTCTCCCTAGGCCATCAGGACTTGTTCTTGGGCTGATCCTTCCCATCAGGGAAAAGAAATTGAGGGTGGAGCTGTGTTGTACTTCCTGGACCCCCTCTGAGAAGAAGCATTCTGCCTCGAAGCTTTTAGGCCCCTCAGTCTTGAACCGACAACTGGCCCTTACCTGGCGCCGTCTGTGAGCTTGAAACTATCTAGAATATTCAGGAACAGGTCTGTTTCCGAAAAGTTTGCAAGTCAACCAAAGACAGAGTTTATGCACAGAGAACTATTTTATTACAATTTCAAAAGAAAAACAACCCAGATGGCTATCCATCTCAGTAAGAGGAAAATGAAAGGCAAGGAAAAAAAAAAATGTGTGGTCTGAGTTAAGCCATCCTGGAGGTCAGCCACCTGAACATGTGGAGAGAACACTTTAGAGGAAAGAGTAAGGAAGCCAAGTGTACCGGAGATGGTGTACTCACGCTCTGGGCAGCAGGCAGCGTCTGAACCTAAGGGACAAAAATCACAGAAAGCAAACGCTGGGACTTTCTGAGTCAGAACTCAGCCAAACCTCCTGGCGGATCACTGGTACTGCACTGGGGTCAGGGATGCTAAAGAAACCATCTCACCAAAGGGATAATTATTCCGCCTATCTCTTTAGTGTGGCTTAACTTCCTAAGTGCGCTGGCTAGGTTTGTCCAGCTACTAGCCTCATTTTGGAGATGAGAACTTCAATAGAGAAAACACCCCATCATATTGGGTAGGGTCATCCCTGGGCAGGGTCGTCCTTGGGCAGGTGGTCCTGGGTGCTATAAGAAATCAGACTGAGCAAACCATGGGGAGCAAGCCAGTGTTAGCGCCCCTCCAAGACCTGCCCTGACTTCCCCAGATGATGGGACTATAAAACTGTAGGATGAAATAAAGTTCTCCTCTCCAAGATACTTTTGGTTATAGTGTTTGTTTGTTTGTTTATCCACACAGGGTTTCTCTGTCTAGCTTTGGCTGTCCTGGAACCTGCTTTGTAGACCAGGCTGGCCCCAAACTTACAGAGATCCTTCTGCCTCTGCCTCCTGAGTGTTGGGAATAAAGGTGTGCACCACCACCAGCCAGCAGTTACGGTGTTTTATAACAATATAAACCCAAACTAAGGCAAAACTTGGTACTGTGTCTGCTGGGGTGAATCTGATTCTGTGTTTTTGGGAGGATTGTGGTGGCATCTGAAGTTTGGGCTGGGAGAGTCATGGAATGCTCAGCACATAGTGGGTGGTTCTGTGGGAGCCTCAAAGATGCTGAGAGTAATGCAGAGATAAATGACATAAATGACATAAATGACGGATGCCTGGCTTGTGCAGTTTCCGAGGGAAGTTTTGTGAATCCCTTAACGACCCTATCAGGGCTATTCAATATCTTGAATTAAGAACCACTGAAAACGCTGGGTGTGTTGATGTACACCTTAAATTCCAGCACTTGAGAGACAGATACAGGGGGATCTCTGGGAGTTCCAGAATAGCCAGGGCTACATAGTGAGACTCTGTCTCAAAACAAAACAAATGACTATTTGAAACCTTTGTTTTGCTGGCACAATTAACTCTGGTCAGCTGGGGCTGAAGAAACCAGCTGTAATTTAGGAGAGACTGGCATTATTGAGATGAAATCTTCTGGGTCAGCATCCAGAAACTGTGGTCTAGAAGAGACCAAAGTTCTACGTCTCTAAGTTGTGTTGGCAGCCAAACGTTGTAATGTGTAAGCGTATCTCCCGAGTCACCAGTTTTCAAGGCATGGAGAGCAGCTGAGGCTTGGCACTGTGTAACAGCACTGGGGTTCCTGAAGAGAGGTCCAGAAAAGCCACCGATGAAGGTGTAACCTATTGCAGTAGAAGGCACAGGGTTGGGGGGACACCCAAGGAGAAGGTGAGGCTTGGCACCATATACAATTGAAGTCCCTGAAGAGATCCCAACTACCAAGCTCTGGCAGTGACCGTGTGTGTGTGTGTGTGTGTGTGTGTGTGTGTGTGTGTGTGTTAGAGAGAGAGAGAGAGAGAGAGAGAGAGAGAGAGAGAGATGGAGGGTCCTTGCCACCCACACAGCCTATAGTCTGTACCTACAGCGACAGCTGTCTGTACTGAGAATAAAAACAGTGCCTGAGCCTCCAACCAAGTGGCTAGATTCAGAAAAGCCACCGTGCTTGGCATCCACACTCATTCTATACTGGAACCAACAGAGCAAAGGCTTTCCTTTTGGAAAACAAAGTCCAGCTGGTGATAGGGCGACACCTGCTGGTCGGAGGGAGGTGTACAGCCCCAGGTGTCTCCCCAAGGATCCCTCTCAGCTCTTACCAGCTTGCTTGCTTACTTACTTACCTCTCATCCTCTTACTCAGGGATGCCCAACAGGATAGGGCAGAGCATACCCCGCTATCCCAGTGGACATGAGTCTTTTATATTACACTGTCACTTCAAAGTATCTCTCTCCTTGGCCTGTGCCTGTTCTGTAGTTAAGAGGGCCAGTATTCTATAGTCCGTTTTCAATTTATTCTTTTTTGAGACAGGGTTTCTCTGTGTAGCTCTCACTGTCCTGGAACTCGAGCTGTAGACCAGGCTGTCTTCAAACTCAGAGATCTGCCTACCTCTGCCTCCTAAGTGCTGGGATTAAAGGCAAGTGCCAGTAAGAGACATTCTTTAAGCGTGTGTGTGTGTGTGTGTGTGTGTGTGTGTGTGTGTCTGTGTGTGTGTGTGTGTTGGTCTCCAGTATGCTAGGTAAGTACTCTACCACTGGGCTGTATGCAGCCCCCAGTGGAAGCATGCCATGTACCCATTTCACAGAGTTGAGAATGAAAGCCATAGGAAGCTAAGAAAGGCCCTTGAGGTCTCACACAGTCTGACATGAGAGTGCCTTCTAGTTGGGGACGCAGGTGATAAGTGCATAGATAACAAAAGGGAGAGAGCAGAGAGACAGAGCAGCCTCATCACACCAGGCCTGGTAGGTCACAGTTGCATCTGGGGTCTGTTGATAGAACTTCCCAGAGCACTTGGGAGGCAGAGGCAAGTGGATCTCTGAGTTCAAAACCAGCTTGGTCTGTAGATTAAGTTCCAGGACAGCCAGGGCAACAGAGAAACCCCGTCTTGAAAAACTTTTTAAAAAGTTTCCTCATTCTGGGGATCTGAATACTGTCATTTCCCTTAAGCACAGTAAACATTCAGGATATGCAATCCTCTGACATAGGCACTCTAATTCCAGGACTTGAGAGACAGAGGCAGGCGGCTCTCTGGGAGTTAAAGGCCAGCCTGGTCTAAAGAGTAAGTTCCAGGACAGCCTACACAGAGAAATCCTGTCTCAACAAAACAAAACAAACAAAACAAAACAAAACAAAACAAAAGTCACAGCCAAGCGTGCCAACATGCGGAGTACTCCCAGTGCTCAGGAGGTGGCGACAGAATTGTCCAAGAATGAGACCAGTCTGGTTTACGTCATGAATTTGGGCCAGCCAGGGCTAAGTAGAAAGATTCTATCCCCCTTAAACACCCTAAATAAATAAATAGCATGATCATTAAACAAACTAGTAAACATTATAGCAGTTTTGATCTCTTCCACTCCACCTGTCTCCACCTGGAGAACAAGCTCCTTTTTCCTGTACCCCTAGGGGGCAGTGTTAGCCTGCTGTCCTCACCACCTCCACCTATGACTCTCTCCCTCCGCTTCTTATTTGAGATACCCCAGGCTAACCACAAACTTCCTAGGTAGCCAAGGATGACCTTGTATTTCTGATCCTCTTATATTTCCCTCCGGAGTGCTAGGGTTGCGTGTATGGCCAGGCAAGCTCTCCATCAACGGAGCTGCATGCGGGGCCACCTTTCCTTCTTCAGCCTCCAAATGCTGGGATGACAGGCATATGTCACCATGCCCCGTATGATGTTGCACTGCCTTTCTGCATGTTATTCCCTCACTCTAAAAACAGACTCTTATGTTAGCCCAGGTTGGCCTCAGATTCACTATGTACCTGACTATGATCCTGCCCCATCTCCCACGTGCTGAGATTATAGGTGTATGCTGGTTTCTTGGGTACTGGCGACTAAACTCAGTGCCTCCCTATGTACCAAGCAGTCTATCGCCCAAGCTACACGCAAGCTCACTCTCCCTCCTTTGAGGACAGAGTCTAGTTGAGCCTAGTACTTCCCTCTTCTTACCCACATCCTTCCAGTCACCTCCAGGACCCCACCTGAGCCACGGTGAGAGCAACTAATACGCTGGCCCTAACCATCACACTAGGGACACCCCTAAGCCCTCAGTGGCTTGCTCCGGAGTATCTGGAGGGGTGGGGGTGGGTAAGAGAAGATTCCTCGAGAAAGAAAAAGTTACCCAGAGCTGGCTCTTTTTGTTTTTCAGATCACATTGTGTTACCATTGGACCTGAAAGACCAAGTTCTCAGCACAAGGGAGATTTATTCACCTCAAAGGGACAGAGGTCAGGGAATAAGAGACAAAGACAGGCGGTAGAAGATGAGAGAGAAGGGGAAAAGGGAAAAGGGGAGAGGGAGGAGGGGTATTTGCCTTTGTCTCCTACTTCCACCCACTGGGGACAAAGGACTGCCTCTGGATAGAGAGGAAACCAATGAGGCACGAAAGAAAATGGTGGTTTATAAAGGTACAAGGGGGCTGGGCCGTGGTGGCGCACGCCTTTAATCCCAGCACTTGGGAGGCAGAGGCAGGCGGATTTCTGAGTGCTGAGTTCGAGGCCAGCCTGGTCTACAGAGTGAGTAGTCCAGGACAGCCAGGACCACACAGAGAAACCCTGTCTCCAAAAAATAAAAAATAAAAAATAAAATAAATAATAAAAAAATAAAGGTACAAGGGGAAACCCCACGTTAGGCTGAGATGTTTAGTTTTAATTGGGCATGTTAATTAGGTGAACCAAAGGGGGGCTTTTGATAGCTGGACCTTGGCAGTCAGCCTCAGGAGGAGGAAGGGGCCAAATAAGGGAGCACACCTTGGGGGCCAGCTTTAGGGATGGAGTCTAGGTTTATAGCAAGGCAGAGGGAATGGGGGAGAAAGGCCGACTCACTTCACTCACAGCTGCTCAAAATCATCGTTTTTTTTATTTATTTGGTCACTTGTTCAACCCTTCTCCCCTTCCAAGCCTCAAGAAAAGCATGATGGCTGCAGCGGGGACGGCAGGGGTCAGGGCTGGCAGCAGTAGCGCCCAAGACAAGGTGCTTGGTTGATATCACGTCTGAGAATGGCAGAGGAGGAGGAAGAGGTCAAGAGGCGTAACTGGCTCTTAAGTCCTTCGGTGCATCTAGTGAGTCTTCTTGGCTTCAGGCTCCAAAGACTCCGCATTTCCGGCCCCGCTTCCCGCCACCCCCAGCCTCCCTGCCCCCACCCCAGACAGATCCTACTATTCTCCCTTCCCGCAGATACAGGACATGGTCTTCAGTGACTGCTTGACTTTCTCCCGAGTTGAATGCTTCTCAGTAGCTGCAGCCTTCGAGGAGCTCCCCTTGGTTTTAGGATCACTCTGGGGACCGGGTAGGCTGGCAGGAAGGGAATCTGGAGCCCCTAGTCCTCCGTAGGGTGGCAAGGTATCCTTGGCTCCATCAAGGGGTCTGCGACTGAGGGAAATGTCCTGAGTCCCAGGCGGGGTGTTTTTTCCACAGAACATAACAAATGTCTTCATGGGCCGGGTGGCACATCCCTGGTTGGCTCTTGATGCTTGGGGTGGCACCGTGGGTGTTGCCAGGGAGACTTGTTTCCCAGTCGCACAGTCAATAATGAAAGTGACATGAGCTATCGGGTTGGCCTTGTAAGCGCAGGCCGGCTGCATACCTGAAAGGAAAGGGCCGGAAGTTGGGTCAGCACGACCAGCTAAGCATGTGTGGGGACACACATGTGCCGTGGTCTGCATGTTAAGGTCAGAGGACAACTCCTGGAGTCTGTTCTCTCCTTCCTCCCTGGGGGTTTTAGGGGATTGAACTCAGGTCCTCAGACTTTGTAGCGAATGCCCTTACCCACTGGTTAGCTCCTTCTCTCCCACTCCCAGGGAGCTGCCGCCTAGCCTATGGGTGTGTCTCAGCTTTATCTAGCTTGTGAACTGCCCAGGGAGTATGCTTACATTATAGTCAGAGCTGGGGGTCGGGGGATGGCTCAGTGGTTAAGAGCACTGACTGCTCTTCCAAAGATTGTGAGTTCAATTCCCAGCAACCACAAGGCTCACAACGATCTGTAATGGGATCTGATGCCGTCTTCTGGTGTATCTGAAGACATGAAGACAGCTATAGTGTACTTATATACATAAAATAAATTAACTAATTTATGGGGGTGGGGGGGAGTATCATGGTGCCAGGTCGTGGTGGCACACGCCTTTGCAGGTAAATCTCTGTGAGTTCAAGGCCAGCCTAATCTATAAGTTCCAAGACAGCCAGGCTACACAGAGAAATGCCTGTCTCGGAGGAAAAAAAAAGTATGGTGGAGAAGGGGTGGGGAGATGGAGGGCCTGGGTTCGGTTCCCACCACCCACATGGTAGCTCATCTTAACATTGTTTCCAGGAAATACATAGACACAAGGCACGTACATAGTGCATATACATAGATGTAGGTAAAGTAGTTCTATATAAAATAAAATGAATAAAGCTAAAATGTTTTTAATTTTAAAAAGTAGGGCTAGGCAGTGATGGCGCAGGCATTTAATCTCAGTACTCGGGAGGCAGAGGCAGGCAGAGCGCTGAGTTCAAGGCCAGCCTGGTCTACAGAGCAAGTTCCAGGACAGCCAGGGCTACACAGAGAAACCCTGTCTCAAAGAAAAAAAAGCTAAGAAGAAATGATTGAGTTAGATGTTACGCTAGCCCATACACGCATGCACACACACACACACACACACACACACACACACACACACACACACGCACGCGCACGCGCACGCGCACGCGCACGCGCACACACACACACTTGGTCTAGTCTGATGTTCTGTCATGCAGGCTTGTGGACCATAAATAAACAAGGTCTAGACCCAAGAGGGAAGCTGGGGGAACTAGAGGAGGAAACCAAGGTTCAGTTAGCGTGGGTGCTGGTGGCCTTTAGGGAGCCCCACAGAATCCTCACCACCCCTACAATAATATACTTATAACCCCGGGTAGTCGGCCTGGGGACCCCTGGTTTAACTGTTCTACCATGCTGTCCCCAGCTCCGAGCTCAGCACAGGGTAGACACACACATAAATGAAGTGAAACGGATTTATTCATGAAGAAACACTCAGCAGCACTGTCTGCATCTAAAGCCTGTGGTTTTGATTTATATATGACCCGTTTGCTGTGGAGACAGGGTCTCCTGTGTAGCCTGGCTCTCTTAGAGCACACTCCATAGACCAGACAGATTGGCTTTGAACTTCTGGCAATCCACTTGCCTCTTCCTCCCAAGTTCCGGGTTTACAAACGTGTGCCATTATGTTTTGCCAAAGCATGGTGGGGCTTCAGATCTGCCAGGTGTGGGTTTGGAATCCCAGCAGTTGGGAAGATGAGTTGGGAGGAATGCCATTTTGAGATCAGCCTAAACTAGATAGAGATGGCACCTTTAATCCCAGCACTGGGAGTGGTGTGTGTTTGCGGTGTGGGCAGAGAAGCAGGTGGATCTCTGAGTTTGAGGCCAACCCTGGTCTACAGAGCAAGTTCCAGGACAGTCAGGGCTACTCAGGGCGACTTTGTCTCAAAAAGGAGGAGGAAGAAGAGGAAGAGGAGGAAGAAGAGGAGGAGAAGCCATCACCGCCATTTGTTGCATGCACCCCCACCTCACCCCACCGCTGCCCAGAGTTTCTCTGTGTAGCTCTGGCTGTTCTGGAACTCGATCTGTAGACCAGGCTGGACACAAACACAGAAATCTACTTCCCTCTGGCTCCTGGGTCCTGGGACTAATGGTGTGTGCTGCCATAGTACACAAAACACTCCCCAGCTACTCCCCCCCCCCCACCAGACACACACATCAGAAGATGGCTCAGAAGTTGTTTTCTGGTGCCATGCATATGCACACACACACAGTATATTAATTTAAACAACAACGAAAAGTAACTTCTCTAGTTTTGCAAATGATGTCCCAGATCTCTTCCCTACCTGGTCTACCTGGTCTTAATTTTTCCCCAGCTCAGAGGACTCTATGCTCTGGTTTGCTGGTTAATACTCTGACTACGGGAAGCCACTGGCAGCAGCCATAGCCCCAGCTATCAGCCCCCTGACTGCTCACTGCCCCATCTTACCAGAGCTCGTCTCCACACTAGAATTCTTAAAGCTGGGGTCCTTGGAGGAAGCCATGCTCTCCCGTGCCTGTCTGACAATGTCCTTCAACACAGCTTCCAGAAACTTTAAGAGCCGTCCTACCCTGGAGCCAAACCCTTCATAGTCATCAGGACCCTGGGGGACTTCTGGCCCTTGGGCAGTGCTTTGATCTGAAAGGTTATAACAACAGGTTGTTGGGTATAGGGGAGAGGCTTCCTAAGGGGCAGATAATATCTTTTCCTGGTGCAGCTCCTTCCTGACTTGGGATAGCTCTTTGGAAGCTTCTCAGCCAGGCCTCAGTTCCCTCCAGTTCCAGTTATTACCTTTGGCTTTTCATTTATTCACTTTTTTTTTTTTCCCCGAGGAGTAAGCGTCTTGATAAACAAATAGCTTGCTGTTTTAAAATTTCTGATTCTCTTGCCTCAGCCTCCCAGTGATGGGATGACAGACGTGGGCCACCATGCCTGGCTGTGTGACAGTAAGTCAGCACAAAAACCAGAACTCTCACCTTAATGAAAATAAAAGTTATTCTGGAGCGATTTTGGGTGATCTTGGCCCGGGGAATACAGATTTGGATTGCCCTAAATTCCATGTTTCAGTGCAGAAGCATTCTTTTTTCGGTAGTTTTACAGAACAGAGAAAGTCATAAATCAAAGCAACTTTAAAATATATTGGTGGGAGACTGGGGAGATGGCTTAGCTGTTCTTCCAGAGGTCCCGAGTTCAATTCCCAGCAACCACATGGTAGCTTATAACCATCTGTGATGAGATCTGATGCCCTCTTCTGGCATGCAGATGTACTTGTAGATAGAGCACTCAAATACATGGAATAACAAATAAATAAATAAATAAATAAATAAATAAATCTAAAAAATATATAATAAAAAATACATTGGTGGGTACATCACCGGAGAGATGGGGACTTTTCTATAGGCTCAATACACTATCTGATGACATCTTAGTTTTTGGATTGGTGGATGCCAGTTGTCTGCTAAGTCAATAGATTCTAAAAGGTTTTTGTCTGTTGTTAAAATCTGTTAGTTCTGACACAGATTCCAGAGGGCTGGAATTTAGCCCAATAGCAGGATAATTAACCTCTGGATGGACAACATTCCAACCTCTCCACTGTGCTGGATTCTAATCCACTGGTTTCTGCATACAGATTCCTTTCGGGAGTTTCTATTCACAGTTCCCATTACAGATGGCAAGCGCTCCTAACTGCTGAGCCATCTCTCCAGCCCGGACGTTACAAAATGTAGCAATCAGTTTCAATGAGTTTATTTTAAATGAAAGCTCAAAAGGTTGTGAAATGGCCTGCGTGAGATAGGTTTTGGCAACCACACTGATTAAACCTAGTAAAATCTGAGTTCCTTTTATTGATAGCCACACTAAGATTGGGCTCGGGCCTCTAAATAGTCTCTTGGTGTCCAAGTTCAGAGGTCCAGCGCTGTTAAAGGCAAAACTTACAAAGACCATAACTCACATCAAAGTCAGATGAGGGCCAGAGTAACCTTGAAATGTTTCGTTTCTGGCACAGCATAGTAATTACCTCAGATGCAACATGACAGTTACTTTTGAATTATACATTTTTAGATATTTTCACTTACTTTAATTTTATTGTGGTAAATACATCTGCATTATGGCCAAGGCCATGAAAATCTCAAATGTGTTACCAAGGCAGACGTGACCAGTGGGAGGATAGAGCAGAAGGCTGAGAACTGTCTAGACAAACACAAAATGGAGTCAGAACAAGATGGCGTTGTTACCTTAGTCATTTCAGATACATGGAAAACATACAGTATTTTAGGCACCTCATGGTGTGAGCACTGGTAAATTACATTAATAGTTCTTGCCTTTTAAACCATATTTAAATCACTTACTCAAGATTTAAGTTGCCAGCCGGGCTGTGGTGGCGCACGCCTTTAATCCCAGCACTTGGGAGGCAGAAGCAGGCAGATTTCTGAGTTCGAGGCCAGCCTGGTCTAGAGTGAGTTCCAGGATAGCCAGGGCTACACAGAGAAACCCTGTCTCGAAAAACAAACAAACAAACAAACAAAAAAGATTTAAGTTGCTGGGCAGTGGTTTGATCCCAGCACTTGGGAGGCAGAGGATCTGCCAGTTTTCTGAGTGAGGCCAGCCTGGTCTACAAAGTGAGTTCCAGGACAGTCAGGGCTACACAGAGAAACCCTGTCTGGAAAAACGTAAAAAAAAAAAAAAAAAAAAAAAAAAAAAAAAAAGTTATTCTAACAGATGCCTTGAACTGGTTTGTTAGAAAAAGCATTCACATTTTGCCAGTGTGAGGTATTAAAAGCAGGACACTTAATGACTAAGGAAAAGACGTCAGACAGTCAGAGGACAAACTTATTTCCCTGATTTCAACTGACAAGATGAGCTAACACCCAGGCAGGGATGAATTAAGGGTACACGTGACCATCTTGGCCCTGACTGTTCATGTGTGTGTCTCCTTGGCTTTTATTTAAACTTTGATCTTTTTTTAGAGTATGTATGTATGTATGTATGTATGTATGTATGTATGTATGTATGTAAGTATGCTGTCAGAGGGCATTGGATCCCGTTACAGACAGTCATGAGCCACCATGTGGTTGCTGGGAATTGAACTCAGGACCTCTGGAAGAGCAGTCAGTGCTCTTAAGTGCAGAGCCATCTCTCCAGCCCCTTAAACATTGATCTTACTTCAGGTCCCTACAGATGAACTCAAGAGGCTTTTTGCTGGACCTCTGTCCCACTTTCCAGTGTGACCCTAGTAAATAAATCTTTCTTTGCTACTCACTTTTAATTTAGTTTTTTTAATTGGCTTGTTG
Source organism: Rhabdomys pumilio (assembly GCA_030674055.1). Classification (NCBI taxonomy): domain Eukaryota; kingdom Metazoa; phylum Chordata; class Mammalia; order Rodentia; family Muridae; genus Rhabdomys; species Rhabdomys pumilio. The sequence goes on along the minus strand of JANHMN010000004.1, from coordinate 11,479,352 downwards.
TGGATGTGTGGACAGACCTGGCTTGGCATAAGTTGTGACTTCCAAGTCACTTGCTAGAAGATGGCCTGTAACTCAAAAAGGGTGATGGTTGGGGGGGCGCCTCAGCTCCTTAGAGGGAGGTGAGGTTCTTTAAGTGGGGAATGGCCATGTTCAATGAGTCCCACTAAAGATGCCCACTTAGAAGGGGCTTTGCATGCTTGATTAGGGCTGTGGACTTGAGAGATGGTTATCAGAATTCCATGGATCGCCCCATCTAAATCTGATCTGAGTCTGGGAATTTGGAAAACTCTCCCTGAAGAGAAAGGAAGATGGGGCGTGGTACAGGAAAACAAGAGAGACAGGAAGAGAGGGCCCCACCCACCACTGCTGGCTTTGTACAGAACAAGGGGGAAAGAAAACCCACCACACCCTGAGTTTCTCCACCTAGAGTCAGTTCTCACACTAATCCAACAGACTCCTCACACCAAGGTGTGGTCGGCATCGTTCAGTTCAGATCTGAAGTTAAAGGCAGGTTCTATAGGTTGAGGGTTCTACTCCCAAGATACCAACCTCAAGCCTCAGGTGTTTTGCTTTGTTTGTTTTTTTTTTTAAGATTTATTTATTTTTTGCATATGAGTATATATGAGTATATGAGCACACTGTTACTGTCTTCATGCACACCAGAAGAGGGCGTCAGATCCCATTACAGATGGTTGCGAGCCACCGTGTGGTTGCTGGGAATTGAACTCAGGTCCTCTGGAAGAGCAGTCAGAGCTCTTAACCCCTGAGTCATCTCTCCAGCCCTCCTCAGGTGTTTTTAACCTGGGCTGCTCACCCACCAGCTATAAAGTGGGATTCCTACAGCTCAGGTTAAGGCTAATTTTTGAGAACAGGCTACAGAGCTCAGAGAGACTTTGTACTGATTCAGTGAGGTGTATCCAGCTTGTGCCTGAGTTTAAGTGCACAACATGTGTACAGTTGTCCCGAATCTCATGCAGGCATGCAGATGGCTGTGAACTGCCATGTGGGCACTAGGAACTGTTACATTTCAAACCCGGGGGCGGCCGAGGTGCCTAGTTAACGCATCAAAGCAGACCTGAATGCCAGGTTCTCCCAGCATCCCTCAGTACCCGTTACAAGATATGGCTGGCATGTCCTACCCTCGACCTTCTGAACTCTCCAGTCCAAGGTTGGGCTGCCCTTCCCCAGATGTTTTCCCCTATGTAATCCAGATGTTTTTGGTTGCTTACCTTCTCTTACTCTTTTTGTACGGTTCATCCCGCTTCCTCCCCCCCTCCACTTGGCTCAAGGTCAAGACCACTCTGGATTCTCTCAAATGTGCCTGCCTCTGGCTATGCTCTCCCTTCTATCTACAATAAACCTCCTCCATCCATCACACCTAGGAGCAGTCATTGCTTTTCTCTCTCTCTCTTTCTCTCTCTCTCCCTCTTTCTTTTTCAGAAACCAAGCTCTAGTCCCCTGCAAGAGGCATAAGTGCTCTTAAACTGCTTAGCTCTCCAGCCTTTTTTTCATCATTAAAAATTAAATTTTTGCTGGGCGGTGGTGGCACACGCCTTTAATCCCAGCACTTGGGAGGCAGAGGCAGGCGGATTTCTGAGTTCGAGGCCAGCCTGGTCTACAGAGTGAGTTCCAGGACAGCCAGGACTACACAGAGAAACCCTTTCTCGAAAAAAACAAAAACAAAAAAAATTAAATTTATGTAGCTAAACTGACCTTAAGCTCTACCTTGCTGGGTGTGGTTGGTGCATGCCCTTAATCCCAGCACTCAGAGGCAGAAGTAGGTGGAACTCAGTAAATTCCAGGACAGCTAGGACTAGTAGAGAGACCTTGTCTCAAAACAAATTTAAAAAACTCCAAAGCTCCTCCCACCCCCCTGCCTCAGCCTCCAGAGGGTTGGGACTGCAAGGGTGTGGCACCACACCTGCTTCAAGAATCTTCTTTATTAGCTCCGCAGGGTGCACGCCTTTAACCCCAGTATGGAGGTAGGCAGATCTCTGAGTTTGAAGCTAGCCTGGTCTACAGAGCAAGCTCTAGGGCAGCTAGGACTACGTAGACAAACCCTGTCTCTGTTATGGGCTCCTCTTAGATCCAACACAACTCAAACACCAGCTCAGTGCAGATAACAAAAATTTATTATAATCAAGCTGTCAGACCATAGAGCAGACCAGGGAGATGTGCTGTGACCCCTGCCACTCCACCCCAAGCTAGAATGTCACAGAATTTTATTTTTTTGGTTTTTCGAGACAGGGTCTCTCTGTGCAGCCCTGGCTGTCCTGAAACTCACTCTGTAGACCAGGTAGGCCTCGAACTCAGAAATCCATCTGCCTCTTCCTCCCAAGTGCTGGGATCAAAGGCATGCGCCACCACCGCCTGGCTATGTTACAGAATTTTTAAGTTTGAAAAACCAGGAACATCTGTGGCAAGTCATAGCGACATTTTTCCACCCGTCAGGATTTAGGGACAGGGGCTTTCCTAAGATGTTTTATCTGTCAACTGATCGGGAATGTAGGTTTTACAGTCCAACCAGTTAAATCCAGTTGTTCTTCTTGGGGTTAGACACAGCCATTATGTTCTGGAACAGGCATGGCATCATGTTTTGGGGAACAAATGATAAATAACAGAAGCTGGTCAGCACTGGGTAGTCCTCAGCTCCCCTAGGGCCTGGGAACTAGAACTTAGTTTCACTCCATCACTAAAATGAAGTCTGAAACAAAATGGCAGTATTTCAAACAAATTTCCTTTGCTTGTTCCGAAGTTTCCTTTGTTTGCTTGTTTCCAAGTTGCTTTTGCTTGTTCCCAACATTTTTTTTTTTTTTTGGTTTTTTTTGAGACAGGGTTTCTCTGAGTAGTCTTGGCTGTCCTGAAACTCACTCTGTAGACCAGGCTGGCCTCGAACTCAGCAATCTGCCTGCCTCTGCCTCCCAAGTGCTGGGATTAAAGGCGTGTACCACCACTGCCCGGCTCCAACATCTTTTTTTAAAAAAAATATTTTTTAAATTATTTTATGTATATGAGTACACTGTAGCTGTTTTCAGACACACCAGAAGAGGGCATCAGATCCCATTTCAGATTGTTGGGAACCACCATGTGGTTTCTGGGAATCGAACTCAGGACCTCTGGAAGAGCAGTCAGTGCTCTTAACTGTGAACCCATCTCTCCAGTCCCCAACATCTTGAAAAACCAAAAAAACCAACTAACAAACAATAAATTTTTCTTGTTAAGGCAGGGGAAAAAAATGTAAGAAGAACAATTAAAATATCAGATTTTTTTTTTTTTTTTTATTTTTTTTTTTTTTTTTGTTTAGACAGCTTTGTAGCTCAAGCTGGCCTCCTTGCATTGATTCCCTGGCCTCTGCCTTCTACCTGTTGAGATCTCTTCTCAGGTGTGCGTCATGTCCAGTCTTATCCTCTTCAAAGCGGCTGTGCCCACACCCTGTGGGTTTCTGCTGGTCTAATTGATAAAAGGGCACATTCATTTGTTTTGTCGTGTTATATAAGATGTCTCCTCCTTGGTTAGACACAGTGCTGACTTCAAAGGATGTTCTAGAACCTTCTCTCCTTTTAGACCTACATGAAACTGAAGGGAAACAGACGGAGGAGTCTCATGGAATTAGCAGCCCCTTGCAAAGTAACTGCCCTCAAATGGGCGGAGGGACAGCCGCTGACAAGTGGGATCTCATTGAATTTTAGACTTAGGGGCTCAGGACACAACAGATCCCTCTGTTCCACTCAGCCATCTCCATTTCCAGTTCCTAAGCATGACTCTTTCTACATCCACACACCTGGCCAGGCTGTGAGTATGACTCATATTGAAATTACACCACAAGCTGGGGCGGTGGCGGCGCATGCCTTTAATCCCAGGGCTTGGGAGGCAGAGGCAGGCAGATTTCTGAGTTCCAGGCCAGCCTGGTCTAGAGAATGAGTTTCAGGACAGCCAGGGCTACACATAGAAACCCTGTCTCGAAAAACAACAACAACAACAAGATTAAAAAAAGAAAAAAAGAAAGAAAGAAATTACACCACAAATCATTAGTGTGTGGAGTCAGAGAGCTAGCTCTAGTTGCCTTTGTCCAACTCCTGAGCACCGGAAATAGAGGTGTGTACTCGCACAGTACTTGGCTAGGTTTTTGTTCTTTGAAAGTTTTCAGTGAAATTATAAGTAACAGTTAATAATCTGCAGTTCTGGCATAATGATTAAACACAAAATCCACTCTGTCTGCCAGCCCTGATCGTCTTCAGGCACTTTGCATATCACTTCCTCACTAGGAATGGAGCATGGGTCCTCAGGCGCGCCAGGAAAGTACTTTGCCTTCATGTATGTATGTATGTGCACCATGCATGCCTAATTCCTGCAGATACCAGAAGGCATTAGATCTCTTGAAATTGGAGCCTCCATGAGGGTGCTGGGAATTAAAGCCAAATCCTCTGTAAGAGCAAAAGTGATCTTAACCCCTTGAGCCATCTCTCCTGCCAGCCCCCTCCCCGCTCCCTCTCTCCCGCTTCTAATGTGGTGTCCAAGATAGAATTTGGGTTCTCATGCTTGTGGGGCAAGCAAGCACTTGGACCACGGAGTCATTTATTTACCCAGTCCAAGTTGCTGGGTTTGATTCCCTAATACTGCAAAAAATATTACCAAAACCAGAAGGGGAGTCACAAGTAGGTCCACATCTCAGCTTTGTCACAAAGATGTGCGACGAGTCCTTTTTGCACCGAAGTTTTCACTTCTTCAAAAGAGAGGAGAAATAACTCGGTTGAACTGTAAAGAGCTTCACACCGCGCCTGGTGTACAGTAAGTGCCGCTGCGGAACTATGTGGAGCGGGCAACCAAGGGTTAAAAAGGGTACAATTCCAGAAGTGCACTAACGAACTTTGGACTGGCGAGGCGCATGCGCGTGCCGGCGGTCGCGCTCCTTGGACGAGCGCTGCGCCAGCGACGGAAGTCCCAGCCGGGAAGCCAGCGAGGTCGGTTCCGCCCGGCTCTAACATGGCGGCGCCCTTTGTCTGCTGTGAAGCGCTGTCCCTGGCCTTCTCGCGGCCGTGATGCACCTCCATCTGTGGTGGAGTTCGGGACATGGCAGGTGAGGCTGGGACGGCGCCGGCGACCCGGGAGTCCCGGGAGGCGGGACGGAGGCGGCAGGAGCCGGGGCCGCGGGACGCCGGCCCGGACGGTTGTGTGGGGGAGGGGAGGCCCGGGCGGAGGGTGCCGCGGGGCTGGGAGCGGCAGGAGCGTCCGGGACCGGTGGCCATGCTCCCGCGCGGCCGATGGGGCGCGAGTCGCCTCCCGGGCTGGGTGACACCGCGGCTGGTGGCATCTCCGCCTCTGCCGCCGGGCTGTCACCGCCCCGTGACCCCGCGCGCCGGCCGCGGCGGGTGGGCGTGCTGCGACCGCGTGGGGGTGAAGTGCGGGGCGGCGCGGGGCTGACGGGGGCGACCTGGATGTGTCTTGGACCAGAAGCCGCACTGACGCCCTGTAACAGACGGTTCATTCATTCACTCACCGGTCCCTCCATCCCGTTTCCCTGGTTCTCCCCGCCCCTGAAAGATCTGAGGACAGAGCGAGAGACGCCGGCTGACTGGGTCCCCGAGTGCGACTAGGGTTCTCAGCTCCAAGCGGAGACTCTCTCTACCTCCGTTTCCCCATCCTTAAAGCAGGGGTTGTAATAAAACCTGCCTTCTAAGATGTGTGATGGGTTACGTGGTGTGTTGTCCGGGGCCTAGCATGCTTACAGTTAGAGCGCGAATGTGTGGAAAGTCCCTTGCTGTTGTTAAGTGTCATCACCGACATCACCATTCAGAGCTCAGACGCACGTGGGAGAGAGAAACAGGCTTTTCAAATGTCACCGCGCTGCAGGAAGGGAGCCTAACTCGGGGACACCTTAAACAGTGTAGGTAAATCCAGGGAGTTCCAGTGTCCTAGAAAACTGAGCCTAAAGGGTCCTTGGGGGAGTGAAGCAGCGTTTCCCCCCCCCCCCCACCCCCCAGACAGGGTTTCTCTGTGTAGTCCTGGCTGTCCTGGAACTCACTCTGTAGACCAGGCTGGCCTGAAACTCAGAAATCCGCCTGCCTCTGCCTCCCACGTGCTCGGATTAAAGGCGTGCGCCACCGCCCGGCAAGGCAGCGTATTCTTACTTGAAGGTGTCTGTGAGCATGTTCAACTCCTCTTCCTCCATCAGAGGTGGGTGGTAAGGTCAGCAGGCTCAGCGTAGGTCTTTTGGGGATGTTGCGAACCTAGTTCAGTACTTTAAATTTTAAGTTGATGGGAAGGCATTTAAGCCAGTTCGTGGACTAGAAAGATCACAGGTTGAGACAGGTTGAAGAGACATAAAGGAGTGAGCCTGAAATCAGTTAAAAGAGATTGCTAGACCCTGGGTGGTGGTGGTGAACTTCTCTAGTCCCAACATTTGGGAGGCAGAGACAGGTGGGTCTCTGAGTTCGAGGCCAGCTTGTGCTACAGAGAAAGTTCCAGGGCAGCCAGAGAGAGAGAGAGAGAGAGAGAGAGAGAGAGAGAGAGAGAGAGAGA
>JANHMN010000004.1:11374499-11472823 GCA_030674055.1 Rhabdomys pumilio | reverse complement strand
AGAGAGAGAGAGAGAGAGAGAGAGAGAGAGAGAGAGAGAGAGAGAGAGAGAGAGAGAGAGAGAGTTAGATTAGGTGTAAGGGTGGCCTTGAGTAATTTTAGATTAGATGCAGAGTGGGTGGAGATAATTTTGGAGGTAGAATTGGTAAAACTTGGTGCTAACTTCAGTGAGGAGCCACAGAGTCATCAGGTTTGACCTATTTCTTCTTCACACTGTAGAGTGTTTTCAGATCAGAGGATAACTTGATTGGGTTCTCATCTTCTACCATGTTGGGTCGGGGTCTCTGTCCTTCCTGCTGGCTAGCTTCCTGCATCCACTTGATTCTCCACCATCTGCCTGGCAGCTCACCCTGGGGTAGCTGAGATCACAGATGTGCCTCACTGCATTGTGGGTTTTGGGGAATAAAACTCAGGCTGTCAGACTTGTACAACAAGCCAGGCACTCTTACCTGTTAAGCCAGGTCCTGGCACTGTCCCCTGTACTTTACTGATGGATGTTGGTAGGAAGCAGGACAGGGAACACGTTGAATAAGAGGAAAGATTTAGTACTCCCCCTCCCCCAAGACAGGGTGTGGTCTGTCTGTCCTCCATCTTGGTTTGTAGACCAGGCTGGCTTTGAAGTTACAGAGATCCACCTGCCTGAGCCTCACAAGTGCTGGGATTAAAGGCATGCCACCACACCCAGTGGGAAAGATTTGGCTTTAAATGGGTTGGGAATGTGTGCCTGAGAAACTGAAGCCTGAGGTGGTTGGCGTATGTCTAGAATCCCAGAACTAGGGAATTGTGGGTATTCACTATATAACCAGAGCTGTATTGCAAGCTCCAGGCCAGCCTGAGCTATATAGTGTGAGGCCCTGCCTCAAAAAACCAAATCCCCACCACAAACACTGAAGTGAAGCTCTCTGGTGGTTAGCGTATGGCTGGCATCCAGCAGAGGTCACCTGGGTCAGGGTATGTATTGGGGTATCAGTGTGGTGGGCATCTCAGGAAAGTCAATGCTGCACTGAACTGTGTGCAAGATCGTCAGCTGGGCAGCGCTGTCCCAGGAAGGGGTTCCTGAGAGGAGCCAGGGTTCTGATTGTTCTTGTTCCCTAGGCCAGGCGTACAGTCTGTTGTACAGCAGGAAGGACTCATTTCCCATCCACTTAGCACTTAGAGGTGCTAAGCTCTGCACGTGTCTGATTGATGGATGAGAGGGAGGCTGAGCAGCCCCTCACGGTCTCACAGGGCTTCTTTTCTGGTATCCTTGATTCAGGTGATGAACTGGAGGAGGGGAGCCGAGCTGGAGTTCCTACAGGCACGTGGTCTGAGAAGAGAGCCCCCGGCCCTTTGGAGATCTGAGGTATGTCTGTCTGTAACACGGAAGGCCTTGCTGCTGTAACTTTAATACAGTTAGGTGTGCTGGTGCACACCTTTGGTCCTCTAGCACTTGGAGATTCGGAGACAGATGGATCTCTGAGCTCAAGGCCAGCTTGGTGTACAAAGCCGGTCCAGGACAGTCAGGGCTGGTTACATGGCTTCACTGAGAAACCCTGTCTTGAAAAATGAAAACAGCCTGGTGGTGGAGGCACACGCCTTTAATCCGAGCACGTGGGAGGCAGAGGCAGGAGGATTTCTGAGTTCGAGGCCAGCCTGGTCTACAGAGTGAGTTCCAGGACAGCCAGGGCTACACAGAGAAACCCTGTCTCAAAAAACCAAAAAAAAAAAAAAAAAAAAAAAAAAAAAAAAAAAAAGAAAGAAAGAAAAGAAAAATAAAAACACCCCTCAAAATACAAAAAGCAAAAAACCAAAGCAAACCAAGAAAAATCCTTGTAATAGTTTTATTGTGAAATTGTTGATGAAAACCTTGCTTTGTTTTTTGAATAGAGTCTAAAGGGTACTTGTTCTGTCACCCAGGCTGGCTTTGAACTCAGAGTGGTCCTCCTGCTTCTGCTTTCTGAGGATTATGGCTTGATCTACTTTTTTTTTTTCCCCTTTGAGACAGTGTCTCTATCCCTGGTATCCTGGAGGATGCTATGTAGCCCTGGCTGACTTCACAGCCACAGATCTATTGGTGCTTCCCAGGTGCTGGAATTAGTGTGACCACACCCAGTTTAATCTTATTTTAATTACGTGAAATCTAAACGTGTCCTACAGGGCAGAGGTGTGGCTCTGTGGCAGTGCTAGCCTGTTGAAGGCCCTGGGTACAAGTCTCCAGTGCTGCCAGTGAATGAGGAAAATGTTCGAAGGAAGCAGCGGAGATATGGTGGCTAAAATAAAGAGCTGTTTTTCTTCATCCTCAACAGCCTAGAAATACGCCTTCTAGAGCTTGCTGAGTAATCCACTGCCAGTGAGTTGCTACGAGATTTCTTTGACCAAGTGGTTTTGCTTAAGCACAGGCATCCATCTAACGGCCCAAGCTGGCTCTTTATGGTCCCGCCATCATAGACGAACTTTATCTCAAAAAGGGAGAGGGAGCGGGAGTTCAGGCTCACCTGTAAGCTTCTGATGCCATGCTAATGTGGCATGGAGGACCAGCTGTGAGAACCTGGTCCCAGAGTGACAGGGTCTGGAGTGCGGGATCTGGCCAGTGAGGGGCTGAGTGAGCTGGTGTGTTCCCAGGCCACGGAGCATGGGGAAGGTTTGTGGTGCCGGAGTGTCCAGGCTTGTCCACGACAGATGTGTGCTCTCAGACACTGCCCGGTGCCCGGTGTGATTGGTTTCCAAAAGCAGGGCACTTCTAGTCATGGACAGAAGAGGGGATCTGCCCGATGTCAGAGGGCTGGGCTGAGGCCATGAAAGTTTAGACTGAATTAGTGCTAAATGTCTAGGGGCCCATTGTGTCATGGTCAAGACACAGTTTCCCCATCTGTAAGTAGGGCTAAAACCCTTCTGTCCTGGGGGTGTTTTGAGAACTGTATGGGATCTACAGGCTGTGCTGTGACTACTTACCAGGTGTCTGTTGCCTCCTTCTGCAAGGTGCAGGGTGACTCAATCCTCAAACGCCAGTCAGGATTTAAGGAGGGAGCCAGACAGCAGCAAGGCTGGCTGTTGTCCCTCCCCTAGGCAGACTTGGCTGAGTGGCACCTGGAGAGTTGGGACTGTGCTGTGCCTCTCTGTTTTTCCCAGGAGTCCTCAGCTCTTTTTTATTTATTTATTTTTTTTTGGTTTTTCGAGACAGGGTTTCTCTGTGTAGCCCTGGCTGTCCTGGAACTCACTAGGTAGACCAGGCTGGCCTCGAACTCAGAAATCCGCCTGCCCCTGCCTCCCAAGTGCTGGGATTAAAGGCGTGCGCCACCGCCCGGCCAGTCCCCAGCTCTCTAATCAACGTTGTTAGTCTCTGGACTTTGGAGAGCATACCATATCCTGAAAAGTCTGTTGCTGGGTTTCTTAAGGAGAGGGTTTTTGGCTTAATTACTTCCATCTTCAAGGTTGTCTTAAATTCCCTTACCTTTGATTTCCTGGTGCTTTTAACCCAGAAGCTTGGAGGCAGAGGCAAGCTGATGTCTTATGAGTTTGAGGCCAGCCTGGTTTTCATAGTGAAGGAAGGAAGCAGAGGTCAGAATGAGAAGTGCTCCTCATGTCTGCACAGCCCTGAAACCTGAGGCTCAGCTGGAGGAATGGAGCTGAGGCAGGTGCAGGCCAGGAGGCAGGCCGGTGCCTCATGGTCGCACACACCTGAAGGATCTGGCAGTAGACTTGGTGCCCGGCACCCATGCCTCACCCACACTCACAGTCACCCTCCTGCCCCTAATAGGAACCTCTGTCACAGATGCGACATCCCACCCAGCTCAGAGACCAGAGCTTGACGAGGGCAGCACAGCACTGTCTCAGCCAGGGCTGAGGGCCTCCTGCACTCTGGAGCTTGCTGAGTCAGTGAGCTGCCCTTCATGCTTCAGAAGGTTGTTTTAGTTCTAGGGCCTGGGGCACTGGAGATGGGACTACATGGCTAATTTGATACATTTTAAAACTCAGTATGATGTTGTTTTCAACTCAGGTGTTTTGTTTGTTTGTTTTTAAGTCAGGGTAGCTCAGTAGCCCAGGTTTGCCCCAGACTCTCTGTAGCTCAGGCTGGCCTCAAAGGCATGGTAATCCTGCCTGCTTCTGGCTTCCTAGTGGTAGGGGTGCCCACATTGTTGCTGGTGTTGCTGCGCTGTCCTTTGGCTGTGGGCAGTGCCCCTGCGTCCTCCCCTCCCACAGCTGCTCTTCCCTCTCTAATGTCTCACTTTCTAATTTGCATTTTCTCGATTCTTATCTTAGTGCAGCAGGAGCCGCCCTTACATCCACTCTCCTCCAGCCTTTCTGAAACATCTGTTTACATTTTGTGTCCACTGCTCTTTTGCTTGTCTTTTTAAAAGGTTTCTAAACGTCACTGCCAGGTCCTCAGGATGAGCTATCTTGCCAGCCCAGTTTGGTTTCTTGATACGTTTTGTGGACACTAGCCCCGCTCTTCCCAGCTGACCAGGTGCTCTTCCTGGGCCACAGAGCCTGTCTGTGGATATTGTGTTGTTTATCTTGGACACTAGCCCTTTGCTATTTAGACATGGAAATGCACTCGTGATTTTTAGCTGGTTTTCATTGGGATGCATGCCTTCCACCTCCATGACAAAAAGAAATTCTTTGTTTCTTTAGATTTTTAAATTTTCTGTATGGGTGTTTTGCAAGCATGTGTATCTGTACCACATGCATGCCTGGTGACCCACAGAGGTCAAAGAGCATCGGGTCCCTGGAGCTGGAGTTACAGGTGGCTGTGAACCACCATGTGGGTGCTGGGAACCAAACTTAGGACCTGTGCAGGAGATTCTATCCACTGAGCGATTTTTTCCAACTGGAAAAAAATTCTCGGTCTTCATATAATTCATCAGTTCTTTGGTGCCAGCACCTTCTGCTTAGGTAAGAGAGTTTCCTAGTGGATGTGGTACCTTCTGCAATCTCAGTCCTGAACACTTAGGGGCTGAGGAGAGAGAGATCTTCCAGACCCCCTGAGGTCTTGAATAAGACCTTTTGAGGGTGGAGTGATTGCCTCTTTATTTAGTTTTGTTTCCGTAGACGTAGTACTTTCCTTTTTTTTTTTTTTTTTTCTTCGAGACAGGGTTTCTCTGTGTAGTCCTGGCTGTCCTGGAACTCACTCTGTAGACCAGGCTGGCCTCGAACTCAGAAATCCACCTGCCTCTGCCTCCCAAGTGCTGGGATTAAAGGTGTGTGCCACCACCGCCCGGCCGAAGTCTGTTCGTGTGCCTGCTCCTTCCTGCCTTCCTTTTTTTTTTTTTTTTTTTTGCTTTTTGTTTTTTGAAATGTGGTTTCTCTGTGTAGCCCTGGATGTCCTGGAACTCCCATTGTAGGCCAGGCTGACCTCAAACTTAGAGAGATCCCCCTGCCTCTGCCTCCCAAATGCTGGGCTGAAAGGTGTGCTTGGCCTCACAGCTGCATGCAGCTGTTACAGGCGTGTGCCCTCACCCCTGGTGGGCCGTGCTGCTTAATTGTTTTTTATTTATTTTATGTGTGTGGGTGTTTTCCCTGCATGTATGGCTGGGCACCATGTGTGTTCAGTGCCTATAGAGATCAGAAGGCATTGGATTAAAGTTACAGTGCTGTAAGCTGCCATATCGCTGCTGGTAATTGAACCCGGGTATTCCACAAGAGGGATAAGTGCTTGTAAGCCCTGAGCCATCTCTCCAGGCCCTTGTTGGTTTTGGTATTTCTGAGACAGTTTCTCTGTATAGCCCTAGAATTCACTCTATAGAGCAGGCTGGTGTACAGGAATCTGCCTGCCTCCTGAGTACTGGGATTAAAGGCGCCACCACTCTGGCTCCTGGAGTTTGTTTTTTGAGGCAGGATTTTGCTGCAGAGACCAGACTGTCCTTGAAGTTGGTCCTCTTGCCTCAGCGACCTAAGCACTGACATTGCGTGTGTAGATCACCGTGGCCTGGGACAGTTGGAAATGCTAAGACAATACTAACACAGTCTGCTGAGTGCCAGCTCCTCAGTCTGTCCTCACTGTGGCTTCTGTCCTACTTCATGCCTGTCGCTCGGAGTCACCTGGCACGCTCATGAATGGACTTGACCCCTTAACATTTATTAAATCTCAACCCTAGAAGGGACCTTAGCACTCAGTCCTGTGTGGAAGGAAAGCCCAGGAGAGGTCAGCACATGAAGAAGGCATGTCACACTGAGGGCCACCAAGTTTACTCCACTCTTGTTTCTTTGGAGACAGGTTGGATGGTCTGACCTGGCCTTGCGCCCCTGACTGTCCAGCCTTCACCGCCATGTGCTGAGAGTGCAGTGGGAGGCACACGGGTCAGCACTGACTTCTGTCTCTTGGAGACTTTGAATGTGTCTTAGCACATGTTAGTTAAATAGAGCCAGTTCTCCTGCACCTCATACATGGACACATTGTACCTGGTTATGTTTCCCTCCCACTCGGCCCTCCTCTCCCACCTTCCCTCCTTCCTAGCTAGTCCTTACTTTTTTTTTTTGGTGTTTTGAGACAGGGTTTCTCTGTGTAGTCTTGGCTGTCCTGGAACTCACTCTGTAGACCAGGCTGGCCTGGAACTCAGAACTCAGAAATCCTCCTGCCTCTGCCTCCCAAGTGCTGGGATTAAAGGCGTGCACCACCACCGCCTGGCTAGTCCTTACTTTCATTTCCCCCCCCATCCTCTCCCCCTCCCCTTTCATGCAACCTGTTTCTCTCTCTCCCCTCTTCTTTAACCCAGTGATTTTAATTAAGGTTGCTTACAGGAACATGGCTGAGGAGCTGTTTACAGGAGCACGGACATCTTTCTTTCCCCTAGGAACCATTATGATCCTCAGAGGTGTGGCACCTCACGGCCCTCCTCTCTCTGTCACAGGATGTTGATGGGTCCAGTGATCACAGCTCTGTGAACACAGGAGACCAGGGCTGTGCTATGGTCACAGCTCTCACCCTCCTCAGGCTCCTACATCTCTTCTGTCCCCCCTCCCCCCAAAGGGTGATACAGCTACCCCAGTTATGGGTGACTGACTTTCCTCACTTGGACAAATTATGAGTAGCTGGTGGCTGCTGCCCACTCCCAAAGAAACTTCTCTGACGGCAGCACTGATCTCTGAGCAGTGACATAAGTATTTAGAAGGAAATTTGGTGGCCATGACTAATCCACTTAGTAAGGCAGTAGCAGCAGCAGCAGCGGCTTCCCTCCGGTCTCTCCAGCCACAAGCTTCTAACCAGGTTTATAGTAGCAAACATGAGTTCCCCTCTGTGAAGCGTCTCAAGTCATTTAGGAAGTTGGTTCCCGTAACAGATGCCCCACTGTGACGCAGTGGGCACTTCTTGCTGGCACTGAGCACGAGCACGAGCACGGCTGGTGCTGACTGCTCTCCCTCAGTAGTCTCATGGCACCTTCTGACACCAGGAGGGCTAGCCAGCGCCGAGGATGCTTCTCTCTCACATCCAGTCTGATTTTTCCTGTCCTACAGTCAGAGCATGTGTGAGCTTCAGTAGCATCATACCATGTACTTGGCAGGGCAGTCACAAGTTTTGTGTGTGTGTGTGTGTGTGTGTGTGTGTGTGTGTGTGTGTGTGTGTGAGAGAGAGAGAGAGAGAGAGAGAGAGAGAGAGAGGAAGGATACCATTCAGCTCTATAGGAAAATAGAATCATGGAGTAGAATACAGGCATTCCTTTCTCTGTGGAATGGCCATTTCACAGTGAAGCCTATATTGACAAGTCATGTGTCTTTAGGAAGGAAGTGATGGCGTTCTGTTAAGTCTCAAGCCCTGGGGCCTCAAGTTGCATCTGGTAGAAGAGGTGAGCCCCGCCCAGAGTGGTGGGCTCCTCCCTGGTGTCTGGCTTTGTCGCTTCTCCTGCCTGGTTTTATGTATTGTAGTACCATCATGCTGGAGTGCATCCGCAGCTCTAGGAAGTGGAAGCCTCCATTGTTATCCCCAGTTTACAGAGAAGGATGGAGGTCGGAGACGTGTGCACTGCTGCCCAAGGACCAGCTCTGCTTAGTGACGAGCCCTGAGCTGTGGCTGAGCCAAGGAGCTGTGGCCCCGGCAAAGGCAGGCAGGCCCCTTTCACAATATCAGGGTTTCATCTGTGCCTGATGCTCAGGGTCTGTTGCTCTAGGGGGACCCTCTTCAGGGATTTCTGCTCCCAGAATCTTCCTGAGAAACACATTCTTTGTGAAAAATTTTGTAATTTTCCATTTCCCATATGAAATGATTTTTTTTGTATTGAGAAATTTTTAGTCACCGGGTCTTACGGAAAGTAGGAAATGGTTTTTGTTGTTTTTTTGACACGGAGCCTCAGAGGATAGCCCAGGCTGGCCTTGAACTAGCAGCAGTCCTCTGCACTGTGCCTTCTGATGCTCAGAGTTTACAGGGGTATTCTACAACAGCCTTGTGGTACCAACCCCGAGTGTTGGTGCACACCCTTAAACCTTAAAGGTTTGATGATGGGAAAGCTCTCTGAGGAGTTCCCAACCCAATACACCCCTTCCTCTGTAGCTTCCTCTGTTTTAATTTTTAAGGATATTGTGAGTGGTAAACAAAGGTTTCGGGCAACAGCTGTCACCAGGAGCTCCTTTTGAGAGGGCTGCCTTCACCATTTTCTTTTTCTCACGTGCCCTGCAGGATGGGAGTGTCCCTCCAGAGTGATTCAGTCATGTTGTGACTCAGCACTGAGTGCTCAGAGCTGTGCTGAGTGTCAGGGGCCTTGAGCCCCTCAAGGGAGAAGTGCTTCCCTGTTCTGTGGTATTTTGTGGTGGGCCAGAGACTGAACACTTCCAGTGTCAGCAGGGGGATGTTAACAGTTTTTCAGCTTCAGTGATGCAATTGAGAATTAAATTTTGTCATGTCAGCTTTAATTAGAAGGCGGGGCCTCTTGTAGCCTAGGCTTGCCTCAGACTCTAGCTGAGGATTTTGGGAGTGTGGCGACACTTGGGGTTTGTGCATTGCTGGGGATTGAACCCAGAGCTCTGTGTATGTTGCAGAAGCCCTCTGCCAGCTGACCGAGGCAGCTCCAGCCATCAGTGGTGAGCTTCTGGTCTGCTGGCTGTTCTTGGACTGTGGAGGATAAGCTGCCCCTGCTGAGGCTGTCACAGCCCAGTTTGTCCCTGCATGTTCATTGCCTGTCACTCTTCCCTCATTCTTTCCTTTTTTTAAAAAAAAAAATCACATTTGTGTATTTATGCTATGTGTGTGTGTGTGCGCGCATGTGTGCGTGCATGCGTGTGCATGTACATGAGGGGTTTAGAGGATAATTGGCAGGAGTTGATTCTGTCAGACCATGTGAATTGTGGGAGTGAAACTCAGGTCATCAGCTGGCAGAAGTGCCCTTAGCCCCCAAGCTATATGCTGGCCTGTTGTTTATCCACTGTCTCCTCCTTTAGTACTGTCTTCTTGTCTGTAGTTGGTCTGAAGTTTGTGACTTTCCATGGGCTCTTGTTTGTCCTCATCTCAGGGATGGTGTCACCATGCCAGCTTCTTATGGTAGAACTTGTGTGCACTCCTCTGCCTCCCACTTCTCCCTCCACAGCCCACTTCCGCTGCAAAAGCGAATCACGTCAGCTCCACCATACGCTGTTGTATGTGTTTTCAAGACAGGGTTTCTCTGTGTAGCCCTGATTAGTCCTGGAACTCACTCTGTAGATCAGGCTGGCCTCGAACTCAGAACTCAAGAAATAGCCCTTGACAAAACAGGTACCCTTGCCCCATTCATTGAGCTAGGGTATACTTTCTCTGAGTAGGACCAAATAGTTTAATAAAACGTTGTTGGCTCAGGTTCCCTTAGTATAATGGGAGAGTTGTTCGCCAGCCGGGGAAGTACTTTGTACTTGATAGAGTGTGAGGCAGGAATACAGGGATCACAGGTGTAGAGATTTGTCTCTAAAAAGTACCACCTCCTCAGCCAAAATGTCGGAGAGAGAGGAGGCTTCATCCCTTTCTTCCTTTCCCTGGCTGGTCGGATGGCCCATATTGGCATCCATCCTGGTGTCGTGGATTCCTGTGGAAAAAAGACAAGCATATCCTTGCCCTTGTGTCAACAAGGGAGCAGGTGACTGCCATTATGATGTTAGGGGATCTCTACACTGTACCAATGGTCTCTGCCTCCTAAGTGCTAGGATTACAGACATGGGCCGTTACCCTGCGCCCCCACATATGCTCTTAATTGAAGCACTGCTCTCAGCCGAGACCACTGAGTCTGTGGCCCTATCTGCAGTGGCTGCTGGCCTTCCAGCTTCTCTGCTGTCTCTTAGCTGCTAAGTGGCCCCTTCAGAATGTTGCCATTCAGTTTTCAGTTCTCCCAAGGCTTTTTAAAAAGTGTTTAAAAGAATCATGGGTGTAGCTTATTGGGCAAATGCTTACCCTGCACGAAACTTTAAAAAAAAGGCATTGCCATCTGCCCGTGGCTCCATAGTGGCTCCTGGGGCCTGGGTTTGCAGTGGCACACCTTCCTCTTGCACCTTCTTCCAGGTCTTTGTTTAAATTCTCCCTCCTCTGAGAGGCCCTCCTCACTCCCTCTGACTCTCAGGCAGTTCTACCGGCACTGATAGCTGTGTCATGTGGTATCAGTGGTTAACCTTGGTCGGGAGGCTCAAAGCTATAGTGCTTCACCTCAGGTGAGTACAGAGAGGAGCATGAAGCCACCTGCTCTTTTCTCTGTGCCTAGTCTGCTTTATTATGAGCTGCGGGGTCACCAGGTGATAACTACAGGTGCTAGGTAGCTGGCCCATCTAGGTTCATGGAGTTGTTTCTCCAATGCTTCTGTTGCTCTGAGTGTGGTCTGCATTGCTATAACAGAGTACCTTGGGCTGGGCAAATTAAACAGGTGTGTTTCTTGTAGTTTTAGAGGTTGGGACAAATAATATCAGGATGCTGGTTTCTCTGCTTGTGAGATGGGAAGACTAGGAGGCCAAGGTCATCCTTGGCTCCATCACAAGTTCAAAGCTAGCCTGAACTCATGTGACTGTATCTCAAGAAACAAAAGTTAACCAAAGGGGCCAGCATCTGCTCTGGATCTTCCTTCTGCTCCCTCTTGATGGCTATTGAGGACAGGTGAGAACCCCCAGTAGACAGCCTGCCCTGAGGTGTACAACTGCAGTCCCAGCACTTGGGAGGTGCAGGAGAGCAGTGGGTTCAGTCTATGCTGCACAGTCTGAGGCTGTGTTGGCTCAAGAAAGAAAAGGAATTTGCTTTTTATAATTACAAAAAAGACTATGGATTCAGGACTGGTAAAATGTTTACATTAGGTCAGGGCAGCACTGTCAGTAGAGGGTGAAGTGTCGGAAGCTGGGTGTCCAAGCAGGCCTGGAAGTTTCTATAAAGATCTGTATGCTTAGACGGGGGCACTGGGAACAGCTCAGGGGTCAGGCTCTTAGAGCCCTGGGTTTGATGCTAGCACTGTCTCCCCTCATTCACTGAAGAAGGATTATCTTTCTAGATTCTCTCTCTCTCTCTCTCTCTCTCTCTCTCTCTCTCTCTCTCTCTCTTTCTGTGTGTGTGTGTGTGTGTACATTTGTATATTGAGAAAACCTGCTAAAAATGGAAGAAACAGTCTCAAAATGAGGCAAGTATTTGCTGGACAGAGAGCACTGTGGTAGCAGGCAGGGAGCACTGTGGTAGCAGGCAGGATGCTGATAGTTACTTCTCTGCCAGGTTATACATGAAGAGACAGGTTGGGAGTGGGGTTGGGTGCATAGTTTTCAGTCTCCCAGGGTGGCCTTTGTGAACTTCTGTTTCCTTGGCCTGAGCGTATATATGTCTTGTCTTTCTGGATCATCAGGAAAGGTGAGCTGCACTTGGTGGTGACCTCTCTGTGTGGAAGCTGGAACTGGCCAGTCCGTTGGGGAGCAAAAGCTCGGTGTGTACTTGGGAGGATGCTTTCTGTCCAATGACGTGGCCCCGCCCCTCATGCTAGTCGGGGCTTGCACTGCCGTGGATCCTGTGTCAGTGTTTGACAGGCTGTGTGGCTTTGGGGGGAGCTGTGCTGGTCAGTCATTCTGGTGCTTCATTCAGGCAGTTGGCCTCATATACTAGGTGGTCTCGGGTTGTAACAGTTTAGTCAGTCTGTGTAAAATGCCTGTCAGCAGAGAGTGTCCACCCCTCTGTGCTCTGTTTAGCATGCCCTCCCCATGTCTCACCACCACCACTGGGATTGTGTTACAGGCATTTCCCAGATCATGTTTAGAAGGGATGGTGGGTTATGATTGGTGGGTCTAGTCACCCAGAGTGCCCACGTAAAAGGATGCAGGGACCATGTGATTTGGGACCTTAAAAAGAGTAACTTAGAATATGTCTCTCTGTTCTGCTAGGTGATAAGGGAGGTTCCCCCCCACCCCCCCCACCCGTTTATTTGACTATTTGAGTTGATAGAATTAACCTTGTGAAGAATGCATGAGCCCCTGCTCCACTGGAGACGCTCTGGCCCCTTGGCAGCCAGGGAAGACTCTGGATTCAGGTCTGGAAAAATTATCCCTAGTCCTTGCAGCTCTGAGACAGCAACAGGAAAGCTGGTGCCCAGAGTGGCTGTGTGCTTAGTGTGCAGGTGAGCAGGGTGTGGTGTTCTGGCTCTGTGACTGGTCAGGCTGCACAACTCAGTAAATGCTGTTTCTTCTTTGTCAGAGGACTTGTCGAGCTGAGCAGAGTGGATCTTAGCTCCAGAGCGGTTTGAACTGAGGAGTGTGTCTCTCCAGCCCGTATGTGCCTCTGCCAAGCTAATGGCCCCACTGGCGCTCACGGTCCTGGCCCTTCCCCGGGGTCTTAAGAAACAGTTGAGAGGGGTCTTTGTCGTGGACCTTGTGCTGTGCCTGGTGCTTATGCTTTGTTTTTTGTTTATTTAAAACCTTGAACTTGCTGGGTGTGATGGTAAATGCTTTTGATCTAGCACTTGGGAGGCAAAGGCAGGCCTGCAGATCTCTGAGCTCTAAGCTAGTCAGGGCTATACAGTGAGACCCCATCTCAAAAAAAGAAAGAAAGAGAGAAAGAAAGAGAGAATGAAAGAAAAGAAGAGAAAACCAACTCCTGATGCCCACTGATGGGGTCCCATGAGGCCCAGGGAGCAGACAGGCATACAGTTGGCTCCCAGGGCTCTAAGAAGTAGCTGCCTCTGATGCCCCACTCCGAGTCGGAGTGCTTTGCCTTAGCATCTGGGCTGCAGGACACAGGGAAAGTGAGGAGAGGATTGTGGTGGACCAAGAATAAGCGAGCATCCCGGACAAAAGAAGGAGGCTGGGGCTCCACTAAGACTGTTGGCCTCCATGTGTGCACTAGACAGTCACTCAGGATCTAGCAAACCAAACATGGGATGTTGGCTCCCTGTCTCCACTCAGGAGGTAGCTCACTGGCTGTGGAGATGGTGACAAGGACTCCAGACTGCCCACAGCTTTTCTACCTCAGAAGCCAGCACTAGGAGCACTCTGGCGTGGGGTGTCCACACCCGCTTTGTGCCTTGGTGTGTGCATCCTTCAGCTCCTAGGCACTCCAGAAAGGGCACTTAACCCTAGGCCTGGGCATTTATCTCTCAGTGTTTTATCCGTCTCACCCGTTCAGATCACAGTGTGAGTTTGCTTTTTCTGGTTCCAGTGCAATGTTCTCAACCTGTGGGTCACGACCTCTAAGGCCTAATGACTCTTACACAGGGGTCGCTTAAAACAATTGGAAAACAGATACTTGCATCAGGAGTCACAACAGCAAGAAAATGACAGTTATGAAGAGGTAGCGTCGAGCATAAGGTAGTTGGGGTTAGCACAACATAAGGAACTGTGTTAAGGAGTGGGCATCAGGAAGGTGGCGGGCCACTGGCTTAGAGAGGGTGCCCAGCACTTGATTCAGGCTGACTCCTAGTTACAGTGTCCCTGCTTGGATCTGAGAGAACAGGGCTTGGTCTCCAGTTTGAACTTGCAGTTGTCTTGATACCACTGCCACACTCCGTTAGGTACTTTCCTTAGATCAGCATGTACGTATCCCTGCATTTTCTTGTTGTTTGAGACAGTGACTCTGGAGCCGGGCGGTAGTGGCGCAAGCCTTTAATCCCAGCACTTGGGAGGCAGAGGCAGGCAGATTTCTGAGTTCGAGGCCAGCCTGGTCTACAGAGTGAGTTCCAGGACAGCCAGGGCTACACAGAGAAACCCTGTCTCGAAAAACCAAAAAAAAAAAAAAAGACAGTGACTCTGGCAGGCTTGGAACTCATCATCCTCCTGCATCAGCTTCCTAAGTGCTGAGATTGCAGGTACATACTCAGAAGTTTCCAGAAACCAGAGTGGTAAATGTGCCTGTGCTAGTGTGAGGGGAATGACTTCTGTCGGCTATCCTCAGTCATTGCGGCTCTAGGCTCCAGGCCAAAGACAGTCTGGGATGGTGACATCAGGCGGCCAGTGCTGCTGCATCGGGGCACAGTGCCCCAAAGTCACTCTCCTGCTCAGGGGCAGCCTGGTTCTGGAGTGGCTGACTGTCACTTGTGTTTGGATCCAACGCTGTAGCCTGCTCTATGCACTTTGGCCTCACACAGAACCAGGATTTACTTTGAAATGTTCCGAAGCAAGTTTTTCCTATGAAGAAAACCCCATTTGTTTTCCTAGAAGATGGCTGATCTTGAGAAGATTCTGCAGTGGGGCTGGGCTGGCAGGGGCTGCTTGAGTATTTATGTCATCTCTGTATAGTTGATAACTGAAGACTAGCCCGGGACCATCACTAAGCCCTTGGGACAGCTGTGGGATTTCCCAGCATTAAGGGAGGCCCTTAACACCATAGCCAACCCAGGCAGCTCTTGGCTCGGGATGGAGACTCACCACTTGGATGTTTCTGGAGACACCAGATTTAACCCACACGTCTTGTAGTGCCGTGAGCTTCAGATGGGGGGGAGGAGCTGAGCCAGGGTGTGGTGGGAAAGGCTGAGAAGGAGAGAGACAGAGTAAGGTCCCCACCCTAAATAACTAATGAACGCAGCCACTGTGTGCATAGGGAACTTCCCAGAGCCTGTGGGAGCCGTGGAGAGGGAGCTCTGCTGCTGGGATGGAAGGGCCATCCTCATGCACTTAGAGCCTTTTAGGCTAATAGTGTATGTGTTCCTGTTCGTGGTCAGCTGTTCTGTGAGACAGACCGCACAATCACTTTGCTTCATTTCTTTGCTGTTTGACTCCTTAGCTCATTACCTAGTGTATATTCTACTGTGGGGGCAAGATATGGGCTTCCTCTTGATACTTCCTGCTGTAGGGACTTGACTTGTTGAGTAAGCTTTGGGAGCGACTGGGCTGCTTTGGCTTGCAGTGTTTGGAGTCATCTGCCCTTTCATGGTAGAAAAGCCTCTCCCGTGTTTAATTCTGTCTCTGTGAGTCTTACCTGGGCTTGCTCGACAGTTGGCAGTGAGTTGAGCTGGCATCCTTTCTCAGTGCTGACAGAAGGTTCTGGCTTTCTGCAGCCATGGATTTCCCCCAGCACAGCCAGCGTGTCTTGGAGCAGCTGAACCAGCAGCGTCAGCTGGGCCTCCTCTGTGACTGCACCTTTGTGGTGGACGGTGTTGACTTCAAGGCTCACAAGGCGGTGCTGGCAGCTTGCAGTGAATACTTCAAGATGCTCTTTGTGGATCAGAAGGATGTGGTGCACCTGGACATCAGTAACGCGGCAGGTACCTTATGGGGCTAGGGCCTCATCACGCAAGGCCCTTCTAGGGCAATGCCAGCAAGCCATGTCCCACCTGTGTTTGAACTCTGACCCTGTAGGTACCAAGTTCCTCCCGCCTTTCACAGATGCTTCTGACTAGACATGAAGTGGGCAGGGGGTTGGGAGACAGATTCACCTTATGCTTAGGGCACAGAGAAAATAGGACCAGTCTTGTTAGCAGGGACACAGAGAAGCAGGCCCTAGACCTTCCTGATTCTTCTCTGTGGCCATGTCAGTCCTGGAGCTGACAGCCAGGCTATGTAAAGGATGAGGAGTTAGTTGGGGCACAGGCTTGAGATGGGCCTGGAATTGAAGGGTGGACCAGCCCTATCACCTGTTTTTGAGATATTCAGGTCAAGGTACTCTCCCATTTTATAGATGTGGAAACAGATACACAGAGGTCTATGTCTGAGCATTTGGTAGAGCAGATAGATGATGAGATCATTGTCAGTAGGGAGGGATGTCCAGTCTCCTTGTGTATCTTTTTAGAAGCTGTCCCCAGCCAAGCAGACAGGTGGTGAAGCCTTTGCAAACTTTGATTGCACACTGGTAGGCCCCAAAGTGGGTGTGTGACAGCGTCCTGTCCTTGGCAGGCCTGGGGCAGGTACTGGAGTTCATGTACACTGCTAAGCTGAACCTTAGCCCTGAGAACGTGGATGATGTTCTGGCCGTGGCCAGCTTCCTCCAGATGCAGGATATTATCACGGCCTGCCAAACGCTCAAGTCCTTCGCTGAGCCGGCCAGCACCGCTGGGGAGAGTGCGGACGCCTCAGCTGTGGAAGGTGAGGTCATTGGCCAGCCGCTCCTGAAAAGTGGCTTCTGGAGCCCTTGCCTGACTATGGGTTATCTCACTGGGTCTCAGATTCCTCATCTACCTTTCCCTCGTTGTGCTGTTAAGGTGTGTCTAGCACTTCTGGAAAGGGTCCCTATGCCTGCCCCTTTCTACCTTTGGGCAGCAGAGGGCAGGAGCCACACCTGGGCCACTAGGTGCCCAGAGCTACTGCCTGAGCCTCTTATAGCTGCCCTTCCAGAAGCTCTCTTGGTGACCTCTCAGGGTGTCCTCAGATGCCCATAGACTCCTCTCATGGGTCAGGTGAAGATCATGCCTCTTCCTGTTGAGCAGTGGCTACTGCCTGTGTAAAATCATCTCACTTGTGTTGCCCAGGCTTGGGAAATCAGTATCCTGGGCTGAGGCATTCCCAGAACAAACTAAGTGAAGTACCTAGAAGCTCTGAGGTGGACTCGGGAGCCACCTCATCCTTCTGGTTATTGACACTTGATGAAAAAACGACAAGTCTGTTGTGTTCTGTCTCCAGGAGGAGACAAGAGAGCCAAAGAAGAGAAGGCTGCTGCCACCGTGCTGAGCAGGTTGGACCAAGCAAGAAGCAGTTCGTCCACAGGCCCAGGCAGAGAGCTCAAAGAGGAGCGGGGAGGCCAGGCAGAGAGCGCATCCAGTGGTGAGTTCTGATAGGGGTCTGATGGGCTGGCTCCCTGGAAGGAGGTGATGGACAGCTGGAAGGAGGCCCTGCCCGGCACCTGTGCAGCCTGGGCCCTGGGACAGTAAAGGCCTTGTGGCTGGGAGCTTGGCCACATGCACTCCTGTAAGTTTCTGGCTCACGTCTAGCTCAGACAGTTTGTTCTGCAGGGTTTGTTCCAGCCATGGAAGAGACCTGTTTGGCCTCTGGACAGAGTACCAATCCAGCCTCCCATCCTTCCTCAGGCGCAGAACAGACAGAGAAGGCAGATGCTCCCCGGGAACCTCCACCTGTGGAGCTCAAGCCGGACCCCACGAGCGGCATGGCTGCTGCAGAAGCGGAGGCCTTGTCAGAGAGCTCAGAGCAAGGTGCCCCTCCCCCAGCCAGGGGCTCGTCTCCTGCACCCTCTTAGCTCACCTCTTCTGTGTCTAGATGCTCAGATTCATCCTTCACTTCGTTTTTTCCTCACTCGTGAGCTGTCTTCATTGCACGTCCCCATCCCACGATCACGTTCCTGCTAGTCTGCAAGCGTCCTGCTCAGTCTGGGCACGACTCGTGTGTGCCACGCTGGCCACAGCCTCACAAGGACTTGGGCTGGCTGGAAATGCCCACATGGACTTGTCTGAGGTGGAAATACCAGTGCTACAGATCCTGGAGGCACTGTCACCTAAAGAAGTGGGGGGACTTGGGCCAGACCTAGATAGTGCTCTGCTCCCAGCCACACGCTCAGTACCTGCTCTTTTCTGTGCAGAAATGGAAGTGGAGCCAGCCAGCAAAGGAGAAGAGGGACAAGAGGAAGAGGACACAGAGTCTGCCACAGTCAAGGAAGAGGGGCTCCATCTGGAGAATGGGGAGCCTCCTGAGGAAAATGAGGAGTCTGCAGGCACAGACTCTGGGCAGGAGCTTGGCATGGAAGGCCAGAGCCTGCGCTCGGGCACCTACGGGGATCGCACTGAGTCCAAGGCTTATGGCTCCATCATCCACAAGTGCGAGGTGCGGGGCCGTGGGTGGTGCCAGCCCTGAGCCTCCAGGGTCTGTGCGGCCCCTCACGCACTTCTTCCTGCTGCACCTGCAGGACTGCGGGAAGGAGTTCACGCACACAGGGAACTTCAAACGGCACATTCGCATCCACACGGGCGAGAAGCCGTTCTCATGTCGCGAGTGCAGCAAGGCTTTCTCGGACCCCGCAGCGTGCAAGGCTCACGAGAAGACACACAGGTACCCACCCTGCCTCCCCCAGGCTGGGCACCTGTTTGGGACCCTGGAGCACCCTTTCCTGTCACCTAGCACCTTCTGACCCACAGCCCGTTGAAACCCTATGGGTGTGAGGAGTGTGGCAAGAGCTACAGACTCATCAGCCTGCTGAACCTGCACAAGAAGAGGCACTCGGGGGAGGCGCGCTACCGCTGTGAGGACTGCGGCAAGCTCTTCACCACTTCAGGCAACCTCAAGCGCCACCAGCTGGTACACAGTGGTCAGAAACCCTACCAGTGCGACTACTGTGGCCGCTCCTTCTCTGACCCCACCTCCAAGATGCGCCACCTGGAGACTCACGACACGGACAAGGAGCACAAGTGTCCTCACTGCGACAAGAAGTTCAACCAGGTGTGCACCTTCCTGAGCCAGCAACTGGAGGGCTCTTCGAAGCTCCCCAGGGTTAGCACAGCACAGCACTGTCTGTGGACAGGGACTCTCTAGGATGGTACCTGGAGGCCCAGGGTTAGCACAGCACAGCCACTGTCTGTGGACAGGGACTCTCTAGGATGGTACCTGGAGGGCTGTGGTTGGTTTTCCATCCAGTGCTGGCCTTCAGTCAGGAATGGAGCTCTGCCCCTTGGAGAAACCAGGAAGAGTCCATTATTCCCTGGCTTTACTGGGTTGGGGAAAAGCCAGATTCCAAGGGGCCCTTTCTGAGCCCTGTCTGGGTACAGGTGGGGAACCTGAAGGCCCACTTGAAGATCCACATTGCTGATGGCCCGCTCAAGTGCCGGGAGTGCGGGAAGCAATTCACCACCTCAGGTAGGCCCAGAACCCCCGTTCCCGAGCCTTGCCCCTGGCTCTCACAGTGCAGCACACTGGTCTCCTTTCATCTCCAAAGGGAACCTCAAGCGGCACCTGCGGATCCACAGTGGGGAGAAGCCGTATGTATGTACCCACTGCCAGCGGCAGTTTGCCGACCCGGGCGCACTGCAGCGGCACGTACGGATCCACACGGGTGGGTGAGGAGACCTTGTGTGGGTTGTGGAAGGGGCACAGGGAGCCCAGCGGGTGCTAGTGCCATGTGCCTCTGCCCCAGGTGAGAAGCCATGCCAGTGTGTGATCTGTGGTAAGGCCTTCACCCAGGCCAGCTCCCTCATCGCCCATGTACGCCAACACACAGGGGAGAAGCCCTATGTCTGTGAACGCTGTGGCAAGAGGTAGGCCTGCGCCCACCCCAGGGAGCATGGGGCCAAGTCTCAGGCTATGTCCCAGAGAGGGGGGGACCCTTAGATCCCTCCACACTGAAGCTCCCGTGAGCCAACACGAACCCCTTATTTGTGGCCTTGTAGATTTGTCCAGTCCAGCCAGTTGGCTAATCACATTCGTCACCATGACAACATCCGACCACACAAGTGCAGCGTTTGTAGCAAGGCCTTCGTGAATGTGGGGGACCTGTCCAAGCATATCATCATCCACACTGGTGAGCTCACTTCCCAGCCCACTCTAGAGGACACTGGTGGAGGGGGAGGCAGGGAGCCCCACGCCACATTTGCTTAACAGGTAGCCTTAGGGTTCAAATGTGGGCTCCACCTGCCTTCCAGGAGGAGGGTGCACTCGAGGCTGCCTCAGAGAACTTCTTGCTAGAAAAGCTGGGGTACTGGGAGGCCTGCAGGTGACAGGATGGTAACTTGTCTCCCTGCCAGGAGAGAAGCCTTATCTGTGTGACAAGTGTGGGCGTGGTTTCAACCGAGTAGACAACCTGCGTTCTCATGTAAAGACTGTGCATCAGGGCAAGGCGGGCATCAAGATCCTGGAGCCAGAAGAGGGTGGTGAGGTCAGCGTGGTCACTGTGGACGACATGGTCACACTGGCCACTGAGGCACTGGCAGCGACAGCAGTCACTCAGCTCACAGGTGTGCACTGTGGGCAGGGCGGCAGAGGGCAGCAGCTACAGCAGCTTGCCTCAGTGGTAACAGTGGGGTAGGTGCCTGTGGCTTCTGCCTCAGACCCTGCTGACTCTGCCCACAGTGGTACCAGTGGGGGCCGCAGTGACAGCTGATGAGACAGAAGTCCTCAAAGCTGAGATCAGCAAAGCTGTCAAGCAAGTGCAGGAAGAAGGTGAGAGGGGCAGTCCGGGGCATGACCACCAGTGGACCCAAGGTCCTTCCCGTCCTGACCACAGCCCCCACCTCCACAGACCCCAACACCCACATCCTCTACGCTTGTGATTCCTGTGGGGACAAGTTCCTGGATGCCAATAGCCTGGCCCAGCATGTTCGGATCCACACAGCCCAGGCACTGGTCATGTTCCAGACGGATGCGGACTTCTACCAGCAGTATGGGCCAGGCAGCACGTGGCCAGCTGGGCAGATGTTGCAGGCAGGAGAGCTGGTCTTCCGTCCTAGGGATGGGACTGAGGGCCAGCCCACACTGGCAGAAACTCCACCCACAGCTCCTGATTGCCTACCACCTGCCGAGTGAGCAGGTGGCCCTCTGACTGTTTATTTAAGGATGGATGGCACCCTAGGACTCAGAAGGTGCTCCTGCCCCATTCCCTAGAGAGAATAAATTTGATTATTTTCTAATGTCGCCTGTGGTCCCTGTGTCACCAGTGGGTGGGGAACAGGCAACTATACAGCTGACAGTTTAACAGTAACTTCCTGGGATGTCCCACTGTCCCTCATGGGAAGTGGAGCTCCATACTGTACTAAGTTATTCAGCCATAGGCTGAGGTGCATCTTGATTCCCCCAGGCCTGGTTCAGCCAGAACAGCAATGCAGGTACAGACCACTAGCTGGCTTCTCAGTAAAGTAGGGCCCAGTACTATTGCTGTGGCAATATTCGCTGCAGTGTTGCCACCAGGCTGGCAGGAAGACAGGAAGGGAACAGCCAGCTCTGACAGTGGAGCTTTCTTTCCCAGGTAGGAGCCCCACTGATCTGGACAGGCCTGCTTTGTAGTCCCCAGGAAATGCTTGGTGCCTCAGCTTCTTCTTGAGGCAGGTATAGGATTAACAGCCCCAAGAATAGTGGGCACTGGGGAGGGGAGAAGGGAAGGCACCAGCATGAGCCCAGCAGCAGGGAGCTTGCAAGGGGGCGGAGAAAGGGTCTCAGTATTTACTGAAGTCTGAGGTGCCTTCCCAGTAGGCTGAGCACAAGGTGGGAGGCTGAGGGAGATGAGGTGGAAGGGTCCATGTTCACAGATGTGGGGTGGGATCTGCTGTGCGAGTCAAGAACCCCAAGGCTCCTGCTGAGTGACAACCACCTTTACACTTGAGGTGTTTTGTATTTTTTAATAAAGTTTTTGTAATCCAATGGACACACAGAACAAAACTGCGCTGAGAAAAACAGTTTCATAAATTACTAAGTGTTAGGAAGTGAGGGGGAGGCCCGGGTCACAGGAAGAGGGGCGGAGTGGCCAGGTTTTCTGTACAGGTGCTGTGTGACACTTTTGTGCTGCAGGAGCGGGACTCGTGCAGTAACAAAGCACACTTATACAAATGAGTGACGGTACAAAGTCTGAGTATGAAAATAAGATTTTCTTTGAAAACACATTTTTGGCACAGATTAAAAAAAATGTATGTCAGGGAAATTTGATTTAAGTCAGTATTATATATATTTATATATATTATATATTTATATATACACATCCCAAGTTCTGCACATCCGACCAAGAAAGAAAATCCTGTTCGCTTTTACTCAACTGTAAACTGTACATCCAATGAGTTGAAGGTGGCGGCGGCGGCAGGAGAATTAAGAAAGATGACATGTCCGATGAGCAGGGGAAGGGAGGAGGAGATGGGGCAAAAACCCACTGAAATGTTCCTTGACCCCAAGGCTTCAGCACAAGTCCCAAGTCCTGCATGAGAGTCCATGGCATGCTCACGCACACACGTCCAGAGCATCACAGCCTGTGTTCACTGTGCGAGTCACTAATTTAGTGCAAAGGCTGTTCTATCTGTTTAACAAAAACAGAAGAAGAACCCCATGGCCCGGTTCCTTTTCTCCAAGTGAAGAGAGAAACCCAGCCCCTAAGGTTTCTGTGAGTCCATGGGTCGGTGGTCTGTCTTGGGCGAGAATTTCATGTAAACATACAAGCAGCACCACCCCCAGAGGAGGTCTATCCATAGAGCTGGGCGGGCGCGAGGGCGGGGGCAGCTGGTGGCGCCTGGCAGTCTGCCCCTCAGCCGCCTCCCCTCTGCCTGGCTGGGTTGTCCACGGTTCTGTCCTGTGTTCATTTTTTTTTTTTTTTGCAGCAGAGCCTCAGGAAAATGCCCTGAGGTGGCGAGCATCCAGGGCCTCACACTGAGGCAATGACAATCATGAGGTGGGGAGAGATGTTGGAGATGCTGGCAAGGAGGTCAGGGGCCAGCCGGGAAAGGTGGCTCTCGGAGAATTCACAGGGTGGGAAGATCTGCAGCACATAGGCGGGCTGGAGAAGGAGAGAGAAAGTGGGAACCACTGTCTTCCAATGACCTTGCCACCATGCTTGTACCTGGTAGGCCTTAACAGGCCCCTGCAGGGCATCAAGGCCTGGAGCCATGTCACCAGCTCTACAGTTCAAGGCCAACATACCCCTAGGCTCCTGTCTCCGGGACGGCCAACTGGGCCATTATCTATGTTACTTGCATGCCCACCTCCTCCAGGAACTTCTGGGGTGCTCTATTCGTACTAGAAATATCCACACCACCTGGCAGACCAGCCCTCCTGCCCTAAACTTGTCCTACCTGTGGGGTAGGGATTGGACAATGGACCAACCTGATTGGAGCCAGGGTTGGGCACGTTGATAATCCCAGCTGCCTGCTTGGCCTGCAGGTAAGTGATGAAGGCAGCCTTGAGGGACTCAGTCTGGCTCACCACATCCTCCTGGTCCCGGCCACAGGGAAGGGCCAGCAACAGGCAGTAGTCTGTTTCCACCTGGAGCAGAGGTGAATGGTTAGTGATCTCCTGACTAAACAGCATGTGTCCTAGCTAAGGTGCTCTAAGATGGCTGTGTCACAACACACGTGTGCGAGGTCTAGAGACCCAAGCAGAGTTTGTCTCATTGCTCGCTTCTAGAGGATCACTGCTGTTTTAAGGCAGGAGATGAGCTGCCGAGGCTACTTGCTGCTCCTCCTCCCTCCCTGTGAACTGCACCGGCATTTACCCGGCGCACCAGTCGCACCAGTCTTACCGTCATCCTCCTGGCAACCCCTTCCAGCTGCGAGGCCTCTAGTCGCATCCTCTGAGCAATCCTCAGTGGGGGACCACTTTCAGAGAGAGGCAGGGACCGATGAGCCAGGACATTGTTGCCAGAGACGAAGTGGAGCTGCACAGCAGCCGTGTCGTTCTTGAGGGCCAGCAGGCCCTGCCACACAATGGGGTACTTCTGCTTAGCAGGATAAACAGAGCACAAACAGGGTCATGGCATGTCCAGCATGGCCTGCAGCAGCCTGCTGGGCTGTACTAAAACCTACAACAAAGTCAGCATGCCAAGAGCCGCCTCTTCCGTCTTACCTTCAGAAGCTGAACCATATCCACAGGCCTCTGCGGTGTCACGTGTGGAGAAGAGTCTTGTTTGGGGGCTGGCTGGGCTTCAGCATGAGGCAGAGCCAGTCCAGGTGGGGTGCTTGTGCCTGAGTTTGCAGGAATAAACAATGGCTGCTTTGGGGCAGCCTGAGAGGAGAGAGGGCTTGGAAGGTCTGGTTTCATGGAGACTGACACAGGGGAGGGGTGGGCTGGCTGGGCTGTTTCCACCGGTGTCCTCTGAACCTGAGTGTGTGGCTCAGATGGCCTGTTTGTGGGGATAACTGGGAGACGAGTCTGCTCTACCCCTCCTGTCTGCGTCCCCTTTGCTTCTTGGGAGACCTGAGGAATCTTGCCACTCGGTGGCTGGGCAGGCTGGTTGAGTTGGGAGGACTGGCAGGGTGGGGCAGGCTGTGCAGGCTGCGTGGACTGTGGAGATGGGGCAGGCTGTGCAGGCTGCGTGGACTGCGAGGGCTCACCTTCAGGGGGGCCCTAGAGTTGGGAAGAAGACAAAGCGACAGTCAGCACCCGCGGCATGGAAGCCCGTTCCCCAACAAGAGCTCCAGGGCCTAGAGAGAGGCATTATCTCATGGGCCAGAGAGCTAGCTGCTTGCCTCAGTAAGAAGCTCCTAACAGACGTCTGACCCTGCAGGCAGGAGATGGTGCACAGAGCATCGCCCCATACCCAAGACCTGAGCCACTCCCACCACGAGGTCACCAAACTTCACACCTCCCGCCTAGCTTGTCATCCTTGCGGAAGGTCGGCTGTTGACATTTTTATTACTGTTTGCATGCATGAGTGCATGATAGAGGACATACAGGTGTGACACTGTGTCCATGTGGAGGTCAGAGGACAACTGTGGAGTGACTTCTTCCACTTTTGATGGTTCCCGGACCACACTTAAGCATATATGACCTCAGCCACTGAAGCATAGTGATAGTCCACCTTTCTAAGATTTATTTATTGTATGTGCGTACACTGTCGCTGTCTTCAGACACACCAGAAGAGGGCATTGGATCCCATTACAGATGGTTGTGAGCCACCATGTGGTTGCTGGGAATTGAACTCAGGACCTCTGGAAGAGCAGTCAGAGCTCTTAACCACTGAGCCATTTCTCCAGCCCCCCAAATTTTTCTTTCTTTCTTTCTTTCTTTTTTTTTTTTTTTTTTTTTAGCTCTGCCTGTCTTTTTAAACCACAGTACTCCTAAGTGTGTGCCCAAAAGCTAGGGAAGAAACCTGGCTTCCTCACCTGTGCAGAAGTCTTGGTCCTGGAGGGTAGGTTGATGGAGGAGGCGACAGGAAACTGAGTGTGTGTGAGCTGAGCGGGGGCATGGTAGGTCCGGATGTCACCATACCTATATTCTTGGAAGAGCTCACCGCTGGAGTGCACAATCTGTACCCCGTGGGTTACAACCACAGGTGGGGTCAGAGGCAGCCCCTGAAGCTGGCTGCTGGGGGTGACTGTGAGAATGCGGGCTTCGCCATGAGGGGGTGGGGCAGGAGTTGGGACAGGGACAGGGACAGGGGCAGGGGCAGGGACAGGGGCAGGGGCAGGGGCAGGGGCAGGGGCTGGAGCAGGGACTGCTTTGGCATCTGAAGTCTTAACCACTTCTTTCACCAATTGCTGGGAGGCCTTGTTGGCTGGTGGCACCTTCACTACCCCCTCTGTGGCCCTGGGTTGTTCACTGACAGCAGTCACGTGTGGATGCACCATGATCCGCACGTCCCGGGGCACAGTGTATGGGTGCAGCCGGTACTCGGACTGCATGACAAGCACTTCCGACTGCACGGGGGCTGCAGCTCGAGCCACAGGGACATGATAGTGAACTTCTTCTTCGGGAGGGTGCTGTGTGGCCAGAGCAGGCACACCGGCTGTAGCTGGCTGGGGCGTGCCCACACGCTGCGGGGCCCTCGCTTCTATCTGCTGGGGCTGCAGAGGGGCCCGAGGAGAGTGCAGTGTCTCTGGCCGGATGCTGTAGGTGATGCTGGGCAAGGTGGGGGTGCTCATTCTCACCTCACCCTGTGACAGGTGACCGAGAGACACAGTCTGAGTGATGCTGTGGGGGGGCATGATGACAGACTGCTCCGGGTGGAGACTGGAGATGAACTGTGGCACCGGGATGCCTGCAGCCAGCATGACAGTGGCATTGGTGGAAAGTGCCGTGGAGGTCGTACTGCTGGGATGGCAGGCCCTTGGGAACGGGCCTGGTGTAGGCCCAGCAGGCCGAGGAGAATGAGGATCTGCTTTTGTGGTTGCCAAGTGGGCAATGGTTCGATCTGCCGGGTTGCTGGGTCCAGAAGGAACATGGTTCACTTCCGTAGGCAGTTTGCCGGGCAGGGCAGGAGGGTGGTGGGGGGTGAGGGTGGGCCCCAGGTTAGCGGGCTGAAGGACCTTGGTCTCTATTTTCAGAGTGACAGGGTCAGCAAGTTTCTTGTTAGTGGTGACTATGCTTGGGGTTAGGACAAGCTGGTTGTGAACCAGCACTGGGGGTGTGTTGATGCCCTGGGTGAGAACCTTCACCGTGCCACCTTGGGTGACAGGCGTGGACACTGAGAGGTGAATGGGCTCAGGCTTCTCCAAGGCTGGACGGTCCGTCTTCACAGAGGAGATCACAGGGGAGGCGTTGTATGTCTGGGCAGTCAGTACCAGGGTAGAATGGGCAGCCACGTTTGCAAAGGCTGAAGGGGTCTGAGGGCCTTTGGGTGCAGACTGGGTTGGGGTGACGGAGTCTGCTTTCACCTGGGACTTCGATACTGACTGCTGAAACTCGATGTCCATTGCACTGGCCGGAGGGATCTGGCTGATCTTAGCACTGATCCGCTGTGGGCCTTCCGTCTTCTGGCCTGAGTAGCTCAGAAGCACGACCCCTTCTGAAGTATTCACACGCAGCCCTGCGCCAGAGCCTGTGTCTGCTGGTCGGTCATCAATCACAGCCATGGACCCAGGGTGGAAGCGGCTGTTCTCGTTGCTGCTTGCCCTCTGCTTGCCCTTTGCCGCTGGGGCAGACCCTGCACCCGTCATGGCTGCCGTGCCTGTGGCAGCCGGTACACCGCAGGCAGCAGTCGCAGCGCCAGGGCCAGCGTTCACCGTGCCCACTGTGGCACTCACTGGAGTGGTCAGGACATTGACAGGCCCGGTAAGGACATTCACGGGCCCCTTTAGGAGATTCACAGGCCCGGCAGGGGTGCTCACCAAACCTTTCAGGGTGGCTACGGAGCCCTTCACAGGACCCTTTAAGGCATTCACTGGGACCAGAGAGACATTCACCAGACCAGTCAGGGCACTCACCAGGCCAGTCAGGGTCTGAGGAGCTGGCTTTGCCAACGTTATCTTCTGTGAGTTCTCCAGGTCAATACTAACGGGCATCCGGCTAATAACAGATGTGATTTTAGGGGCAATGACTGGAGCCACCTTCTCTTTGTCGGCAGCTACGGGAACCTCTGAGGCTTGTGTGTCGGCATTTGACACTGCGGCTGGTGACTTTTCTTCTAAGGGAGGATGTTTAGGTTCACATGGAGGGGCACTCACGGGCTCTGCGATGGCTGCGGTGACACTTGTGGAAGGAATTCCTGTGGCGGACACGTACTTGGGGTCCATGAGGATCTTCCTCAGTGTACTGGAGCTAGTGTCCACATCAGATGCCTTTGTGTCCGGGGGAAGAGCCGGAGATGGGGTGGACTGAGCCCGAGGCTCTTCCTGTCTTGTGATCCACTCTGTCACCTTAGGAGGGGGACTCTGATGTGGGACTCCCCCAGGAATGACAGGAGGTGGGAGCTTTGCTATGGTCACTAAAGGAATTGTGGGTGGAGGTATGCTTGAGTCACTGGGTGGGGTCACCGGATCACTTTCGATGATTGAATGCACCTTGAACCTGGCTTGGGGCTCATCATCCACCAGTGCTGGCTGTGAAAGGGGGGGCAGGTCAGGAGGGGAAGGGGTTTTGCATGGAGTCTTTTCTTCAACACTGTTTTCCTGGGACCGACTCTCAGCAGGCGGAGTCTTGCTTGGGTCAGAAGTGCACTCTCCAGGAGGGGAGTGAGGCTTCTCACTCTGCTGTTCTTCCTGGGGAGCTTCTGGGGGTACTGCTGCCACCTCAGCAGCAGCAGGGCTCTCACTCTGAGCCTGCTCAGCCTCAGAGGCTCGAGTCTCTGTGACAGCGATCACTTTCCTGTTGGCATTCCTCTTCCGCCGTGATCTTGTGGTCTTTTGGCGCCCTTTGTCTTTCCGGGGAGGAGTGACTTCCACTTTAGAACCCTTGGCTTCCTGTACAGAGTCACTGCTGTTTCCTCTGGCTTCCTTGGTGTCTGCAGAGCCTGCTGGTGGGTGTGAGGCACTGACTTGGGGAGCAGAAGACTCTGTTGCTGCCTCTGTCTCCAAGATTCCCGACACGGCCTCCTGGTGCCCTGACTCCACTCCCTCCTGTAGATGTGTCCGAGATCCCGGGGGAATGGAGGGGGAAGCAGACAAGGTTTCTGGCTCTCCAGAGCCGTCACTGATGATGGAGCCAATGGCTGCAGCCAATTCTGTTTCGCTGGCCTGGTGTGCCGGCTTGTGGCCGTCCTCAGTGGCAGGCTCTCCAGATGCTCCCGTGGCCGTGCCCTTGCTAGCTGCAGCAGCAGAGGGTTCAGTGAGCTTGGCGATGTTCTCCACAGCCTGCTCCAGTTCCGTCTGCTTGGCTAGCTGCGTGGCTTCTGGGGACACGGCGGAGGCAGACACCTTTTCCTTCTCTGCTTCCTTGTTGGAATCAGCTGGGTTGTTTGCCAGCTGAGGTGAGGACTCACTTCCCTTCTCGTTTTTCTCAGGAGAGGCTGCCACAGGCCCGGCATCCTTGTCCACTGCCTGTCCTGCTGCCTTAGCGGCCATCTCCAGGCTTCTCAGATGTGCGGCCCTGTCCATCCCCGACCTGGCGCTGCGACCTCGGCCTCTCTTTGATCTGTAGGTTTTCTCAGGAGGTTTTCTCTCCAGCACCTCAACCGGGAAGATGTTGGGCCCGTTCTTGTCCGTGCTCAGGTCTCTCCTGTCTCGCTTCGGCTCACTTGCTGCTTCTCTATCACCCCTGGACTTGGAGTTACCTTCCCTCGTGCTCACCTGGGCGCTGGCCTCAGCGGCCTCCACCTTCTGCTCATTTCTCCCCCTTTTCCCTTGCGGTCCACCAGCAGCTGCCAGTTTCTGAGACCTCGGAGACCTCCACCCCTCAGTGGGCCTGGGTGTTTCTGCTGGCTCTTTTCTCTCAGGCTCAGCGTCCTCTTCAGCACGCCGACGGGTTTTAGGAGGCCTTCCCCTCCGAGGAGTGGTGGGAGCTAACACGGCCTCCTGCAGCTCCCGCTCCAATCTCTTCCTGGTCACTCTGGGCTGCTCGGTGGGCTCCTTGGCTGGAGAGCGGCTGTCGTGGTCAGCCATGGTGGCATAAACACTCCTGACATTCCGGCGCCTGGTTCTGCTGAGAGGCAAGCTAGGCTCAGGGTGTTCTGTGTCTCCCCCAGAGCTTTTAGACGCAGTCCTTGTGATCTTCTCTGCCTCCATCTTCAGTTCTAGCAGCTTCTGTGTTTCTCCCCGAGGAGAGCTGGACCGCTTCAGCTTTTCCCGGTCTATCCTCTCGCTCTTCCTGGTGACAGGCTTCTCCACGATGCTTGCTGCAGCTGCCTGGACCGATGTCTTGGAACGCTTGCTTTTGTTAGTCTTCCTATCTTTTGCGGTGACTGGAGGATTGGCTTCTATGTCTTCAGAGGCTGCTGGCTGAGCTTCAGGCCCAACTCCAGCCTTCTGAATGGCGTCAGGCTCGATGCTCGGAGCTGTACCTGGCTGCTCCCCTTTAGGCTCTACGGCTTCTTCAGACCTTTGAGTCAGTTTTGAAAGTGGCTGGGGACTGCTGGTTTTGGGGTCTACACTGCTTTCTCCCTGGGAAACTGTGGCTCCAGTAGGGAGAGGCTCAGCATCCACACAAGGGACAGCATCAGTAGTTGCACTTTCTTGAGGAGCTGAAGGTGTCACAGCAGCACTGTTATGGCTGTCCTCTGCAGGGGGTCCATCTACCTGCTTGGGCTGTTCCACGGATACAGAAGACGGCTCAGACACAAGCTTTGTTTCTTCCAAGACAGGAGTGGGCTCCACAGGTTTCTCTCCTGCCAGTGAAGGAGTCTCTGCTGTTTCCTCAGCCTTCTCTGGTGCGGAGGGTGCTGGTTCTGGTGTCACAGCAGTGACAGCAGGAAGGCCAGCTGAAACAGAGGCTTTCGGTTCCAGCTCTTTAGTCTCAGTAGCAGGTTCTGGAGTCTTGGGATGAGTCTCTGGATCCTCCTGTTTCTCAGCCTCTTTGGGCTTCTGGTCCTTCTCCTTCTCCTTCTGCTGCATCCGCGTGAGCTCCATGAATCTGCTGTGGAACAGAACCACTGGCTCCTGGACCGAGTCACTCGTGCTGTTTGCACCCTCAGATGCCTGCCTGCCGTACAGCCTCCCGGGAGGGAAGTCAGACTCCTCGCTCTTCCTCTCAAGGTGCTGCAGACGCTTGGAATCTTGCTCAAAGATGGAGCTGTGTAAGAACCGAGAG
This sequence comes from Rhabdomys pumilio, assembly GCA_030674055.1. Lineage (NCBI taxonomy): Eukaryota > Metazoa > Chordata > Mammalia > Rodentia > Muridae > Rhabdomys > Rhabdomys pumilio. The sequence continues at coordinate 11,442,488 of JANHMN010000004.1, read as the reverse complement.
GCAAATAACTCCTGCCTCTCCTGCTCTTCCTCCCTGTGCTCATCCTTCTTATCATCCAGTTTTCCCTCTGAGTCCGTCCTGATTTTCTTCTTCTTCATGTACCAGGATGGGATCGGTCTTGGGGCAGAGTCAACCTTTTCTTTATCTTTGTTGTTTCGAAAATTAGCAAACCGGGAGTCCCAGTCAAGGAAAGACCAATTTTCTTCACGGGATGATGAGAGGGATTTGGCTCTTTCAAGCAAAGCTTTAGTGTCTGGTGTGATTGTCTTATCCAGTGCAAAAGAATAAAATTTATTCCTTTCTAAAGAACTAGAGAGTCTTTCATCTCGCTCACGTAGTTTTTGGTCTCTGTCCCTCAATAAAAAAGACAGCCGAGGGCTGTCATAGAAGGTGGAAGTTCTGGGTGACTGGGATCTGTGCTCGGTATCCTCATCAGAGTCAGAGGGCACCTCACCAGGCTCCAGAGCACGCACAGGCCTCTTTCGGAGACTGTCTCTCTTAATCACGCTGTTTGGGAAACTGACATCAAAGCGGCTGGGGTCCTGCTTCAGCTGAGGGTCCCAGCGATGCTGCTCACCTTCAGAGTTCAGGACAGACAGCTTTACTTTGGCCATGTCTGCTGCCTGTTCTCTCTTGCCAGAATCATAAGGATTACATTTTAATGGGTCTTCTCTCACTGTTACATTAGAATAGGGAAGGCCTTTTTCATCCACTTTAGGGGACCCTTTTACTGACATCAGCCTAGGGGAGCCAATGGGATCGTCGTCGTCATGGAAGGAGCCATGGCGGACACTCGGAGAACAGCTGGTTCTTTCCGAGTCCTCACTGATCTGCCGTGAACTGCGGTAATTCCTCTCTCTTTTGGTACAGGTATCGAAATCCACGTGATCCGTCCGCCGCTTCTTGCTGGGTGGGGAGTCATCGGTGACGTCCTGAGGGGGCTTGCCCACCTCGTGGACGAGGCTGCGCCTTTCATACTCATCCACGTCCTTTTTAGGACTGCCAGACTTCTCAGGCTTCGCTATCTCCATCTCCATCTGCTGCTTTCGGCGACTCTGCTCCATCTGTTTTCGGTAGCTCTGCGTGTGATCAATGTCAATGCCAAGTTTTTCCTCAGCATTTACTCCCTGTGGCTTCTCCTGGCCTGCTTTGTGCTCCACGGGTTCCTCACGAAGCCGGCAGTAATTTTTCCTCACTTCCTCTTTCTCAGGCCCTTGCGTATCCAGGAGCTGCAGCTGTTTGAGCTGAGGTTTTGAGGGGATGGCTTTTTTGGGCTGGGCTTCTTGAGTCTCCACAGATCCGTGTATTGGTTCTCCCAGTCCTGCGTGTATGTCTGAGCTGGGCCGAGAGCCAGACCCTGCAGAGACAGCAGCAGGCTCCTGGCAGTCTTTGGGGCTGAGAGCTGAATTAAGTCTTTCCAGCTTAGTTTTTTTTGATTCCCTTTTAAGGATTTCTTTTCTCACAGGCTTTCTTTCAGTCTCTCCTTCCCTCAGCAGAACACTATCTCTTGATGTGTCAGGCTGCTTCTTTAAAAGTACCCGAGTATCCTCTGTCTCAGGGCTGGTTTTCTTGATTTCTGGTTTGGGCTTTTCTACTTTCAAGCTGGAATCTGCAAAGCGCCTCTTCCTCGCTTCTAGCTTCTCCAGGTCCAGAGCACTCACCTCAGGAGTCTGTTCTGGCTTGAGGTGTTTCCTGAGCTTAGGCCTGCCCTCCTTATCCACGACCTCTGCATGGCTTGAAAGGGCCTTTTCCCTCGGCGCTCTCCCTCTGGCAGAGTCCACCTTAGAGGAATCCGACTTGGCAGGCTCACCCTGAGAGACCTGAGGTTTTTGGTCCAGGGCTGAGGACTTGGCAGTGTCGTGGCCGAGCCTGGCTTTGAGCTTCTCTGGGAGTGGGTGGTCGATGACTTTGCCCTCCTTCTCCTTCACTCGGGTCAGAACCACACAAGGCACAAGCTCCAGGCGGTTCTTGGCTGGCCCTTCCTTGTCAGCCCTGTCTCTGCTCGGTTTAGTAGAAGTCCGTGGTTTCTCGGGGCTCTGCTCTCGGTCATTCTCCTGCTCTGTTTCAGAAGACTGAGAACTAGGGGACTGAGCTTTCCCTTTCCGTTTCTGCCTGTCAGGTTTGTCCTTTTCTACTTTCTCCTTGCGAATTATTCGTCTCTCTCTCTCCACCCTCTCAGGATCAAAAGTTCGTTCTTTATCTATCTTTTCATTTTTTGTATACCGCTCCAACCGAGCCTTCTCCAGTCTATCGTACCGTGGGGGGGATACTGAGCTGCAGCTTCCGCTTCTCTCTGAGGACCGGCGGTACAGCCTTCTCTCAGAGTCACTTGGCAATCTCTCTGAATGTGTAGGCGACAGCCCAGGACTCTGTGGACGGCGCAAGTGCACAGGGCTCTGACTTCGCTCCATGGGCCTCCTCTCGTGGTCCCGGTCAGAGTCAAACCTCTCCCGGTCTCGCTCGCGTTCTCGCTGCCGATAGCTGTATTCCCGGATATCCTGCTCGTAAGGGTCAGTCCTGTATTCCCTGTACTCTCGGGGGTCATCGTAGTAGCGGGACTCATAGTACTCTCCCTGGTACGTTTCCCACTCAGAGTAAAACTCTCTCCCTCGAGCGGGATAGTCCCTCCTGGAGTCCTCAGGATAGGCACCTGGAGTGCGGACATTTTCATAGTAGGTCCGATCTTGACTGTAGTCATAGGACCCTCTTCGTTCCTCTCTGTCAAACATCAGAAAGATTGTGTTAGTTCCTGTCTTCTCATCATTTGCAGTCTCACCTCCACAACCCCAGCACTCAAGGGACAGAGGCAGGAGGACAGCCCGTGGGACCTGACTCAACTGTACAAGTTCCAGCCAGCCGAAGTGACCAGTGTAACTCTTACACAAGGCATCTCTGGAACACACACACACACACACACACACACACACACACACACACCCCTCAACTTTTCTGGGGTCCATGGATCTCAGTAACTTCAGCAGGGAACAAAAAAGAACATTGGAATGCAGTCAGCACGGTGGCTCCATCCCTTACAGAAAACAGTTCAAAGCTGTTTGCCTTATTACAGAAAGGAAGGAATTCATCCTACAGAAAAGGTGATGCTTTGCATGTCAAACAAGAACTTTAGGACTTTAGGGAACCCTATTTGACTATGTAAATTCATCCTGAAATCATCCTGGGACAGTGTGATGCTCAATGCACTGATGGGTAGGAACCATGGGCAGGTGCCATCCTGTGACCTCAGAAACAAGTGACCTGACTGATGGATGTCAGTCATCTCAGCGGTCATCTGCTTGCCTAGTGATGTAAAATCTTGAGTTCAGGGCCCAGCAGCAGGGACACAAACAAATCACCAAAAGCTGTCCAACCTTCAGTTACCACCATGAAACCAAACCAAGGAGCTGCCTCCCAGTGAGGATGTGAAAAGCAAAGAGTCTAGAGCTTCGTGCGTGGACGAACTGCATGCCTGTCAGAGGGACTGTAATCCTGAGCTGCATCATGGGAGTCAAACATCCTTCCCAGCGGACATCACCCACTCAGAGGGGAGACTTCCCCTCACCTTCTAGAAAAGGAAGGAAAGGTCCTTGTTGGTGACTGTGAGGAATGTGTTCTGCGCCTAGTGACATCTGGAACCTCTGCCCTCTGCATTCTGCAGGCAAGGGTGAGAACCATTAGATGGGGATGAGTAACTATGGAGATGACCTGAGGGACAGAGCCTGAGCCAGAGACTCATATCACAGTGACATGGAGAACCAACTCCTACACTATGTCACCAACCCTCACCAGACACTGCTTTGCAGGAAATAGTGAATGTTCACAGAGAGGGTTACATCACAATTGTTAATGCCCCAAGTGCAGCCTCCAGCATACACCATGCCTTCACCCTCAGGTAGAATTACTTCAAGAGACTTCAAGAGCTGATGTAATGACAGCAGCCTCGGGGAGCAGCTCAGCTAGCTAGCTAGCACAGTGGCAAGGGTAAGGCTGCATCAGACCCCAGCACACCTAAGTCAGGTGCAATGGCATACACCTGACCTGCTGGCACAGCTCACGCAGAGACAGACGCCAAGTTCAAGGTTAGCCTCAGCTATAAAACAAGCCTGGGGCTAGGCGTGGCTATATAAGCCCCTCTCTTAAAACCCCTCAAAACCCAAGCCAGTGGCTTCAGTGCACACACACTTGCTCTTTCTCTGGCAGTGGGTGGGCCTGGGACAGAGCCCTCGCTCTGGCTCTCTAGCCTGAGGAACTGTGCGATTTCAGTGTCTTGAGTTTGGATTCTGATCAATTCACGGGGTCAGTTTTCACTTAGAAGATTGAGCGTTCAGTGACTTGGCAGGATATCAAGTTAAGAAATGCCTGGAAGAGAGCTGCTGTGTATTCCAACATAACAAAGTCCACTGTGGCTGCGGGGGTGGGGGGGGTCCTGCTGGGGGCTCTTGAGTCCCCAGTGTCTACAGTCTTTGGTGTGCCTGGGGTCAGTGGGGAGGGGACAGCACTGACAATCCAGGAGACCATCGCAGATCACTGTCTGCTTGCTTTAAATGAACAACAGTCTATCTAATCAACAGAAGAAGAAAAATCAAACACGACATCACCATGACTGAAAAACTTACTTACTTTCTGCACTGCCAAAATCACAGGTTCATAAATGAGCTGAGTTACTCTACTTACAAGTCACATTTCGCAAACCTTCCTGACACAAGGGCACCCAGTGAGGACCCAGACTGAAGAGCCTAGGGTAACCCAACCCACCTTCAACTACATAAAAACCAGACCTTTTTTTTTTTTTTTTTGAGACAGGGTTCCTCTGTATAGCCCTGGCTGTCCTGGAACTCACTCTGTAGACCAGGCTGGCCTCGAACTCAGAAATCACCTGCCTCTGCCTCCCAAGTGCTGGGATTAAAGGTGTGTGCTACCACTGCCTGGTGAAAACCAGATTTGTAAAAATAAACTTTTGCTTTCTATATGACACATTTAAAAGTGTGTTTGGGACGGGAAGAGCAGAAGTGGAAACAAGAAAAACAAAATGTCAGGATACATAAATCAGAACCCAAGCTGTGTTGGCAGGTCCGCTGCACACACCTAAGGGTGGGGGTGGTGAGAAGAAGATGGGTCTGCTATGCACATGATTCTGAGGTCCAGCTCCAAAAGTGAATACAACACCCACCTTCTCTCTGTTAGCATTTCATAGAAGTCTCTCATGTCTTGACCAGACTTCTCCATGCAGTGATAAAACGCCAGTTGGCTTTCCCGATTTGCAAAGTCCACCTTAAAAAGAAAAGATTTCATAATAAACCCATTGCTATAGGACGAACACATTGAGAACAAACATAAACAATATGTAAAAGTATTTTAGAAATTTCAGATCTCAATTCTGCCAAGTTTTGCAAGACAGGGTTTCTCTGTGTAGCCCTGAGTACCTGGAACTCACTTTGTAGACCAGGGTGGCTTTGAACTCAGAGTTCCTTGGGCCTCTGCCTCCTAGCACTGGGATTAAAGGTGTACACCACATGGCCAACCGATACCTGGTCTAACCTGAGGCTCATACACAAGAGAGGGGCCACAGCCAACACTGCCTGGATGACTGGAAACTGAAGCTGTGTGGCCTGGAGACGTAGGGTGAACCCAACACGACCCCTCCCCACAGCCACGAAATGATAGCTAACCGTTTCCTGCTCTACTCGGAGATGCCTAGTCCAGTCCTCGTCAGAGAGGCAGCTGGGAAACAAATGCAGAGACCCATGGCCACAGCCTGCATGGCTCTGCAAAGTACTGAGTGTGTGTCATGGCTGTGGGCTTGGTGTCTGGGGACACCTGGCAACAGGACTGGGAATGTCACTGGCCCTATAGCTCTTAGGTCCTGCTGTGAGGCTTGCGCCTGGGCTTGTGGTATCCAGTGCCATGCCAGTGCTGTCACTGGGAGGCCTGCTCCTTTCTGTGGGGAGAGGGTGGGGAAGGGTAACTGGGTAGAATTGGGGGGGGGGGGGGGGCGGGGGGAAGGGGGGGGGGGGGGGGGGAGGGGGTCCAAGGGGCGGCGGGGGGGGGGGGGGGGGAAGCTGTGGTAAGGATGGGTATGTGGTAGTATGCTCTTCAATGCCCAGCCAATTGACAGATACATTTTAAGGTCCCAAAACCCACCGAGAGGGCTGGACTTGATGCAATTCCCAAACTGAGGAGAGAGGCTGAGACAGGATGGTAGCAATAACAAGCCTGGGGCCAACCCCAGTGAGACCCTTTCGTTCCCCATGCCAAAGATATAGACCTTCTCCCCCTGCAACGCCAACAAACAACCAAAAAACAAAACAAAACAAAACGAAACAAAACAACAAAAAAAAAAAAAAAAAAAAAAAGGAAAAAAAATAAAAAATACAATAAAAACCACTTTCTCCCAGAATTCTGAGTTGATGAATGCTTGGGGCAATCTATAAATGGGCAGGCAAGCTGCAGTGCAGGTAAATTTGTAGAATTAACCATTACAACAGGGTGCAGAGGACAACACAGCTCCAGTTCCAGGCTGCCAGGCATCAACTTTATGCCCTATTGCAAAAATATAATTATATTTTAATCTAATCATCAGTTCTTAACTACATTATTATGCCAAACAACTAATGAATAGCAAGTTTTTATAAACAATCACTCACACGCACGCGCACACCACAGGTATCTTCCTGTTGGAGGCCAACTGATGATAAATCAGTCACACACAGGCACACAGACTCACACTGCAATGAGTCACACACACAGACTCACAGACTCACACTGCAATGGGAAAAGGAGGGCCCTACACCAAGAATACGGGTAAGAACATCGGACACCCAGGAGAGGGAAAGTGCTTCGAGAAGGGTTATTGTTATATTTTATATAATATACAGGGAAGGATCTAGGGCTAAGGGCACAAAAGACCTGAGTCCAAACAGCAAGCATGAAAATCCTATTATTCCCCTAAACCCCGAGGGCAAATAAAACCACTTATAAACTACCCCATGCTGGCCACCTTCAAATGTAAGTATGGGTAGAGATATGAACAGACTTTTGTTTGGCTTCTGTTTTTTAGTTGTTGTTGTCGCTTTTAATGTTTGAGGCATGTCATGCTATGTGGACCTCTGGCTGTTGGTCACCGTGCACACCTTAATCTTATTCCCACCAATTTTCCTGCCCTTGGTCTCCTTCACGGCTGCCTGTGCGTACTCGATCTCGCTGTAGAGGACCAGTGCCATGCCTTTCAAGCGGTCAAACACAACCTGCAAAAAAACAAAAAAGCAATCAATGGCTTTATCTACTGGTGTGAGTGTCAGTCCCAACCAAACCTGAAGTCTCAAGGATGCTACTAAGAAAAAGTACTGTATTTAGAGTGTTCCAGAAAAATGCAGGCTTTTCCAGAAAAGGCATGTCTTTTTTTTGGTTTTTCGAGACAGGGTTTCTCTGTGTAGCCCTGGCTGTCCTGGAACTCACTCTGTAGACCAGGCTGGCCTCGAACCCAGAAATCCGCCTGCCTCTACCTCCCAAGTGCTGGGATTAAAGGCGTGTGCCACCACCGCCCGGCAAGGCATGTCTTAATAAACAGACTAAGTTTGGTGTGGAGAGGCAGGGGCATCATGGTACTGAAGCTCCGTGTTTATCACACCTTTATTTTTCTACATTTTGCTGTTTTTCTACTGTCTTCACTGTAAGGAGACTGTTCTTTTATTTAAGGCTCAAAATCATGATATGACCACAGAATTGGCCTGAGAGCCTTTTCCTGCTGTTTATGGGTGCTACCTGGCAAATACAGGTCAGGTGGAATTTTTGCTGTATGTACTGAAACATAGGTCAAATTTATGGACACAACTCAACAGACTTGCCTAGTTCTGCACGACCCAGTGTTCAGTCCCCAGAAACACCACAAACAAGTGAAGGTGAACATCTGATTCCATTTTGGTTTGGATGTAAATTTTCTTCCTCTTCCCCGTCTACCTAACCCAGCCCTGTGCTGTTATTGTTTCAGACAGGATCTTACGGTGTAGAACAGGGCAGACTTGCGATTGTGGCAATCTTCCTGTCTAAGCCTACCGAATGCTGAGATTACAGCCATGAGCCACCATGTCTGGCTACGAGACTGGCCGTGTGTGTCGGAGAGCGTCTGTAGAAGTCAAAGGACAAATGCAGGTGCCAGCCCTTGCTTCCAACTTGTTTGACATGGACTGTTGTTTCTGTACCACAAAGTCCAAAACAGACATCCTGTGACTGTCTCAACCTTTCCGGTCTCCACTGGTCACAGGACATACAGATATTTGATTTGAAAGCCTATTAGCATAAAGACAGTAACTATTTTTATGAGACCTTCATTTCTTAAAACTGCAATAAATACCGAAGACTATGTAATACGCATATGTTGCGAATAAGAAGTATTTTGTTAAATCTTTTTTTTATTAATTTATTTTATTTTTATGAGTACCCTGTAGCTGTCTTCAGACACACCAGAAGAGGGCATCAGAACCTATTACAGATAACTGTGAGCTACCAAATGGTTGCTGGAAATTGAACTGAGGACCTCTAGAAGAGCAGTCAGCGCTCTTAACTGCTGAGGCATCTCTCCAGTCCCTAAAACCCTACTTTATTTAAGTGTATCTAAAGGAGTCTAAGATTTCCCTAGAATCTTGCCTGTTTGGGAAACAGCTTTATTGATGACTTGCAGTGCTTGTGACTAAACACAGAGCCTGGCCCCACGGGCCATAAACCTGAATGTATTTGTTAAAAATGTATGCATATGTATCTCTATGTGCGTGCATGTATGCACAGGTGCCTGCAGAGCCCAGGAGAGCGTGTTGGATCACTGGCACTGGGGTCACAGACAGGGTTGAGTCCCCTGGTCTGAGTGCTGGAAACTGAACTTGTGTCCTCTGAAAAAGTAGTAAGCCTTTTTAGGCACTGGGCATCTCTGCAGACCCACGAAGTACGTCTTAAGACACACATTATTAAAGAAAAGGAAAGGAGACAATAGAAGGCAGACCGAAGGACAGACCAGTAAGAGAACAAGGTCAGCAGCAGCGCCTACCTTCACCACGGGCCCGTAGCGGCAGAAATGCCGTGTCAAATACTGATCGGACACAGTTGAAGACAGCCCATCTAGCCATACACAGTTGGTAGGCATGCTCTTTCCAAAACCCAGCTGAAAAGAAAAGGGAAACTTCTATCACCACGTATCATAATACTATCCAATTACAAAGTTTTCAAAAAGCTAGGCTTTTATAAAAATGCTGAACCAGTGGTGTGTGCATGCGTGCGTGTAACTGGGTTATTGAACCCAGGAGCTCACACATGCTAACATGTGTCACCTACCAATGAGCCACACCCTCAGCTGTCAAATCAATGTGTAAGTGTAACTATCCTTCTGCAGTCCTAACGCCCTCAAGCAAATCAAACAGCAACAACGTATGGTTCCCGCAACCCGCTTACCTTGAGACGGTTATTTCCAAGGTACTCTCCGTCCATCTTCTTGATAGCCTTACACACACTGGCAATGTCACAGTACTGCAGGAATGCATACTGAGGAACTCCGTTCACTTTCTTAATATCAATGTCCTGAAAGAGGCAGTCACTACCACTTAGCAATATGGCAACAAGAAGCCAAGCCCGCATAGTCAGACTATCAGTAGCTTCTTAGAGGGTCATGTGTCCAAATACACTGTAAAGACCACACTCCATAAAAGCAATCCCACGGGAGGCTCCGGGAGAAAAGCAACTGTGTGCAACTCAAAAAAATTCAAATTTCAAATCCAGGGCAAAAAGAAATTCCTAACAAAGAAAAGGTTACCTACTTAGTGAAATACTTAGAGGTAATTCCCTTTGGAATTAAAATCAAAAAAAGCCTTAATAGAGCCAAACCCTTTAATACCTGAGCTGGACATGGTGGTATTCACCTTTAATACCAGCACTCAGGAGACAGAAGCAGGCAGATCTCTGTTCAGTTCGAAGCCAGCTTGGTCTACAGAGTGAGTTCCAGGTTGGCCAGGGCTATGCAGAGAAACCCTGCCTCAAAAAGTACAAAATAAAGAAAAGAAAGAAAGAAAACAAGGCATGGTTATACCTTGCTTTCGACAGCACATGCTGTCAGGAAGGCAGGAGCTATGGGGTGCTCATGGGCAGAGTGGGATATGGGAACCAATCTCTCACTTTTCCTCAAAGGCTTATTAATTTTTATTTTATGTGTTATGGTGTTTTGCCTGCATGTGTGTTTGTGCAGCACATGTGTGCAGTGCCTGCACAGGCCAGAGGAGGGCACTAGATCCTAGGAACTGTAATTACAGAGAGTTGTGAGCCACCAGGCAGGTATAGAAAATGAACCCTGGTACTCTTAAGCACTGGTTCACCTGTCCAGCATCTCTTCTTCAAAGACAAACAAACAAAAAACCAGATGACAACAATTTTAAAATGCCACTTAAAATTATAAAAGTATTTATTTCTTTTCGAAAAAGAGTCTATGGCTGGAGAGGTAGCTCAGTGATTAAGGCAGGACTGGCTCTGCTTGCAGAGGAGCTGAGTTCAGTTCCCAGCATCCACTTCTGGCTACTCCTAACCACCTTTAACTCCAGCTCCAAAGGTCTCTGATACCTCTGGCCTTAGTGGCACATATACACAGACATATACATAATTACATATCACAAATACAAAACTAATTAACCCTAAAACCTGTAGTCTAGCTAGTCTGAAACTCACTCTGTAGACCAGGCTGGCCTACACAGCAAGACTGTCTCAAATTTTTTAAGAGGAAAGATGGCTCGATGTTCAAGAACACTGGCTGCTCTGTAGAGAGCCTGAATTCAGTTTCTAGTACATACCTGAGCTCCAGATCACCTGGAAATCCAGTTCCAGGAGACCAGTGCCCACTTTTGACCTCCACAGTGCACAGACACATGTATACAGACATATATGCAGGCAAAACATGCAATGCATACTTTTTTTTTAATAATAAGAGTCTCTAAAAACTTTTTAATGGGAGGATGGGGAAAGCAGGTTTCACACTCAGAATCCTAACACTGAAGAGGCCGAGGAAAGACTATCGGTTCAAGGTAAGCTTGGAGTACATGAGACATTAGTCTTTAAAAACTAAAATAAATAAATAAATAAATAAATAAATAAAATAAAATAAAATAAAAAATAGAGCAAGGGGGGAATTTGAATTCATCCTTAAATATCACATAGCCACATCTACCCTGTGCCCTGTGCTTACGTTCCACAAAGATCTACGGCATTTTTAACATACCACAATTTCTCCAAAGCGCTGGAAAATGTTTCGAAGGTCGTGGTAAGTAGTCGTTTTTTCAAGGTTCCCGATGAAAAGCGTTCTCGTTGCTTTGGGGTGGAATTCATCTATCCTCTCGTCCAAGGGCCGGAACTCATTCTCACTCTCTGTTTCTGTGAGTAGATGGGGCAGAGAGAACAGGGTGCTTTAATACACAACTGACAAGCTGTCTCATTCTGGGCTTGGTGGACAGGCCTGTACCCTCGGCAGTCAGGAAACAAGGCTGACAGGCCTGGAGTTCAAGACCAGCCTGACTACACAGCAGACACTTTCAAAAAACAGGAAACGTGCAGAAACTGAAGATGTCACTCTCACACACACAGACATTTATTAAGAAAGGGTTTGGTTTGGTTGCTTAGATGGTTTGGGTTTGTTCTGAAACAGGCTTCCACCATGTCTTAACAAGCCTTCGATACACAGATAATTCTGTGAGGTGTATGTAGAGCAGACTGGCCTTGAACTCAAATGTATACATCTGCCCGCCTCTGCCTTCTGCGTGCTGGGATTAAAGGTGTGCAACGCCATGACCAGTGCTACATTTATTATTACAGCGTGTGCACACGATGTGAGTGTGGGCGTGTGTGAATGGAAGTCAACAGACTGTCCAGCAGTGGGCTCTCTCTACTCACCTGTTCAAGGGCTCCAGGGGTAGACTCGGGTCACCAGACAAGTGCATTTTACCCTCTCATCTTAACAGAGAGTGAAACTATAATCTGGTTAGGCATGGTGACACACACCTATAGTCCTAGCATTCAGAAGAGACCCAGGAAAGTTGAGAGTTCAAAGCCAGCCTGTGCCATATAGAGAGTCCCAGGCAACTGTGGGCTGCACAGGGCAACCCTATCTCAAAAACCCAAATCCACACACACTCTACGATCTACAATGAAATAAACAGAGCTCAACAGTAACAGCTCCAGTTCACTGGCCAGTTTCATTTGCTTTTAAGATTTTAATGATAGTCAGCATTTCATGTACACTACATTGACGTCAAATGTCTAAATTAAGACTTCTAGGGGATGGAGAGATGACTCTGCAGCCAAGCACTGGCGACTCTTGCAGAAGACCTAGGTTCAAGTCCCAGCACCCAGTTCCAAGGGATCCAACACCTTCTAGTTTCCATGAACACCAGAAAAATATATGTACACAGACATATATGCAGACACAAGACCCGTACAAACACTATACTCTAATAGTTAACTTAAAAAGACTTTCAGATGTAGATGTAAGAGTAATTGCATAGGAAGTGACTCGAGTGGCACTTGCAGCTCTTTTTTTGGTGTTATGTGGTCCCTAACAACATCTGCAAGGTTTCTTTTCTTTCTTTTCTATAATGAAAAGCCTTGCATCTAATTTAATCATAGCTTTGTTAAAGCTCCACTCATTAATTCTGACACAGGCACTCAAGGCTTTGATGATATTTATAGCTCAGCACCACATGTTCTCTACTTTTTAAAAATGTAAAACAAGCCCAACACAAAGATAAGTAGAAAGCTGGACAAGATGGCGAATGCCTCAACCCAGCGCTCGCTCGCTCGCTCGCTCGCTCGGGAGGCAGAGGGAGGTGGATCTCTGAGTTCAACACCAGCCTGTTCTACAGAGTTAGTTCCAGGACAGCCAGGGATGCAGAGAAACCCTGTCTTTAAAAAAAGGATGTGTAGACAAGCTGAGGCTGTAGCTCAGAATGCGGATGCTCGCTGTGTAGCACGTACAGGACGAGCCAGGCAGGGGAGGCTTCCTATAACCCCAGCAGGTGGAGGCAGAAGGAACGAGTCTGAAGCTAGTCTTTGCTACATGCAAATTCAAGGCTAGCCTGGGCTCTATGAACCCCTGTCTTAAACAACAACAACACAAAAAGATGAACTGAGGATGGTGGCCCCATCTCTAACCCCAGCATTTGGGAACTGTAAGTAATTGATGCAGAATTTAAGGTTGGCCTGGCTTACATAATAAGACTGTCTCAAAAGAATGAATAACAAGCCAACTGTTTTGAATGCTACGACTAAGGTAGGCAGCCTTATACCATCTTAAAGTATCCTTATGAGCTTAAAGAGCCGAGTGCCGTCTTCCATGAAAGCCCCTGAATTAGTTCATCAGTTAACAGCTGATGACTGTTTAAGACCCACACAGGTTAGGGGCACACTGAGTACTTCTCAATAGGTCCATAACGTCCACAGCAATCCAAGGAGAATCCCTGATACCTGTGGTGACGCTTACTTGTAACCTAGCACTCCAGAGGCTGAGGCAGGAGGACTACCCTAAGTTCAAGGGAAATCTGGACTACACAGTGAGTTCTAGACTAGCTTGTGCTACACAGTGAGACTCTGTCTCAAGAAAACAAAACAAAAAGAACGTAGTTGAGTATAATTCGGGGCATACCTACAACTCAGTGAGTAATGGGAGAAAAAAGTCTTTGGACAAAAAATGTTCTCTGAATTCTGGCATGATATATAATCCGACTATCATTTGAGAAGAGTCAGAACTACCACGGAAGTGTCTGGATGTGTAGTGAGGACTTTCTAGAGTAGGGTAACTGAGACGGGAGGATTGCCCTAAGTGTGGGTGACAACTGCATTTAGGTGCTGATGCAGGTGACCAGCCACCTCCAGCTCCCTCTTCACACCAGAACTGTGAGCCAACGCATGCCCTTTCTCACTTGAGTTACTTTTGTCAGCAATGACTGTAATAACAATATACCCAAATTCCATTTTAAAATGCCATTATAAAAATTATACACACACACAACTTTAATACCCACTTTGTCAATATTATGCTTGATTCAATATAAATATCATCTACATATTCATATGAATAGCATATGTATCTTTTTTGTATCAAATAAGAATGAACAGTCTAAGATGAATACCATGGAAATGGGCTATAAATTCTATTCAAAGCTTGAAGTTTACTTTTCTCAGATTCACAAACTCACTGTCTAATGCCTCTATTCAACTGCTCACAGTCTGTTTAAACATCCAGATTCTGCATCAGGTAGACTGTGGTGGGGCCGGTCCACTTTAAAACAAGCACCGTATGTTTTCTGAAAGGGACAACAACTAAGCGGAGTCCATGCAAGTCTTACAGAAGTGTTTCCTTTTCATTCTCAGGAGGTCTGTCACACCCACACCAACCATCCTCACATCTCTGAAAGACACACCTGCTCCTGCTCCAAGACATAATTGACAGGACTGCTTAGCTGTGTATGCCTGCCCTCTAATTAAATGCCAATCTCATGTCACGACCCTGGAGAAAGACTGGAGTGTTGGGTATCCATGGTCTTCTTGATACAGCCACTGAATAATGTGCTATCTCCCTTCTCTGCTTCTCATTTCTTTTTAAAGTTTTCGTCGTTTATGTGTGTCTGTATTAATGTATGCCATGTGTACATGGGTGCCCAGAGACCAGAAGAGGGCAGAGAGCGGTTGGGAGCTGCCTGATGTGGGTTCTAAGAATCCATGCCAGTGCCTGCAGGGGCAGTACATCTGTGAGTGCTCTTAAACCGAGCCCCTCTTGCTGCTCGCTATCACACTGACTCAAGTAGGAGGAGTCTAGCTTAAGGCTGCTGCCAGGGTTCAGACTCTGATCCAGTATGAGACAATCCAAATCTGTAACAAGTCACCTAGAATAGCAGAGTTAATTTATGCTTGACAAAATGCAAATGACTCCTTCAAACGATATTAATATGGAGTTTGCTTTCTAATGCAGGCTAATTCTGGTCTCTCTTGTATGTCAATCACTCCCATCCTTTAGGTGGCCTGAACTGCACTCAAGACTCTCAAAGACATGGTATCTCCATGACAAAAGCTCAGCTCAGTACCCCCACCCAGAGCAACTCAGTGTGCTTCCTTAAGGTGACTGAAGAACTCAGCCACCTTCTAAAACTAAGACACTGGGCCAGTAAATTAAGAAATGAAAGCAGACTGTGCCAAGCGCTAAGCACCACTCACAAACCTACTGAACGGGCGATGCGATTTTCTAACTGAAGGCCAATTTCCCAGTCTTACCTGGTCCTACCCAGGCAGTCACC
The DNA here is from genome assembly GCA_030674055.1 of Rhabdomys pumilio. NCBI lineage: Eukaryota > Metazoa > Chordata > Mammalia > Rodentia > Muridae > Rhabdomys > Rhabdomys pumilio. Next base: position 11,427,183 of record JANHMN010000004.1, on the reverse strand, counting down.
TCAATCTGCATGCCAAAGAAGAGCTTTCCCTTCGAGGCAGTCAGTGCTTTTTCTTGGTCCTCTTGCTGCCGGAAGAACACCAGGCCATACCTCTCCTCAGAGGCCCCGTGGATCTGCACTGAAGTCACCTTGCCAAACTTCTTAAATTCATGGAAAAGGCCATCTTTAAGGCTTGTATCTATATAGCCAAACAAAAACAAGCAAATTTTTCTCATGTTATCTGCAACCCCAGAGCAAACTACTTTCCCCAAACCAAAAATATTTAATCTAGAAAAATACCTATTTCAAAAGCAAACCATGTTCTTCCTATATCTGTGATATTCATGTACACGTGAGTGAGTGAGTGTGTGTGTGTGTGTGTGTGTGTGTGTGTACTGACTGCTTTTCTGAGCGTAAACTCCAAAGCCCAACTGCTGCTTCTGTCTTTCTATCTTTTTTGCACACAATGAGAATCCTAAGCTGCTGTCCTTGTTCTCTCCTTACTGTGTGCCAAGTCACAGTCTGAGGACCATTCCATGCTGACCCTGCCTGCTTTTCTCAAAGCCTGACTCCCAGCCGCCCTTTCCTCCTCTTCTTCCTCCTGCTGCTGCTGAGAAGTTTGTTCTCAATACTTAGGAAACAAGCCACATACAGTTCTGATAATCACCTGCTTTTTTTGTTCGTGGCATCAACCGCTAAGGAACTGCAGAAGCAGGCCATGTAAACTGAACTGCCCATCCCAGCTCAGCCATGAGCGCTGCAATCTCTTGGCTGGGAGGAAACTGCACTTATATGAAATTTTACCTGTAGAGCGTACTGGAAGATTCTGAACTTTGATCCCAAAACTTTTCCGGGGCTCATCTTTTTCAAGAGATGAAAGCAACTGGGAAGTGGGTGCAGGGACTGCAGCCGACTGAACTGAGCGGGCTGGAGAGTCGTCACTGGAGGTGCTGCTGGAGTCACTACTGCAATCAGAACAGCAAACACACAACACAGGGAGACACAGACGTTAGTAATGACAAACAGAGAAAGAGAAACATCAACTACGGGGAAGAAACAGCAACAACTAGCTATGGGGCCACACTGAGACCAAACTGCAGCTTCTACAATGGATCGACTGTCCCATCTCAGGTCACTGTGTCTGTCACACTACATCCTAGAGGTGGTAGAACTAAGATTTGAGAGTTTGAGTCTAGTCCGGGCTACATATAGCAAAACCTTACCTCAAAAAAAAAAAAAAAAAAAAAAAACACATCACTGTATATGCTTCCCTTAGAATACCAACAGTAGCAGCTGTGACAGACCAGTGGGATCGGCTCTGGAGATAAGAGGCTGAATACTGGTTCCAGACCACTGCACATTCCCTGAACAGGTCTCTTAAGCTCTTGCGACTGTTACAGATACACAACTCAAGGCAAAGAAAGCATTCACCTTTCAAGCACACACTACACACAGCCTCAAGCTTACAGCATACAGGTCTTTTAACAACTGTATGCATGAAATGAAACTCCATGGCACAAACTTTTCCACACTGATGTCGTGCTGGCCCTGAGTTTCGGATTTTGGTACATTCTAGGTTTAAATTTTGGGGTGACACTGGCAAGAGCACTGTCAGTCCTTATGAAGTATTGTCTCCAACACAAGTGTGCAGATGACTTTCTTTCTAGACTCTTGAGTGACTGAGGATGAAGTGCACTGACTTACTTGTCAGCTGGGCTTCTCTGTGGGTGATGGGGGAAGTGACAAGTTAATAAAGTAGACTTTGTTATTCTCCTTCTTTTTAATAAAATCCTCAGGAAGAGAGCTGGTCAACTGAACAACAACAAGAAGGCTCCTTCCATGTACTGAGAAAGGATGTGTTTTCTTAAGCTTATTAAGAAGCCAGGAGTGGTGGAGCAGGCCTCTAGCTCCCAAGGCTCCATGGAGGTTCATGGCAGGGTCTCGGTCTGAGGCTGGAGCTGGCGGGGCACTCACTGGCAATCCTCTACTGGAATGTATTGACTCTTGAGCCACTATACCGGTCAGATTTGTTGTTTTGTTCTGTGTGAGCCAGTTTCTTACTGTGCAGCCTTAGCTGGTATGGATTTATGTAGACCAGGCTGGCCTTCAACAAGCACGCACCCACCTGCTTCTGCCCTCTGAACACACATGCCACGGCTTGTGTCTGCAAAGGCAGAGGACGGCTTGACAGTACTGGTCCTCTCTTTCTGCCATATGATTCTCAGGCCTGGACTCAGGTAGGCACTTTTAATCTGCTGAGCTCTGCCATCAACCCCTTCCCTGTCTCTTTAATGTGATCCTGTGTATAACTTATGGCTGCCCGCTCATTTCCAAAGCCAGAATTTAAGGTCTTATCCATGCTTAGTTGTTGCTTTTGTTAAGAGAGGGTCTTGCTATGTAGATCTGGCTAGACCCAGAACTTGTCCATGATCTGAGCAGACTACACGTGTGCCGGTACACTTGCTACTTACGGACTCATTCAGTGCTAAGGAATTTGTGTCTATACCTAACACTGGGATGAAGATGTTCCCTTTACAGTTACTTTGTGATTAGATGAAATTTCAGATGATACTGTGTAGCGCATTCAATATTGTAGTCACCCTGTGACTTGTGTTGCTTGAAGAATTTATACTATTTTTACCTATATAAGGCATTTTTCTTCATTAGTTAATGTGAATTTCCATGACAACATAATTTCTATCTCTAGATACTGCTTACATAATGAAGTAAAGTTTATTTTCCTGATGAACTTTTAAAAGTTTCTTTTAAGATGGAAAACTTAAGCTTCGGCATTGTAGAAAACCTGGCAGTGACGGTTCTATCTCACGGCTGTGTGTGCGCGTATTGGAAGTCGGAGGACAAAGCCTGGCAGTGACAGCTTACGATTCTATCTCACGGCTGTGTGTGCGTGTGGAGGTCAGAGGACAACTTTTTAGAGTTGATTCTCTCTTTCTACCATGTAGGTCCCTAGGACCCGACTCGGGTCATTAGGCTTGGTGGCAAGCTCCTAGGACCCGACTCAGGTCATTAGGCTTGGTGGCAAGCTCCTTTACTTGCCAAGCCGTCTTGCTGGCCTGGTTTGTTTGTTTTGTTGAAACAGGGAATGATTTAGAATCTGAAGCAATAACTGTGTTTGTTAGAGACAGGGTTTCTCTGTGTAGCCCTGGCTGTCCTGGAACTCACACTGTAGACCAGGCTGGCCTTGGATTTAGTGATCCTCCTACCTCTGCTCCCAAGTGCTGGGATTAAAGGCCTAAGCCACCATCCCGTTTTTAAAGCCAGAGCCTGTCTACATAGACCTGCCCTGGAACTCACCACATAGGTCAGGATGGCACATGCCACCATACTCAGCTCTGAATTAATGCTTTTAAAATGACTTCTCTTCTCATAAGGTAGCTAATAGTTTCTTTCTTCTACGTAACTCATAAGTGTGAATCAGGAGGGGAAAGTGTGTCGAGTGGATCTTTTCATTAGACACTTCAAATTGTGACCACAGTGCTCCGTGCTTCCCTCGGATACAGAAAAGTTGTCTGCATTATAAAATGCATCACTGTACCAAGAGAAACTCCCCCCTCCCCTTCCCTCCCCTCCCCTCCTTTCCTTGGACATGGTTTCTTCACACAGTGCAGGATGGACTGTGATTCACTAACCCCACAAGCCAGAGTACTGGGGATACAGATATCCAGTATTAAACAATTTTGCTTATGTGATCCATGCAGGCTTCCAAGTCTTTATGTGACTAAAGATCACTCCTGGGAATACCTGTGGCCACCATGCTGGCGTTTTCTTAGTTGTTCCTTCTCATAACCTTCCAACCCCAACAGCACCAATGATCTCTCCACACCAGACCCTCTAGTTAAAGGCAAAGTATACTGGATGTCTTCTTACTCTTGTTTCCTTGCTATGGGTGTATAGGCGTGTGTACACTGTGCACACGAACATGCCACAGTGTGTGCGGAGACGAAGACACTCTCAGCGTCTTTGCCCTCCTTCCTCCATGTCAACTTCTAAAGCCAGACTGAAGAGAAGGCTGGGGCTCCAACTATGCTGGAGTCAGCTGATCACAGCAAACAAGAAAAGGGAAATGCAGTTTCTCCTCCTACTGACAGCAAGGCCAAAAACTGCAAATGATGTGTTGGTTTTCCAGACGGGATTTCTCTGGGTAGCCTGGGACGTCCTGAACTCTGTCTGTAGACCCAGCTGGCCTCTAACTCAAGAGATCCACCTTCCTCTGCCCCAACCCCAACCTGTGCACCACCACATGCAGTTTGCAGATATTTTATAATTTTGAAACAAATAATGAGCAAATAGCACTGCCAACAAAGTTGATGTGAATGAAAACCATTCTGATCACTTTAATACAAACTCTGAAGCAAGCTTTTTTTTCACTCACGCTAAAAGACTTAAGGTAATGGGTGTGTTTCCTCACCAAAGCACAACAACAACTCTAACTATGATGGTGGTGATGATGATGGTGGTGGTGGTGGTGATGATGATGGTGGTGGTGATGGTGGTGATGATGATGATGATTTTTTCAGAACGGGGCTTCTCTGTGTAGCCCAGGTCGTCCTGGAACTAGCTGTGTAAACCAGGCTGGCCACAAATTCAGGGATCCATCCTTCTGAGAGCTGAGATTAAAGGTGTGCATCACCATGCCCAGACCTCAAAGCTCAACGTGAACAGAGTTGGTAAGGTGGCACTGTACGTGAAGGCCCTGCTGCCAAGCTTGATACAACACATGGTGGAAGGAAAGAGTTAAATATCATAAGCTGTCCCTGGTTTTCATGTGCAAGGAGTGGCCATGGCATGCAGGTATGCACACACGTGCACACACACAAAAAAACATAATTTTTAAAATGTATATTAAAAAAATAATAAAACATCTCTACTACATATTGAGGTTACTGGGTTATTTTGCTTTATAACTAACATTTCGAAGATTATTCTTATTTCTGTTTATGTGTATGCGTGTGTGTAGCACAAGCACACATTTTTGCCACAAGACCAGAAGAAAATGTCAGATCTCTTGAAGTTCCAAGAACCTGTGAGCTGTGCAGTCTGGGTGCTAGGACCCAGCTTGTGTCCTCTGCAGGACCAGCTAGCCCTCCTGCTGCTGAACCGTCTCCTCTGCAGCCCTGCTGATGACTGCTCTCGCTTGTCAACTTGACTACATCTGGAACTAACAAAAATCCAAAAATGGAGGGATTTTTGCTTAATGAATTTAATTAAGATTTAATCTTAAGTAAAAAGATCCACATTTAATCTAGATGTTGAGGCAAGAAGACACCTTTAACCTGGCCACACCTTCTGCTGCGAGTCTACAATAAGGACACAGAAGAAAGAAGCCTCTGCTCTCTGCCCTTTTGCCCTTCCCTTGCTAGCAAGTCCATTCCTTCACTGCATTAGAGCCTACTACATCTTCAGGACTCTAGAGTCTGATGAAGGCCAGCAAAGGATTCAGCCTTGTGGACTGACAAACTACTGGATTCCTGGGGCTTTTCGTCCACAACTAGCCATTATTGAATTAGCTAGACCACAGTCTGTGAACCGTTCTAATAAATTCCCTTCTAAACATAGAGTCATTCTGTAAATCCTGTGACTCTAGAGAACCCTAATACAGCTTCTGAATGAGACAGATTCAATTTGTCTTTTTAAATGATACAACTCAAACAATCAAGGGGAGGGGGGCCCCCAACATTTGCAAAGGACTTGAACTAATGAAAAGTAAGTACATGAGACAGTGGCTATGAGGACCACACCCAGATGGAGATCAAGGCAGCGACAGGATGGGCAAACGTGGGGACAGAGGAGTCACTGCTGGCTCAGGAGACTGCGGAGGACCAGAGGATCTGGAGTGTAAAGTATGGAACTAGCACCTGTCTCATAACCCGACAAAGCAAAACCTACATGACAGATTACCTTCCTTCCATTAGGCCATACTGGCCTTACACTTGCAGCAATTCTCCAGCCTCAGCCATGAGCTACTGTAGGTGTAGAGCCAACACTTTTTTTTTTTTTTTTTTTTTGGTTTTTCGAGACAGGATTTCTCTGTGTATCCCTGGCTGTCCTGGACCTCACTCTGTAGACCAGGCTGGCCTCGAACTCAGAAATCCGCCTGACTCTGCCTCCCAAGGAGCCAACACTTAAAAGGCTGAGACAGGAAGGTGGAGTTTAAGGCCAGTTTACTCCAATACTCAATGCCTCCAATCAATCAGGATGTAAAGAATTCGGAGCCTTTTGTGCAAGTGTTGAAACAGCACAGCCACAGGGAGTCTGTATACCCACACACAGCATGGTCTGCAGTCAAAAGCCAGGTGCTTAAAACCAAGTGTGAAACAGCTGATTACCAATACACAAATCACACTTAGAGGGAGTAAACTCTGCGTGACACAATCTATGATGTGAAGAACCTAGAAGATGCCATGCTGAGCGAAAGAGTCCCACACAAAAACACACTTATGGTTCCATATTAGCCACTGAGAGAAGTCAAAGTTGTAGACAAAGAGCTAGTGTGTGCACACACTCACATGGACCCACATACGTGGTGAGTGACATGGTGTGCACACACTCACATGGACCCACATGCGTGGTGAGTGACATGGTGTACCTTTCTCAATTGCTCTCCACCTTATTGTTTAAGGCAGAGGTCTGGCTGCAGCTAGGAGCTGGCTGATTCTGCTAGAGTGGCTGGCCAGCAAGCCCTAGGGATCCGGTCTGCACATACGCCACAGCCAGCTTTTTACATGGGCGCTGGGCATACCAACTGAGATTCCCATGCTTACATGGCAAGCTTACTGACTGAGTCACCTTCCCTAGCCCAGAAACTGTTTTTAATAGACACTACCTTTAAATCTCAGTTCAGAGGGCTGGAGAGGCAGCTCAGCAGTTAAGAACACTTGTTCCTGAAGAGGACCTGGGTTCAATTCCCGGTATCCACATCACGGCTCACAACCATCCAAACTTAGTTCCAGGGGATTTAATGCTTTCTTCTGACCTTCCTGGGTATCAGGCATGCACGGTATGCAGGCAAAATAACCAAACACACACACACACACACACACACACACACACACACACACACGAAATAAACAAATCTAAATTTATTTTTAAAGTATTTCAGTTTGGAAAGGTGGCAAGGTTCTGGAGACAGGTCAGTTGATGTGTAAAACAAATATCTGAAACAGAGAGCAGTCTCTTGTTTACCCTCCCCAGGCATCCCGCACAGTAAGAAGAGTTCCCTTTGTTTCTTAAGAATGTAAGTAGCTCCTACTGCTTTTTAGTCAGTCTCAAGGGGTCTCTCTCACACACCCTGTCTTCCATGTATGTTTCTTTAGCATGGAGGCTGCCCCAGTCAGCTGTGACTGAGCAAAGAAAGGAAGAGCAGAGCAGCCAGGTGGCCTGAGGGATGGAAATGAAATCCCAGAACCCAGCTCTTCATTCAAGACCTTATGGGAGAACCAAAAACAAGCAACAACAAAAAACAAAAAACAAGCAGATATAACAGCGAGGAAGTTAGAGAAAAAGTCATAGAAGGGCAAAGTTGTGTCAGACCCAAAGCAAACAGTTACATGTAGTAACCCTTGCAGACAGAGGTGAACAATAACCACCTACCCTACAGTGAAGAGTCTGTGCTTTACCAGGTGCTGGGGACAGACCCCAGGGCCTCACACACTGGGCAAGTACTGGACCCTGAACTGCATCCCCAGCCCAGGGACTTCGTGCCTCATTTTAGCAGAAAGTGCAGTTTAAAAGTGTGCGCTTAGCTCTCACAAAAGGGTAACCATGACTTCATTCTTCAGGACACAGCAACAGCTGCAGCTGGTTTTTTAAAGCTTATGATTATCTCTGGAAGTTACGTAAAATAAAGAAAGAGTTCATCAAAGAGCTGGGTAATAAGCAAGAGACTAAGACCTAAAGCCGAGTGCAGTGCTGTTCAGCAAGAGAGCAGTCTTAGCTTCTAGCAGCACAAGACAATCAAATGAAGTCCATGTCCCTTCTGGGCCCTCAAGCATTTACATGGAGCTGACAGTGCTGAGTGCAAGGGCATGTGAGGCCACTAAGTCATCGCCCATCCTCCCACAGGCATCTTTTTGAGCCACAGTCTTCACTGTCCGGGCTGGCCTTGAACTTCCTACATATATAGGCAGAACACCGGGCCTTCCGTTTTAGCCTTCCCATCAGGCCTGGCTGAAATAAAATAAAAGAAAGGAAGCAGGGAGGCTGGAGGAATTGGGCACACAGCTACCTTCATAACTGGACACAGCTGTGACATTACAACACTGGGGAGGTTGGGGTAAAGGGACAGCAAGCTTGAGAGCGGACTGAACCTACAGAGCAAGATCCTGTCTCAACACAACAACAACAACAACAACAACAACAACAACGATAGAGTGTTGTTCAGCCTTACAAAGGAGTGATGCAGAACAAGGTGAAGGATGCTGGAAGTATGCTGAATGAAATGAGCTGAATGAAAAAGGCACAAACGGGGCAGCGATGGTGCATGTGTTTAATCCAGCACTCAAGAGGAGGCAGGGGCAGGTGGATTACTGAGTTTGAGGCCAGCCTGGTCTACAAAGTGAGTTCCAGGACAGCCAGAGGTACAAAGAGAAACCCTGTCTCAAAAAACAACAATAAATGGGGCTGGAGGGATGGCTCGGTGGTTAAGAGCGAGTGCTGTCTCACTTTTGGGAAACAACCAACCTTGGCCCTAGAGTGTTTTCAGTTTAAATTCCAAAGAGAATGAGCAAAAGTAGTCGCCATCCCTCCTGAGATTCAGAAAGCAGGTTAGAGGCACAGAGCTTGCGGCATCACCTGCCTGACCTGCACGAGGCTGTGGTTTCTTCAGAAAAGCCCTTTCTCGGGTAACCCTCAAAGCAGAAGAACCTAATACAGCCCACTATGGTGAAACACATCTAGAATTCAAGCACTTAGAAGGCTGAGGCAAGAGGGCAGCCTGAGCTACACTGAAAGACCCTGTCTCAAGAAAAATAAAAAAAGAAAATTACAAAAGCATCACGCACAACTGCTCTCTCTCTCTACAGTCAAAGCAAGTCTTCCTGAAAAGGCAGAAAGACAGTCCTCGAAGACAGCAGCAGCGGCATTTACAACAACCAGATGCTGGGATGCAGAGTGGACATGAAAGAGAGAACAGCCAGAGGCAGCTGAAGGAGTGCAGAGCAGGCTGAGAACTCAGCCATCTGTGAGAAAAGGGAGACTGGCAGGGGATGGAGCCTGGAGAGACTGTAGAAGGGACAGCAGGAGAATAGCTGGGTGAATAGCTGGGAGGGAGCACAGAGGCAGGGGCCACCATGGGGTCTTTGAAATGTATAGGAAGTACTTGTAAGTAGGGACTGGAGGCTAACCAGACCTTGATGTGCTGACAGGCAACATGGGTATTAACTGCGGAGCCACACGTCCCTTTTGCCTGAGGGGAAAATGACTTCTTTTGGTAGGTGGGAAGCAGCTTTATAGGTTTTGAGCAATGCTGGCTTTGATCTAATCACCAGAAATCCTCTCGTGGTCCGGGTCAGCCTGGACCCTTGTTTCTGGACATTTGGGCTGCCTTTTGCCTTTGGACTTGTCAGTCAGGAGACAGATATGAAAAACTCAGTGTCAATGACACCCTAGTAAGATTTGCTCATTCTCTTAACCACATAGTACATAAAATCAACTAAAATGCTTAGAAAAGCCTGAACCAAGGCAGCACACAGATTGAAGAGAATGTGGGAAGGGTTTTTGTTTGGGGGGAGGGGGTGTTTTAGGAGGTGTCTTTTATTTTGTTTTGCACAAAGGCCTGTCTTAGTTATTTTTCTATTGCTGCGAAGAAACATTATGACCAGGAGCTTATAAAAGGAAGCGTTTAATGGGGGCTGGCTTATTTATGGCTTCAGATGGTTAGTCCAAGAACTAGGTAGGAAGCACGGCAATCAGGCAAGCAAGCAAGCAGGCAAGCATGCTCGGCACTGCAGCAGTAGCTAAGAGCTTACATCCTGAGCCATAGGCAGGAAACAGAGAGAACAAGGCTGGGCCTGCTACTGATTTTGGAAACCTCAAAGCCCACTCCGAGTGAGACACCTTCTCCAATAAGGCCACGCCTCCTAATCCTTCCCAAACAGTTCCACCAACTGGGGACTAAGCATTCAAACACAAGAGCCTAAGTGGGACTATTCTCATTCAAACCACTGAGTCTTACTATGTAATCCTGGCTGGCCTAGAACTCAGAAATCTACCTGCCTCTGCCTCTTAGGTGCTGTTTACCATGACCCACCTTTAAAAAAAAATAAATAAATTCAGACCTCCTTCTGCAGCTCAAGCTGGATGAGACCCTCCTTCCTTAGGCCCTTGAATACGATGATTCCAGGTGTCAGCCACTATACCCAGCAAAACATGGAAGATCTGACTTTAAATGAAATCCCAACTGGGTATCCAACTGGGTATACCTGATGCCGCCTGTATCAATACCTCAGTCAATATACTCTGAAGTTTTGTCCTTTCCAAATTTAACTTTAGAGCTAACTCTCCATCCTGTCCAGAACAAGACACACCTGCTAGTGGCTACTTGTGAACATTCTTTGCAAGTATCCTGAGGCCGTGGCACTGTGATGGTACACTCAAAGGCAGCTGCCCCTGCTGAGAATAAGGAAGACCTACAGAAGGCCTCGGCTTTGATGTAGGAACTGTGTTTGGAGCAGTCCAGCACAACTCCACTGCATGCTCACAGAAACACGGAAGAGCCTCAGCTGAAGACGTTAGCCGTCACCTTGCAACCTTCACGGAAACCTTCTTTTCCTTACCCACAGTAAGTCTACCAGGGGTGCTGGCCCAGAAGTGAGGCTAGAACCTGGAGGAGCTCAGTGCTTAGCAGCCCTACTGTGCGTGCACGAGGCCCACAGCTCAGACCCCAAGACGGATGTAAACCAGGAATCCTGCAAACCCTAACCCCTAAGTCCTGTTCCAGGAGTCTGATGGCCTCCTCTAACCTTCAAGCAGACATAAACACACACATGCACATGCACCCAAAGATTCAGGCAGGCCTGAGACACAGAGTGAGCTTCTGTCAAGGGGCTGCGGGCACGGATGCTGATGGGTAGTAGAATCCTGCTCAGCAGGTAATCCATCTTAGCCTCCATCCCCATCATTAAAAGAAAACAGTCAGGGTCAGTGAGAGGGCTCAGAGGTAAAGAGCGCATATATACATCCACTTTTCAAGAGGACCCGGGTTCAAGCCCCCAGCACCCACATGGTAGCTCTCAAATGTCTGTAACTCCAAGTTCTGACACCCTCATACACAGACACACATGCAAGCAAAACATCAATGCACATAAAAGTAAATTATATTTTAAAAAAAGAAAGAAAAAAGTGGCAAGGGATTTCTAAAAAAAAGTTTCTCACACCTACAGCCCAACACTCAGGAGTAGGGTAAGAACCAGAATTTCTAGAACATCCTACAGAAAGTGGAGCCTACAGAAAGTGCTACTTGAGACCTTGTATCAAAAATAGAACAAAGGAGACATGGTAGCACCTTTAATCCCAGCACCTGAAGGCAGAGACAGGTGGATCTCTGAGTTCGAAGACCAGCCTGGTCTACACAGTAAATTCCATAACAGCCAGGGCTATATACTGAGACCCTGCCTGAAAAACAAATATTACATCAATGTTCGAATCCACACTCATCAATGCACAATCCAAGGGAGAAAAGAAGAGAAAGTCTGACAAGGCTAAAAGCAGTTCCAGGGAGCTCTAGTCACCAGCTCTCTGGAGAAGGCATGGTGTGGCAAGGCAGACAGGAGGACACCTTAGTCGCTGGGGCTCAGAACGGTGGGGGCAGGAGGACTGAGCATTGCAGTATGACGGTGCCAGAGGCCCCGCCTCTGGGCTCAGTGGACATCACCCCCGAGAACACACCCACACCACAACCAGGCCACCAGGCCAGCCAGGTCCCAGCAGCAGTTTCTACCCACTGCACCCAGCAACTCCACAAACAAGGCAAACGCTGGCAAAACAAGGAAGCTTTCAGGAGGTGGCAAATAGCCAACTCAAACCGGATAATTCCAGTTCAGGCTGGTTCTCAGCCATGAACTCCAGGTTCTTTTCTCCACTGGCATAGAAAACCCGAGTCAGCACAGCATCTAATCCCCAAACCGAAGACCTATTCTTCTGGCCCTAAAACCACCAGAAGGAAGACAGACAGACAAGACAGACACACAGACACACACACATACTTCTTTTAAGCGTTTCTGGGAAACCAGCTAGGAAATGTACCTGCTCCCGGATCACCACAGTGCGAACTGGGCACCTACCTTTCCTACCACAGACATAAGGCTGTGTGGCAAGCATTGCAGGCAGTGGCCAAAAAAGAACATCTACAGAACAAGGCGCTGCAGTGCCCCCTGCAGGTTGCCGTGGAGAGAAGGGGAACCTGCAGTGTCTGTCCTCACCAGAATCCTCTACTAAGCACGCTCCACTCCACCTTTCAACAGCCCTACACGACAGGAAGCAGAGTTTGCACAGACACTCTGGGGGTGAGGGTGGGAGGCAAGGAGTTGCTGTCCCTCAGATCTGGCCACTGACTACCAGTTCTGAAGATAACTACCAGGCAAATCCGGACGGACGCCATACTTCAAGGAGGCACAATGACTGTAGATAGTACCATTACTGACTTGTGCTAGATTCCATCACAAACGGCAGGGAACTGCAACTAGAAACTTCGCCTACTAGTCAGAAGGCCCACAGACAAGAGGACAGCTTGCTCACAGTGCACTTTCTTCCGCAGTGTCTTCTGGGCCTTGCAGAGGCTCGGGTAGTACATGTAATGCAATGCAGCCCCTCCCTTGGGCTTACATGAGTGCAAATATTTGCATTTTAGGTGAGAACATGGGCCATGAGACAAATTAAAGCCCCCCTCTGAAGTACACACTGGCTAGAGGCTGGAGTAGTAGGAGAGCATGCAGAAGGGCCCATACCCAATATCCCTGCCAAAGCTCTCTGCCTTCAATGTTTGACACTGGCTGCTTTAAGTAAAAAGAAATCTCTAAATCTTTACTTGAAACCTTCCTGAGGGCCCCAAAATATGCACATTTCATTTGTTAGTCCAAAAAAAGCAACATAAGCCTAACTGCTGACTATCAAAGTCACGTGTGTGTCCTTCTTCTTACAAGACTGGAGCATCTTTCTCCATATCACTTAAATGGAAAAAAAATGTTTCAATTTAAGCAATTCATCTTAATCTAATTTAATTACTTATTTATTTATTTACTTATTTATTTTGGATACAGGGTCTCACTATGTAGAACAGGCTAGCCTGCCTCCGCCTCCAGTGTACTGGAACCACCACACTCAGCAAGAAACTTTTACTTAATATACTTATGAAGCTGCTCCCACAAGTGGGACTTTCTGGTAAACTCTGTATTACCATAGCAAATGGCAGGAGCAGGTAATAAACACTCATATACACTATAATGGTATGTTATCTATGAGAATGTCCTAACAAAAGCAATAACCTAACTTTAGAAAGCTCTCACCAAGCCACCAAGATGGCACACACCTATACCCTCACATGCAGGAGTTGGGGCACTACAAGAGCCTCTCTCTAAAAAACCAAACAAAGGCTGGCGAGACATCAGAATTGAGGACTTTAGTCTCCATCCATAGAACCAGACATCCCTACGGATGTATTAATCCGTAAGAGAGCTGTCACGTGGAGCCAGCAGAAACCAGTGAGCTCTCAGCCAGCCAGTCTGGCAGGAGCACCGGGGAACAGACAAGATGGAAGGTAAGAAGAACAGACGTGTTCACTGTGGCAGGAGTGCACTATACACACCCACGCGCCAGTGAATTAATCTCCTAATTAATCCCTTAAAAAAGCACACTTACAAAAGCAAAACAAAGGTGTCAAATGACAGACCAGTCACCAACTCCAGGGCTTCCTCACACATTCATTCAAACCCTACAAGTGACAGCAAATTTGGAAGTGTTTCTATTCGAGATGGAGAGAAAGCTGACTTTCACAGCTTAAATCAGTGAACTTCGGGAGCCTGTGGGGTTAAAACTTCTTCTATAGTTACTTGTGACCTGTACAGAACAGGCAGATATTCACAGATTTGTGCAGACTCAGTCCTCACAGGTAAGTAAGAGATTATACACCAGGGTCATTTCTGGTCTTTTTTGTTTTGGTTTGGTTTTTGAGACAGTCTTTCTCTGTATAGCTCTGGCTGCTCAGGAACTTGCTGTGTAGACCAGGCTTGCCTCAAACTCAGAGATCCCCTGCCTCTGTGTCCCAAGTGCTGGGACTGAAGGTGTATAGCAAGCACCACGACTGAGCGGCTCCTGTTGGTTTTTGAGGCAGTATCTCACTATATAGGGCAGGATGGCCTTGGACTTAAGCTGCCTCAACTTCCGAAGTACTAGGATTACACTACGCTAACATTTTTAAATTAAAAGTACCTTTTTCATCACCTTTTTTATGCCTAGTGTCGAGACATTCAGGGCCATAAGTACATCTCAGTGGTCAAGTCTTTGTCAGCTCCCCAACAGTGTGTATGGGAGGGGGATAAAATTTATTCAATAATTATTTTTTAAACACTTTATCCAAAATTCAGGTAAGACAAAATTCTAAACTGTTCAGCATTAGGGGAGCTCAGTGGTATCATAGACAACTTTCTTCTTCATTTCAGACAGGGTCTTGTGTCTCCTTAAGCTGACACAAGTGTGCCACGTAAACAGAGGACGGCCTTCAACACCTACTTGATCGCCCTCCACAAGTCCTAGGATTACAACATCATTCAAGACCATGCCCACTCAGACAGCTTGTAATATGATTTGTTCAACATTTTTATTTAAAATAAATATATCTATAAATATCTCTAAAAAAAAACTTTTTAAAAATTTTCCAGGACAGCAAAATGACTAATGTGGTTAAGAGAAAGTTGGCTCCGACCTCGACAAACTCAATGCAAGGAGAGATACCATCCACACCCTGCCAGCAGCCCCGGGCTCCACACAAACTGTGCCATACAAACACCACTCCCATGCACACAAACAAGTGCTTTTAAAGGTTTACAGCCACCTGTTACTCCAGCTCCATGTAATCTGAGGTTCTTTCTGGTGTCCTCGGGCCATGCACATATATGTGCTCACACATACAAACATATAAATAAAGTTAATCTTTGAAAATTTACATTTTTAGCCAGGTGTGGTGGCACATACCTTGAGTCCCAGCACTCAAAGACGGACAGACAGATCTTTCTGAGTTTGAGCCCAGCCCAGGATACACAGTAAAATTTTGTATAAATTTAAAAACAACCAAAACAATTCTTTTTTTTTTTTTTTTTTTTTTTTTAAATTTTCTTTTCAAGAAAATGTAGACTGCTCTTCTGTTAAGGCAATGCACTAGGAGGGAGGTGACAGTGCCACACCCAGGGTGAGGTGCTAGGGACCAATCCCAGGGCTTTCTGCATGTCTGACAAACACTTTACTAAGGACCCCACCCAGGATTTAAGGTTCTGGTGACTCAGGTTCCCCAGAGGCTTGATTTGCCGGTCTGTATCTCTAAGCAAATGAAGCAGCCATAGGCTGTCTAATGAGGCCTCAGGCGTGGAGCTAGTGAAGAAGCACCCAAACCTGTCCTTGACTGTAGCATCCAGTTCATTCGGAGACTTTCAACTATCAGTCACATACCAAATGTTCTGGTTTTGTACAGCATTTGAAAGTGATCTGCTAGGAGCCATGAGGCGAAGCTGCTCTCAAAGTGATGCCGCCCACTCCTCCTGCCTCAGCCCCATGAAGCAGCTATGGCCAGTAAGACTCATGCCACATCACAGACACACACACACACACACACACACACACACACACACACACAAAGTGATGTCGCCCACTCCTCCTGCCTCAGCCCCATGAAGTAGCTATGGCCAGTAAGACTCATGCCACGTCATAGACACACACACACACACAAACACACAAAGTGAGTGTTCTGGCCTGGCAGTGGTGCTGCAGGTCTTTAATTCCTGTACTTGGAAGGGTAGAGGTAGGTAGATCTCAGTGTTTGAGGCCAGCCTGGTCTTCCAAGAGTTCCGGGATAGACAGGGCTACTCAGAGAAACCTTCAAAACTGAATGAATGAATGAATGAATGAATGAATGAATGAATGAATGGACTCAGTGGATAACAGCACTGCTGCACAAGCCTGGCCCCCGGAGTTCAATCCACCCACATCAAGGGGGAAGAGAACCAACTCCACAATGTAGTCCTCTGACCTCAACAAGCACAGTATAGCCTGCACAGCCTTCACATACACACACGCGCGTGAGTGCATACATACACACACACACACACACACACACACACACACACACACGCACACACACCAAATGTAAAACAAGTAAGTGTTCTGCTAAAGGAAAACCAGTGTGTTGGACGGCAGCTACAACAAAGAAAGGCGCCTCCAGCAGCACAGGGCAACGTGGAGCTTCTACGAGGGGCCTGCTTCTCACCAGCTAACTGCTGTGAAAAGCTGTGAGAAAAGCGTTCAGAAAGGCTGCACAACCAGTCACTGATCCTGGGCAGGCGGGTGGGGGGCTCACTCCAGTTGGGCTGCTACAAGTCTTGCCAACACAATCCCGCCGAACTGACAGGAGAGAAACTCTTTACGTGTGGACAATTTATACTGTACAATACACAAAACAATGCTAGTTTCAAATATCTTTAAATAACTTTTGTAACTAGTAGTACATTTAAAACTCATCTGAAAAGGGAGAGGGAAGGGGGCTTGTTTTAGCTTCTGTCTGGGGTTTTGGCTTTTACATTTTCTGGAAGGTGTGTTTGGAACAGGACCTCACTATGGACCTTGCTGACATGGAACTCACTCTGCAAACCAAGGAGGCCTTGAGCTCACAGACCTGCCTGCTTCTACCTCCCTATTACCCGGATTAAAGGTCTCCAGTTTGCTTTCCTAACAGGTTATGCGTCCCAAACTAACCTCAAAATTCACTATTTAGCTGAGGAGGCCCTTGAACTTCTGATCCTCCTGTTTGAATGATAATGTGTACACCTGATTTGAAAGAGCTACTTCTTCCCAAAAAGAAATTAAGCTGTATAAATTTGTGTAACATTTCAAAATATGACTCTTTTCATGTTCTTTACTTAGAGAAAAAGAACCATGTGATAAAGGAACACAGGACTAAGAGAGCCTTCTCAGTACCACAAGCCGTCATTTCATTTGTGACCACATGACTGAAGACCCTATCATCTATCTCCGCTGGTTCTGCTTCCCCCTTCATGCTAAGACCCCCATCTAAGTTTTCCAGGGGATTCTAAGGAGTCCCTGAGAAAGGCAAAGAGTCCCCATTGCTGCTCTCGGTGGGCAGCCCTGGCAGTGCCATCGCTGGCTCAGTCTCTTTCATGAGTCTTCACCCTGGCTCAGTGCACACTATGGCCCATCCATCCCCAGTCAGGCACTCTCTGGCACAGCCTGCTTTCCTTCTCCAGGGACCAAACCACTGTCACTCTACTCTGAGCTTACAGGCGCCTTCCCAAGGTTTCCATAGGGCTGGTTTGGTTAGCTGTCTGGTTGTTTCTTCTGCAGAGCAGGGTGGTAAAGGTTTGTGGGTTTGGGAGTCTTTTTTGTTGGTTGTTGCTGTGTGTGGCAGAACAAAGCCTTATGCATGCTAGGCAAGGGCTCTACCAGGCTGGAGAGATGCACCATGATTAACAGCGCTCGCTGCTCTCACAGAGGACCTGACTGAGCACCCATGCAGTGGCTTACACCTTCCATAACTCTAGTTCCAGGATACACAACACTATCTTCCGATCTCTGTGGAAACCAGGCACACACGGCACATATACATATATACACGCTGGCAAAACACTAATACACACAGAACAAGTAAACCTAAAAAATTAAGAATAAGATCCTCAACTATTAACACGTATAAACATTTTAAAACTATCTGCTGGTCTTAGCCAGGCATGGTAGTATATACCTTTAATGCCAGCACTCAGGATACGGAGGCGGGTGACTGAATTTGAGGCTAGCCTGCTCTACACAGTGAAGTTTCAGGTCAGTCAGGGCTATGGAGGGAGATCTTGTCACACACAAAAATTACCTGCCGGTCTCAAAACATCTGCCCACAAAAATCCTTTATCTAAATTAAAATGCCTTTCTCCTTAACATTCTACATATTCCTCAGAGCCTGACCAATGCGCTCTTAGGTCTCAAGGTCCTCCCGCCATTCTATACACAGATCCCAGGCACTGATCACAAAGGAGCTGTCACACTGCTAATAACAGAAAAATCAGTAAGCTCACGTTAGGCTCAAGTAATGAACTTAAAGCAAAATATGTAAGGCTGAGATATACCAGGTCCTCTGCTTAGGGAAAAGACAAAGACACACACACACACACACACACACACACACACTCTCTCTCTCTCTCTCTCTCTCTCTCTCTCTCTCTCTCTCTCTCTCTCTCTCTCAAACACACGTCCTTATTACTACATATGAAAGGAAATCAATAAGCCAAGAAATGTATTAGAATCTCTTCAAAGGGGTTAAACAAACAGGCTGAAGACCGGACTCAGTTAGCAGCTGGCTTGCCTTACACACAGTGAGCCCAGGCTCAACCTGAAGCTCATAAACCACGGCACGGTCTCACACACTTGTAATGTCAACATCCCAAATCCATGGAGTGCTGGCCTCAGACAGTAGGCCTGAATTCCTGCCTCCTTGCTAATGTGTGCCTTACCAGTACAAATCAGAAATTTCTGCCTCCTTGCTAATGTGTGCCTTACCAGTACAAATCAGAAATTCCTGCCTCCTTGCTAATGTGTGCCTTACCAGTACAAATCAGAAATTCCTGCCTCCTTGCTAATGTGTGCCTTACCAGTACAAATCAGAAATTCCTGCCTCCTTGTTAATGTGTGCCTTACCAGTACAAATCAGAAATTCCTGCCTCCTTGCTAATGTGTGCCTTACCAGTACAAATCAGAAATTCCTGCCTCCTTGCTAACATGTGCCTTACCAGTGTAATCAGTCATGCAAAGTGCAAAGAGCACACAAGCTCTACATTTTAAACATACAAAACACCATGTGAACGAAGCAAATGAAATTCTCAGCTCATCTCGTCATCTTCTGACCTCCCCACTCCTGTCCTCTCTGTCATCAGGACATCCTGGACAGGGTCACCTGCTGCAGTCACCTCGAAATCTCCCTGCTCACCCACTTTCTCCCTCTGAGACTTGGTCCTTGGGTTCTTTCTGGGTACATCCTGCCCTTCTTCACATCCAGACTGTCAGAACACGGACCTGAAAATCTATGTGAAGCAAAGATTAGCTCCATGAGCAGTGTATCAGATCACATGTGCATTTAAGCTGTGCATCTCTGCCAGACTGTAACCACGGCCTTCAGTATAAAGCTAGCACAGGGCCTGACCCCATGGGCTCTCCTGACACCAACACCAACACCCACACCTCACACGCTTTCAGTCAAGCTCTGACCCCTGAAATGCTGAAGAGTTCCTTTAATGGGCAGGTTCTAGAGAAATGAAAAAGGAGGAAGTGAAACACAACAAGATTTTATAACCTGTTCACAGGATTCAAATGAACTTTATTCACTCTTCGTCCAGCCAACAGGCCAATCCGACTTCTCTGGCCTCCTAAAGTACCAGTTCAGTAACTTGGCAACTTTCAAATAGTTACATAATAGCTAGATTAAGAAAATGAAGCTGGGGGCTGGAGAGATGGCTCAGTGGTTAAGAGCACTGACTGTTCTTCCAGAGGTCCTGAGTTCAATCCCTAGCACCCACATGGTGGCTCACAACCATCTGTGATGGGATCCAATGCCTTCTTCTGTACTGTAGGCATATATGCAAATAGAGCACTCAGATGGATATACAAATGAACACTTTTTTTAAAATGAGGCTAGAAGTTTCTACTTTACTATCTTGAATTAGGCAATTTAGGAAACCTAAGAGCTACTCAATCACATGACTGGCCTTCTGTTTCTCTTAAATGTACGCACATAATACTGAAAGAAAATTCTGGACTTTTTAATCAGGTCAAAAAAGTTGTGTGTTATAGGTTTACAATACATGCCACCCAAACTTAAACACAGGACACCTTGTTTAACAGTCTGAATAACAAGAGAGAGAAGAAACGCACAAAGCCTGCTGCCAGCGGCCATGAAACAAACGACAGCTGTGAACTAGGAAGGGGTTTAGATTCTGACACTGCAGTAAGCACTTTACAAGCCGTTCTCATTTAACTATTCACAATAAATAAAAGTACTGTTTGTTTCCTGGGAATTTAAGGGTCTTCAGCTATGGGGAGTGGCAGATTCGAACAGCATCTTACTGTGCAGGCAGGGTGTGGACTCTCTTGCAGTAGCCTCCCGAGTGCAGCTAGACCTACTTCTACACTAAGGTTCACATAAGCAAGAGAAAGCGGGCTCAGAACAAGGAAAACTATCCAGTGCCACCTAAGGGTTGTACCATCTACTGAACTCTACTTTCAAAAACCTAAAGTCCTGGAACAGTTTAGCTTTCAGCCTGAGCTCTGACCCTCCTTGTCAATTCCCTTCAGTTGCCTGTTACTGTCTCTAACATAAAACGTCTTCATACCCAAAAAAGCCCAACAACCAAGTTCTCGCAGCCTGAAGAACAGTACCGTAACTCTGGGGGAAAGAATACATTTATAAAACTGGTAAAGCACACCGTGGTGTTAAAATATGCTTAAAGTTGATTTACTCACTGATAATAAACAATGTATTCCACCAACACATCTAACCAAAAAGCTTTCAGAAATGTTTGGCCCCATGGAGAGGTTGACTCACTCGGCACACTTAACAAGTTACAATGAAACTCCAGAGATCTGGGCTCATGTCTCTGTCTCACCAACCAGACTTCAGTCCATTTCTCTTCCTTTGCAGCAACTGAATTTTAACAACAGCTCTGACAAACCATCACTTAGACTCTGGTTAACTGGATATCTGCATGTTACTCATTAAACACAAATCCAAGATTACTTTCTTTAAACATGAAGTACTAGGGTCATCACCACCGACCATGGAGTGTTGGAGAACACGTGAAGAACTTGCTCACCCGAGCCGACCGACGAGAACCTACCTGTCGGTGCTGGTGCTGCTGCTGCTGCTGATGGAGTCACTACTGGAGGATCGACTCCTAGAGCCACTGCCGCTGGGGGACCTGGTGGGTCTGGACGCTTGGCTAGCCAGCCTCTGCGGGGACTGGTTTCTAGACTGGGACGAATGTGGTGAGCGACTCCTGCTGTGCTGGTAACTGCGCTCTGGCCTTCTGCCTCGTACCTCCCGGGGAATGTCGTCCCTGTAGATGTCCCTGTGTACCACACTGGGCAGTGTAAACTGCTCCCGGGCCCTAGGTTCATATCGGGGGTCATGAGCATCAAAGCGGTTTGGACTTCGACTCCGAGAAGTGTAATAGAGCCCATGTTGTAAAGTCCGCTCTCGAGGGTCTCTATAATAATCCTGATCGTAATGTCTTGTCCGATCAAATGCTCCTGTCCCCCGTTCATGGTGTCCATAGGCACTATGTTCATAAGCACGCTCCCTGTTATCTGAAGCCCTGCATTTAGGAGGGGAAAATATTTAATCAGAAAGGAGCACGCAAAACTGAATGCAAGTCATGCAAACATTCACGTCAGAGCTGCCTTTACGCCTCATCACTTTCTGAACAGCACAAACCTTAGTGTAAGCAAACATGGACATGCTCGGCATTTTACATCTAAACCTCACTAACGAGCTTGTTACTTTATATGATGGGCCTTCCTTGGTGGCAATCCCTTTATTGGGAGTTTTCCAACTTTTATTAAAAGGTGGTGTGTGTGTGTGTGTGTGTGTGTGTGTGTGTGTGTGTGTGTGTGTGTTTTGTAACAGGAACCTGTTTTCTGTTTTTGTTGTTTGTTTTTTTAAAGTCTCCTATAGCTTAGGCTAACCTTGATCTTCCTATACAGATAAGGATGACCTTAAACTTCCAATCATAAGCACCAGGGTAACAGGCGTGTGCCACAATTCACAACACCCAGCTTTGCACCCTGATTTTAATGTGAAAGTTTGTTGTTATATTTGTTTAGCTGAGGTTTATTTTTAGACAGGGTCTCACTATGTAGACAAGGTTGGCCTCAAACTCAGAGATCTGCCTGCCTCTGCCTCCGAATACTGGGATTAAGAGAGTACAACCCAGCAGGCCCAAGTGAATGTGAAAGTTGTTCTACAGTTTCATCTGAGTAAGACACACTATGTTTTTAATTATATGCAGTTTCCTTTGGGACTCATCTGCGTACTGCACTGAGAAGAAGCTGAAGCCTGCAACAGCCCACGTCTGCAGTGGAAGGACTACCAAACAAACAAAAATCAGATGCAACGTTTTCTTACTCCTGAACTTTCCTTCCCTCAGAGACAGACAGGGTCTTGTTGTGCAGCCCAGGACAGACCTGTTACTTCCAATCCATCTGCTTCAGCCTCCCGAGGAACTGCCACGATAAGGCATGAGCCACTATCAGGCCTCTTCTCCATTTTTTATGCTTGGGTACTCTAAATAATTGTATTTAAAAATGAAAAGGAATCTTAAGAGCAATTAGACTATCAAAATCCTGGGATGTTGAGTCCGCTCAGCTTTGGCTAAGAATGGAAGGTGTTTTATCTCCTTGGGCTCCTAACCATTATTACCTAATTTTAAAATATCTTTCCCATGGCTCATTTTCTTAACATATATGCTCGGTGACTGGAGGAAATGGGTCTCCTTGGCTCTGACTGCACTCAAGGTGCCTGAGATGACACCAGCAAAGCTGGCAACATCACTGGTCTTGTTTCCCAGTGCTGGCTCCAATCCAGAGCCCTGCATGTGTTCGAGCAAGTGTCCTACCACTGAGCAACACCCTCAGTCCCCTTAACATTCTCAGTTAGGATGTGAATGGTCACCAACTCAAGAGCACAGAACTCACTGCATGTGTGTGAGTGTGACGCATGTGACAGCACATATGCAGTTATGTGGTAATTTAAGGTGTCAGGCATGGCAACCCATACCCTTTTATGGAGGCAGAGATAGGGGAGTCTCAGTGTGAGGCCAGTGAGACCCTATCTCATTAAAAAAAAAAAAAAAAAAAAAAAAAGGAAGAAGAAGAGAGGGAGGGAGGGAGGAAGGAAGGGCGGACCCTACTCTTCAGAAATTCTAAGTTCTCTACTGCATACCGCACGGACAGCTGGAGCGACTCTGCAACCTCAATCTCAATCAATAATCTGCTATCAAAGAAATAAAGAATCATAAAAGATAAAGAATTAGAATCTCTCAACAAATCTAGATTCAAAGTTCTGTGACTGACGCCCGGCATCATCTCTGTCCCCGCCCTAGACTTCCAGTATCTCCATCAGCTCCTATCCATCCTCCATTGTCACTCAGCACTAGTCCTGCTACCCGAGGCTGGGTGCATGTACACGTCTGTGAGCGTGTACACATCTGTGCATGTGTGTGCATTTGCACATATCCAAGTCCACATAGAGGACAAACTTGGTGTCTTTTTTGACCATTTATTTTTACTCATACTTTGTAAGATCTAGGACTCACTAAGGTCTGGCCTCAAACTCAGAGAGACAGTCACCTGCCTCTGCCTCCGCCTCCAGTGCTGGGATTAAAGGCGTGCGTCACCGCGCTCAACATAGACTTTATTTTTGAAGGTTTCTCACTTAACTTGGAGCCAACCAACGGAGCTAGGCTGACTAACAGATAAGCTCCTGAGGTGCCCCTGTCTCCAGCTCCCTAGTGAGAGTGCCAGCTGCCAATCACTGCGCCAGGCCTTTACTGGATTATGATCTGAACTCAGGGCTTTGTGCTTGCATCATCTCATGGATGAGCCAGCTCCTCAGATGCCAGTGACTCTGGCTTCTGCTGCCACCATGGGAAAACTTCTAAGCTGGTAAAGTGTGTGTGTGTGTGTGTGTGTGTGTGTGTGTGTGTGTGTGTAAAACGTATTTCCTTCTTAAGTGCATTAAATGACATTATTTTCCTTTTTCATCAACTACGGTTCCAAAACTATTTCAATGTCTAACAAGAAGGTTCCTTTGAGATGTACAAGAAAATGTTTGTTTCTGCACACTACCAAGGATTAATTGGTGAAGCCACAATGAATGCTCTAACAGAAGCAAGAAGCAGCAGGTCTAGGCAGTTACTGCTACAGCTGGGCCGTCACAAGTGTGTGCAGTTCTTATCCATCAGGGACACAGAACAGGCACAAGAGGAGCAGAGCTGACGTCTACCTGCTAGTCTCGGACGCTCATCTATTAGTACTAAATGCATCTAGAGTTAGTGGGGAGAGAGTGTGACTTGGGTTAGAAGAGGGGCTGATATACACAGGTCAGGACATACCAACCTTTTCCAACTGTGGAAACACGACCTATAATCCCAATTAAATCTAGGGAGAGAATTGTGACCATAACTTCCCCAATTTTGGCCCCTCTTACAGGGGTAATCCACCTTCTCAGTGGGCAAGGGTGTCAAATGATATTTAGATGAACCACAAGAAAAAAATCTTAGTGACCAGACAAATAATTCCACAGGAAGCAAGGAGTCCCAAACAAACTGTAACTCTTAAACCCCCAGACTTCTTTCTTGAGATAGTAGACAATTATAAATTGATCCACATTCATAAAAATCTGCATCCCTAAAGAGGAATCAGGCAGCTGGCAACGAGGAAAATTTCTCTATAATTCCAACCAAGTTGCTGGTAACTGTTCACTTTTGTAGCCATCCAGCCCAGTCAGTTTGACTGCTGTATCCACAACTGATGTATAGTCCAGAGCTAAAGTTCCCTCAGCAGGGCGGTAACCTGCTTAAGAAGCGACAGTAATCCTCTTCCCCTCGGCTACTGGAGTCTTGACCTCAAAGCATCCCATACATCCCGGCAATTAGAAGCAGCTATATCCAGCATTTATAAATGTCCATCGCCTCAGTTTCCCCAATTCCATCAAGTGTAATTCCACGGAAAGTAAGTAGATCCAAAATAGGAAATCAAGCGTTGCCTGTGTTCTTCCTCTCACACACACACACATTTCCAGGCCGAAGTATTGTTTGTAGCATCCAAGTGGTTGAATCAATGATCTGCAAGATATTCTGTGACAATCCACTGTGTTTGTAGACTTCACATACTGAAAACCGAGAGCTGCTTATCAGCTTCTAAACGCTCTGTAGGCTCCAATACTCCGGATAGATCCCAAACAGCCTGAAGACAAAAGCAGCAGCCAAGTATCTCCATCTGGTAGTGAGGATACATCCAAGGAAGGCCTTGATAACATCCAAAGGAGGACACGTCCTTCTAGAAGCCAGGTAACCCCAGAACTGAAGCTCTACAGGAGCTCTTCCGCCATGCGATCTCCCCAATAGATATCCAATCTGCTGCAGGAAATATCCTCTACGATTCAGTGAGGTACCAGCCACTGGGATAGAAATAACTTCCGTTTCCAACCCAAAATAGGAAACATTGAGAATGCCCAAAACTTTAAATCCATCGGGGGCCCCTAAATACGAGTTTCTGTTTCTCACCACATCAAATACAAAATACCTGCCTACCGAAACCTTGGAACTTACCCATCGAGTCTCCGCTCATAGCGTCCTTCTCGTGCATGAAGTGATGGTGGGGGACCATAAGTAGGCCCCCCACCACTTCCTCTGAACCCAGAAACCTCTCTACTACGAGAAGCTATGGAAACTGTATCATCCAGCCCCCGGGCAGCACTCGGAATAGTGCCTGGTTCATTATAATCCGTGCGAAGGTCTCTGTCTCCCATTTTGTTGACGGAGTTGTGAGCTTTCTGTGCACTCTTGATGTCCACAAAATCCACAAAGGCAGCCACTCCTCCTTCAGACCCCCGCTTGGGGAGAATCTTGACGCTTTCCACTCGGCCATATCTGAGGAGGGAGGGGGAAGAAAAGTAAAGTTATTTAGATCAATAATTTTCCAAAAAGTGGTAATAATACTTTTCCAAAATGTTTACTTTTCAGATAATTTATATTATATATGTATATGACATGACCTACAAGTAGCTTTCTGTTAGAGGCACTTGTTTCTATATGCTTATTGTATGGAGAGGCAGCAATCCATAAAGAGTCTTGGTCTACCTCCTCATATCTGAGACAGAGGATCTCACTGAACTCGATCTGGCTAGACGTGATCCAGTAATGAGGTCACAGGAGTGTGTCCAGCTCTTGTGAGGATGCTGGGGACTCAACATACACAGGTCTTCATGTTTGAACAGCAAGCATTTTACAAACTGGGTTATCTCCCCAGTCTCCAAAATGGCTATTTAAATAACTCCCATTTAAAACCTCACAGATTGCTAATTCATTTGCATAGCCATGTTTTATACACTCTGAAACAAGTATTTGCACGTCATTATTTTATTACTCTCGTTTGTAGTTACTGAAACCATCCTTACTCTTTCAAGAACACTTAGCTAAAATGAACAAACCCCTCGAAAGTTCTCAGTAACCCTTATGTCATAGGGAGACCATTAAACCTACAACAAAATCAACGTGGTTTTAAAACACGGAAGTGGGATGTGGGAAGTGGTGGCTCATGGTGGCAGCTCCAACACTCAGGGAACAGGAAGGAGGAGAGAGAATTGAGAGGCCAGACTGGCTACATGGCAAGTTCTAGAACTCATGGGCTTCATCATGACAACTTTCCATTTATTCAGCTTATGTATTCATGTAGGCATACACATGCTACAGTGGGCAGGTGTGGGCAGGTGGTTTTCCTCTGTCCACTGTGTGGGTTCTGAGGATAAACACAGACTGCCAGGCTTGCACGCGCTTTTACCCTTTAGCCACTCAGCTGCCTCAGCAGCCCAACACTTCATGTGCTTCCTTTGGGGGTAGGGGAAGGCTTGTCTACTCCTGCCTACCCCACATCTGAGTGCTGGACTCACGGGCATGCACTACCACCATGGATGTCTGCGGCGCTGGGAACTGAAGCAGCCTTTTGTGTGCTCATCACAGGGCACGTCAGGGAGGCAGACGCAGCACTCTTAATCCAGCATGAATCTGGGGGCAATCTACAGCCACAGCTTCACGTTACCCAAAAGGACAGGGTTACCAGAAAGCAGGTCTCCAGTCCTAGGATGATTTAAGTTACTGCTTCTTAAAAATCAAACACAGAAGCAAAGTCTGTCTTATCAAAAAACTCTTCCACAGGTGAACAAATTATTTGTTACAATTGATTGACGAGGGCCAGTAAGATGGCTCTGCAGGTAAAGCTGGCCAGAAAGCCTGACATACCTGAATTCAACCCAAGAACCACAAGACACAATCAGAAAACTGACTCCAGAAGGCTATCATCCTCTATCATGGTGCACAAGTGCACACTCCACACACACACACACACACACACACACACACACACACACACACACGAGAGAGAGAGAGAGAGAGAGAGAGAGAGAGACAGACAGACAGACAGACAGACAGACAGAGACAGACACACAACCAGACGGGAGGGGGAGGGGGACCAGTAAGCTGAGGGAATGGTTCAGTTCTTTTGTAATTTAGGGGAAGGTTTAGTAGAAATTTAAATGATTCTTCCCATACACACAACATACCTTTTAAATATATGACAAGAGACTTGAGTCTATAATAACAACAACCATCAAAAAAAAAAAAAAAAAAAAAAAAAAAAAAAAAAAAACCACCTCACCTGGCCTTCCTATGTAATCCAGACTTAACCTTGCACGCTTGCCTGCCTCTGCTTCCCAAGTGCTGGAACTAAAGGCATGCATCATTGTGCATGGCTCAACTGACTGTTTTGTACATAGACAAAATGCTTTGAGAGTTCCCATGGGGGAAACAGACTTCCCATGGGGTGCCACACACATATAAATCTTGATTCTGGAATCCCAACACTTGGGGGGTAAAGACGGGGAGGGGGATCAAGAGTTCAAAATCACCTTTAGCTATATGGCAAGTTCAAGGCCAGCCTAAATTTCAGGTGAGCCTGTTAGAGAAAAGGAGAGGGGAAGGAAAGGGAGGGGAGAGGAGGGGAGGGAGGAGGGGAAATCTAGATGCTTTACTGTAATTATCTAGCTGGCTCATGACTCTTCTAAAGACTCAAGCCCTCCTGTGACTCCTGAGTTCTATGACTAAAAACATGTGACACTTGGCTCAGACAAAGATTTTTTTCTTTCCTCCACCCCTCCTCTCCTCCAGCTTTCTTTTCTCTTTCTTTCTTTTTCTTTTCTTTTCTTTTCTTTCCTTTTCTTTTTTTTTTTTTTTTTGGTCTTCTGAAACAGCGTTTCTTCTCTGGGTAACCCTGGCTGTCCTGGAACTCATTCTGTAGACCAGGCTAGCTTCCAACTCAGAGATCCTCCTTCCTCCACCTCTCAGTGTTGGGACTGAAGACGTGCACCACCACATCTCAGCAACTTTTTGCTTTTTTATATTGTGTATGTGTGTTTTGTCTGCATATATGTGTGTGCAGTGTGCACATGGCTGGTGCCTTCAGAGGTAAGAAGAAGAGCTGAAATGGCAGCTATTGATGGGTGTAAGCCACCATGTGAGTGCTGGGATTCACATGCTCTCTTATCTGCCGAGCTGGCTCTCTGGTCCCAAGAGGACTTTTTCCTTAACACACACCATTTTTCCACCCCTATCTGGCTGAACACAGAGGGTTAATTAAGTTTTCAGGACAGAATGAAAAACTACTCAAAATACCGTCAGGTTTCATCAAGCTTGGTCTTTCGACATCCCGAACTGTCTACAGTAGACAACAACAGCCCTTAGAGAGCTTGAGGAGTGCCATTTCAATATGTCAGTAACCTCAGATTGTATATTTGAGAACATATTAGAAAAGCCAGAGACTGTAAGAGGAGACTGAGACTTTAAAAGTCATGTTCTGGAGAGCCCAGCCCCGGGGCTACAATCATGCATTGCTCTTACAAAGGACAGAGGCTCAGCCCCCACAAGCTGGGTCAAATGACTCAAAACCACCTGTAATTCCAGCTTCGGAGAATCTGATGGCCTCTTCTGGCCTGCATATGCACCTGCACATGTATTCCATAAACCTGCATACATATAATTTAAAATAAAAATTACATTTTTAGGGACTGAAGAGATGGCTCACTGGGTAAGAGCACAGGCTGCTCTTGCAGAGGACCTGGATTTGGTTCCTAGCACCCACAGGGCAGCTCACAACCAGAATATCTGATGTTTTCCTCTGGTCTCCATCCACAGGCACCAAACATACATGTGGTACACAAACATAGAGGCAAGCAAAACACTCCTACACATAAAATAATTAAATGTGTCTGTGCATATATATTATAGTTATCCAGAATAGTATATATAAAGAATATGTATGTGTGTATATTTATGTACACACACACACACACACACACACACACACGTACTATTCTAGCAGACTTGAGTTCATTTCTGAGGGTCAGTATCAGGTGCACATTGTAACTCCAGCGTCAGAGCAATCTGACAGTTATCCTTCACAGGTACCTGTACTCAGTCATGTGTGTATACCTACACATAATTAAATACAATTTTGAAATTTTTTAAAGGTAATGTTCTAGGGACTTGATACATGTTGGGAACAAACATTTCGTGGAATTTACAACTGCACTTCCCTAATAAATGAAAAGAAGGCCCTTCCGAGTCTAAAACCAACCCCTCAGTTCCACACAAATCACACTTCCTCGAGCAACACTGACTGGGCAAAGCTGAAGATCAACCCGCAGTAACGTAACAATAAACAGACAAGGCAGTCAGAGAAGCACCTCAGTGGGGCAAAGCTGGCTGTGCATGCACGCCTGAGTTCGCTCCCTACTACCTCAGATTAAGTAGCATCAGTACACTGAAGTCATGATTTCTCTCAACACCTCCCTCATTGAATTACCAAATGCACAAGTAGTTTTAATTCCACCTTTTGAAACTGGTCTCATGGGCAACAACCACCAACCTCCACGTGTTCATTTGCATGACCCTCCCACTTCTTAGGCCGAGCAGTCCTCCCAGAGTCACTCTTGAGACAAGACAACAGGGCTGACTGGGTAATAACACAGTCAAGTTACAACAGAAGTACACCTACTAATGAAACTAACAGAGTCATGTTCTCTACCTAACATTGCCTGGCAGCAGCTAGAGAACCCGTCTGAGGACTGGGAGCAGTAATTCAGTGACAGAGTGCTTGCCTAGCTTGCCCAAGGCCCTGGGTTCAAATTTCAGCACACACACACACACACCACACACACACACACACACACACACACACACACACACACAGAGTATTAAACAGCACAACCTCACCCCTCTAGCTCCTAGCACCCTGGAAGCTAACGTAGGAGAATCAAGTCAACACTGTGATAATGCTATACACACTAAGACCCTCTCAAAACAAAACGCCAAAATGATTCACGTCTATAATCCCAAGACTATAATGAAAACGTTGGTTTCTTTAAAAAAAAAAAAAAAAAAACAGGTAAGAATATGCTTTTAACCCTAGGTGTGGGATGTGGGGCTGCTTTCAACTGTCCACAGCAGCTGACTGTGATTTGCCTCGTGCTCTAGCAAGGGTGTGATTTTGCCAGTTGCATATAGTTTCTGCGATTGTGTGACACTGAGAATTCTGGGGACTTTCAGAGAGAGTATGTAAATGCTAAGGCCCTGAGAGAATTGGTGGGTTGTTAGATAGTTGAGTAGTCCTGTGCAAAGAAGAAAGTAGCTATCCCGACATCGAGGATCAAACTTCTTCCCCCAAGAAACTTGAAGGCCCTAATCAGCAGGAAGTAGTCCACTGTCCCGCCCTAATCAGCAGGGCCTAATCAGCAGTCCATTGTCCCCTTCCTCTCTATCTTCCTTTCTCTCATATCCAGTGTCGGGGTTAAAAGGGTGGGAAGGGGTGAAAAAAGAGACCACAGAGTAGCCCAAGTCCAGCTACACAAAACTCAAAAGGTATGTGGAGGAAGGCCAGCCAGTCCGTCCTTGGCTACATAAAGTTTAAGCTTGTCTAGGCTGCATGATAACCTTTTTCAGACCAAATAGGGGTGGGAGGGATCCTCTTGTCTGCCAAGACAAAAGTTTTTTGTTTTTCATTTGATTACTGTTGCTTAATTTTTTTGAGACAAGATCTTCTAAAGTCGCCCAGCTGGCTTCAACCAGTGACTCCTCCCTCAGCCTCCTGAGTGCTTGGAGTGCCGATGGAAGCCCACCAAGCCCTGCAAGGCTTTACTTCACAAACAAGATTCTGAGGCTGGAGAGAGGTTCAGTGGCTCAGAGCATTTGTTACTCTTGCAGAAAACCAGAGTTTGGTTCCCAGCACTCACAAGGTGGCCCACAACCATCTGTAACTCCAGTTCCGAGGAACCTGATAACTCTTCTGATTATGACCCCCATAGGCACCAGGTACACAATGGTACACATACATACATTCGGGCAAAACACGCATATACATAAAATACAAAAATTTTAAAAATTTAAAGAAAGGAAGAAAGGCAGGCAGGCAGGCAAACATTACCTCACTATATGTCAACTGACACGGTTTCTGAAACCAGGCACACTTGAAAGGCATTTTCTACTTTAAGTATATCTGACCACAGTAGTAATTTGCTATGATAATGGCCAACTGTTTGTTTCATGGTGATGTTTTTAAAAATCTAATGTGTGAGTTCGAGGCGAGCCTGGTCTACACAGTGAGTTCCAGGACAGCCAGGACTACACAGAGAAACCCTGTCTCGAAAATTTAAAAAATAAATAAATAAATAAATAAATAAATATCTAATGTGCAATTAATTTATATATGAAATTGATTCATAAAATTTAATTTCTAAAGATGGTTTAAAACTCAAAATCAGACAGACAGTAGTGACACCCACCCTTTTAATCTCTGCACTCAGGAGGGAGAAGCAAGGGAATCTCTAAATCTGAGGCCAGCCTGGTCTACACAGAGAAATCCCTGACTCGAAAAATAACAAAAACAACAACAAAACTCCTCAAAATCCCTAAATCCAGCAAAACTGTCCACCAAGAAGCCCTAGTTCTTTTTCTTGGTTTTGGGGTGATGAATCAGATCCGGCTATAGCCCTGGCGACCCTGAAGTCACTATGGAGACCAAGCTGGCCTTTAATTGCAGCAATCTTCCTTCCTCTCTCTGCCTCTGGTGTTGTACCAGCCAACAAACTGGGACCCTGGTCTCACTATGGAGAAAGCTAACATCCTGAGCTACCCTTGCCATTGGAGCGACAGGAATGGAAAGGAAGGAGCAGGGTTTACAACTCTTTGTTGACATACGTCTCTCTCTGCCACAGCAAAGGAAACCCAGAGCAGTGCATACAACCTTGGGGAAAGTAGCAAAGGTTGATTTTAACGCAAACTTTCTACATCTACAGGAAAAGTGACAGCCTGCTTTATCCCCCCACAGAAGAAAAGAAGTAAAAGACTAAATAAATCCACCCACAAAGGATGGACAAGGTCTGGGACTAGAGCTCAGAGACGGAGCACCTGTCTGTATAGGAAGCTCTGGGTTTTATCACCAACACGGAAGGGAGAAACTGTTCACACAGGGCTGGTGAGACGGCTCAGCAGAGAAAAGCAGTTGCTCAGTTCCCAGCACCCACGAGAAGGCTGGCAACTCAGCCTGTAACTCCAGCTCCCATGGACCTGACGCCCCCTTCTGGCCTCTTTAGGTACTATAGCTCCATGATTCTTTCTTAAGGCATGAGAGCTTTTGAACTGGTGTTTGAAAACAAGCAGGAATTAGTCATTCTGGTGTAATTATAGTAATAGTGCTGTGGTATCTTTAAATAGTCTTCCATTCTGGAAGTATTGGAATACTAATGGATAAAATGAGACATCTGCGATCTGGTTCAGAACAACAGTTATACCGAGCTGGAGAGAGGACTTCCTGGTTAGAAGCAAAACACTGGCTGGGCACAGTAGCCCACATCTTCACTCCTAGCATTTGGGAGGCAGAGGCAGGTGATTTCTGAGGGAGAACAGGCTGACCCATGCAGAGGGTGGCAGGCCAGCCAGAGCTACATTGTGTAGCCCTGCCTCAAAAACAAAATCAAAACAAAAGAGAATAGACTGTTCTTGCATAGAGAACTGGGAGTCCAAGTCCCAGCGCTTAACTCTAGGAGATCTGACAACTCTCATGACCTTGGCACACATACTGATGATGGTGGTGACGACGACGACGACGACGACGACGACGACGACGACGACGACGACAAAGCAACAAACCAGCACTGAGAGGCTTAGGCAGGGGAAACAGCTGGACTGGTAATATGGAAAAAGCAGCCCCAAGCCAGGCATGATGGCCACACCTATAATCCCAGCAGCACCCAGGGAGGCAGACAGAGATACAGAACGGGTCCATTGGAACACAGCAGCTAAGAGCATCTGCTGCCTTCCAGAGGGCCTGGGCTCAGTTCCCAGCATCTACCTGTGACTCCAGTTCCAGGGATTCAATGGCCTCTTCTGGCCTCTGTGAGCACCAGGCATGCATACAGCACATATACACACATGCAGGCAAAATCATGCAGAAAGTAAGACAAATACATCTTCTTTAAAAGTGGCATCTTGCCGGGCGGTGGTGGCGCACGCCTTTAGTCCCAGCACTTGGGAGGCAGAGGCAGGCGGATTTCTGAGTTCGAGGCCAGCCTGGTCTACAGAGTGAGTTCCAGGACAGCCAGAGCTACACAGAGAAACGCTGTCTTGAAAAAACAAAGAAACAAACAAACAAACAAAAAAGAAGACAAAAAAAAAAAAAGTGGCATCTCTTTTTGGGTTCGTGCCTTTAATCCCAGCATCCAAGGCAGAGGCAAGCAGATCTCTATGAGTTCTAGTCTAGGCTGATCTACAGAGTGAGGCCCTGTCTCTGAGGAAAGGGGGGTGGTTTAGAAAGGAAAGGAGAAAAAGAGTTCACGTTCAACTGCACAGTGAGCTCTAAGCACTAGTGGCTACAAAAGGAAACCCCACTGACAGAAAAGACAAAGGGGGCAAAGGGAAACCAGATTCAAGTTGTGCCAGGGTCTTTGCTGTTCAGAGCTCGGTATGCTCGATGTTCAATTTCAGGAAACCGTTTTCCCAAGTCCACATTAAAGGATGCTGCTTCCCCTATCCGCTGTAAGGCTACTTTCTTCACTATAACAGATCCTGAAGCCTGTTCTCAGCATGATGTAAGAAAGTTGGTAAATGGGTTATCTGACTAGCAGGAGAAAACCACACAGCAGTCTGCTGCGCCATTTAGGCTCAAACCCGAGACGAGAGCAGAGACAAGACCCTGAGGTTGAGAGTGAGGTGGCAGTAAGTCTGTCTGTTCACGCCCTTCGAGCTACGCCTCTGACAGAGGAGGAAAGGGCCAGACCAGCAAGCAAAGCCACTCCCAATGCCACCTCCTTTTCTGTGCCAGACTCACCATGTTGGATTCCAAAAACTTGCTAAGCGCCACCAGGGCCATTGTCCTCACAAGTGGCAGGAGTGGGACAGAGTACCCAAGGAGCTGAGTTACAGAGGACAGAAACTACTGAACAAAGTTGTGTGTGTAAGGACAAATCAGGTCTCTCACTGTTTTAGAAGACACAAAAAAGGAGAAATTAAAAACCTCATCACCCCTTGAGACGAATCAGTGGGTAAAAGGTTTGCCGTGGGGAGCTTGTGGATCTGAGTTTGATACCTGGATCAACCCCCAAAAGTTGTCCTCTGACCTACATACTAGACACACACACCCCACACCACGCTCAGGCCTGTACTCAGACACACCATAAACCTACGAGACAATGACAGTAATACTAATAACTGATAACAGAGTAAAAGTTCTGACTAACTGAACAGGTCAACTCGGTGTAAAATCACACCATTACAGGCGCAGTGACTCTGAGAAAAGGCGCTTGCTACACGATCTGAGTTCAATTCCCACAGTAAGAGAAAAGAACTGCAAGCCGCCCTGACTGTGGCACATCCACTGAGTTCATATGAGCACACACAAATGTAAATTAAGACACGGCAGCATGTTCATAATTCTACACACATGTACAAATGACATACATCTCAGCTCTGCAAAAAAAAAAAAAAAATCACAGTTCTGATCACATAAAACCTTCATTGCTGGGGCTGGAGAGCAGTTAACAGCTCATAGTATTCCAAGTTCAATTCCCAGCTGCCCGTGACAGGAATCTCACAACCAAGCATACAACCCTAGCTCCAGAGAACCTGATGCCTTTGGCCTCCACCAGCACCTTCACTCACAGGCACAGGCACATACCCACACAGAGACACACATCATAAATAATTGAAAATAAAGCTTTAAGTTTTTGATTTCCACATAACTACACAAATAGCAAAAAAGGCTTCTTCCAGGACTGAGGTGTGGATGCTCTAGTAAACAGAAGCCTCTGCCACGCCTGGGACACTATGAGAAAGCTGAGGAGCAAAGCAGCAGCAGCTAATCACCACCTAAAGAAGGGAGGCCTCTCTTCACAGTCCATCCAGAGCTCTCATTGATCCTCCTGCCTCAGCCTACCGAGGAAGGCAATCACAGTGGCAGGGAGCATAGGTAGAGTTGTCACCCAGTGCTAAAGCTGACAAGTGGAGAATGATAAAGACAGTGCCAGGACAATTCCAGGAAATCTCCCACAAAAATACCTGTCAGATACCAAGGGGGAAAACACCAACCTAGCTAGGCAAACTTTGTTTTCTTTGTTTTGAGCCAAGGTCTCTCTATATAGACCTGGAACTACACAGAGGTCTTAGAATTCACTCTGAAGACCAGGCTGGCCTCAAACTCAAGCGATCCACCTGCCTCTGCCTCCCTAGTGCTGGTATCACAGTCGTGTGTCACCACGGCTGGTGCAGCCTAGCTGCATAGGAGCACATATCCTGTGCATCTGGCTAACTTCCCAACAGCTCCAGGGAACTTGATGCCCCCTCTGACCTCTTCAGGCAACACACACACACACACACACACACACACACACACACACACACGGACACACATGGACACACACACACACTCACAGATGTAATAAAAAATAAACCTAAAACAGTGATGAACCAGGCACACTATAAAATAAACAAGTCAAGGACCAGAGAAACTGTTACCCAGAAGAAGGGAGAATCTGTGTTCTTTCAAACTCTAAGGTGCAGGACAGACTAGAGACAGAGCTCAGAGATCAGGGTGCTAGGAGGGAGGTGTACTGCTCCAAACTTAAGAAGTCGAGAGTCCAGACAGCTAAAAGGAGTAGGTCATACTAGGTCTGGATGGAAAGAGTACAGGAGGGGCATCTTTGCACATACCTATAATTTTAGTACTCAGGAGGCTGAGGCTGGGGCTTGTGGGGAGTTCAAAGCCAACGAGACCACAGTGAGGCAGCAGGCCTTCTTTACTCAGGCATTATCTCAGAACGTTTTAACTTCCTGCAATATGAAATATACAAGCTGGAAAATACAACGCTCAAAAGCGAGGCTGGGGAAAAGGTCTCCATTCAAACCCAGCCTGGTTCCACACACAGTGAGACTCTCAAAGACAAGCATATTTTGCTATACTTAAACATGAATTTTCTACACTTAAAGCCATAACTAATCGAATCCAGAATCACAAGTCAGAGAGGCAGCTGAACGTTAATAGACTGATTGTCTGCCATGTATGACACCCTAGGTGTGGTGTCCACCATGCAAACCCAGCCTGACAGCAAGACATGATCCCAGCTCTCAGGCAGTAAAGGCTAAAAGATCAAGAATTCTAGCAAATTAAGGCTAGACTAAGATTAGGGAGAGCCTGTCTGAAAACAAAAGCAACCCAACATCATGGCTTGATGCCAGCAATTGTGAGAGGCAAGAGGGGAATCCCTCTGCCTTCAAGGCCAAGCCTTGTCTATCTATTGAGTGCCAGGGTCACCCTAGGGTACATTAAAGAGACCCTGTCTTAAAAAAAAAAAAAAAAAAAAAACCGAACAAACAACATAATTCACTGAACTTAAGTTAGGATTTTAGTCAGTCTGCTGTAGATTAGACACACACCTTCCATTTTTTATTTTCTATTTTTTTAAGGTGGAGTCTCACTAAGCAGCAGCCCTGGCTAGCCTGGGGCTCACAGAGATCTGCCTGCCTCTGCAGATATCTGGGACTAAAGTAAAGAAGTTCGGTGCCACACCCAGCCCTGACACTCTTAACTGGTAACTTAGTGGACAGGGCCATGTGGGAGAACAATCTAAAATATGCAAGGCTCACTTCCACACACTGAAAACCAGCCATGTGTCACTCAAAAATAAAGCCCAGGCTGGGAGGGAAGAAATGGCTCAGCACTGGCTGCTCTTCCAGAGGCCTGAATTTCAGATCCCAGCAACTACATGGTGGCTCA
Organism: Rhabdomys pumilio; assembly: GCA_030674055.1. Classification (NCBI taxonomy): domain Eukaryota; kingdom Metazoa; phylum Chordata; class Mammalia; order Rodentia; family Muridae; genus Rhabdomys; species Rhabdomys pumilio. The sequence continues at coordinate 11,389,836 of JANHMN010000004.1, read as the reverse complement.
CAATTATCTGTAACTCCAGTCCCGGGGTCTTCACCCTCTTCTGGCCGCCATGTGCACCCGATATAAATGTGGTGTAGACAAAACACCCCTGCACACACAAAAAAGTAAAGTAAAGTAAAAACCATTCCAGGGCCAAATCTAATAGTTCAACTTTTGTTACCATTCGCGTTCCATAGCTCATTCTAAACACTGAACGGCTGACTACGACTCAAACCAGTGCTGCTTCTGGTTTACTGGAGAGGTTGAACCCAAGGGTCCAACAGCAGGAATGTGCCATGTGTGAGACTTTAGGCTCCATCCTCAGCTGAAATAAAGAGGGAGCAGAAATAACAGAAAGGAAATATATATAATCTCCAACTGGATGTTCGGTGTCTCCATGAAATAGTTGAAATACTTTTAAAATATAATGGAGAGTAAAGGGTCAGGTCTGTAGTCCAGAACCTGGCATGCAGAGAGAGAAACCAACCTGGGGCTATAATGTCAACCCGTGACTACTGTGACAGCCTGGTATAAAGACTAAAAAATTAAAATTAAAAAAGTAAAAACTGCTAGGCAGTGGTGGCGCAGGCCTTTACTCCCAGCACTTGGGAGGCAGAGGCAGGCGGATTTCTGAGTTCGAGGCCAGCCTGGTCTACAGAGTGAGTTCCAGGACAGTCAGGGCTACACAGAGAAACCCTGTCTCAAAAAAAAGCAAGAAAAAGAAAAAAAAAAAAAGTAAAAACTAAGAGAAAAGTGAGAGGTGGAAGCAACTCAGAAAAGCAGAAAAGCTGGCTACCTTCAAATATGTCTGTCTTTTTTGTTTGTTTGTTTTTTGTTTTTCAAAACAGGGTCTCACTGTGTAGCCCTGGCTGTCCTGGAACTTGCTCTGTAGACCAGGCTGGCCTGGAACTCAAGAGCTCACCTGCCTCTGCCTCCCAAGGGCTGGGATAAAGGCATGTGCCACCACACGCTTCATCACCTCTATCTTTACAGCATTCTACATAAAAATTTCCAAGGCTTCAGTGTTAACGAGGCTAAAAATATCTCCTAAGCCTAGGCTGAAACCTCTTCCTAAGCATACTGAACAGTAGAGTCCCAAGCAGCCCGGAGGCTGAAACAAAGATGGCTGGGAAGGCCCTTTCTCCAAGACAGCTGGACACGTTCCTTGAAAGGACCCCTGTGTCTTCCCACGGTCTGCCACATACATTTTTTTCCAAGAAATAAAATATATCTTAAGTATTCTATATTAATTTTAACGGTATTTCAAAATAACCGAATTTTCCTGATTTTAAAATATGCAAAAAAAGTCTATCATTAAAATAGAATCACAGTATTCAAACTAGAGGTAACTTCATAGAAACCATCTGGGCTCAAGTAAAGAAAGGACATGGCAGTGATGGCCTCTAAACACCTCAGAGAGAACATAAGGATGAAGCAGCCATGGTATTATCTGATTTTTGTGACCAGAAAGATACCTGGGTAGACGTAATTTAACAGCTTTTAACTGGAAAACCACTGTGCTAAAACAAATAATTTGTTTTCAAAGAAACCTTGTCTTGATAAAAAAAAAAAAAAAAAAACATTTTTAACCAGTTTCATTCTTTGACAATTTTTGACAAAGACTTCCCCTAGACAACTACTACATACTATTTACCCTATCTACAGAGTACCAGTGATGGGCAGTCAAGGGGACCCCATTCTCAAAGGACTGAATCCTGAAGGTAAGACAGAAAGAAGGAAAGAAGGCTAGGCTTTGAGGGATTCTATTCGTCTGCTAACTCTAATTCAACCAGCCCTGGCACACACCTCGCTCTACCAGACAGCAACCAATTGTGTGATGCCCCCTCCAACCCTTCAGCTCCGCTACCATACAAAGGAAAGAAAGGACTTTCTCCATTGTGGCCCTGTAATGGATCTTTGTTAACTAAAACCCTATTCAGAAACAGTCATTTAATTTTCTTAATTCAGCATATGGAAAGCTGTAAAGAAAAGGAACACAGTAGACTTATTATATGCAAGAAGGTACAGCCAATTTTTAAAAATACTCTATGTTCTCAGCCGGCCTTTCTTCGGCACTGGGGGGCGGGGGGGGGGGGGGGGGGGGGATCAGCACCCTCCTCCATCTGCTCTGCAGTGAAAGCACTGGTCAAAACCGGAGCGGGGAGGGAGGGAGGGAGGGAGACCTTTATCTCTGCCTCCACAGCTGTCTGATTCAGCCTCCACGGTTTTCTGTTGTCCTTTTAATCCAAATACCTACTGCAAAAGCCTAACCACTGTTAAAAGAACATTCGTCTTTGAAGCGTTTTATGTAATGTATTCCCAGTGTACACCTCTTAATCCTGTAGAACGGTTATTAGTTAATGTTGTAATCAGCTGGGGAAAAGGATAGGAAAAGGCACTCAGGCTCGGTTTAATTCGGGCATCTCGTAGTTCTTCTCATTTTGAGGTCTACGGGGCAGAGGTTGAACGCCACTAAGTTTTATCATTTTAGTGCCCTTTCATCCTTCTCATTTAAATGACTCAAATTCTATTTTCCTTCCAAGTAGCGATCACATATTTAACAAAACACATTCCACTATATGGAGAAAGAAAGGGATACTTCGCTCCACAACTGGATCGGCCGGAGCGTTTTTGTAAGCAGAAAGATAAGCAACAAACCAGAAACGGAGTACCTGTTGGGAGGGGTGGGAGGGGTGGTGGCATGAGAACTGGGAATTCCAGGGTCAAAGGTGAAGGGGAGATTACTTTCTGTTATCTTCTCATGCTCTGCGCCCATTAAAGGTGTACTAACTAAATAAAATCCATTCGTCTCAAAGTGAGATCTGTCGCTTTTACGACACAGGAGTTTTGGGGACACACACGTCTGCAGAGGCTTCAAATAATCTTTTTACCAAGAGCATATGCTTTTGCTCTACAACAGATAAAACGCTACTGTAAACGCGGGGTCAGCAATGTGCAGTGAGCCTTCGGCCAGTGCCGCGTTCCTCGGGCTCCCCAGACAGCCCTCCTGCGCGCCTCCTCCCTCCCTCCCTCCCTCTCCTGCATTCTGAGCGGCTCCGCAGATTCCCACATAAAGTGGGTCCTGGCCGCCATCTTAGAGAGTCATTCACACCAGCCGGACCGCGGCACCACGCTTCCAAGCCTCCCAGGACTGCCCCCCACCTCCTCCCTCGCTGCTCTCCCTCTCCTTCGTCTTGCACAGGGGGTCAAACTCCAGGTCTGAGGCAAGCAGCGCCTCCGAAATCTGCATAATGGGAAATGTCAAGTCTGACCACCCAACACTGGAGCAGAGCGAATGAGGCAATGCACGTGTTTGCACGTCGGTGCGTATCAATTTCCCATGCAGAGACCCACAGAGGACCCACCAGGTGATTAAAGGGGGTACAGAGCTGAGGGTTTCCACTCCAAACCCTAAGAAAGCTGAGTGCTTTCTCTTCAGCGCTGAAGATGTGCTACGAGGGGACAGGGACCCAGGCTGAGGGAGGGGTGGAGCAGCACCGGCAGAGAAAGTTCCCATCTGCTGGCGCTCCAGCTGCTGCAGTCCCCTTTCATCCCCGGCACCCTGGCCAACTCGTCTCCGGACCTCCCCCTCTCCCGTGTCTCAGGCACAACATAGTAAACACCCGGCGTCCCAGGCAGCGCGCACCTCCCCCAGGCCTGCGGAGGGCATCCCGGCAGGTTATGAATGGCCTCACTATGCCCAGCTCCTTTTCACACGCGGGCACGCGCACACGCGCGCCCCAGAGGCGAAGATTTAATACCCCGGTAACAGCAACGGCCAACAGAATCAATGGCCCTCCATACGAGAGAAAGAAAGGAGCTCACGCTTCCCAGGCCTCGCCAAAGAGGTTCCAGACCGGGCGACACAACCCATTTTCCCAGGTTGACTTTAATGAGGACGTTCGTTCTCCTAATTATATTCCCTGCACCCACTGTATAGTGGGAATTCAGAGTACGCCCAACTTGGATCCTTCCAGGGTATTGGATAACAGTAGAAATGAATTTCCACAGGCGATCGCAGATTTGCTATGTTCTTTCTCAATGTGCGAAAGTATGAATAAATTCTCATTGTAAGTGGGGTTGCATGCTGAGGCCTCTACCAGTTACGGGACACGCGTTTCTGGGAGCACATAAGCGCTAAATGCTACCAACGCGTATGAAAAGCAACATTTATTTTTATCTTCCACAAGCAAAAAGCATTTAGAGAAACCGAAAAGTCACACCTAATCGCGAAAGATTTGCACTTTTTTTGGCTACTTCACTAACGAATTCGGGGATGAAGGATCTATTGTAAAAACCGCTCGGTCACCAGCGCGGCGCGGGAATGCATCCGCAGCGCCTTGGCGTTCGCGCTCCCTTCTCCGCGAGCTCCGGGACACGGGCAGCCCATCTAGCCGCCGCCGAGCGCCAGGCAGCCCGCTCCGCCCAGCGGCGCAGACAGCAGAAGCATCTGCCGCTGCACGAATCTTCGGAGAGCGACCACTGCTCCGGGTGCCTGCCACCTCCCGGTGCCGCACGATGCCAGGAGCGGCTGCCGCGTCCGCACAGCCCCGGCTCTGCCGGCGCTCCGGGCCCCGGCCGGCCGCGCTGGACTGCGAGGCGGCGCGCAAAGAGGCGATCCCGCAGCCCCCAACGCTCCGGCTTCCTCGGTGGCCGCACAGCAGCCGCCCGCCCAGAGCGCCGGAGCCAGCCGCGCGTCGCCGCTCTGCCGGTGGCCAGCAACGGGCCGGAGAGGCGCCCGAGGTGCCAGCGCGGCCCCGGGCCTCGTGTCACTCACCGTTTGAAATGCTCGATGATCTTCTCTTCCCGCACGTTCTCCGGTAAGTTTCCCACCCAGAGGTGCCTGGTTTCCCGGACCATGCTGGGCGGTGTGCCGGCGACCGCGGTGGCTGGCTCCCCCTCGCCGGCTTCGTACGCGGCCGTCAGCGCAGGGAGGCGGGCGCCGGGGCGGCGGCGGCGGCGGCTGCGGCGGTGGCGTCGGCAGCGGCGGCGGCTCCTCCGGCTCCCCCCGGTGCAGAGACCATCCCTCTCCCCCAGGTTCTGACTCTCGGGCCTCGCAGCTCCGCTCTGCCGCCACCAAACACCCGAAGCCGACCCTCGCGCTCCGGCGGCGCATGCGCGCGGGCGGCGGCGGGCGGGGGAGCGGGAGGAGGGGCGAGCGAGACCCGGGCGGCCGCGACTACGACGGAGCCGGCGCTGTGGCTGCCGGACGCTTCCCACCGGCGCGCGCGGCCCGCCTCCCGCCGCCTGGCCGCCGCCCCCTGGCCGCGGGCGCGCGCGCGTCCTCCCGCCCCCGACGCCGAGTTCCTCCCAGCTAGCGCGCAGGCGCGCGGAGCCCCGCAGGGGGAGGAATGCGGAGCCGGGAAGCGGCGCCCGCGCAGTCCGCTTAGTGCGCAGGCGCGACAGAGGGCGGGAGGCAGGCCGCGGGAGGCGTCGGGGGGAGGATGGGGCCGCTTCTCCAGGCGGCCGGGCGTTGCTCTGGGGAAACACAAGAGAATCCTGTTAGTTTGGAGGCCAAGCGGTTTCTCGAGGCCAAAGTCCCTACGCCTGTCCGCCCGACGGCCCGCCCCTGACCGTTTCCGGACGCCTAGATTCCCCGCCCGCTTGGGAAAGTGGTCGGGACCAGGCCGCCCTTTTCACCGCCCAGACAAGGCACCAGCGCTGCAGAGAAACCCATCCCTCCCAAGAATCATTGGCTTGTAACATTAGGCAACTTTTTATATAGGAGCTTGCGAAACCTTCTGCAAGACGTCTTTCTTTGCTCATGGTTACGGTACACAAGAATTTAGAGCTCAAGGCATACAGACATTTCATACTGTTCCCGTCAGAAGATTTGGAATAGTTTGTTTTTTAAACAGAGAGGATTATACCTCCGGCCCTTCCAGACTTCAGAAACTTGGATTTGACCTTTTATATAAGGCCGGCTTGCAGAAAGATAAAACCTCAAAAGGCAACGGTAGAGTAAAAGGGGGGAAAAAATCTAGCTCATTAAAACCTTCAGCAGCTCACACTTTAGCTTTTCATACACAAAAATAAAATGGTGATTTAGGTACAACCTAGATTTGTTTGTTTCATAGTGTCCTTAGGTGCTACAAAATGCTCAGTACACACAAATTAGGGTCCAAACTAAGGCCCTCGCACAGATCTAACTAGGCGTGTTAATAGATCACTGAACTACGTTTCCAGTTCTTCGTATTGTTTTATTTGTTTAGCTTAGTTTGGAAGGGTCTTCCAGAGCCACCATTTACGTTTTTTGAGAAAGGGTCTCATGTAGCTCAGGCTAGTCTCAAACTTCTAATTCTGCGCCCCAAACCCCAGAGCTGAGAGTGCGGACCTGGGCTACCACACTGCTGCACCAACTGAACAGGCAGTATTTTGAATTGGAAAAAAATCATAAGCAATAGCAATAATATCTGGGGTCACATAATTTTTTCTTTTGTTCCATAAAAGGTAAACATACTAGGGTTTTGGTTTTTTTTTTTTTTTTTTTTTTGTTGTTGTTGTTTTTTATTATTTGGTCACTTTAGTCTGCCATGTAGCCAAAGTTTCTTAATATATTATATAGACATGTAGACATATAGACATATAATATGCATATATATTACATATACATGTGTATATATACATATAGCTGTCTGTGTATTATAGTATATGTTGGGTTACTTGAGTGTTTTGGCTGCATATATGTGTATCATGTATGTGTCTGGTGCCCATGAAGTTCAGAAGAGGGAACCAGTGAAGCTGGAGTTAGGGTGGTTATGAGCATCGCATGGGTGCTAGCAACCAGACCCAGATCCCCTGCCAGAGGTACAGTGTCCTCAAGCATTAAGACCTTCTCCCACCCACTTCTTTTTCTGTTTTGAGACTGGGTCTCACTATGTAGCCCAGGCAATCTTCTTGCCTCAGCCCCCTAAGACTAGAGTTTTTAAAAAATATTTCATTTTATGTGCATTGGCATTTTGCTTGCATGTGTCTGTATGAGGGGGGTCAGATCCCCTGGAACTAGAGTTATAGACGGTTGTGAACTGCCATGTAAATGCTGGGAATTGAACTCAGAACCTCAGGAAGAGCAACCAGTGGTCTCAATTCCTAAGCCATCTCTCCAGTCCCAAAACTAGATGATTTTTTTTCAAAATGTCTTTCTCCTAGATTAGCTGGAGGGGTTGTTATAGTTTGATGCAGTCCTGATGGCAGGGCCCCAGCACTCAGGGGGCAGAGGCAGGGCTATCTTTGTGAGCTCCAGGATAGTCATAACTACATAGAAACACCCCGTCTTTAAAAAAAAAAAAATGTCCATGGCTTGCCACCAAGGCCCAAACCCCACACTGTGGAGGAGAGAAGCCCCACAGGAATGCAGTGACAGACAAACACCCTGGGAAATAGCTGGGGGAGCAACAGGGAGCTAAGTGGGCTCAGGGATCAGGAAGATAGTGCTTCTTTCTGATTTCTATTTCTAGTGCAAATGTCCTTGATAACAAAGAAAGGGACAGGCAAGTGCCTTTTCCATAGCCCCAAATCGAGGGTTTCTTTTTCCTCAGTGCTTTGCATTTTTTTGCTGGCAACACATCAGAAAACACTGGTAAAGCTGTTTTCTGTTTCCATCTGTGTTACAAAATACTTAAGAGGGATTTCTTTATGAACCTGTATCTTTGTGAGTTTCCATAGAAGGCAGGAACAAAACAAAGAGGAGCTGATAGAAAGACAATCTAATCTTCTGATGTTTTAACCTTAGGGCCGGGCGGTGGTGGCCTTTAGTCCCAGCACTTGGGAGGCAGAGGCAGGCGGATTTCTGAGGCCAGCCTGGTCTACAGAGTGAGTTCCAGGACAGCCAGGGCTATACAGAGAAACCATGTCTCGGGAAAAAAAAAAAGAACCTTAGGTCGGGGATAGAAAGATGACTCAGGACCAAAGAATGACTTACTGTTCTTTCATAAGTCTGAGTTGGATTCTTAGCACCAGTGTATGGCTCACAGTCAGCCACCTGTAAGTCTAACTCTCAGGTATCCCAGGCCTTTGTCCTCCAAGAGCATCTGCACTTCCGGCACGAACCGGAAAAAATAAAAAAGCACACACATACATGTAATTAGAAATAAAAACAGAGATGGGCTTGGTGGTGCACACTTTTAATATCAGCACTCAGGAGGAGGCAGAGGTAGGTGAATCTGTAAATTCAAGGCCAGCCTGGTGTACATAGTAGGTTCCACTGACAGCTAGGGCTACATAGAAAGACCCTGTCACAAAAATATTTTGTTTTAAAAAATTGCATGGTATGATGGTACACACCTTTAATCACAGCACTTGGGTGTCAGAGGCCTGCACGTCTCTGTGAGTTGGAATCCAGTATACATACTGAGTTCTACAACAGCCAAGGTAATACAGTAAAACCCTGTCTCAAAATAATACAGTAATTGATACTCATGGCAAAAGAATAACCTCATGGCAAAAGAATAACCAGAAGGCTTCTAAGCCCTAACTCCATGACAGAGCATTTATCTAGGATGTCTCGCCGTCCCCATCACTGCAAATCACAAAAATGTAGGTTGTGATTTAACGATTTAACTGGGAAAATAGATCAAGTGCATCTCATTTGAATATTAAAGAGAATTCAGGAAGGTGACATTAAAGCAGAGCCATTTGCAGAGGGGAATTAAAATAGATTTGCTTTTAATCAACCCTTATTTTCACACTGTGAAGAGCTGCTGTATTTAGCATGCTAGACATGCTCGAAGAGTTCAGGCATGAGGAATGGAGGCTGAGGTGGGGAAAGCTGCTGAGCTGAGCGTCAGACTCAGGCTTTGGGCATTAACCTCGTCTCACCAGAGCGGGGAAATTAAGACACCTATTTAGGCAGGAGAACAGAGAAGTCGCCAGATAGTTAACAGCAAATTGATGTAAAAAAAAAAAAATAGTTACAAATACTGGAAGACATGTACTTAAAATATATGCATTTCTTCTAAAAGCCACCATATGAAAATGTTTGCCAGATTTAAAATGACCAAGCCCCAAGCACATGAGAACTGGGCAATGACAATTTAGGAGAAGCCTGTTATAATCAGATTTGGGATTTTTTGTTTTGTTTTGTTTGGGTTTGTTTGGTTTTTTTTTTTTTTTTTTGTTGTTTTTTGTTTTTTTTTTTTTGTTTTTTGCCAAAAATGAAACAAAATAAATACTTAAAAGTATTTGAATCCTTGATGTTTCTGAGAGTCTAATTGGTATGAGAGAGAGAGAGAGAGAGAGAGAGCACAATGTATTACCAAACTAGCACCATGTGTGAGGAAATTTTCTTCATAGATTACTAGAACCCCCAATAGTTGGATATCGTCTACCTAGACCTATGGACTATTACAAGAACTAACATTTCATAGTCTGCTGTTCATAACTTGAAGAGAGTTAATGTATTTTTTGTTGTTTTTAGTTTTCCAGAAAAATAGAATAACTTAATAATTTCTTAGAAAACTGGTTCCTAACCTTGTGCCCTTCTTAATCCTAGAAGAGTTGTTGGGGAGATGTCTCATGTACAAGTGCTGCTGCTGTGTCTAATTCCAGAATTATTACTAACTAATATTTGTAGAATTAAACTGAAAATACACTAGAGGGATACTTATAAGTGTAAATTGTGGTTGTTGTTTTAGGTAACAGAATCGGAATTTTTCTTGGTTTTTTTTTTTTTTTTTAAGAATACCTTCCCATGACTCAGAATGGCCAAAAGTTTCCATGTAGTCCAGGATGGCCTCTATTTTTCAAGTGTGGGAATTACAGGACTGAGCCATTTTAATCAGCTAGAATTTAAATTAAAAAAAAATTATTTGTGGTGTAGTGGTACATACTGTTAGCCCCAGCACTTGGGAGGCACTGAGTTCCAGGACATCCAGGACTACACAGAGAAACCCAGTTCTGAAAAACCTAGATAGATAGATAGATAGATAGATAGATATTCCTCTGTTTTCTAAACTTCTCTTCATTTTTATAATTGGAAAAAAAGTCATAAGAAATATACTTTGGGCTTATTTATTTTGCTCTGTAGTGCTGGGGACCAAACCCAGAGTCTCCATGCATGCCATTTGAGTTCTACCTTCAGCCCAATTACATGATCTTTTTTCTTGGAAGTCAGCATATGAATCAATTAAGGGTTCCTCTGAAATGTTAATACTTTTCACAAATCACTACATACAATAGATCCCATATGAACAAGATGTTAATGTTACTAACATTTATTTTCCTAGATCTTTTTCTTTTTTCTTTCTTTCTTATTTTATTTTTATTCTTGAGAAGGCCTGAACTCCTCCCAATTGCCTCTACCATTGTTGAGATTAATGGCATTTTACAGCATGCTGCCTCATTTATCCTTTAAAACCCCAAAAGTTGTGTTAATCTTCACATTAAAACCAAACCAAACCAGAAAACCAAGGAAGCCAGGCAATGGTGATATATGTACTCGGGAGGCCAAGAAGGATGTATGTCTGAGTTTGAGGCCAGCCAGGGCTACACAGAAAAACCCTGTCTGGGGAAAAAAACAAAACTAAACAAACTCTAAATGTTTGCCTTAAATGACACAGATTAACCAAATACCCAAGATCTAGGAAATTTAAACTATCAGGAAGCAAACGGAATGTAAGTAACGCAAATCAGGGCTTTTGACCAGTTCAGAGAAGACTATCCAAATGTACCTGACAGAATATTAGAAATCAAACTATCAAATAAAATGTGGTTAGCTGCTTATAGAATGGGCTGGTGTTTCTCAGTTTTAGAGGTTTTCAGCTCTATGGCTTCTCTTAGAAAACTGACTCTAGTTTAAAGGCTGCAGAGATGTCTCAAGATAATTTTCTTTGAAGAGCCTAGATGAATTTCAAAATACTTTTAAAAACACACACACACATCCAGTGAGAGTTATCACTTATAATTTCCCTAACGCCCTAAATAGAGGCTGGAGAGATGGCTTAGTGGCTAAGAACACTAATTGCTCTTCCAGAAAACCTAGGTTCAAATGCCAGCTCCCACATGGCAGCTCACAACTGTCTGTAAATCTAAGATTTACAGACATAAATACAGGCAAAACACCAATGCACATAAAGGCAAATTAAAAAAACAAACCCGCCCTAAATCTAGTGTGTTTTCCCTGTCTCTGCACATCTGAATTTTAACACATAGCCTCCCCCCCTTTTTTTAAATTCGTCCTAAAAATGTTGCACTGAAAGGATATTTCCCTTAAGATCTGTTTGGTAGTTGCAGCATCTGGCAGAATGAGCAGCCTAGGTCGGCCAGCTAGAGCTACACAGTGAGACGCTAACTCAAAAACCAAAACAAAATTTAAAAGATATTTCTAGAAATCCTAATTATTCAACCATGTAATAAAAAAAATGTTAAAGGTTTTTAGGACACTTAAATAAAAAACCTCAGTATTTGCTTTATTTTCCTTGTGGAGGATGAGTGAATGATTTGGAAGACCTTATTAAATATAATTTCTGTCCAGAGAAACGTGCGGCAGGGATTCTCCAAACTTAATAAATGTATGACTCAAGTGTTCGCTTGCAACCCGTGTATTTCACCTTTGCTAGAATTCTACCTCTAAACTGGCTTTCCACACTATTCGTTCCGGGAGGAACCGGTCACCAGCTCACGGTTCCCACCGGGAAGGCAGATCCGGCTCCGCCCAGAGCCCGGTCCGCTGACCTCACAGAGGTCAAGGGCGCTCACACACCTGCAGGCGGATCCGCCACCCCCACCCCACCCCACCCCACCCCGGGGAGCAGCAGGGCCAAAGGCTGGCCGGGGTCTCCCCGATGTGGGACTGTCACAGCCAGCGTGCTTTCTTCACGAAGACTCCCGGTTCACACTAATAACCGAAGAGGCAACCTCTCCGGCTGCACTTCAAACTCTGGGTTCAAATACGTGGAGTCCATGGCAAGTGGGGTTTTGGGTTTCTTAGTCTTCCCCCGGTCCCCGCAAGAACCCACAGTCCTTTCCACTACACTTCTCGGGAAGTGCGAACGCGGTCACTATGGATACCGCGGCGCGAGCCCTTTGCGGAGGGAACCCGGCCGCCCGGCGACCTCCGCCTGCGCACGCGGCCCGCAAGGGCACCTTCGCCCCGGCTTCCCGAGCAGGAACAATGCGGCAGCGCACCGCCCGGCGCCTGCGGGTCCCCGAGTCCAGTCGGGAACCTCTCAAACGTGGCGCGGGAGAGGGTGGGCAAGAAGGCCCCAGTGCCTCGGCTTCGTTTAGCCTTCCCCCAAGCTGGTGACCCGTTCCCGAGACTGGGAGGTTGAAGAAAGGCCAGGACAAGGGAGGTCCTCAAATGCTCTTCTCATCACAGAGGCAAGGCGGAAAACCGCGCACGGCCGCACTGCGCACGCGCGCGGAAAGGCCACCCATTTCTCTCCCCACCCCCTCCCAGTCCCTCAAAGGAACCCGAGGTGGCCCGAATGCGCTTGCGCGACTCGCGGAGGGAAACGTTGGAGGGGGGAGGAAACCTGTCCATTGTGAGAGAGAACCGCCCCCGCGGCCCCGCGCGCGCCCGCGGCACTCTCACAGTCTCACGGGCGCGCGCCACGGGCTCTGCCCGACGCCAGGCGCATGCGCCGGGCGTGGGGTTGGGTGGCGGGGGGAAGGGTGGGGAAGGCGGCGGAGCTTGTGACTTCTGGCTGAGTTGCCCTGAGAAGTTTCTGGAAAGAGGGATACAAAGGGAACCTGGGGCACAGGAAGCGCGCCTTTTCTGAGAGAAGACAGCGGAAAAGTCCAAAGTGCTCGGCCTGAGCAGAGTCCAAGGCCGACGACACACTCCCATCCAAGGAGGAAGCCTGGGGACAGGGAGCGGACTGGGAGACGCGGAATGGCGGGGACGTTTGAAAGATGGAGGCGGAGCCGCCGTGGCGGGAGGAGGCGCTGGATTAGGGGGACCCCGAACCCCGTCCTCCTTAGCTCCCCTCACGTGGGGGCTCTGACATGCCAGTCTTCCCTCGGGGGACCCGGGGCTAACGGGGGATGTGACGCGTGCCCGAGCGCCTTCCCTTGCAGCTCGAGAACGCGAAGGGCGCATGGACAGCGTGGGAAGGAACACTGGCCGCGGGGACCGGGCTGACGGCGCCGGGGGTCTCCACTCCGCGGCCCACCCGGCTGCCATTTTGTAGCGCGGCCGCCATTTCGCGCGGTCCGGGGGCGGGGGAGGGGCTCGGGGCGCGGCCCCGCGGCTCGCGATGGGCGTGGCCGGCGCGGCCCCGGCCCCTTTGTTCTTCGCCTGGGGTCACGGGGCCCTTCGGGCTCCGCCGCCTACTCGCCGCGGCGTGTGAACCGTGAGAGGCAGCCCCGGGGCGTGCGGGATCCTGCAATCCGTAGGAAGCGGGGTGTGTCCCTGTGCGGGGATGACGTCCTGCGTGAGGAGCTTTGGACCGCCCGGATCCAGCTCTGCAAACAAAGTCAAGTGCGGTCCGGAAACTAACAAAGGTGCTGAAACTCAGAGGAACCGAGCACCGGGAGGCGGGGCTCGCGCAGCCCACGAGGTGGAGGAGCTCTGAGAGCTTGGCTTCCATTGGCTGGTTCTCCAGCGCAAGGCTTTCAGGACCCATTCTCTCTGACCCAGAAGCCTGAACAATAAATATGTTGTGCTGGCTTTCTCTCTGTTGACATCAACTTCCATTTAACTTATTTTCAAAAAGCCTTATGAGTTTATTTAAAAAAATAAAAAAACCAATAAAATACGTGCCTGGCATCGCCCTTTCACATTCTGAAAAAGCAATTGGCTTCTTAGGGAATATTTAAATGCGAATCATGGTTGTGAGTAATGCTGAAAATTCTGGCACTATTTAGCAAAGCCAAAAAACTTGAAAAATGCGGCTAAATCTGACTTCCAGCTTTTTGTGCAGCTTCCCCCACCCTATAATGGTTGACGTGGTTTTTCTTCACAACAGCCTGGTATCATAAAGGAACCAGCCCATCCTGACTCATCTGTTTGTGTCTAGGCTACAGTAAACCTCTTTTTTTGTTTTCTCACTATGTATAATTATGGCGATTGCTTGTGTTTTCTGTAATAGTGGGGTAAAGCTTATGATGACAGACTGAAAAGGTTAAAAACATTGTTGAGGGAACCGATCGGGATTTTGATGACTGCCAGACAAGAGAAACTTAGCAGAGGCTTTTAGATTTCGAATTTCATGAATAGATGCGGTGGGTAGATTATAAAACTCTATACTGTGTCTTTAAGATTACATAAATAGTCTGAAACCTTTAATAGTGATTACTTAAAATATGCTGTCTTTGTCATGTTTTCTTATTTTGTAACCAAGTAGAGTAATTCAAATCTTTATTTGGTTAGTTGGTTTTCGAGACAGAATTTCTCTATGTAGCAGCCCTGGGAAGTCAGTGAAATTTTATATTGAGACGTTAGAATAATACAGCAAGGAAAATATACTCCCAGCTGACATACTGGCACTCATTCTCAGACTCAGAGAAGGGTCTGATTAAATTTTAAATTCTAATTCCTTTAGAATTTTTCACTGTTTTAGAGAAAGACTCAAGTAGCCCAGTTCAAGTTGGCCTTGAACTCAGCTTTACAGTTGAGGAGAAACTTAAATATCCTCCAGTATCTGTTTTTTATTATACTCACAATTTTGTTGTTTTTGTTCTGTGGGCTTTTTTTTTAATGTATGTTTGTGTCCTTTCAGACCAAAAAAGGGTGTAAGTCTCCTGAGCTCGAGTTACAGGCTATTAGAATCCACTGTCTAGAGCAAGGGTAGAAACCACTGAGCCATCTCCTGGTCCGCTGTACCCGGGTTCTTAAGAGAGTCCTACTGAGCAAAAATGCCGTGTCTTTTAGCAAATGCCTTTGGATTTGTATTTCCTTTTTTACATTTGGTGAAATTGTGTGTGCTTTTGAACACACAATTAAGTTAGAAACACTTAAGTTTCTCCTCATTATTCTAGGAAAAGACAACTTTTCGTGCCAAATCGGGCAGAGGGAATTTACAATTCTAACAGTAATAACCTTTTCCTGATCGAACTAAATGAGCTCTTTTAAAGATTTTAGTAATGTGGGAAGTCTTTCAAAATAATGTTGGCAGCAGTTGGTACTTCTCCACACTGTAATAGGGTTTTCCCCTTTGAGGAAAAACATTAAGTTAGCTGTACAATGCTTCCCTGCACTTCAGAAGTACTGAAGTTAAGGACTATTAAGTAGCCAACAGTCTAATAGAAATAGTCTACTAGGTGTGTCCTCCTGTCTGCATGCAGATTCATCATCCCTAGAGTGAAGTCCCATAGCTTCAATAGACTAGTAGATAATACAGCACGTACTTCTAACCGGTCCCCCCCACACCCCCTGTGTCTGTGTGTGTGTGTGTGTGTGTGTGTGTGTGTGTGTGTGTGT
>JANHMN010000004.1:11310729-11374489 GCA_030674055.1 Rhabdomys pumilio | reverse complement strand
TTGGTGCTGGCAGTCAAACCTAGGTCGTCTGGAAAAGCAACCAGGATTTAAACTCATCTGTTTATAACTTTGGAGCATCCACTGTGTGCTTGACCCTGTTGGTGCTTTGAATGCATCAGTGCATAAAAATACAAGGATCTCTTACAGAGAGTCTCCTTGTAGGAACTGGGAGGAGGCCACAAAGCAACAGAAGGAAATGAATAACAAGAGGAGGCCTGTGGGTGCAGCTCCTGGTAGCCTACAGTGCTCACTGTTCTGGGTCTGACTCCCTGTATCCTTCCCCTGCAAAAAAGTAAGTCTTAGGGTGAAGAATACGGGGGGGATAAAAGGTAACGTGTCCCCTGCGATCCTAAATGGTCTTTATGGTAAACTGTATTAGCTAGTACATGTTTATGCGGGAGCCCAGGGAGCAGTTCCTAGACAGAGCCTTCAAGTGAGAACGTAAGCAGAAACAGTATGACTGAAAAAAGCTAGGAAGAGCATGTAGGGTGATATGATGGCTTTGTTTGTTTGTTTGGTTGGTTGGTTGACATGGAGATATCAGATACTGCAACTTGGGAGCCTCAAACTCACCCTGTAGTGAAGACTGACCCTGAACCGTGAGCATCCTGACTTTACATCCAAAGTGTTAGGATTATAGATGTGCACGGCCACACCAGGCTCTCAAGCACGTTCCCCGCATGTATATGTGTCCTTTTACGTATATATCAAATATATTGTATGTGTATATGTCTCATATATGCACAGATTCACTGAATGAGGGGACACATTGTGAGCGGTGACATTCATTTTGTCTCTATTGAAGCATCATAATACCCCCTCTCAAACTCAAATGGCACGGCTGCTCCTATGTCATGTCTTTTGGGACCACCTTTTTCTCTTGGTTCTTTGAGACAAGGTCTCTCTACATATCCCTAGCTATATTGAAACTTTCGATGTAGACCAGGCTGGCCACAAAGACACAGAGATCCTCTGACTATTAAGTGCTGGGACTCCATGCCCATTTTTAGGACCACCTTCCTAGTCACCCTTAGTTAAAACTGAAAGGCATGGAGTGCCCTGCGCTCACATGTAAACACTGGGAGAACCAAGAATGTTAGACACACAAGGCTGTTCTTCACAGGGAGGGATGTGTAACTTGTGATCTGCCCGGAAGACTGGGAGCGGGTATAGCTAATAACCTAGTGACTTCTGAACTATTGGTGTGGCTGAGCTCATACCAGCTTCTCCCCTAGACTCTTACGTGAGCTCATCAGTCGATAGAACCTATCTTTATGGAAGGTGCCACGTGTAGTAAATCTACAGAACCCATGTGTATGGACGATGTCTTCTGTGTACTTTACAGCAACTTTCAATAAAGTCAGGTCTTAAGCTTTATTAAGTTAATTAACACCAGGAAGTTTTCCACCGAATTGTGCTATGATTAAATACGCCTAAAATAAAGTACTAAAGGTCAGAAGTCTGTTTGAACCAACACCAGCTACTTAGTCATATTGAAACAAACCATTTTCATACTTCCTGTGGATTGTTACTCTGCTGGCAGTGGTGGACACAGAGACACATCCCCACCACCACCTCTGCGTCTAACATCTTAGGCTTGGGGGTGTATTTGTGAGTGTGTGTCTAAAGTTCTCTCTGAATAGGTAGCAGTAAGGTCTGTGAACTTCGGGAGCTCCTCAACATAGAGACAGATAAAGGGAAGGATGCCTAGAGCCACTCCTCCTGGGAGGAATGGAAGATGGGACTCAGCAGAGCTGCCTGGGAGGAGCCACAAGTGACAGTAGGGGCTCGAGAGTCTGCTGAAAGGGAGGGCAGAGCAGCGTCAGCTGTGGAACAACCCAGAGAGATTGTTACCCCGAAATAAGGATGCTCTTGAGCAAAGAGAAGGCGATGGCTTTGCCAGGCGTGGCATTTCGTGAGGCAGAGACCTTCACTGCGATAAAGTGAAGGGAAAAAGTCATGAGATCATGCCACTGGAGAAGTGAGAGGACCTGGCTCCATGGGCAGGCCACTCAAAACTCTCTGTAACCAGCTTTAGGGAATCCCATACCTTCTCCTAGCTTCCAAGGGCATGTGCATGCATGTTCCAATACACATGCACAGACACATATAAAAAGAAATCTGTAGACATTTGGTTTGGTTTTGTTTGGAATAGGGTTTCACTATGTAGGCCTATATAGACAAGGCTGACCTTGAACTCATGTCTGCCTCTGCTTCCGAACTATTGGGATTATAAACCTGCTACCGTCCCTTGTCATTATTACCCCAACTCCCCCAAAAAATTTCTCTAGAAAAGTCCTGCAGAGGGGCTTGGAGAGGAAGATACCAGAGCCTGTGACACTGGGCAGTGCCTTCAATTTCAAAACAGCATGTGCACCAGCATAGGAGCCAGGCTGTAAGCAGTGGTCCACCCTCAGGATGTGGTCCAGCTCCGCTACAGGTCGGGTGCACATTTGGTTGGGTTTGGTTTTTGTTTGAATGTTGTTGGTTTTGAGACTGGGCCTTATTGTGTAGTCCCAGCTGTCCTGGAACTCACTATGCAGGCAAGACTTAGGCTTCAGGTCTGGCTCACTTGCCCCTGCCTCTGGCATGCCGGCTTGCTTTTGTTTGTTTGTTTGTTTTTTGTTTTTTGGTTTTTTGGTTTTTTGGTTTTTTCAAGACAAGGTTTCTCTGTGTAGCCCTGGCTGTCCTGGAACTCACTCTGTAGACCAGGATGGCCTCGAACTCAGAAATCCACCTGCCTCTGCCTCCCAAATGCTGGGATTAAAGGCGTGCGCCACTACCACCCGGCTGCTTTTTTTTTTTTTTTTTTAAGAACACTTCTGGAGGGTGGAAAGATGACTCAGTTGCACAAGCGTGAGGATATGAATTCGGGTGCCCAGCATCGCTGTAAAAGGCAGGCAGAGCAGCTCCTATCTGTGAGGGGTAGGACAGGGGGAACAGGAGGGGGGGCAGTGTTGGTGGATGTATTGTAGTTTATTGGCCAGACAGTTTGATGACTTGAGAGATCCTGTCTCAAAAAATTTCAAACAATGTCTGGAGGAGGCACACACCTTGAATCCAAGCACTGAGGAAGCAGAAGCAGGCAGATGTTTGTGAGTTTCAGGCCAGCTGGTCTACAGAGTAAGACTCTGTCTCAAGAAACAAACAAGAAACAAAAGTGTATCAAAAAAAACCGAACAAACAAACAAAAAAAGCCCGGGGCAGTGGTGTCGCACGCCTTTAATCCCAGCCCTTGAGAGGCAGAGGCAGGCGGATTTCTGAGTCCGAGGCCAGCCTGGTCTACAGAGTGAGTTCCAGGACAGCCAGGGATATACAGAGAAACCCTGTCTCGAAGAAAACAACAACAACAAAAACCCAACCAAGACATAAAAGTATATCACTGTCAAAAAAGATCCTGATGTCA
The DNA here is from genome assembly GCA_030674055.1 of Rhabdomys pumilio. Taxonomy (NCBI): domain Eukaryota; kingdom Metazoa; phylum Chordata; class Mammalia; order Rodentia; family Muridae; genus Rhabdomys; species Rhabdomys pumilio. The sequence goes on along the minus strand of JANHMN010000004.1, from coordinate 11,371,083 downwards.
GCCTCTGGTCACAGGTGTGAGTGCACACAACTGCACATACCCACATGAACATCACATCCCAGAAAAAAAAAAAAAACACTTCTTTATCTAAGTGTAGTACCTCATACTTTTGATCCCAGAACTCAGGGGGAAGAGAGATACAGGAGAATCAGGAATTCAAGGGCAGCCACAGCTACATAGTGGGTTGAAGCCAGTCTGGGATGTATGAGACCATGTCTCAAAGTGGTGGGGAGGAATCCCAGGCCAGGGAGATGGCTCAGTGGTTGTGGTGGTTTGAATGAAAACCGGTTCCTATAGGCTCATAGGGAACGGTGCCATTAGGAGGTGTGGCCTTGTTAGAGGAAGTGTGTACTGGAGGAGGGCTTTACAGAAAATCCAGTGGCTCACTGTATCTCCCTGCTGCCTGCAGAGCCAGATGTAGAACTCTCAGCTACTTCTCCAGCACCGTGTCTGCCTGCATGCCTCCATGCTCCCCAAAATGATACCAACGGACTAATTGTATGAAGGCCAGTCCCAATTAAATTTTTTCCTTATAAGAGTTGTGGGGTCTGATGAGATGCCTCAGAGGTTAATAGCACTGACTGCTGTTCTGGAGATCCTGAGTTCAAATCCCAGCAACCATATGGTGGCTCACAACCATCCATAATGTGATCTGATGCCCTCTGATGGGGTGTCTGAAGTCAGCCACAGTGTACTTACATATAATAAATAAAAACCTTTGGACCGGAGCAAGCGGGGCCAGAGCAAGTGGAGAGGGAGAAGGGAAGTGGAGAGAAGAAAAAGAAACGAGGGACCTTGTTGTCAGCAAGTGGAAGACAAGAGCTGACCCCCCATAATTGTCCCATGACCTCCACATGAATTTACACATATTGTAGCTTTTATGCTAAACATTCCTGCATAGTATTCTGCATTTGTTGAAAAATATTTTTGTTGGTAGGGATTTGCTAAAAAGCATAAAACTTGTTAGAATAAATTGGAATGTAGTACATTGAGGTTTCAGTCTTTTGCTTAGTATTGTAATGCCAAGGCCTGGTTGCCCCCAGAGATGAGAGAATCTGCACATACACAGTGGTGCTATGACCTTGCCCCCCAAGTTATCCCTGATCCATGAATATAGATGCATACAGCCTACAGCTCAGCAGAAGAGAGATAGGTGGGGTTTGGGTTCCCTGGCTTGGGGTCTGAAGAGACCACGAGGAAGAAAAGAGAGAGGTGGAGAGAGGAGAGACGGTTGGGGTAGGTGAGTCATGAAAACATGGCCATGAGGCCTGTCCAATTGGAGTTTAAAAGTGGCCCAGATGTAGCAAGTTATAACTCGGGGGGGGGGGGGGGGGGGGGGTTATTGACAGGGAAATAGATATAATAACATGGGAGGTAGAGATCTGGCCGGCTGTAAGGCATTATTATTAGAAATGTAAAAGTTATGTGCCTAGCCGGGCGGTGGTGGCGCATGCCTTTAATCCCAGCACTTGGGAGGCAGAGGCAGGCGGATTTCTGAGTTCTGAGTTCGAGGCCAGCCTGGTCTACCGAGTGAGTTCCAGGGCAGCCAGGACCACACAGAGAAACCCTGTCTCGAAAAACCAAAAAAAAAAAAAAAAAAAAACAAAAAGTTATGTGCCTTTTATCGAACTGAATGATCAAGGGTGGACTAGAAGCTCCCAATGGAGGTTAAAAAACTGATACAACAGTAGCCCCAGTAAATACCCATAATTCCAGTCCTGGGAGACTGAAGCAGAATTGTCATAAATGTGAGACAATAGGTCCTTCTTAGGAAGCCCCTGATTCAGGGGGAAGGAAGGGGAGCAGGACTGGGGATGTCTCTCAGTGGCACATTTTTAACTATTTTCTTATTTATGCTTTATAGCCCAGTAGCTCTGAACTGAATCCTCCTCCCTTAGCCTCCAGAGTACTAAGGTGACAGGTTCCAGCCTCCAGATACCTGGTTTGGGTTTTGTTCTTTTGTTTCAAGGTTGAGTTGTCTTGCTACGTGGCCCAGACTACTATCAAACATCTAGGAGCAAGAGAGCTCTCGTCTCGTCTCAGCCTCCGCAGCAGTTGGACGTCTGAGCACTCATTTGCTCTCAATGAAAGGATTTGTACCTGCATGGGAGCAAAGGGAGCCGATCGGAGTGCGAGAGAGTGGAAAGAAGTAGCTCCTCGTGTCCTAAGGAGATGGGCTGGCTACGTGGAGGAGCTGGCCTCACGGGGATATAAATAGCTCGCTCACAGAAGGCTGGAAGCAGAATGCATTGAAGCAGATGCTGGCGAGCAGATGTGCCCCAGTGAATCCATGCAAAAAGTGCCCTAATTGGCTAAAAGACACCCTGATGATCCTGTGTCTTCGTTTCTTCAGTGGCCAGTCACAGGAGCTGGCTTCCCATTTTACACCCCTGGGTAGGTTATGTAAGTGCTTTTGGCTGTATCTCCGTGTGTTTCATTCCACACGAAATGATCTTCTAGACCGATGCCTGGCAAACAGCGGTTACTCATTAAATATTCATTGGATTTCAGAAATGAATCCATTATCTGTGCTGCATATGGTACAGCCTGTAATGCCAGCAGCACGAGGGAGGGTAACACAGCAAGCCAGAGCTACGTATGAAGTCTGAGGCTAGCAGTCTGGGTTACATAAGACGCTGCTTCAAAACACAAAAAAGAAAAAATATATATATGTGCTGGGTAGTGGTGTCGCACACCTTTAATCCCAGCACTTGGGAGGCAGAGGCAGGCAGATTTCTGAGTCCAAGGCCAGCCTGGTCTACAGAGTGACCAGGACAGCCAGGGCTACACAGAGAAACCCTGTCTCAAAAAAAACAATATGTATATGTGTATGTGTATGTGTATATGTATATTGTATATGTATACACACAAACAGACACACACACACACACACACACACACACACACACACACACAGGACCATGAGTTCAAGTCCATTCTTAGTTATACAGTGAGTTTCAGGTTAGCCTGGGTGTATAAGGCTGGAGAAATGGCTCAGCATTCAAGGGCATTTATTGGTCTCACTGAAGATTCAAACTTGATTCCCAGTACCCGTATGACAGTTCACAACTTTGTGTAATGCTAGTTCCAGGGGCTCCGAAGCCTTCCCCTAGCCTCCACAGGTACCAGTCTGCCTACGGCACACAGATACACGTTCAGGCAAAATACTTAGACACGTAAAATAATGGTCATCTTAAAAAGCTCTATCTCAAAAGAACAAATAAAAAAACAAAGCAAAGCAAACAAAAAGCATTACACTGCAGCTGGGCGCGTTGGTGTACATCTGTAATTCAGTATGTGGGAGACTGTGCTGGCTGGTTTTATGTCAACTTGACACAAGCCAAAGTCATCAGAGAAGAGGGAGCCTCAGTTAAGAAAATGCCTCCATGAGATTGAGCTGCAGGCATGCCTACAGGAATATTCTTAATTAATGACCAATGGGAGAAGTCCCAGACTATTGTGGGCGGGGCCATCCCTGGGCTGGTGGTCCTGGGTTCTATAAGAAAGCAGGCTGAGCAAGCCAGTAAGCAGCATCCCTCCATGGCCTCTGCATCAGGTCCTGCCTCCAGGTTCCTACCTTGCTTGAGCTTCTTTCTGACTTCTTTCAGCGATGGACTACGATGTAGATTGTAAGCCAAGGAAACCCTTTCCTCCCTAACTTGCTTTTGGTCGTGGTGCTTTGTCGCAGCGATAGAAACTCTAACTGAGACAGAGACAAGCAGGAGAATGAGGAATTCAAGACCAGCCTTGATTCCCCAGTGAGTTTCAGGCCAGTCTGGGCTACATGAGACCCTGTCTCACAATAACGACAACACTATACTCTATGTGCTGTATTTACCTATTACCTCACAGTGTTTTGATTTGTATCTAGTCAAATGAGATAATGATGTAAAATTTTTTTTTTGGGTTTTTTTTTTTTTTTTTTTTTTTTTTTTGGTTTTTTCGAGACAGGGTTTCTCTGTTGTAGCCCTGGCTATCCTGGAACTCACTCTGTAGACCAGGCTGGCCTCGAACTCAGAAATCCGCCTGCCTCTGCCTCCCAAGTGCTGGGATTAAAGGTGTGCGCCACCACCGCCCAGCGATGTAAAAATGTTTTATCACAACAGAAATGCTATTTAGGTTTCAGCTATGTCAGAGAGAATGTGGATAATGTCCATGTGTTATAGAGCATAAGGAGACTGTCACCGAGATTCTTGACTCCACATACGGATTTACTTTTTTCTTTTTTTAGATTAGAGGGATAGGGGCTAGAGAGATGGCTCAGTGGTTAAGAACACTGACTGCTCTTCCAGAGGTCCTGAGTTCAGTTCCCAGCAACCACATGGTGGCTCACAACCATCTGTATTAAGATCTGATACCTTCTTCTGGTGTGTCTGAAGACAGCTACAGTGTACTCACAGAAATAAAATAAAAAATAAATCTTCAGATTAGAGGGATATACTGATATGTAAAGATCTGTCAATTGGTTTGAAACCTAGAGGACCAAGTGCAATACTTAAAACAGTTTGCCTCCAGCTGCAGAGATGGCTCAGCTAGTAGAGCCCCTTAGCTATCAAGCACAGGGCCACAAGTTCGATTCCCTATGACCTAGGAGAAAAGCTGGGTGTGTCGACTCTCACCTCTGCAATCCAACTGCTCTGGAGACTTTGTCTCAAAGACGGAAGATGAAGTTTAAGTGTGATCCCAGATCCCACAGGAGGAGAGATCAGACTCCTGAGGGTTGCCCTCTGACCTCTGCATGGCCACATGAGGATGATTTTGTTAATGGTGGAGCCGTCAAGGTCATCCTCCAGCCTCCACAAGCATGTGTACACCCTCACATGGGGCATTTGCACATACAAGCACCGTGGGCACATAGCGAAGGAAAAAAGAATGATTTGGCCCCATGAACAGAATTAGCCAACGCAGGTTAAAAGTCAGGAAGACGTTTAAGTCAGTCAGGAAAGTGAACGCATCAGAAACTAAGTCGCAGAGTACATGATCCTGCAGACTCGGGGTGTTAACATGCTATATTACTTCTTTCTTTGTTTTGGTTTTGGTTTGCGATGTAAGGTTTCTCTATGTAGTGTTGGCTGTCCTGGAACTCACTCTGTAGACCAAGCTAGCCCCAAAACTCACAGAGATCCTCCAGCCTTTGCCTTCTGAGTGCTGTGATTAAAGATGTGGGCCACCAGTAGTGAGTCATTAAGAAAAAGCAACGAAGGCCAGAGTGATACAGCAAGATCTCTGACTTCCTCTTCACACACACACACACACACACACACACACGCACGCACACACGCACGCACGCACGCACGCACGCACACACGCACGCACGCACGCGCGCTCGGTCAGTGCATCCCCGCGTCCTGCATTCAGGAGTCCTGATTGCTGAGCTCTGCAGGCTGCTCCCTCTTCTGAGGAGCCACTCTTAGGTCCTGAGCGATCCTGCAAGAAGAGAAGCGACTACCGGGCAGTGGTGGCCTTTAATCCTAGCACTTGGGGAGGCAGAGGCAGGCGGATTTCTGAGTTCGAGGCCAGCCTGGTCTACAGAGTGAGTTCCAGGACAGCCAGGGCTTCACAGAGAAACCCTGTCTCGAAAAACAAAACAAAACAAAACAAAACAAAACAAAACAAAACAAAACAAAAAAAAACAAAAGAGAAGCGACTGCAGGCACCGTTTTCCCATTCCCTCCTTTCGGCACCCAGAGAATAAAGACATTATACAATTAACCAAAATCACATGAGAGGGTTCGGTGGAACAGGTTAGGATTAAATTTAGGAACGAGACATTAGGAACTCTTTGGGGTTCCCATATGTGTTCCTACGTGTGGCAACACGGGGATGCTTAATGAGGCTACCTGCTGTTACCCAGCACCAGGCCTTTTAGGATTAATTAGAAACAAACGCCCAGTTCTCAGAAAACTGCAGAAGCCAATTGCAGGCTGAGGGAAGAGGTTTGCTGAGTAATGCTGACGGGTCCCCTTCCTGTAAAGCCAGAAGCCCGGTGTGTGTTCTAATTGGCCCCAGCAGATTTTTCTAGGCGATTGTGCAACGGTGAAGCCAACCATTTAGCCTCTGGGGATCTCGGCTATTTACTGTGAAATTTCTCCCCACCACCTGATGTGAGAGTCCGCCTGTACTGTTTTCCTGTGGCCCAATTCTGGGTCACGTTGTAAGGCGGTGCCCACGTGATCTTAACCTACTTTGTCCCACCCCCGCCTCAGCAAATAACAGCTGCGGCGACGCCCACAAAATATGGCTGCCCTCAGAGCGACACCAGTTCACCTTGCTTTGTGCGCAGGGCAGTTTTTCATCTGAAGGACCTCAGCGCCTTTGCGAGCATTAATTATGCTCTACGAACCCCTCATTGATACGCGGAGCTGCGAGCCCTGCTAGCCCCGTTTTCTGATTGGACATCTTCGAATGCATCTCTTCTGTCCACAGAGGAAGGACAAACCTGGATCAGGAGCCTAGCTCCACTCACCTGCTTAACCGTTTGGGGCTTTGCGCCCCTGAGAACTACTGGCCCCAGCTCCATGCATCCCAGGGACTCTGCAGACAAAAGTGTCTGTGGGCGCCTCTGAAAGCCCGGGCTGGCTTTTGCCACTGACTCAGCTTCTTTGCCTTTAGTCGGGCTAAATGTCTTTGTGCTAGAATTCTCTTGTCAAAAAGAAAAAGAAAACCTTTGCATTTATGTTAGCATGAATGCATATGCCGTCATCACGGGCAGTTCCGGGCCTTTTCTTCTCTTTTCCCCTCCTCTCTGGACAAAACACCAGACTCATTTTTGTTGCCATTCAAGGTGGACTTTGGACTCAAGCTGGCTAGTGCTGCCCTCTAGAGGTATCAGATGTACCTGCGGGAGGAAGAACCCAGGTAGTCTAGTGGGAAATAGCTGGGTCGTTGGGTTATGGGACAGGACACACAGAGGTCGTTATTGTCCTAGCAATTTAAAAAACTTTTGTTCGTGTACTTTTTGGTTTCGTTTCTGAGATAAGTTTTCAAGGGTTATCTGGAGCTCCCTGTGTAGCCCAGTAGTACCCCCAGCCAGCCTCAAACTTGAAGCAGTCCACTGACCTCAAACCCCCAAAAGCTGGGATTTCAGGAACCACCAAGCCCAGCTACACTCCTTTTCTGGTTTTGTCTTTTAAGATCTGTTATTTTATTTCGTTTCATGTATGCATGTGCACTGCGTGCCTGCCTAGTGCCCTCAAAGGCCAGAAGTTGTCAGGAGCCCCTGCAACTGGAGTTACAGTTGTCAGCCTCAGGGTGGGTGAGAGGAAATGAACAGGTGCTCCTAACCACTGGGCCATCTCTCCAGCCCTGTTTCTGTGTGTGTGTTTGGTTTGTTAGTTTTTGTTTTTAATTAATTTCTTTTGAGACAGAATCTCTCTACATAACCCTTGACTGCCCTAGAACTGACTCTGTAGACCAGGCTGGCCTTGAACTCTGAGATCTGCCTCCCAAGTGCTGGGATTCTAGGCCTTTGTGTCACCATTGCCCAGCTGGGTTTGTTTGTTTTATTAAGAAAAAAAGTAGATGCTACCAGACTTGAAGACACATTCCTGTAGGGAATCCAATGCCATTTTCTGGACTCCAAGGGGCCAGGGAACCTGCATTCCAGTGCACATGCAGATACATACATATACTCTTTTTTCCCCCCTGAGACAGAGTTTCTCTATATAACAGCTCTAGCTGTCCTGGAATTTGCTCTGTAAATCAGGCTGGCCTCAAACTTACAGAGCTCCTCTTGTCTGTCTCCGGAGTGCTGGGATTAAAGGTGTGTTCTACCACCACCCAACATTTATACTCACAATTTTATAAATAAATTTTCTCTCTGTTTCAGGCAGAGTCTCACTTTGTAGCTCTGCCTGGCCTAGAACCCTCTTTATAACTCGCCTGAGATCTGCCTGCCTCTGCTGGTATTTGATAGGTTATTTTTCGGCTGGCAAAATGAACCAATTCAATCCAGATTATATTAAAGGCAAGTTTATTAGGAAGCTGCTCACAGGCGAGTTAACTGGCCCCAAGGATTGAGGCCAGGGGAGTCACCATGGGGAGATGGGGTGGGAGAAGAGAAAGAGAGCGAGGCTCCTGCTTGTGTACACACAGAAGAAGAGGAGAGGAGAGAAGGAGAGACCAAAATGATGTCTGGATTATATAGGAAGGGAGCCTCTGGGGAAGGGCAGCCCAGCCCCTGGGCTGGAAAGTTCAAGGTTGGGGGCAGGGTCTGCCAGGTCGGGACAGAGGGATGCTGGGAGAACCGGGAGGCCAGGTCAGCTTTGATATGTAAAACTTGTACCTCAATTCCTTGTCACAGGGCCCAAAACAAAACAGCATTGAAAGTGTGTTCCATCTGCCTGGCAGAAGTGAATATATATAAAGAGAACAAACCCAAGAATAAACTCTGTCACTCTTCCCTCCCCCGCCCCCCCCCAGTCAGACAGTCAGAGGAAGCATGATCAGAAGCAAATCCAAGGCCCTCCTCAGCTAAAAAGTGCAACTGAGATCAGCCTAGGTGATCTAAGACCGGGTCTCAGAATAGCCCCAGCGGGTAAGACACTATGGTACACCACAGCACACTATGGTACACCACAGCAAGCAAGAATGTCACTATGGAAACCTGTGTATACATGTAATACCATGTAAGTAAGCCTGGCATGTCGTGGGCAGAAGGGGGGGGGAGAGGATGAGGGGGAGCTCACTGGGGCTTCCAGACTAACTCCAGGTCCAGTGGGAAACCCTGTCTCAAATGGGTAGAATGAACAGAACACCTGGCTTTCTCCTCTGGCCTGTATAGATGCACACACACACACAATTAATCAATTAAAACAACCACAACATTCCTGTTAGCAATTTAATGCAATTCTCTGCCCCTACGCCTGACTGATTTTTCTGAGTTCTAGCTCAGAACGTGTGACTTCTCTGGACACTGACCAAAAATGCTAAGAATGTCGCCCTGCTGTTCTGGACGGCTGCTTTGTTTTCTCTGAAGACTTCTCTTGCCGTTCTCCAGCATCTTGCAGACTTCCATTACTGATCCTAATTCAACCGGCCTGGCTTTCTCTCTTTGCTCCCTCCTTCCTCAGAGCAATTCTCTGGAGATTGGGGGAGTGGGGGAGGGGAGGGCTGTGAGAAGGACTCATCAGGTAAAGGTCCTTCTCTCACAAGCCTGTGGACTGACCTTTGGGACTCACCCAAAGGTGGGAGGAGAGGTCCAACACTACAGGGCTGGCCTTTGACCTCCACATGGGTGTGTGGCTCATAAATACACACACACACACACACACACACACACACACACACACACAAACTAAAGGGTTTTTGTTGTTGTTTTTTTTTTGTTTGTTTGTTTGTTTTTTGGTTTTTCAAGACAGGGTTTCTCTGTGTAGCTCTGGCTGTCCTGGAACTCACTCTGTAGACCAGGCTGGCCTCAAACTCAGAAATCCGCCTGCTTTTGCCTCCCAAAAGTGAGGCAAAAGCAGGAAACCCTGTCTCAAAAAACAACAACAACAAAGCTAGTTTTCAATGTAGGTTTCTAAGAAGATGCTAAATACAGAACAACGGGATCTATGGTATCCCCCCCATACTTCTCCAGTCCTGGGGTGAATGCAGAGAGCACAAGGAGGAGTCTTGCAGAGAACAGGAAGCTTTTTGGTTTAAAATGCAGGGTGGGGCAGTGTTTCCAGCCACCTCCAGCTGGGGCTGTAATCCACCCATTGTGACTCAACTCTTCCCGCTGTTCTGTGGAATAAATGAAGGACAAAGCCTCAGTTTTCCCCATCTCTCTTAGAAAAGGCCACAAAAGCCAGACTAGGGAGCTCCAATGTGTGTCCAAGCATTTGGGAGGTCCCAAGTTACCTCTGGCCTCCTAGGGAGTCTGAGGCCAACCTGGACCACAATGAGACCTTGTCTAATATTAAGAAAAAAAAAAAAGGAAAACCAAGTAAAAGAAAGTCTATGCCGGGCAGTGGTGGCGCACACCTTTAATCCCAGCACTTGGGAGGCAGAGGCAGGTGCATTTCTGAGTTCGAGGCCAGCCTGGTCTACAGTGTTGAGTTCCAGGACAGCCAGGGCTATGGCTATACAGAGAAACCCTGTCTCCAAAAACAACAACAAAAAAGAGAGAGAGAGAGAGAGAGAGAAAGAAAGAAAAAGAAAGTTAACAGTACATATGCTAGACTAACTGGGGTCTATCAGCCTGCGGGTTGGGACCCCCTTTCATGGGATATGGGGGTGTTGAATGACCCTTTCGCTTAAGACGATTGGAAAACACAAATACTTATAGTTCAATTCAAAACAGTAGCAAAATAACAGATATGAGCAACAAAAATGTTTTCTGGGGTGGGGTCGCCACAAGCTGAGGAGCCGTCTTAAAGGACCCAGCATTAGGAGGGTTGGTGAGCAGAACTTGCTAATCCAATGCCGGCACTCTTTTGGGAAAAGGCCGAATTTGGCCCTGGAGAATGGATCAACCTCAACAAGTCGGTTTGATGAAGAGTTCTCAGATGGCCAGGAGCCCTAGGATGGAAGGCAGGGACAGGAGTGGCTTGTCTAGGGTCACTTCCCTAGCTGCCCCCCTCCTCAATCCATTAAGGAAATATCTGGGGCTGGGATTTAGCTCTTGGCATGCCCCAGGCATGGCCTATAGTGCAGGAATTGTTTTAAAAATCTACCCTAGTTGGGGCTGAAGAGATGGCTCTGGGTTGAGAGCACACACTAGGGTTGGTTTTTTGTTTGTTTGTTTGGTTGGTTGGTTGGTTGTTTTCTTTTGTTTTGTTTGTTCTTGTTTTGTTTAGATAGGGTCTCACTATGTAGCTCAAGTTGGTTGGCTCAGAGCTCACAGAAATCTACCTGCCTCTTGCCTGAGAGCTGGAATCAAGGCTGACCTTTCTTTCTTTCTTTCTTTCTTTCTTTCTTTCTTTCTTTATTTATTTATTTATTTATTTATTTATTTTTACACAGGGTTTCTCTGTGTAGCCCTAGCTGTCCTGGCACTCACTCTGTAGACCAGGCTGGCCTCGAACTCAGAAATCCGCCTGCCTCTGCCTCCCAAGTGCTGGGATTAAAGGCGTGCTCCACCACCGCCCGGCTATTCATTTTTTTCTTTTAAAGTTTTTTTTTTTTTTTTCCCTGAAACTCACTGAGAGTGACACAGTGAGACCAGGCTGGATTCGGGATTCGAATTCACAAAACCGACTGCGGCGTCCGCCACCAGAGGGCAGGCACTAAAAAAGTTTATTTTTATTTTATATATATTGGAGTTTTGACTGTGTATATGTCAGTACAAGGGTGTCAGGTCCCTTGGAAACAGGAGTTACAGACATTTGTGAGCTGCCGTGTGGGTGCTGGGAATTGAACCGGGGTCCTCTGGAAGAGCAGCCTGCTGAGCCATCTCTCCAGCCCACTATTCATTACACACACACACAAAGTACCTCCTACTTCCAGGGTTTACTAACCCTAATTTAGAGGTGCTTTCCTATGAACTTGTACTTATTAATTTCTTCTAGACAAGATGCCCCCATGCCCCTGTCCCCTACACATACACAGGTTGCACAGATACTTGCCTGGTGGAAGACACTGAGTAGTCTAACAAGGTTGCAAAGGGACCCAACACCCTCAAGTGACATATGTCCAAACACCAATATACAAAAAACAGACCTTGAGACTTTGCCCTTATTTCTCCTGACGCTCAGAGGGCATATCTTGGCCTTCTCTCTCTCTCTCTCTCTCTCTCTCTCTCTCTCTCTCTCTCTCAGACTTTGGCTCCAGTAGGAGTGACCATAAAATCAAAGCCTTCAGACACAAACCACACACTGGGAGGTGACCACATGTGTTGGGGATTGGATCTAATGCTTTGAATTAATCTGGCCCCCAAATCCGGAATCTGTGTGTCTCAGTGCTGAAGGTCCTTGTCCCCAATTCGTTTTTGATCAATCAATAAAGAGGCAAAGGCCAATGGCCGGGCAGGTAGACTGAGGTGAGACCTTTAGATTTGCACGGGCTAGGAACTGGGAGGAAGGAGAAGGGAGACAGATCAGATTGAGAACTGCAGAAGGAAGGCCATCCGGAATGCAGGTGGGAAGGAATGCGGCCCCTGGAAGGGCTGACTGGAAGCAGCTTCCGTAGCAAAGACTAGGGAGCTGCCCAGAAGAAGCCAGGGCAACAAAGAAAAATAGAATTAGAGGGCATTAAGCCAGGAATACCAGAGGGAACTGTATGCTAGCCTCAGGGAGGATTAGAATTGCTCAGACTTTGAGCTTGTAGAGGCATATTTAAAATTAACTGGTGTGTGTGTGTGTGTGTGTGTGTGTGTGTGTGTGTGTGTATTCTGGAATCCAGATAGCTTTTGGGTGAGTGCTCTAGTGTGACCTGTCTGGAGCACAGAGAGGGTTAGATAAACTTACCAGCACACACATCACTGGACCAAAAAGGCCAGAATCAGGGAAGCTCCTGGCTTTTTTTGGTGACACACACCTTTGATCCCAGCACTTGGGAATACTTGAGAGTTCCAGGTTAGCCCAGTCTACAGAGCAAGGGGATGTGTGTGCGCATTTATTTCATGTGTTTATGAGTGTTTTGCGTATGTGTATGTCTGGTTACTATGTGGGCCTTGTTCAGAAGGGTACAGTCAGATCCCCTTTGAAGAGCTGTCACGATGGCAGTGAGCCCTCATGTGGGTGCTAAGAATCAAACTAAGGTCCTCTGCAGGGCAGCAAATGCTCTTAACTGGTGAGCCATCTCTCCAGCCCTTCTGGCTTTTAAAAAGTTACATTTTAAGCTGAGTGGTGGTTGTTAGTTGTTCTAAGAAATCCGACTGCAGCTCAGAACAGACCACTCCAGACCACACGGTTCCAAGGGGGAGGAGGTTTATTCAGGAGATAGGGCAAAGGTGGGGAGAAGGAGGTGGAAGAAGAGAGAAGAGAAGTAGAGATAGAGGCCGGCCATGACCACGTGGAGAGAGAGGAAGGGGGTAGAGGACAGAGAGGCAAGAGGGTAAGAGTGAGGGTAAGAGAGTAAGAGATTAAGAGAGAGAGGAGGGGGCAAGCAGCCCCTTTTATAGTGGGCCAGGCCTACCTGGTGGTTGCCAGGTAACTGTGGGGAGGAGCATACCTGGCTGTTGCCAGGTAACTGTGGAGGTGGAGTTTAGACAGAATACTAACAGTGGTGGCACACATCTTTAAACCCAACACTGGGGAGGCAGAGTCAGACAGATCTCTGTAAGCTTGAGGCCAGCCTGGTCTACAGAGTGAGTTCCAGGACAGCCAGGGCTACACAGAGGAAACCTTGTCTTTAGAATTGGTTTTGTGTGTGTGCATACAGGTGTGTACAGAATGGGGAATGGTGTGCCCTGGTGTCCCTATGGAAGTCAGAGGACAACTTGCAGGAATAATATCACAGGACCTGGAGTAGGGAGGCCTGGGAATAAGGCTGTTATATAGGGTTATCACAAAAGCCTCACGGAAGGGAGCAGGGGAACTCGGGAAGCAGCTGAAGGAGGTCACCACACGTTTGAGCAGTTATACATAGTGAATTCCAGGCCAGCCCTAGAGGTCAGTCCATGCTGGGGCTACATAAGGAGAGTGTGTCACAGCAAACAACAGGACTGTCCTCCAGATGACTCATGGATTAAAGGACTTGCCACACAAGCCTGACACCCTGACTTCTGTCCCTGGAACACACATAAAGGTTGAAGGAGAAAACTCACTTCTTCAAAATTGACCTTTGACCTTCATCTGTGTGCCATGGCATGCATATTTACATACATACACAAAAATAAATTATATGTGTATATGACAGAGGTGTGTGTATACATATACATATATACACACACAGATATATATATATGTGTATATTATATCATATAATTATATCATTATATATTATATCATATAATTTGGGGCTCAGTAATAGACTTGCTTGAAGACCCCCAAATTCAGGAGACCCTTACTCAAGTCTCGGGAAGTCGCGAACACCCACAAACTCTAAGACACCGTACCTGGATGCAATCAGCAGAGGTTTATTAGGGAAGAGAGCTGGCAGCCAGCATTCAAACTGCACACTCTCACAGGAGTACAGTTTGACAAAGCCAGTCAGTCTGAGGAGGGTTTTTAAAGGGGTAAACCACAAACCAGGGGAGTGGGAAGGGGGGTGAGGGGTTGTCATGGATACATAACATAAGAATAGCGAAACATTCCAGAGGAGCCCAAACCTACATGATACAGGATCATGTGGAAATCACTCTGCACACTCATTCTTCTCAAGAATGTAGTCTTACCATGTTATTACCGACTATTTCAGATTAAACTATTTCTCACTTGTTCCGGTCGCAGTCCCACCTAGGTGACTTGCATTTTTCTTTGTGGCCAGGAATTTTGCTTTGTGTCTTCCTGCTTTGGGCCTTCCCCACTCACAGGTGGGTTCTTTTCCCTGAGGCTTGAGGAATGTTAATACTCTTCCAGGATGTATCCCAGGGCAGTGAAGGCCTGAAATCCTACATTCACTTCCGCCTTCTTGGAACTAGTGAGCCTGTATATATTTTATAAAATGGTCTTTATAATTTTTCACTCTACATGTTTAGCATGTAAGAGGCCTTGAATTTTTTATTTTAAAGATTTATGGCCGGGCGGTGGTGGCGCACACCTTTAATCCCAGCACTTGGGAGGCAGAGGCAGGTGGATTTCTGAGTTCGAGGCTAGCCTGGTCTACCGAGTGAGTTCCAGGACAGCCAGGGCTACACAGAGAAACCCTGTCTCGAAAAACAAAAAAAAAAAAAAAAAAGATTTATTTATTTATGTGTATGAGTACACTGTCGCTGTCTTCAGACACATCAGAAGAGGGCATTGGATCCCATCACAGATGTTTGTGAGCCACCATGTGGTTGCTGGGAATTGAACTCAGGACCTCTGGAAGAGCAGTCAGTGCTCTTAACCGCTGAGCCATCTCTCCAGCCCAAGGCCTTGAATTTGACCCTCATCAGCACTAAGTAAATAAAATAAAAAATAGCTGTATTACAGAAGTATTATGGTCTATTCTAGGGAATCCAGGGAATAAAGGAAAGCAGAAGAGACACAGGAGACGCTGACGTTCCTCCTTGTGGTGTATGCTTAGGAGGCAGAAAAATATTTATCCACACACGAAACCTGTTCGTGAATGTCCGCAGTGGCTCTCTTCACACTAGCTAGCTGTGGGAATGACCTTGTCGGTCAGCTGAGGAGTGGACAGGCAGAGAATATTGCTTCTTCACAACAGAGGTGACAAGTGTCACAGAGATGCCACAGAGATGGCTCCCTCTCTTTCAAGACCAGATCTAGATATGGACTCTGAACTGACCGGAAACTGGCTTCAAACTTGGAGTGGTCCTCCTGCCTCAGCCTCCTGGAATGTGGTGGTTAAAGGTATACACCATCTTGACCTTTTTCTTTTGTTTAAGTCTATGAGTGTTTTGTCTGAGTGCATGTCTAAGAAACATCTGACCTCCTGGAACGGGACTTACAGACAGTTGTGAGATGCCATGTGGGTGCTGAGAATTGAGCCCAGGTCCTCTGGAAGAGCAGCCAGTGCTTTTGACTCCTGAGTCACCTCTCCAGCCCCCTCGAGCACTCTTACATTGATTGGTCTGGTCTGGAAAAAAACAACTGTTGTTTCCAGGAGGGCTGCGGGCCATCACCGGTTTCCACATGACTCTCTGGGTCACAGTTCGAAAGTCACTTCTCTCCAAATTCCCAAGGGCAGATGTATTCATTCCACACATATTTACTAGGGCTGGGCTTGTGCAGGCTGTTCTGTGAGGTGCTGACAATTCAGTAAAACAAACAAGCCATGTGCAGGGGCAGGAGGGGAGGGAGCTAAGGACCTGTGACCAGAGACTGCCCCTCCTTCTGCCTTCCTTCCTCACTCAGACTGACCTCCTGGCCCAGCACCTTCCCTTCCTCGCAGCACCAACCCCACCCCTCCCTTTTGGTTGTTTCCCATTCTTTAGCTTTATCACCTGAGAGAATCTGCTCTCTGCCTTCCTCCTCACCTTCCCGCAGGAAAGCACAAAGCCGGATGGGCTTCATGGATATCACGCTCATTCGCTCTCCGTGTTACTCTATATAACATGGGGATATACCTCCCTTTCCTAGGGCTGTCCGCCAAGTTAGTGCCTGGTACCCGCTAGGTCCTTCCTCAGTGGTTGCCACATGGGCCTCTGGGGCTGTTCCCCAGGATCCTGGGTCCAGGAGTTCCCTGGTCATTTGCTCTCTGGGGAACTCTGCCCTTCAGCCAATTTTTGTTCTAGTGATTGACAGATCACGGTCTCTGTCATTTCTGATCAGAGTGGAAAGACCCAGTCAGAGGATGAAAGCCAACGGAGCTCAGACTCAGGAGAAGGAAGCTCACTACTTCCTGTAGCCTCTTCTAGGTGGCAGACAGGTCAAGCCTGACTCAGATTATGGAGGAGCCAAAGTGGAAACTTACCAGCCTCAGACTGAGAGTGTGGGGGTGCTGGGGGTGCAGTGCAGACTTGCCCTCCTAGTCGACGCCCAAAGGGCAGATCGAGGAGAGGAGGCCAGTCGAGGCCCCTCCCAAGCAAGCTACTCCCTCTCACTTCCCCAGGAGTCCAGGTTGTATCGGCCTCTAGAGAGCTTGGGTCAAAGTGCACAAGGAGGAAGGGTGAGTCTTGGACCCAGTGGCCACTTCCTCTGGAGCAAATGGCTGTCACCTGTGGAGGTCACTGTCCTGCTTCCCAGGACAGTACTGTCCAGCCCTGCCTGTCTAGTCCTAACCAGTTCTGACCCCAGCTCATCTGCACAGCCCCATTCCTCAACTGGGGAGGGAGACTTCTTACCTCTAGAGTCTTTTCTTTTAAGGGGCTCCCTCCCTATGTAGCTCAGGCTAGAAACACACTATGTAGAGCAGGTTGACCTCTGGCAGTGCTCCTGCTTCTGAATCCCAAGGGCTGGGCTATAGGCATACGCCACCATGCCTGGCTTTCATCTCTAAGATTCTACCAGGCTCCTGGCTGCTCCATCTTGCCACCGCCCACCACCTTTTGGATGTGTTGGGCTTGCCTGTCCTGTTACTGCCCACTCCTCAGGACGGTCAGCTGTGTCCGGAACACCCTCTGCTGGGTAGGCTCTTTGCGTTGCTCTTCCTCTCAAATTCCATACACACCTTTCTCCTGCCTTCTTTTTCAGGGTACCATTGGAACAGACCCTTAGCCCACGCTGCGCTTGCTTCTACCCTATGAGCTCTCTACCCAGCACTGCCTTGTCTATTCAAGGAGTCAGCCTGGGATGGGAAAGCCGGACATAGTAGCACAGACCTGCAATCCCAGAACCCATGGGGGGGGGAGGATCGGGGTTCAATGTCACCTCGGCCTCCACAGCTAGAGTTGGAGGCCAGCCTGGGCCTGTCACAAACAAACAAAGTGGATGAGAAGCAGACAATGGGAGGCCACAGTGGCTGAATTGTCCAATGGTGTCACCTAGAGCTTTTGCCTCCTTGTGCAAAGGACAGGCTTGGATAGGTCCCTTCAGGAAGTCAAGATTTAATGCCTTCCCAAATGTGGCTTATGTCCCTGTTGGTAGGACTTCAGGTATCCTGACTAAGAACCTGACAGGCCCCAAGTCTAGCTCTAGCCCTAGGGAAACATGGCTGCCTTTCTACTGACCTTCCAGCCTCACCCAAAACAGGAATGCAGGAACAGTCAGTTACTTAAAGGGTTTTCTCAAGAACAACAGCAGCCAACCAGAACTTGACCTTGTCCCTCCCACAAGGAGTGAGAGGAGTGTGACTGCCCTTCCTCAGTCCCTCCCCTCCACCCCCTTCTGTCTTCTCAACAGCTCTTTCCCAGGCTGCCCTGCGGCAGCTGCTTCCTGCTAGTCATTTTTAACTGTTACCCTACTTCCTCTAGGGGACCCCTGAAGAAGCTGTTCACAAAACACCTGGTAAAGGAAGTAGTAAGTGAATTTTTTCCAGGCTAGCTCATTGGTAGAACTCTTAACAAGACCCTGGTTCCAGCCCCATAAAAGGAAGGAATAAAAGAGTTTCTGACCCTTGTAAGTGGGGGAGGGGGTGGGTGGGAGTTGCCACCAGTTCCAAGAGCAGCCACACAGCACATTTTAGATCAGTTGTAGTGAAATTCATGTGCTAACAGACACCAGTTTCTCCACACCAGAAGGTTATTGGGAAACCTTCCCAGACAGGACAGGAGTTTTACCCACCTGCCTTTGACAGAGCCCACAGACAGGGGAAAGGCTGGAATCTGGCAACCAACAGGAAGAACTAGCTGTGTGGACAGCTCACAGCTTCTGACCAAGGCCCGGGCGTTTTCCACACACAGAGGGTCATGAAAGGGTTCAGTCCACAGTCCAGCCCCTGAGAAGTGGCATGATTCACACACATCGGATGCAGGGCCTTTTCTTGGGGATCAGAGGACATTGCAAAACACTTTCTGAAGTTCAAGGGCTGAGCTAAGCTCCCTCAAGGACCGAACACATCGAATGTCCCCTTTCTCAGAGCTGAGAATGTGGTTCTGTAACCTCCAGCCGCTGGCTGCAACAACAACACACACATACACACACACACACACACACACACACACACACACACACACACCACAAACAGGCAGGCACATGAAGGCACAGATGAGCTGTGGCATGCAGTTGCCCCTCCACAGAAATAAGTGCAAAAAAACCTTTGCTGGAGAAAAGTGGTTAAGAGCCCTGACTGTTCTTCCTAGAGGACCCAGGTTCGAGTCCCAGCACCCACATGGCAGCTCACAACTGTCCGTAATTCCAGATCTACACAGATATACATGCAGGTAGAAGACCAATGCACATAAAATAAAAATAAGGTAAAATCTGTTTTATTTATTTTTAAAGATTTTATGTATGTGAGTACACTGTAGCTGTCCTTAGACACACCAGAAGAGGACATCAGATCCCATTACAGATGTGTGTGTGTGTTTTATTTTCAAGTGTATGTGAGTGTGTACTTGTGTGTGAGCTCACGTATACCACGTGTGTGCAGCAGCCCTCAGAGGCCAGAAGAGGGTGTTAGATCCCCTGGCACTGGAGTGGTAAGCAGATGTTATATGAGTGCCGGGAACCGAACCCAGGTCCTCTATGAAGGATGATGTAATCTTGATTGCTGAAGCATCTCTCCAGTTCTAAAAATGAACAATCAGGCAATCGCAAGACACAAAGTAGGAGCTACAGGAGAAAAATGAAACAAGAGACCCAGGCAAGAAGCTGTTTGTCCAGAGGACCCAGGTTCAATTCCCAGCACCCACTTGGTGACTCTGTGTCCTGTAACTCTACTTCCATGGGCTCTGGTATCCTTTTCTGGTCCCTCAAAGCACCAGGTACACAGATTTGCTTGCAGGCAAAACACCCATACACATAAAATAAAAATAAATTAAAAAGCATAATCGAACAACCTTCAGGGTTTTGTCTATTTATTTAATTGTTTTGGTGTTTAGAAAACATGGTCTCCTGCCTCCCAGGCTGGCCTCGAGATTTGTACAATGAGCTTGAAGTTCTGATCGTCCTGCCTTATCTCCTAAGTGCTGGATTACAGACAGGCACTACCACACCTGATTTATGCAGTGCTGAGGAATCAAACTCTGAACTCCCGCTGTCAGGCGTGGTGGAAAAACCTGTGCCACTGAGCCTTGTTTGTTTTTTTGAGACAGTGTTTCACTGTGTAGCCACGATTATCCTGGAACTTACTCTGTAGACCAGGCTGGTCCTGAACTCACAGAGATCCACGTGACTCTGCCTCCCCTGGGATTAAAAGTGTGCCCTAGCTTACCTGTTTTTGAGTCATGGTCTCTCTGAATATAACAGGGTGGCCTTGTACTCTAAGCAACTGTCCTTTCTCTGCCCACCCCCACCCCCACCCCCGATTTCTGGAATTACAGGTATGTTGCCACAAACACTATACCATTCTTTGCATCCTTTCCAGACAGGGTCTCAAAGTACCTTAGGCAGACTGGTACTTACTAAGTCCTCAAAGATAACGTTAAATTTTGGGTCCTCCTGCTTCCACTTCCGGGACTTCTGGCAAGCATAGGCCTGCTTTTGCCATTGCATGGTTCCTTCTGAAGGTCTTTCTGTTTGAGTAGGCAGCAGCAGGCCCTACTGGAGGTGCAGGCACATGCTAGTGAGGTCATACTCCAAGCACCTGGGTGTGGCCTCAGGTGAGAGGAACCTTGGCACTGGACCATGGGCAAGTTCAGGGCTCCCCAGCAACTCCTGATGGCCCTTTGTTCAGAGTCCAAGTTCCCAGGTCTCATTCTTGAGTTCACAGGCGTCCCCTCCTAGCAGGTGAGACTTTGGGCCAGCGAGGAGCATAATCTCCGACTGCAGGTCTCCTTCCGAGAGGACGCATTCCTGAGACAGGTGGAAATGTTTCATGACCACGTCACTCTTTTGCGATATTTTCCCGCTCTGCCTCTGCAGGTGAACGTGTCTGCTGAACATTCTGCGCATCCCACACATTGAGAAGCTGGCGAGAAGCCGGATAACCTTGGCGCCGGGTATCAACTTGCTGGCTCATGCTGCCCCCTAGCGGCTCCACATCTGCCTTGACGGAGCCCAGAGCCTGCAGCCTGCTAACTACTTACTGCCTGGTTTCCCAGGACCCCTACGCTTGGGGATGCATATCCCTCACAGGAGTTCCGATGCACGTCACCACTTTGTCAGCTTCCCTTTAATTCATATATATTTTGTTTTAGGGCAGGGGATGGAAGCCAGTGTCACAAGTACACGCTAAATGTACTCAAACCACTGGGCTACATCCTCCCCCCACCCACCCATATATTTACAAAGCCTCATGTAGATTGTGGGGGAGGGGTTGGTCCCTAGAAACAAAATCCCAGAATACAGGAGGTGGAGATAAGGGATATGAGGTCTACAAAATACTATATAGGTAGTTCAAGGCCAGCCTGGGATACCTAAGTGTAGCCGCCCTCGGCCACGAGTCAACTGGGTTCACCTGAAAGGAGGGCTGGGAATGAAAGGGGACAGAGGGCGAGAAGAGATGAAGCCAAGACAAAGTTCTCTGATCAAGGCTCAAAGCTTTAATGTTCAGCTCTCAATTTAAAGGGAAAGACCCAACCCACAACCCCTCCTGGTTTCAGCCGGGAAATGGGTGGGATAGTCCATAGGTCACAGGCCAGAGATGTCTCTAGGCAAGCCCAGGGGCAGTTCTGCTTCTGTGTTCTGTGCAGCCAAGGTTGGTAACTCCACCTAGATCCTTATCACTTGGTCTGTTGTGGGAAGCAAGGTCTCTCAGGCCTGCTCAAGGCTGGAGGGGGAGGGCACACCTAAGACCCTATCTCACTCAAACAAAACCCAAAACAAAAACCATCAACTCCCCCCACCCCAGAGAAAAAACAAGATGCAAGCAAGGAAAACATGTTTAATTTTTCTATGTGCACCTTAGAAGTTACAAAGCACAAAGTGACTTTTTTCTACTTTACATTTTATCTCTATTAGATGTGTGTTCGTGTGTGTGCACAGGTGTGTATCTTTTTGTTTTTTTTTTTTTTCGTTTTTTTGAGACAGGGTTTCTCTGTGTATCCCTGGCTGTCCTGGAACTGACTCTGTAGCCCAAGCTGGCCTCGAACTCAGAAATCCACCTGCCTCTGCCTCCCGAGTGCTGGGACTAAAGGCGTGCGCCACCACTGCCCGGCTACGGGTGTGTGTCTTGGTATGCATGTGTAAACCAGAGGACAACTTATGGGAATTGGTTCTCTCCTTCCGTGTGGGTCCCAGAGATAGAACTCAGGTCATCAGACTTGGAGGCAAGTGCCCCTACCATCTTGCCAGCCCTAAAGTGAATTTCTTTAAAAGGAAGAATGTTCTAGGTGTGGCCTCACAGAGGCAGTGGTTATGGGCAGCCAGGCTTCGGGCTGCAGAGCTGAGGAGGGGGTTGGGGGTACAAAAGGGAGACATTTCCTGGCCTCATTCTGGTGTGTGTGTGTGTGTGTGTGTGTGTGTGCGTGCGCGCGCGCCCCAGCACTTGTAGAAGCCACAGCCCCAATGAACTCCGAAGGGAGGAGGCTCAGCCCCAAATTTGTTCCCTTGCAAATCAAAGGCACTGAATCCAAGTCTGTCAGCTACTCACAAAAGCTCACAGCAGGGTCTGGAAGCGGGCAGAGGCTGCTGAGCATCCTTCCTCTCCTCCTGAGCCAAGTCAGGAGGAGTTCTAGAGGCAGGAAGGCTGAGCCACCAATACCTCAAGTTCCTATGCATATATGGTTTGTTTGTCTATTTCTGAGACAGAGTCTCTGAACGTGGCCAAGACTGATCTGGAATTCTATGAAGAGCAAGCAGGTCTCAAGCTTCTGGCAATTCTCCCCAGCACGGGGATCACAGGTATGCACCACCAAACCCAGGCAGGTTTTTGATTTTGTTTTTAAGGTTGTAGCTCTGGCTGCCTTCAAACGCAGAGATCCACTTGCCTCTGCCTTCCAAGTGCTGAGATTAAAGGTGTGTGTCACTAGACCTGGCTAAATATTGTTTTTTAAATGTATGTGTGTGGGCCTGAGTGTGTGTACACCATGTTCATGCAGGTTTCAAGCAGGCCAGTAGAGGGCGTCGGAGCTCCCAGAACTGGAGTTACAGGACAAGTAGTTATGAGCCTCCGTCCATGGGGGTGCTGGGAAACGGAACTCTGGTCCTCTGCAAGAGGAGCCATCTTGGCAGCCTGGGAAACCAAGGGAAGATATTTACTGATTTTACCCCACCAAAAAAGAAAAATTAAAAAGATTTCTCTCCCCCAAATCCAAAGAATATTGTTTTGTATCATTTAAATAGAACCCACTCTGTAGATCAGACTAGCCTGGAACATAGAAATCCATCTGCCTCTACTTCCCAAGTGCTGGGATTAAAGGTGTGAGCTACCATGTCCAGCACAAATTTATAAATTTTCAAAAAAAAAAAAAAAAAAAAAAAAAACCCAAAGACTTTTTGGAGTGGCTGGGAAGGCACAGTTCAAACAACTCAGCTCTACAAGCTAAGCTGAGGTCTCAGAATCTTCCGTGAGGCAGCTAAGCATCATGGTCAGAGTCACAGGCATCATCCCGGGACTTGTCTGCACAAACATATCAGGGCAGCACTAGGGATGGACCAGGGTCCCATTCTGGTGGTGAGGGGCCTCCTGGTCAGTGGAGGGAGAGGAGTTGAAAGTCTGGAGGTGCCAAGCCCCAGTGTCTGAGGCCCATGCACTTAAGACACTGTAGGCTGATCAATGTGCTGGTGTTCCGTGAGGTTCAAAAGGAAAAAAGGTACGAAAGGTCAGGAGGGGAAACCAAGTCAGGGAAGGGCCAGCCATCGGGACTCTTCAGCAGCACCCAGCAGCACTCCGCTTCAGGTGGCAGGGCTTGCAGAAGAGGTGGTCATTCAGTGGGTAGCAGCCTTGGTCAGTAGGCTCCACAGACAGGAGGACACTGCAGTCCTGGGGATACAGAAGCAGATGTGGGTGTCTCCAGGCCTCGATCCTGCCAGAACCGAGCTTTCCCAGAGGACCTCAGCTCCTCCTCCTCCTCCTCCTCCTCCTCCTCTTCTTCCTCCTTCCCCTCCTCTTCATTTAAAGACAGGATCTTAAAGCTGAAGCTGCCTTCAAACTATGTGGTCGAGGATGACTTTGAACTCCTGATCTTACCACTGGCTCGGCTTTGTTTTGAGACAGACGCTCTCTACATATCCCAGGGTGCTCTGGAAAACTCAGTCTATCCCTGGCTGGCCTGAACTCCTTGATTTTCCCACCTCAGCCTCCCAGTACTAGGGTGACAGGTGTTTGCCACCATGCCAGCTTCAGGATTTTTTTTTCTAACTTAAATGGGGACTATAAGCTATTTCCCAAGACTGTCGTGATTTCGTAAGGTGGCACGAATGACAGTCTTTTATAATTAAAAAGCAGTTTCCACTTCTAAGAATACCGTCACCGTTCCGACAGCTGTAGACAGGCAGACCAGAGTCAGGTGGTCACGGGCAGTAGGTGGAGACCCTCTTCCCTCCTGGGAAACTTGGAACCCAGTTCTGTTCTAGGCTGCCACCGTTTGAGATTTACATCTGTGGGTGTTTTGGCTTTTGTTTTGTTTGTTTTAATATTATTTATGTGTATGAGTACACTGTAGCTGTCTTCAAACACACCAGAAGAGGGCATCAGATCCCATTACAGATGGTTGTGAGCCACCATGTGGTGGGTGTTGGGAATGGAACTCGGGACTTCTGGAAGAGTAGTCAGTGCTCTTAACCCCTGAGCCATCCCCTGTTTGTTTGTTTGTTTGTTTGTTTGTTTGTTTTGGTTTTTCGAGACAGGGTTTCTCTGTGTAGGCCTGGCTGTCCTGGAACTCACTCTGTAGACCAGGCTGGCCTCGAACTCAGAAAGCCGCCTGCCTCTGCCTCCCAAGTGCTGGGATTAAAGGCTGTTTTGTTTGTTTTTAAGTGTCAGTTTAAGACAGGATTTAATGCAGCCCCTACTGAAATGTAACTTCCTGGAATCCAAATCCTGATTTACCAGGCAGCCTCAGCCACAGTTACGGTGGACAGGAAGTGAGAGTTATTTGCTTAGCCAAGCTTTTATGAACACCTGGTATTGGTGGACTCTTATCAGGGCTCTGGAAGAGCTAACAGCACCTGATCTTCCTCATTGGTCTTTCCAGATACATTATCAGCCAGATGGACCTTGAACTCTAACTGACAAAGTCAGAGACCATAGGAAGCAATCGGCTTCTCTCCCAAGGTGCTCTTGGCTATGTGTTATCTTTTAAAATAAATTCAAGTGAATAAATGTTTAGAATTACTCATTGGCTGACTGAGAGGCCCTGCCCTGGGACTCTCCACATAGGTGATACACAGAAAAACTGCCACTTGTGTCTTTATCACCAGAGCATAGAAAGCTTAGAGCTACGGGGCTGGAGTGGGGGAGGGAATGAGGGAATGAGAGTGAGGGGGGTTTCTTGGAGCCCTACTGCTGGATCAACCACAAGGCCTGCAGGGTTCAGGCAGAAGGAAAGAATACAGTCCTGAGATTAAGAACTTCAAAATGGCTGGATACTGGCTGGATGCATGTCTTTAATCCCAGAGCTTGGGAGGCAGAGGCAGGCAGATCTCTTTGAGTTCATGGTCAGCCTGGTCTACAGAGAGAGTTCCAGGACAGCCAGGGCTACACAGAGAAACCCTGTCTCGAAAAAAAAAAAAAGTTGGCTGGAGAGATGACTCAGTGGTTAAGAGCACTGACTGTTCTTCCAGAGGTCCTGAGTTCAATTCCCAGCAACCACATGGTGGCTCACAACCATCTGTAATGAGATCTGATGCCCTCTTCTGGTGTGTCTGAAGAGAGCTATAGTGTATTCATATACATAAAATAAAGAAATTATTCTTTTAGTTGGGCAGTGGTGGCACACGCCTTTGATCCCAGCACTTGGGAGGCAGAGGCAGGTGGATTTCTGAGTTCGAGGCCAGCCTGGTCTACCGAGTGAGTTCCAGGACAGCTAGGGCTACACAGAGAAACCCTATCTCAAAAAACAAATAAACAAACAAAAAACCAACCCAAACTAAACCAAAAAAAAAAAAAAAAAAAAAAAAAGGTTGTAGTCACGGCCACCACCTTTTGATCACAGGCCCCTGTGTGAGCACTGTCCCGCATTTCCTGTACCAGTTCTAAGCAGCCTCCCATCACAGCCTTCCCACAGCCTAAAGCGCTCACCTCCCCTTCCTGGTCCTATGGTTTTCTACCCCTTAGGCATTCTGCACCTAGACACACCTAGAACCTTCCATTTTCTGACTCTTCAGAGTTGCTCCTCCAACAGTGGGTTGTCCCCCCCCCCCAACCTTCTCTGAATCTCCTTTCTCTCCCTCCCTCCCCTCCTTCCAAGCCCCTCTGATAGGCTCAGAAGACACGTTAGCTTCAGATACCAACTTGACACAGCTCAGAGTTATCTATCTGTAAGAGTTTCAATTGGGGGACTGCTCAGATCAGATCAGCCCGTGGCATGTCTATGGGCGTGGTCTCTTCATTGCTAATTTATGTAGGAGAGCCTGGTTTCCTGCAGGCAGTGCCACCCTGAGGCAGGGGACCCTGGGCTGTATAAGAAATCTTCCTGAACAGATGTCAGAGAGGGTTTGGGCCAGTAAGCAGTATTCTTCCATGGTTTCTGTTCCAGGTTCCTGCTTTGATTTTCCTTAACGACAGATTTTTTTCCTCAACCAATCTGCTATTGATTATGGTACTTATAGTAACTTATCATAGCATCATAGCATGCCAGCCAATCAGGAACCTTCTTGGGGCAGTATGCCCCTCCCACAATCGGGTCTACTTTCAGTCTCTTGGGGCTTCTAAGGATGTAAACCTGAGCCATTTGTACCCATGTGCTGTGCCAGTGTTTCGAAAAGAATGTAAAGGCAGGACCCGGAGGTAGAGTGATAGCCCGGGGCTATCATTTGCTACGGATGCAGTCATCACCCACCATACTGGAACACAGTAGGTAAGAGATGTGAGCGCACGGTGAACTCTAATATATAGCCAAGTGTGGTCGGTTTGCTTTTGTTTTCTGAGACAGGGTTGATTTCTCTGTGTAGCCCTGGCTGTCCCTGGAGCTCCTTCCATAGACCAGGCTGGCCTGGAACTCAGACCTCTGCCTGCCTCTGCCTCTGGAGTACTGGGGTTAAAGGCGTGAACCATCAGTATGTTTTTATCTCCACCTTTCCCAGCCTCTGCTGCGGGCAGTGAGCAGGAGAGAGAAGACACATGGCTGCTGCCCATGGCTCCAGCATGTAAACAACCTCAGCTCCACTCACCTCACATCGATAACAGTTTTCGTGGAAATTCCTTCCCATGCACTCGATTTTGAAGGCGTCCTTCCCGTCTCGGGGGATGATGGGATTCTCACAGATGCTGCACACAGGGGCAAATTTCCTAGAAGGAGGGGAAGCACATGCCAGGAAAAGTTAGCTACTCAAGCTAATAAAGGAATCAGCTGGCCGAAGGTGGGAGGCTGCAGGCCAACCCCTCAATCACACACCCCCACCCCAGGGCCTCGAGGTTGCTAGGTGACCGCATCAGCGGCAGCCAATGATGTCTACCCTTCCCGGCAGGGTGGGAGGAGGAGTCAGTGCCATGAATGAATGCAGCTTAGCGGTGTGCAATTAGTCAGGGGCCAGTATTTGCCTGGGAAGTGTCAGAACTGAGAACAGTATTGCAGGTCATCTTGTACTTTGTTTAATTAAAATAATAATAATAATAATAACAATAATAATAACAATAATAATAATAATAAAAACCTTTTAGCATATTTATTTAGTTGTCTTTGGAGGTCCAAGGCCAACACGCAGGAATCAGTTCTCTCCTACCAGCTTGTGGGTCCCAGGGATTGAACTCACGGCAACAGGCTTGGTGGCAAGCCAACTTTATCCATGGAGCCATCTTGGCAGCCGTATTTGTGTATTTTTGTTTGTTTGTTTGTTTGTTTACCTATTCTTGACGCAGAGTCTCACTGTGTAGTAGCAATGGCTAGCCTGGAATTTGTTACCTAGAGCAGGCTGGCCCGGGATTCACAGAGATCAGAATGCTTCTGCCTTCTGAGTGTTGCTGTTTGCTTATTTTTCAAGACAGGACTTTATAGTCTAGGTTGACCAGACATGTGTGACTATGTCCTCCTAATTCTCTCTTGAGCCATGAACCACCATGTCTCATTTTTTTCTTTTCTTTTTTTTCGAGACAGGGTTGGTTCATTTTTTATTTTCAAACAGGGGCAAAGCATGAATAGTCTCCCTTATAATATATACATATATATACATACACATATACATATACATCATATACATATACATATACATATACATATACATATACACACATATACACACATGTATGCACACATATATGTATATACACACATATATACATGTATATGTATCTCTCCCCACTCCTCCCTTCCTCCCTCTACTTCCCAGGGGAGGGGACATGGCCTAGGGTCTGAAAACAAGATCCCAAATCAAGCCCTTTTTATTTTTCTATAAATGTTGTCTAAGTTTTTAATTTTTTATTTATCTCACGTACACTGGTGTTTTGCCTCATGAATGTCTGTGTGCGGGTGTCAGGTCCTCTGGAGTTGGAGTTACAGACAGTTGTGAGCTGTCAGGAGGGTGCTGGGAACTGAAACCAGGACGTCTGGTAGAGCAGCCATTGCTCTGAACCCCGAGGCATCTCTCCAGGCCCTGTCATTTTTCTTGAGACAGGGTCCCATATAGCCTAGGCTGGCCTTGAACTTCCTAGGGTAGCCAAGGATGACCTAAGCTTCTGATCCTCTGGAATGCTGGGATTACAGGTGTGTTTCAGCACAGCATGGTTGTCTGGGGCTGGAAATAAAACCCCCAGTACATGCTAGGCAGACATTCCACCAACTGAGCCACTACCCAGCTCCCAAACTGAGTCCTTAAATGGAAGCTTCACTCCACCTTGGGAACTGTGTGCCTCAGTTTCTACTTCTGCTAACGTGTACTCTTTCACTGTACTCCCGAGCCATAAAGAGTCTGAAGATTAGGCGCATGTGGTGGCAGCCTTCAGGAGAACTCTGAGAGGCAGATCTCTGTGAGTTCGAGGCCAGCCTGGTCTACAGAGTGAGTTCCAGGACAGCCAGGGCTGTTACACAAAGAAAGAAAGTGAGTCTGAGGATTTCACAGAGTACCTCAGATGAGGAGTCTGTTGGAGCTCTGGGACTCGATGCCTCTGGCAGATGCCCTGTGAATTAAGTGGGGAAGCTAACGGGCTTCTGTCACCACAGGAGCTGTAGAAAGTACTGGCCTGGTTGTGCCACCCTGCCAGAGCCCGGCCCTGCCCTCCCCAGTCCCCAAGCCTCAGTCTCCTTCCTACCTGTAGAAGTCGGCCACGCAGTACACCTGGTTCTGGTTGTCCAGCGCAAAGCTCTCGTCGCTGATGCAGCGCGCACAGGTCACGCAGGTGAAGCAGGGTGGGTGGAAGGCCTTGCCCAGGGCCCGGATGATTTGGTCTTGGACCACTGCCCCACACTTGCCGCACCTTTCCAGGGTATCCTGGGGCAGAAAGCCTCTGTTTTGGCCAACCCGCAAACATGCCTGAACCAGGAGGTGTCACCAGCCCTCTTTGTCCTGATCTTTCTAACTTTCTTTCCTCCTTCCCTCCCAGCCTCCCTTCTTTCTTCAGAACTTCAGTACTAGGGACTAAACTCAAGGCCTTTTGTGTGTCAGGTAAGCACCCTGCCTGAAGTATGTGCTCAGCCTGGAGGCTATCTTAACAAAATTTTCACACATAAACACACACACAGACACACACACATACACACATATACACACATACAAACACACATACACACAGAGAGACACATACACAGAGACACACACACACAAACACAGGCACACACACTTTTTTGGCTGATTCTGAGACAGTGTGTCATGTAGCCCAGGTTAGACTACGTAGTTAGGTATGACTTTGAACTCCTGAATCTCCTGCCTCCACCTACAAGTGTTTAGATTTCAGGCATAGGTTATCATAGCCAGCCCCTTTAACAAATCCTTACATTTCAACACTACTACTGATGGATGGTATCCAAATTCTTTGCTTATTGTTTTGGGCAGGGTCTGCCTCTCTCTCTCTCTCTCTCTCTCTCTCTCTTTTTTTTTTTTTTAAATATTTATTTTATGTATGTGAGTACACTGTAAATTCCATTACAGATGGTTGTGAGCCACCATGTGGTTGCTGGGAATTGAACTCAGGACCTCAGGAAGAGCAAGCAATGCTCTTAACCTCTGAGCCACCTCTCTAGCCCCTTTTTTTTGGTTTTTCGAGACAGGGTTTCTCTGTGTAGCCCTGGCTGTCCTGGAACTCACTCTGTAGACCAGGATGGCCTCGAACTCATAAATCCGCCTGCCTCTGCCTCCCAAGTGCTGGGATTAAAGGTGTGTGCCACCATCGCCCGGCGGGTCTGCCTCTTATAACCCAGGATACTGAAACTCTTCATCCTCCTGCCTCAGCTTTTTGAGTGCTGGGAACACATGGACACCATCATAGCTGGCTCATTACTCAGGAGTGGAGGAGAGAAGGTCAGGAGTTCAAGCTCACCCTCCCCTCTGTTTCAGTCTCAAAACCTCCCAAAAGAGGCCTGGTGTGGTGGCACTTGCCTCTAATCCCAGCACCTGGGAGGCAGAGGCAGATGGATCTCTGTGAGTTTCAGGCCAGCCTGGTCTACAAAGAGAGTTCTAGGACAGCCAGGGTTATTACACAGAGAAACCTAAAAAAACAAAACCCAAACCAAAACAAAACACCAAACCAAACCCAAACCAACCAACCAAAACTAAAAAGGCAAGCAAATGCCGGTTCCTCTAAAGCCCGAAGAGCAAGAAGAGGCGGCCATCTTGATTTGAGTGCAAGGGAATTGATTTTCGAACTGATAGCCTCCATAACTACGAGAAAGAACTGTGAATTGTTTGAAGCCACCAAACTGTGGTTTGGTTGTTTTGAATGCTCTCCATCAGCCCATGAGGTCTGGGCTCCAGGGGGCGCTGTTGGGAGGTGGGGGAACCCTTAGAAGGTGGGACCTAATAGTGATCCATGTTATTGGGGTACGGAACTGTTTCTTAGTTGTTTTCTGGCCACGAGGGAGCCAGTTTGTCCTCTCAGAAGCCCATGCCAGGACACACTGCTTCACCACAGGCTCACAATGGCAAGGCCATCTTACTAGGAACTGAAACCTCTCAACCAAATGCATCATGTAGTCACTGTTGTGTGGAAGCAGACGCATGCATTACAGCAGCCACCGGAACTTAATCCTGCCTGCTTGAGTTTTCTCCTTTCTGAGTCTCAGCTTCCTCTGCTGTGAAATGGGTCCATGGTGTCCAATCTCTTAGGAGATCCGTAAGGGATCCAATGCTCTGCTCTCAATGGGTGCAACCTGGGGGCTACATGCAGGGGAGTACCTGGTAACAGGGTTCGCACAGGGGGCGCCCATCCTTCTGGTAGAATCTCTGCCCAGCCAACTGGCGGCGGCAGGTACGACAGGTGAAGCACTGGGCGTGGTACTGCCTCTTCATGGCCTCGACGGCCAGCTCTCGAGGGGACACAGGCTTGTGACAGAAACCACAGACATCTGGGGTAGGGGAGACACAGACTGTCAGCAGTCCAGGAAGGCAGTACCCAATCACTACCCAGAATATGATGCCTCAGTGTGTCCAGGCCCAGCCTCGGAAGCTTCCTCAGCTGATAAATGAAGAGAGTTTATTTATTATGATCGGTGTCAGGAAGGAGGGTGAACATTCGGGAAGCTAAAATCAAAGACACAGTATTGGGCCCGGTACACACCTTTTTTGTTATTTTCAGAGTGGGGTGTCACTGTGTATCCTTGGGTGTCCTGGAACTCACCAGTTACACCAGGCTGGCCTCAAACTTAGAGAGAGAGACCTGCTAGCCTCTATGCACAGCTAGTGATGTACATTTATAATTCCAAGCTAGCCTAGACTACAGAGCGAGCGAGAGAGGGGGAGAGAGAGAAAGGAAAGAGTTGGCATTGCACTTATCAGCTCCAAGAGCATGCAGGGGACTGTGGTGATGGCAGCACCGGGATGATCCCGATGGGTCCAGCTCGTGATGTAAAAACTGAGGTCATACCAATGCTAAGAGAGGAACTGAAGAAATGGATCGTTGCTTAAGAACACATACAGCTTTACAGAGGACCTGAGTTCAATTCCCGCTACCCACATCAATCAGCTCACAACTACCTCTAAGTCCAGGATCCAGTGTCCCCTTCCGGACTCTGAGGATAATGCATCCACATGCACATACTCACTTAAACATACACATATGCACGTAATTAAAAATAATAAAAATAGCCGGGCGGTGGTGGCACACGCCTTTAATCCCAGCACTTGGGAGGTAGAGGCAGGCGGCTTTCTGAGTTCGAGGCCAGCCTGGTCTACAGAGTGAGTTCCAGGACAGCCAGGGCTACACAGAGAAACCCTGTCTCGAAAAACCAAAAAAAAAAAAAATAGTAATAATAATAATAACAATAAAAATAGCCAAGCTTAGTGGCACACGCCTTTAATCCCAGCATTTGGGAGGCAGAGGCAGGTGGATCTCTGACTTCAAGGCCAGCCTGGTCTACGGGGTGAGTTCCAGGGTGAGTTCCAGGAAAAACCCTTTCCCTAAAAACAAACAAAAAACTTGCTCTTGAGATCAGAATGGTCTCAAAATCAGAGATCCTGCCTTTGTCTCTTGAGTGCTGAGATTAAAGGCAAACACCATCATATCTGATTAAAATAAATCTTTTTTTTTTTAATGTATTCCTTTAATGTATGTGAGTACACTGTAGCTGTCTTCAGACACACCAGAAGAAGGCATCGGATCCCATTACAGATGGTTGTGAGCCACCATGTGGTTGCTGGGAATTGAACTCAGGACCTCTGGAAGAAGCAGTTGGTGCTGTTAACTACTGAGCCATCTCTCCAGCCCTAAAATAAGTCTTAAAACAAACAAACAACAAACCACCACCACCACCACCACCACCAAAACCCTAAGAGATTCTGATGCTAGGTGTGGTGGCTCACACCTGTTATCCTAGCACTCCAAAGGCGGATGCAGGACGTCATAGTCCCAGGCTAGCCTGGCCTATACTTAAAAGAAAAAAATAGCCGGGTGGTGGGTGGTGGTGTACGCCTTTAATCCCAGCACTTGGGAGGCAGAGGCAGGCGGATTTCTGAATTCGAGGCCAGCCTGGTCTACAGAGTGAGTTCCAGGACAGCCAGGGCTACACAGAGAAACCCTGTCTCGAAAAAACAAAAACAAAAAAAAAAAAAAAAAAAAATCAAGCCAGAGAGTGGTGGTGCACACATTTAATCCCAGCACTTGTGAGGCAGAGGCAGGTGGATCTCAAGGCCAGACTGGTCTATAGAGTTAGTTCCAGGACACCAAGGGTTACACAAAGAGAAATTCTATCCCAAATAACTAATAAATAAATAAATAAATAAATAAATAAATAAATAAATAAATAAATAAATTTTTGTGAGTGGCAAAAATGTACTGTAGTGACAATTTGGGGGATTTGGGTTCTTTGAAAAACAACGAACTATTATGAGAATATGTTTTATTTTGATCTCTGGTGTCCTTGGCTGACCAAAGCAGCTGACTATGATTTGCCTCGAGCTCTAGCAGAGGTGTGATTTTACCAGCTGCAGGCAGTTTCCAGGAACTGTTCAGAGGGTATGTGAATGCTAGGGTCCTGGGTAATAGGTTGTTTGTTGTTGCTGTGTGTGGTTTGTTAAATAGTTGTGCACAAAAAAGAAACAAGAAGAAACTGGAGATCCTGACAGCGAAACTTGCCCTAAAGAACTCAAGAGTCGAAGTAGTCTAACATTGTCCCGGTCTGAGAGCTCTTGGTTTCCCCAGTATCCTTTCCTCTCTCCTAGCTAGTGTTAGGGGATTTAAAGGGTGGAGAAGGGTGGAAGAAAGAAGTCACAAAGTAGCAAAAAGATAGCTACAATCTACCTTAAGTCTAAAGATAAATAACAAACTTAGAAAAACATTTGCCTTCTGTCTCCCTACGTGGTCCAGGAAGGAGGTCATTTGACTCAACTGTGACTTCAGTGCCTGGGGCAGGGCTCTGAGTAAGCGCTTCCTGGGTAAATTAAACAAGGCACACAGTGCTGTAGAGGCTTCTAGAAAGCAGCTGGAACCTGCTGGTGGGTGCCCGTGGGCTGGGATGACTAAGGAAGGTGATTTGACAAAAATACAAAACTTAAAACACCAACCTTTTTATAGGTTACTTCCTCTTTTAAGAATTTACCCCAGAAAACCCCACACACAGTGAAATAACCTGGTAAGGTGACTCAGCTCAGTGCATTTACGGTAAGAAACCATCTACAAACCCATCAGGAGATAGCTTTGTAACCCATCAGGTTTACTTACTGAGGACTGCCACACAGTTTTTAAAAAGGGGGGTTGGGCTAGGAGCCACTGTGCATATTAATGGGAAACGCGCTCAGAGACGTCTGGGAAAAACAGCAATGAGGAACAGCCCCAAAGCTTAAAAGGCAAAATCAGAAACTGTGTGTGTGCATGCGTGCGTGCGTGCGTGCGTGCCTGGGTGTTGAACGTGGTAGAGAGAAAGAAACAAGGTGTCACTGTGTATAGCCCCTAGGTGGCACAGAACTTGCTATATGGACCAGGCTGGCTATATAGAGCTATATAGGAGACTCGGAGAACCTCCTGTCTTTGTCTCCCAAGTGCTAGGACTAAAGGCATGTGCCACATGTACTTGGTTGGCTTGATTTTTTTTTTTTTTAAAGACAAAATCTTTTGCAGCCCAGGTTTAACTCCCAACTTACTACATAGCTAAGAAAGACCTCAAACTTCTAATCTGCCTGCATCATACACCCTGGCACAAAATAAACAATGAGAAAATAACTAAAAATTAAACCCCAAAACCCTTAATTTTTATTTATTGATTGGTTGTTGTGTGTCTTGAGCGGAGATCAGGGGAACAACCTCTGAGAGTCTGCTCACCACACGGACTTACGGACAGAAGTGAAGTTACTAGCCTTGGGGACAAGTGTCTTTGTCCTCTTAGCCTTTCTGCTACATTGCCCGTCCCCCACCAACAAAAAAAGAATTTAAAAAGCAAGCTAGGCATAATGGCTCACATCTGCAATCCTAGCATTGAGGCTGAGGCAGGGGGATTGCCACAACTTTGAAGCCAGCCTGTCTTCATAGTGAGTTCCAAATCAACCAGTACCAGCTATGGAGTGAGGTCTCATCTCAGAAAAACAGAGAGAAAAAGAATCTTTGTTGTTCTTTTTGTTGTTGTTGTTGTTGTTGTTTTTTGAGACAGGGTTTCTCTATGTAGCCCTGGCTGTCCTGAAACTCACTCTGTAGACCAGGCTGGCCTCGAACTCATAAATCCGCCTGCCTCTGCCTCCTAAGTGCTGGGATTAAAAGCGTGTGCCACCACTGCCCGGCGTTTTTTGATGTTTTAAGACAAGGGAAGTCTGGCTGTCTGGGACCTCTCTGTGAAGACCAGGCTGGCTTCCAGCTCACAGAGATCTACTTGCCTCTCTGCCTTCCAAGTGCTGGGCCACCACTGCAGGGGGAGAAAAAAAGTTTTAAAGGACCATGCCTGCAATCTAGACAGTCAGGTGGCTGAGACAGGAGGATCTCAAGTTGAAATCCAGATCTGGTTACAGTGAGACCTCAAAACAAACAAACGCAGATTAGGGGTGTTCAGCCGGGACTACACAGAGAAACCCTGTCTCAGAAAGGAAGGGATGAAAGAAGGTAGGAAGGTTAGCATTGTAGCTTGGGTGATCCCGTATGGATGAGGCGCTAGCTTCCTTCTATCTGCAGCACCATATGAGCCAAGCACAGCGGCAAACACCTGTAATCCTAGCTCTCAAGGGGTAAGGCCGGTGGAGAAAGAGAAGGTCATCCTTGGCTACATATGGAATTCAAGGCTAGCCTGGACTACATGAGACCCTATCTCAAAATCATCATCAACAACAAATCAGAAGCCAGCACCTGGCTACAATGGAGAGTCAGCAGTTACACACTGTATAGACAGTTCCTGTCATGTGACAGGGGGGGGGGACCCTACTCTCCCACACTTCCCGTGAGAAGCCCATTCTGACCCCTGAAGACCCAGAGAGTAAGCACACAGCCATACCTGTGGACGCTTCTCTCTCTGGAAGAGTGACAAGCTCTTCTGGAGGAGGAGGAAGTTCCTCTTCTGAGGGTCTGACGAGACCAGGTGGAGGCTGGACAGACGATCC
Organism: Rhabdomys pumilio; assembly: GCA_030674055.1. Taxonomy (NCBI): domain Eukaryota; kingdom Metazoa; phylum Chordata; class Mammalia; order Rodentia; family Muridae; genus Rhabdomys; species Rhabdomys pumilio. The sequence continues at coordinate 11,335,315 of JANHMN010000004.1, read as the reverse complement.
TTTTGGAGGCTGGACAGAAGATCCCTTAGATGGAGCCTGGGAGTGGGGGGATACATATGAGGAGACAGAAGAGAGGTCGGCTGGTAGGGACCCCACTAGATCCTCCCAGCTTGACTCTTTGTCTGGGGTGAGGTGGGGGCTCCAAGTACGATTAGTCCCATTGTACAGATGAAGAAACTGAGACTGGAGGAGCAAGTGCCTAGCTTCTATAGCTCAGCAGGAAGGTTACCATGGCAGCAAGAGCCAGAACCTCCTTGCTCTATGTCTGGGGCTCTCTCTGCCAAAGTGACCGTCTCATTCTGGCTAGTCAAGCACGCTACCATTGAACTAACTATACCCCCAATCATCTTTCCTTTTTTTTTTTAGTTCTAGATAGTGTCTCACGCAGTTGCTCAGGCTGGCCCTAAACTGACTTTGTAAGATAGACCATGTCTTATGATCAACCTGCCTCAGCCACCTCAGTCTCAGGAATTACAGCCCTGCAACCATCCTGTTTCTAAGGACATCGTGGGTATGAAGTGTCCCAGTCACCAACAATGGCTGGAGGTGACAGAGACCTTAAGCCAGCACTCCGCTCACGTCGACAACCCCCTCTATGAAGGGCAGGATTGATTGGCTTCTTAGGTAGTGTGGAGATTTGGGTCAGAACCAGGACGTGTCCTGGAGCAGAGGGTCACGAGGGAACAAAGGGGATGGGGACATGTCTCACCAGGGACTCCGAAAATTCCAGTTTCCACCAGCTTTGGAACTCGGAAGGGCTTTGAAGACAGACTGCCTTCAAGTGAAAGGAACCAAAGCACCTCCACCTTGGTAATGCTGGGAAGGCCCCCCACCCCCCACCCCCCGCTGACACCATGGGTGGGGGAGCCTTGGAGACACTCCCGTACCTGTAACAGGGGTGGGGGTGGGGGTGGAGGCAGGTGCAGTTGCTCCAAGTCAGAAATGAGCGATGTCCCTGGCAAGACAGGAGGCTCCTCTTCTGGGAGAGGCAGGTAGGCAGGAGGGGGCGGTGGAGGAGGCGGGAGGTCTAGGTCCTCATCATTCAGGGAAGGAGGCGGGGGAGAGCATCCTACAGTAGGGAAAGAGATGGGTTGCCCAGAGTCCCCACCGGGCACAAAGCAGAGCTACTTTCCCAGAAGGCCAAGCAACAGTGGGTACAAGTTCAGGCCTGGCTCCAGTCCACCCCGAACTGCTGCCCCCGGCTTGCTGTGGGTCCTTAGGCGAGAGCATCAACTCTTTGAATCTTAAATTGTTTCTTTGGAAAGTGAGCCTCAAGCCCTATGGCTCTTGTCAGGGGGATGGACAGGCGATGATTTGTCTACATTGAGTAGCTGACCCAAGGCCAGAGCTTAGATGTGATGGGCACCTTCAGGGTTGTATGGCCAAGACTGTAGCCAAGGCTGAGAAAACAGCCATGGACTGGGCTTATGGGACCTTCCTCCCTTTTTTGGGGAGAAGGGCAGCATCTCTCTACATAACCTTGGCTGTCCTGGAACTTACTATATAGACAGGATGGTCTCAAACTCACAGAGATCCACCTGCCTCTGTTTCCTGAATGCTGGGATTAAAGTGGGACCCTGTTACCCCCAGCTCCCTGACGGGGGGCCTTATACACCGCTGGTGGGATGTAAACTCGTCTAGCCACTATGGAAGTCAGCCTGGAGTCTCTCAAAACCCTAACTGTTGGGGCTGGAGAGATGGCTCATCGGTTAAGAGCACTTGTTCTTATAAATTACTCAGGTTGGGTTCCTAGCACCCACATGGTGACTCACAACTGTCTGTAATTCAGAGGATTCAAGATTCTAATTCCAGAGCCATTAGGCATACATAGAGGAAAGCACACATATACATGAATAAACATAAACATATCTTTAAAACAAACTAAGAGCTAAATGCAGTGGTATATAGTTTTGATCCTGTCATGCAGAGGCAGAAGCCGGTGGATTTCTCTCTCTGTGAGTTCAAGGCCAGCCTGGTCTACAGAGAAAGTTTCAGGACAGTCAGGGGTTTGTAAATATTGTCTCAAAACAAAACAAAAACAAACAAAACAACCCCCCAAAAACAACCCCCCCCCCCCAAAAAAACCCTAAAAGACTAAAAACAACAACAAAAAAACAGTTGAGCCAGTAATGTGGCTCAGTGGGTAAAGGTGCTTGCTACCAAATCTGAGTTTCATCCCTGGAACCCCTGTGGTAAAAGAATAAGACTCCACAAGGTCTCAGGGCATGTGCTCCCCACCCCCATCCTATGTACACACAATAAATAAATTAGAATACAAAAATAAAAATCAGTTTCAGTGTGGCCCAGCTGTGGAGCCAACCTAGGTGCCCACGGCAGCGTATAGGTAAGGAAGAAAATGTGGGGTTTATTTTCCCAACAAAATATTTTTCAGCCCAAAATTCCTCCCATAAGAAAGATCCTCAGGAAAGAATAAACAAATAAACATTCTATAAAAAGAAGAAAGCTAAGTATTGTGGCACCACACACATGTAATCCCAACACTTGGAAGCTGAGGCAGGAGAAGGCAGCTCGGGTGGCATGGCCCTGCCTATAATCCCAGCATTTGAGTAGATGAGGCAGAAAGGTCAGGAAAGGAAAAAATACATTAAAACTTATGGTCACTGAAACTGGATCTGGAGAGGTGTGAATTCCTCTGTGTGTGTGTGTGTGTGCATGCGTGTGTGTGTGTGTGTGTGTGTGTGTGTGTGTGTGTGTACACACGCGCATGCGCGTGTAAGCAAAGCACACACTGTACCAACCCGGCTGCATTTCTGAAAGGCAGCAGACATTGCATTGGACCATCCCCTACCAGCAGAGGTAGTGTGGCTCTCCAGGGTGAGCTGACGGGAGGAGGCCAGGCCAGGAAAGTTAGATCAGGGTTATTGAGCACAGGCTTCTGTGTTCCTGAGGGATGAAGGGGGTGGAGGGAGGGCTGGCCACCATGGCCATAGCTGTCTCCTGTTCAGGAACCACTGTCACTACCAAGTTCACTACTGTGACCCTGCAGTCAGTAGGGCATCAGCTCCCTTAGAGGAGGTGACAAGTAGGGGTGGGACCAGGGTACGAGGTGTCTCAGGAAGGAACTACGATGAATTCTGTCCCAGTCAGATACAGGACAAGCACTGCTAATAGTGTCCCAGGGAGGCCAGCATGCTGGCATGGGTCTTTTAAATCTCAGAGCATGGAATGCAGATCAGGTGGCTCTCTGTGAGTTCCAGGCCAGCTTGGTCTATATATTATGAACGTTTCAAACAATCAAACAAAAGAGGAAGAGGAAGAGGAAGAGGAAGAGGAAGAGGAGGAAAACGGATGGGAGGCTTAGTGGGTAAAGGGACTTGCCTGACAACCTGACTTTAATTCGATCTTTAGGAGCCAAAGAATGGAAGAGAACAGACTCCTCCAAGTTGCCCTCTGACCTGTGACATGTGTGTATCTGCATGCACACACGTACACATAAACAAAGGTGTGTATGTGTGCGGGGATGGGGGTGGGGATATAATGTCCATAGAAGGACAAAGGCAAAGCAAAGAAAGTTCTAGATTTCCCAGAAACAGAAAACCTGGGCTCTAGTGTCAGGCCTATCTTCACTTCTCTGGGGTCAGGTTTCCCAGGCCACCCGGCTGCTATCCTTACCCCTCACGCCTCCCCAGGGCTGAGGGGACCTTACAGACAGATGTGTGTTCTAGACAGTGGTCCTGACTAAGGCGAATCACAGAATCATGGGAGCTTGGGGGGTGCTTGTATAATTTCCCCACTGCTGGTCTAGGCCCAGACTTAGATCACTGCCAGGCCAGAAGTCTCACCTGCCTGGCAAAGCACTAACAGGGTGCAAGGAATGCTTAACTGTCCTCCTGTCCCCCACTTTCTGACTGGTTCTCACATAGCAGACTAGCCTCGAGCTCCTTCCCAATGCTCCATCCTCAGCCTCCTGAGTGCTGGGATTACAGGTCTGGACTACCATACCCAGAAGGAGAAGAAGCGCCTGCAGTTGACAACAGCCAGCCAATCGTGTGGCACAAATTTCCCTGCCCAATCTAGTTGCAGAGGGAAGCCTATGATTGGACAGGAAAGCTAAGGGTGGCAGAGAGAGAGAAAGAGAGAGAAAGAGAGAGAGAGAGAGAGAGAGAGAGAGAGAGAGAGAAGTTGAAATGGCAGTGGGCGTAGACCCGCGTGATTCAAGTAAATAGGAAGATATAAAATCTAAAGGTTAGGAATATTGGGATAACTTTCTAATCTGTGTGGGCATCTTGTGTATTGAATTTTTGTTTGTTTGTTTGTTTGTTTGTTTTTGTTTTTTCCAGACAGGGTTTCTCTGTGTAGCTCTGGCTGTCCTGGAACTCACTTGGTAGACTAGGCTGGCCTCGAACTCAGAAATCTATCTGCCTCTGCCTCCCAAAAGGCGTGAGCCACCACCGCCCGGCGTGTATTGAAATTTTATTGATATGTGTATATACATTATATACATATATATATATATACACACATATATATATATGCATATATATGTGTGTGTATACACACACACACACACACACACACACACACACACATTGGTCAACTTTAAGCATCTAGAGTTTTTATTTACTGGGTTACTGGAAGGTGGGTCCACTGACAACTGGGTGGTTATGGCTGTGAAGGAACTACAGGCTCCAGGGATGAGCGAACCGGAGCTGGAAACACAGCGATCAGTCTCGTCTCGCCATGGGGGCAAGCTAGATAGAACAGCCCTGTGGAACCAGCTCCGGAGCTCTGGCCCATCTGGGAAGCCTACTGAGATGAGGATGCCCGGCTGGGGCCAGGCAGCCCGCAGGCGGTAGCTGGCATTACTGTGGGAACTTAGTGGCTAAGTCGGGAGCCAGCCGGAGGCTTCATTTCTAATATCTCCCGCTACACAATCGGATATTTCAAAATAGCTAACAGGATTCTGAATGTTTCCACCACAAAGAAATAAGCATCTGGGGCAATGGATATGCTAATTACCCTGACCTGAAGATTACACACTGCCCACAAGCCATACAACAAGATAACTGTATCACATAAACATGTAGAATTACTGTGGGTCGAAAAAATTGTAATTTGTGGGGTTAGTAAGGTGGCTCAGTGGGTGAAGGGGCTTGCTGCCAAGTCTGAGGGCCTGAGTTCCACTCTTAGGGCCTACATGTCGGAGAGAAGTGACTCCTACTATCTGTCCTCAGACCTCCACATACAAATGCTATCACACACATACAATATATAAATTTAATAAAAAATTAATTTTAAAAATGGGGGCTGGAGGACTGAAGAGAAGGCTCAGCAGTTAAGAACCATAGACTGCTTACTGCTCTTATAGAGGACCTGAGTTCAACTCCCAGCCCCATGTCAGGCAGCTCATAATCACTTTAGCTCCAGCTCCAGGGGATCCTGCGCCCTCTTCTGGCCCCTGGGGGTACTGCACTCACACTTGCACAAACCCACATACAGATGCAACCCCACGTGACACACCTATACACAAATAAAAATAAAATAAATCTGGGGCTGGTGGGGTGGCTCAGTGGTTAAATGTACGGTCTACTCTTCCAGAGAACTGGGGTTCAACTCCCAGAATTCACGTGGTAGCTCACAACTGCCTATAACTCCCATTCCAGGGCATATAATACCCTTTTCTGGCACAGGCAAACACATCCATACACATAAAATAGATACATTTTAAAAAATATTTTTTAAAAATGAGGGCTGGAGAGGTGGCTCAGTGGTTAATGAGTTCTGCTGTTGCAGAGGACCCAAGCTCAGTTTCCCAGGAGGCTCACAACCAACCGTAACTGCAGCTCCAGAGGGGCCCACCTCTGCCCTCCATGAGGGCCTGTACTCACGTGATCACACACATACAGGACACGTGTACATAAAAATGAAAACAAAATATAAAAGCAATAGAATGCTTTGAAAGAAAACTAGTTTTTGTTCATTTTTTGGTTTTGTGGTCTGGGGATCAAAACAAGGGCTTCATACTGGACAGGCCAGGGGTGCAGCTGTGCTACAGACTGGGATATGGCTAAAGAGGTACAATGTGGCTCAGCAGCCTTAGATTCAATCCAGAGACTGGAAAAGGATGAGGAAGGGAAGTAAATTAAAAGATGCTGGGTGGTGGTGGCACATGCCTTTAACCCTAGAATTCAGGAGCCAGAGGCAGACAGATCTCTAAGTATGAGGCCAGCCTGGTCTACAGAGTGAGTTCCAGAACAGCCAGAGTTGTTATACAGAGAAATTCTGTCTTGAAAAAAAAAAAAAAGTTAGTTAAAAAAAAAAAAAAAGATTCACAAAGTGTAATTACTACCCAGAAAGGTAGGAAAAATGCAAATTAAAGTTTCAACTCCAGCTTTGAGGTGGGGCCCAGCCTTGTTGGAACAAGCCCAGAGGTGACTCCGGTGTGATGGATGGGCTGATGAGAGTGTGGGAACCTGGGAGCCATGCTCTAGGAGAGCTTGTGAGTCAGGTCCTGAGCTCTCTGAGGCATCGCAAGCTGTATCCTCTCCCAGCTATGTCTTGCTCCTAGAACCATGAGCTGAGGAGGGTCAGTGAGGTGAAGAGAAGGTGACTCAGTGAGTAAAGGTACTTGCTGCCAAGCCTGCCAGCTAGAGTTTGCTCCCTGGGACCCGCACGGTGGACGCTATCCTAGCTCTTTTCCCTGTCTTGGTTGAGCTGACCTCTCACCCATATGTGTGGCGGTTTGAATGAAAATGGCCCCCATAGGCTCATAGGGAGTGGCGCTATTAGGTGAGGCCTTGTTGGAGGAAGTGTGTCACTGGGGGAGGGCTGTGAGGTTTCAGAAGCTCATGCCAGGCCCAGTGGCTCACTCTGTCTTCCTGCCGTCTGCTGGTCCCCATGTAGAACACTCAGCTTCTTTCCCCAGCACCATACCTGCCTGCATGCTGCCATGCTTCCTGTCATGACAATAACGGACTAAACCTCCGTTTAGTCCTGTTATTATAGAACCTGTAAGCCAGCCCCAGTTAAATGTTTTCCTTTATAAGAGTTGCTGTGTCCGTGGTGTTTCTCACAGCAATAGAAATCTTTACAGATATAATATGGGTCACACACACACATTAATTAATTAAATATACTAAATTAAAAATCAATCCCAGAGCTAATAAGATGGTCCAGTGGGGAAATACATTTTCTTCCAAGCCTGGTGACCCAAGTTTAATCCCCAGGCCCCAAATGGGGACCACACAGACACACAGACACGCTGTGCACTGAACTCCCTGCATGGGGAGTGCATGGGCACCAGCAGGCCAGCAGCAATGTCTGCAGAGTCTTCCAGATCCTTTGGGCTCATGTCAACCTTGGTCTTTGCATGTTTCCATGTCTCCCCATCCAGCAGAGGCCTCAGAGGAGCTGCCTCAAGGAGCTGCAAGAAGAGTCACTTCTCCACTTTGATGGCACCAGGCTCCATTGTGCTCTCTCTTTTGACATGTGATGTATTTTTGTCAATTCTTATTTATCTAGTATGCATGTATGTGTATGTCTGTGTGCATGTGTGTATCCATGTACACGTGTGTGTCTGTGTACATGTGTGTATCTGTGAGAGTACCCATGTACACATGTGTGTGTACATGTGCGTGTGTGCATAGGTGTATCCAGGTGCATGTGTGTATGTATTCCTTGCGTATCTGTATGTATCCATGTACATGTATGTGTGTGTACATGTGTGCATGCACAGGTGTATCCTTGTGCATGTGTGTGAGTATGCATTGTATATCTGTGTGTGTATCTGCATGTATCTGTGTACGTGTTTGTCTGTGTACATGGGTGTATCTGTGTGCATGTGTGTGCGTATTTCTGTGTGTGTATGCATATCCATGTGCATGCATATATCTGTGTGTGTGTCTGTGTACACATGTGTATATCTGTGTGCATGTGTGTGTGTATATGTGGAGGTCAGAGGACAACCTGCAGGAGTTAACTGTCTTTCCACCTTTGGGTAGGTTCTGGGACTTGAACTTATGTCCTTACACTTGCCCAGCAAGCATTTTTACCGGCTGAGCCACCTTGCTGGACCTGTATTAATGCTCTTAATCTTCATAACTATACACTGAAGCTTTCTGTGACATATTATATTTGTAAGGGTCTTTAGTGCTAAGAAACCGAGGCACAGGGAGGCTCAGAGACCTGCAACATCGCAGAGCTGAGAAAGAGAAGAGTCAGGACTGGGACACAGGCAGGTGGGTTCCGGAGTCGGCCTGGCACACAGAAGGCGCTTCAAGAATGAGTGGCCCCCTAGCCTGCCCTTTCCTCTTTGCCTTGGTGCTATTGCTGTCCTGCTTCCGTTAGGGACACTCTCTTACCTCCATTGGAGAGCTGAGGTGGGGCTTCAGGGAGCGAGGCATTGCTCCTGCCAGAGGGCGTCCAGGTCTTGGGGCTCCTGCCCACTGCAGCCCCAGGTGTCTTTGTGGGAAGGGTCTCCCATGGCCGAGCATGTCGGGCTTCACAAGCTGCCTGGCTCACTTCCTCAGACACTGCTACGTCTCGGCGTGGGGGTGCCAGGGTGATAAAGACAGAAGAGGCCACCCTTTTCTCAGGCTTGGAGGCCATGATCGGCTCCTGCTGGGGCTGGGGAGAGAAGGGTTCAGGTTGTCACAGGGTACCCCTCTAGCCACTAAAGAGCTTTCCCAGAGTCTCCCTTCTCCCACAAGACAACCTCACTGTACTGGTAGGCCCAGTCTGAACACCCGGCCTCACCAGAGAGGGGACTGAGGCAGGAGAATGGATGGTGTGGTCTGGGCTAGCCTGGGTTGCACAGTGAGCAGAGAAGGCAAGAGGAAGAAATAGGAGGGAAGGACAGCGGATGGCTTTCAGATAGGCCAGGTAGCCAGGTCACAGGGGCCCAGACACTCAGAGCAATGGACAACCCTGCAGGAGTCAGATAGACTTCCCTGCCAGCCCAGGCAGCTGACAAGCACAGGCCCTGATACCCGCCCACAGCCCCTCCCTCACCTGAGATACTGCTTTTCCTACTGGAAGACAAGGTCCAAAGTTCAGGCCAGCTCTACTGGAAGAAAACAGGATCGTAAGAGTGGCTGGATGAGGAAAGGACAGGACGTACTCTGTCCCCATGCAGTCCAGAGCACCCAAGGACACATCCTCTTATTTCCTCAGTGAGGAAACCGATTGGAGAAGTCAAGTCCCTTGACGCTTTCTTCTCTTCTGCCTATTCCATCCAGTCCCAAACTGTCACATCCTTGACACTGTGTGTGTGTGTGTGTGTGTGTGTGTGTGTGTGTGTGTGTGTGTGTAGTGGGTGTGGGGAGCTGGAAGGTCTCCTATCCTACCTCCTAACCCTCATCCTTCCAGAACATACTGATTGTTTCTCTCCTGCTTAAAAGCTTTTTAAGACTGGGTGGTCAGGCTGGAGAGATGGCTCAGAGGTTAAGAACACTGACTGCCCCTGAGTTCAGTTTCCAATGGTGACTCACAACCATCTGTAATGGGATCCAATGTTCTTTTCTGGTGTGTCTGAGGACAGTGAAGGTATACTCATGTACGTAAAATAAATCTTTTTTTGTTTTGTTTTGTTTTGTTTTGAGACAGGGTTTCTCTGTGTAGCCCTGGCTATCCTGGAACTCACTCTGTAGACCAGGCTGGCCTCGAACTCAGAGATCCGCCTGCCTCTGCCTCCCAAGTGCTGGGAGTAAAGGCATGCGCCACCACTACCTAGTCAAAATAAACCTTTAAAAAAAAAAAAAAGACTGGGGGGTGGTGCACCCTTCAATCCCAGAAGAGGGAGGCAGAAGCTGGCAGATCTGAGTTCAAGGGTAGCCTAGTCTACAGAGGGAGTTCCAAGACAGCCAGTGCTAACCAAAGAAACCCTGTCTCAGACACACACACACACACACACACACACACACACACACACAAATAATAAAAGTTTTAAAGGATCCCTATTATCTCAGAGGAATAAACTCTAAACTTCTGTGACTCATCCTCTCTCAACCCTGCCCATCTCTCTGATTTGGGGATGGGACTCGGGGTCTCGTGCACATGATGTACAGACATGCTCTACCACAGAGCCACACCCCCAGCCTACCTCAAGTTCTTTTAACCATCTTAGTCCTTTCTTTCAAGCCTTTCTCTGTTGGAGGATGTTCCTACAGGGTTAATTTTAACTCTCTCAAGGGCCCGGTTCAAATCTCACCTCATCCACGGAAGTGTCTCCTGACTCCCACCCTGGGGCTGTTTGCTTCCTCATGTTGGGGACAGCTCATCCTAGGACCTGCTGGCTCATTATGCATGTGTCTGAAACACTCAGGTAAACTTGCCCTGTACTTCAGTGGTCTGCATCAAGAGCCAGAGCTCGCAGTGCATGGGCTGAAGCACAGGTCTGGGCAGAGGAAGCACCCTCACGTTGGGAAGGACAGGCAGCTCAGGCAGATAGCAGCCTCTGAGGCTGAGGCCTAGGTGGGTCATTGTGGGTAAACTGGCCACATAGCACCAAAGTCCTCCCTGGCACCCAATCATAGTTCCCTGGCTAAAAATGTGCCTCTTATCTCCTTTCCTGGCTCTGTGTGGGCGACCATGACATGACCCTGAAGCCCAGTCATGGATGCTTGGGGAGGAATACAGATAGTCTCAAGCAGTGGGGCTGGATAGAGGGGAGGGGTGATAGACCCAGGGATCCTAATGGGATGTGGATCCCACACGGTCACTCACAGGTGCCTCCACCTCCTTGGGCCCTCTTGTGGACTGACAGAGACACATGCTTTTCATCCCAAGCATGCCACAGGCAAGAGACAGGGGGATCTCTGTGAGTTGGAGGCCAGCCTGGTCTACATAGTGATTTCCAGAATAGCCAGGGCTACACAGAGAAACCCTGTTTTCCAAAAGGGTAAAATACTTAAATAAATAAATAGGGGGGAGGGCAGGCAGTGGTGGTGCATGCCTCTAATCCCAGCGCTTGGAAGGCAAAGACAGGCAGATCTCTGTGAGTTCAAGGCCAGCCTGGTCTACAGAGTGAGTTCCATGGCAGACAGGGTTACACAGAGAAACCCTGTCTTGAAAAAAAAATGTATGTATGTACACACACACACACACACACACACACACACACACATCACCAAGAATGATGGGTCATACTTTTAATCCTAGCACTCAGGGGCAAAAGAGCAAGCAGATCTTTTCTCTTATGAGTTCAAGCCCAACCTGGTCTACATAGCAAATCCCAGGCTAGCCAAAACAAACAAACAAACCAACAAAAAGAACGGTAACACATACCTGTAACTGTAATCTCAGCACTCAGGAAACCTGAGATAGCAGGACCATGAGTTCAAACCCAGCCTAGGTTACACAGTTCGACCCTATCTCAACTCCACTGACATTTATAAAGCCAAGAGCTCAGACTTCAAACCTCAGCTGCAGGGAGCCTCTGTCACGCAGTCCTAACAAGAGTTCCAGTGGGTTTTCCTTGGCCCTCCGACAGGCTTGGAATCCTTTCAGAGAATCCAGCAACCTGAAAGTCCTGGGGCATCCTTGGACTTTTTCTTCCCTGGACCATACAAACCTCGTCCCCCCACTCCAAGCTCCACCCCTTCCCCCAAATAACCCAATCCAAACCAGTTTCTTGCGGTCAACACGTTCTAGGCGGGTCCTCCGAGACAGGCTGTGGCACTTCAGGGACCCTCCTCCACCTCCTCCCCCCTACTCTGACCCCCATTCCGTTCTGCCTGCTTTCTCGGAAACATCCAGCGTGGAGGCCAGATGTTCGCAGCTGGGCAGCCATACTCGCCCTTTAAGTTGTCATGCAGCGGTGGGGACCTCGGGGATGGAGCAGCGCTGGGGATTTTTAAAGCCCTGTCAGGTCCCATGAGGAGAGACTGCTGGTGCTTCCCTTTGGTCCCACTGCCCCTGAGTTCACCCAGGCGGGGGTGGGGGCTGGGGGAGCATTGTATGACAACTTCCCAGCAGACCCACCACCCCCATCCTTCCTCCCCCGGAGGGCAAATCAGACACCCAGATCCAGTTGGGTAAGCGGAGAAAGTGGGAACAAAGGGAAAGAAAGTCATTTCCTGTCAAGAGGAAGGAAGGAGGCTGAGAGCCGGCCAGCCAGCCAGCCAGGGCCGGCCTTAGGCTGCAGCCCCTGAGAGGGAATAACTCTTTGCGCTCACTCTGAAGCCCCCTCCGAGTCTTTTCTAAGCATTGCTCTTTCACACAAACCCAATAAGCAATCTAAGTTTTGGGCCAGAATTAAACTTCGCTGGAAGTGGGAAAGTGTATGTCCCCCACTGACTCCCACGAGACACCTTGCGATCTCAGAAGGCTTAGGGTTTCCTCTTTCCTACACCAGAGAAAGAAGAGGCACAGAACTCGGATCTCCCCCAGGCTACCGGTCTTTTGTACTGGGCGACCTTGATGCGGTCACTCAACCTCTCTGGGCTTGGCTTTTTATTCATCAAGAGAATAGAAGTCTGCCCTGGAGGCTTGGTTGAGAGGAGGCCAGCTGGTCATTCAGCTCCAGAGGGGCAGGCGGAGCCCTGCGGCTGGAGGACAGTGGTCTCCATTGTTAAAAGCAGGAATCTGGGCGCTGCCCAGTCTCTCTCCCTGGGAGCTCAGGTCTGGGCTGGAGATGGGGGGGTATCTGCACACACCTTGGGGATCGCCCATTTCCACACCGCGCCAGGCCAGGCGAGGAGACCCCAGGACCCTCCTTTCCCTCTCCAGACTGGAACTAGGAACAGGGTCCGATAGGAGCAAGAGAGCTCGGGAACTCTGCGCGCTGGTACAGCAGCAGCGCGGGACAGTTGGCCGGGTCACCGCGGTGACTATAATTCGATCCATATGCGGGACGCTGTCCTCTTTGTGAGGAAGCCTCTTCCTTGCTCAACCCGTCCCACTCGAGAGCAGGGACATGATCCCCGTGCGGTCCCCCCACTCAGCCTCCTAGAGTCCCCAGTGGCTGAGATCGTGGGACATACACGGACAAGAGACAGTACCCGCCCCGATCCCCCAGCAGCTCCAGGCTGGGTCCAGTACGGTGGCCGAGAGTTGCCCATGTGGCCACCTGAGGTTGATTCTGCCCGGGGCGCACAGCCAGGACCCCCACGCTGTACCCACTTACCTGCCGCGCTCTCCATGCCCCGGCCTCCGCCGGCTCTGCGCCTCCGCCCCTTGCTCCCGCCCCAGCCTCCCTCCGCCCGCCGCCCCGCGCGCGCCTTACCATAAAAGGTGACGCTCGGGGAGGGGGCGCGGGCTCGCCCTACCTGCCCCCCCACCTGTGGCCGCGCCCCCTCCCTTTGTTCCCACCACTCCTCCCCTTCTCTGTGGCTCCTCCTCCGCTGCCCACCCCCACGGTGCACCGTGGAGGCTCAGGGCGGGCGGGGGAGTGGGATCTTTAACCACCCTCGCTCTAGGTCACCTGGATGAGCGACCCCACCTGCCTAAACTGGTGGAGAGGGGTACTTGCACCCAGACTGACTCTGAAATCCTTCAGGGTCATAAGTTAGGCTAGACGCGTGACCTGGGACTGTCAACCCCGTTTCCCTAAGCCTCAATCTTTAATTGCTAAAATGGGATCCTCGCTGCCCACCTCTGCAATTTGGCCTGGTGTTAAAGCAATAATGCTAACGTATACTGTAGTTGCGGGACGTATTCAAAGAATGCCTGGGGTAGGAGTCTTCAGAGACCCCAGAGAGGCAAATCACCTGGATCTGCTGTCCTGGGCCGTCACTGCCAGTCTGAGCCTATGAATCCTTCCTTCTACAAGTGAGTCTCAGGTCCTGTGGTGGAAAGAGGCCCCTACAGGAGACAGGGGAAACAATCAGGTCACCTGTTTGCTTCCTGGCCCTGTTACTGGCCCCTGAAGAAGCAGAGCACAGAGCCCTGAGGCCTGGGTAGGAGCTGCTCTGGGCTGCCCAGGTCCCTAGAGACCTCAGGACATTGCTGGGGAAAGGAATCTGGGTCTGATTCCCAGGCAAGCAGATTGTTCTTTTGATTAGAGGCACAATGGGGGACTGGGCAGGGGAGAGCTGGACCCAGAGTCATCTGGGGGGTAAACAGGCAGGATTGGGTCCCCTTCTGCAACCTTCGTCCCGCCCCCACAACCGCTCCTCCCGAGGTGGTCCTGGGATTGCTGCGGAAGGGAGGTGTCAGAGTGGGGTGCCTTGGTGCTCAGCTCCATCCTCCTCCTCCTCCTCACTAGGTCCCACACCCCTTAATGGCCTCCCCAATCTTTGCCATTAGGTTTTTCCGTTTGATTCTTACCGCCAGTGTGGAGTTACCGCCAGTGTGGAGTCACAACGACTACAGTCACTACAGTAGCTGCCATTTCTAGAGACTTCCCTTGTGTCCCTTTCAAACCTTTCACCTAACCTTCCCAGATTCTACTCCAGGGCTGATAGGTCCCACCCCACAGACCAGACACCGACGCCATCAAGGCTTGTGGACAAGGCTAGATTCAAGCCAGACCTGAGAGTGCCCCTTAGGCGCCCGGATCTGCTAGTCCCAGAGGCTGGATCGCTGCCACCATCCCCAGATAAGAGCCAAGGATGGAACCCAGAACTACATTGAGGCTACCGGTGCCCAAGGGCCCCTTAGGTGCGTTCCCAACCTGGCAATGGGGCCTCTTCTCTGCGTCAGACTCTTACAGCCTCTGTTGAAAAAGGGGGGGGGGGGCGCCACTGAGTCAAAATGGTACCGACCAGCCGGGCAGTGGTGGCATAACGCCTTTAATCCCAGCACTTGGGAGGCAGAGGCAGGTGGATTTCTAAGTTCGAGGCCAGCCTGGTCTACAGAGTGAGTTCCAGGACTGCCAGGGCTATACAGAGAAACTCTATCTTGAAAAAAACAAAACAAACAAAAAATGGTACCGACCTACCCATTTACCCCACGGCTCCATCCGGTGGAACAATGAGACGCCACACACCGAAGGGTTGATTGGGGCCTTAGCCAAGGTCAAAGGGATTAATCTAGGAGGTAGGCTCTCCACAGCCACTATACCTTGGGACAGTCTAAGGCAGTCTGGGGGTCTACCACTCACCGACTGTCCTGCACCCCTGGTCTCTGTTCAACCTCCTGCTGCTGATTTCAGCTGGGGTATTGTCCTGGCTAAGAGTCGCGCTTGCACCAGCCTGGGTATCAGTAGCACCGATAGGCAGGTGCCAAACTTCCTGCAATGGAAACCCAGGAAGTGCACTGGCAGAGAATACACGCCCTCTGTCTGCCAGCTCAGAGGCTCTGCTCCCCTCCTCCCTCCCTGCCAAGCTCAGACCAGCTCTCTTCCCTCCCCAGAAGTCCCAGTAGACAAGAAGAGAGTCCTCTACTTGTCTACTGGAGAGAGGCCATGACTGCTGAGTCCCTGCAGGCAGAAGGATAAGGGCTTAGGAACAAGATCCAGGCAGTGGGTGATATTTGCTGCTGTTTGGACTCTTCTGTTGGGAAGTATAGCTCGATTGCCATCCACAGTGGTGGGATTGAGGCCCTGTAAACATGGTCTGGGCGCTGGCTACCTGAAAGGGAAAGTGGGGAGCCAATAGGAACCAAGCCTGGCCATTAATTCTAGTTTATATGGGAAGATTATGAATGGTTTGTACTAGGACTGAGCAGAGACACAAAGGGTGTGGGGGTGAAGACAAATTAGGGCAACAGTTACCAGTAGTAGTGTGTGGTAGGATGGATGGTCAAGGGGTGGAGACAGAGGGGTGTCCGGTGGGAAGGCATCCCTGAAGTCATAGTTACGCTGTGATGAGGGACCACAGAAGCATGGGCCAAACCAACTCTTTTTTTTTTTTCTCTCGAGACAGGATTTCTCTGTGTAGCCCTGGCTGTCCTAAAACTCACTCTGTAGACCAGGCTGGCCTTGAACTCAGAAATCTGCCTGCCTCTGCCTCCCAAGTGCTGGGATTAAAGGCGTGTGCCACCACCGCCTGGCCCAAACCAACTCTTAGTTATCTGGTACTGACTAACCTTGAACAAGCACCACCTCCCAATTTGATTTTGGATAGGGTCTTCCTCTGGAGCCTTGGCTGGACTGAACACAGGCTGGCCTCGAACTCACAGAGATGCACTTGCCTCTGCCTCCCAAGTGCTGAGATTAAAGGGGTCTGCCAGCATACAGCACAGGGAGGGACAGTCTTCCCTCAGTAGGAATGTCAGAGGCCCAGACACCAAGAGAGCACACTGAAAGTCTGTTTATCATTGGCACCCTTCCATGGAAGGCCTGGGATTCCCACATCATTCTTGCCTGGTTTCTGGAGCATTCTGTCCACTGCATCTACAGTCCAGCAAGATCCAAGTACTTGGACCAACTGATTGGAGGGCAGGAAGGCAGTGTCCTCCTCTCTGGGAATATGGTCATATGCTCCCAAGCTCCCTGAGCCATGTCAGGGACCCTGGGCCTGGAAACTTGAGAGAATGCCCCTTCAGCTGTCTCTCCTTGATGAGTTTGTTGGGCTAACCCAGATTCAACTGCCTGGTCTCACCTTGTTCCTGCCAAACCAGTTAAAATTACATTTCTGGGTCAGGTATGGTAACACATGTGTGCATTTGTGAAGTGTGAGGTTCTAGTCCTTGACAGTTGTCACAGGAAGATTCCGGTCTCCTCTTCTTCCCACTTATATGCCTGAAGTTGAAGGAGGCCAGATTTCCCCAAACACAGTTTCACAAATGCCCTGGTGGGCTAGGGCGGGACTGCAGTAGGCTGGGCTTGAGAGGTCCCAGATGGTGGCAAGGATGAGCTGGAGCAGAGCTGTACCCAGTATCACTACTCCTGAGTGACCCTGGCACCCTGCTTGACCTTGAGCAGATTGATTCTCTGGACCTCATGCTCCTCTCTTGCAAGTCATGTCCATGGCCTTCTTGTAAGTGATGGGAAATTGTAGGTAGAGAGTGTGCTGGATGGATTTATGTCAACCGGACACAAACTAAATTCATCTGAGGAAGGAACCTTAATTGAAAAAAAAAAAATGCCTCCATAGGATCAAGTTGAGGAGAATCCTGTAAGATTTTTTTTGTTTTTTGTTTTTTTTTGTTTTTCGAGACAGGGTTTCTCTGTGTAGCCCTGGCTGTCCTGGAACTCACTCTGTAGACCAGGCTGGCCTCGAACTCAGAAATCCGCCTGCCTCTGCCTCCCAAGTGCTGGGATTAAAGGCGTGCGCCACCACTGCCCGGCATTTTTTAAATTAGTGATTGGTGGAGGAGAGGCCAGCCCATTGTGGGTAATGCCATTCCTAAGATGGTGGTCCTGGGTTCTATAAGAAGACAGGTTAAGGAGCCAGCCAGCCAGTGGTGGTACATGTCTTTAATCCCAGCACTCGGGAAGCAGAGGCAGGTGGATTTCTGAGTTCAAGGCCAGCTTGATCTAGAGTGAGTTCCAGGACAGCCAGGTCTATACAGAGAAAGTCTGTCTTGAAGAACCACAGATAAAGTAAATAGGGGGCCCGGAGAGATGGCTCAGCGGTTAAGAGCACTGACTGCTCTTCCAGAGGTCCTGAGTTCAATTCCCAGCAACCACATGCTGGCTCACAACCATCTGTAATGGGATCCAATGCCCTCTTCAGGCATGCAGGTGTACATCTAAGCAGAACGGTGTACACATAATAAATAAATCTTTAAAAAGACTTATTTTTATTCATAATAACCATCTGTAATGAGATCTGATGCCTTCTTCTGGTGTGACTGAAGACAGCTAACGGTAGGGATGTGGGTTTGTAGGGGACCCCCAGGTTTGTCTTTTCTAGTGTTGGCACAGCTCCTGCCTCCTTTTGGGGAGGACCCTCCCTTTTACTCTCAGTGTCTGAGGTTTTAGTAGGATTGACACAACTTGCCTGGTCATAGAAAGGTATAGAAATAAAAGAGCCTGGAACTGCCCAGTGGTGGTGGCACACATCTGGATCTCTGTGAGTTTGAGGCTAGCCTGTTCTACCTACAGAGCTTGTTCCAGAACAACCAGAGCCACACAAAGAAACCCTGTCTTCACACACTACCCCACCCCACCCAAAGCCTGGGATTTAGGAGGCTTGTGGACTGACACTGGGACTTCATGCAAGCCTATGGTGTATCTGCCTCACCAGGCAGGGAGGACCATCTTCCTGTGTCTTGACTATGAAAACAAACATAATCTTCTGCTTTGGGGGCCTGAGCTGATTCTGGCCAAGCTTGCCCAAGCCTGCCATTTCCCACATCTGCTGAGTGGGTGAACAGGGCTCTAGACTGGAGGTGGGAAGTGGGGGATGGGTCCTTGAGCCTCAAGCCTTCCTCTCTGGCCCTAGGCCTTGCCAGCCAGAGCCCCTCCGCCAACAGCAGGGAGGCAATCCTGGCCTCAGTTTCTCAAAAGGGTCCTCATCTGTTTTCTTGCGCTGAGACCCTGTCTCCTCACTAAAGCCATCCCGAGCCTTCTCTTACTGGGAATTATCCTCCCTCCATGGTACACTAACACTAGTGTTCAATGTTCTGTAGCCTGTACCTGACACAGCCCTGCTGGCCTCCCCAGCTCTCTGAGTCCCGGGCAAACTCAGTGTGAAGGTAAGCACGCTCATGTCAGGCTGTGCTCACTTGGGTGAGCTCCCCAGAGGGACTGAGGGTTGCGTAGGGATTATGAAGGATTGTGGACAGAGAGGGCAGCCAGGTTATAGGCAGGAAGCATTGCCAGTAAGCATTCCTGGCCCGCAGCCCAGAAAGATGTCAGACGAATGGACCCCAGCACCCTGTCTATAATAATTAAATGTGCTTTCCTTTCTCTAAATAAACATTTCCCTTTTTTGAGAAGTTCACGTTTTTTTCCCTTTCAAACATGTGCATGCATGTGCATGTGTGTGTGTGTGTGCATATATGCATGTGTGTGCGTGTGTGTGTACATGTGCATGTGTGTGCATGTGGATGTGTGTGCATGTATGTTCATATGTGTGTGCACATGTGTATGCATGTGTGTGTACATGTTTGTGCATGTGTATGTGTGTATGTGTATGTGTGTATGCATGTGTGTGCATCTGTGTATGCATGTGCATATGCATGTGTGTGGGCTTGCATGTGGAGGGAGGCCAGAGGTTAACCTGCAGTGTCATTCCTTAGACACCATCTCCCTCATCTTAGTTTTTGTTGTCTTGGTTTTCTTTTGTTTTTTTCTTATTCACTTTACACCCGGCTCACTGTCCCCTCCAGGGTTGTCCCTGTCTTCTCCCCCTACCCCCCCACTAGTTTTTGTTCTTTGAGACAGTATTTCTCTGTGTAGCCCTGGAACTCACTCTGTAGACCAGGCTGGCCTAGAACTCAGAAATCTGCCTGCCTCTGCCTCCTGAGTGCTGGGATTAAAGGCGAGCGCCACCACTGTCCCGCTTGTTTTTTTTTTTGTTTTTTTTTTTTTGTTGTTTTGTTTTGTTTTTTGTTTTTTGTTTTTTTTTTGTTGTTGTTGTTTTGTTTTGTTTTTTGCCAGGTTTATACTTTAAGGCTTATTTCTAAGGCTGGAGAGATGGTTCAGCGGTTAAGAGCACGGACTGCTCTTCCAGAGGTCCTGAGTTCAATTCCCAGCAACCACATGCTGGCTCACAGCCATCTACAATGGGGTCCGATGCCCTCCTCTGGCACGCAGGTGTACATCCAAGCAGAACGGCGTACACATAATAAATAAATCTTTAAAAAGACTTACTTTTATTCATATTTTTATCCACGTATATGGGCGTTTCAGGGGTGTGAGTGACAGGTGCATGAGGGTTCCTGACAGTAGGCATCAGATTCCCTGGAACTGGAGCTCCAGGCCTTTGTGAGCCACCTGCTCACAAAGAGATCTTAACCACTGAGCGGTCTCTTCAGACCTCCTCTCTGGCCTACAGCTCGTTAAGTAGCAATTCTCCCAGCATTGAGATTACAGCTGTCTACTGTCTGTTAAAGCTCAGATTCACTTTGTCCCTGTGCCTTACAGTCCACTGCCCGGACAGGCCAACACTGCTGGTGTCTGAGCATCTCCTTCTCTGCACAGTCTTCCGTGGCTCCCTACTGCTCTTGAGGACACCCCGAGCCCTTTACCGCACCGGTGTGACCCAGTCCCTGCTCACCAGCTCCTCAGCCCCCACTAGAGCCCTAAGGACAGAGCTCTTGGTCACACCCTGCCATTGGCCTGAGATCTTTTCTTCTCTGGTGGAGCTGTTATCCCAGATGCTTCCATGTCCCTGAAACATCAAGGAGAGGAATCCGTTGACAGGGAGCTTCCATTCATTACGTCCCTCTACTCATCCCACCACCACCTCCCATCAGGGAACGAAGACCCTGAACTTGAGTGTCCAGAGCCCTGCCCTCCTCCGTGGCTGACTGTCAACTCCATGGTCTGTGAGGTGTCTCCTCTCCCAGCTCTTTCTCATCACAGAGATCTGACCATGCCACCCTCAAGGCTGGAGTGTCCTTCCCATGGCTTCTGCTTTTCCACTTAATTCTTTGCTCAAATATCCCCTTCAATGAAAGCACTGCAGAAGGCCGCTCTTCACTGCTCCGGGGACTCTTAGGTGTACTCCATCTGGTGAACATTCCCCCATCCCCGCTGTAACACCCTCATTTGAAGTGTGTGGGACCCTGTGACTTGCTTAGAATAGCTTCTGGCAAAGTCAGTGATGTTATTTTCACTCTTGGATTATGTAAAGTTGGAGGCTTCTAGCCTTCCCCCTCCCCCTCCCTCTTCCTCCTTCCCTCTCCTTCCCTGACTCTGAAGGGAAGGAGCTGCTGGGTTGTGGTGAAGTCCATGTAGCAGGAGTTTGAGGGAGGCTCTCAGATTTAGGAAGTCTCTGAGTCACAGCTGACCTCTTGACCACAGGCTCGGAGTGAGAGAACATGGCTGAGCTGCACGGAATGCCTGACTCACGGAGGGCGTGAACTGACAAATGTCTACTGTCTTAAGCAACTACATACTTGGGGGAATCTGTTACACAGCTGCAGCTGACAGATACACCTTAAACCCACCTGTCAAACACCATCCTCTAAACCAGCTCCCCTTTCCTCAGCCTCACTAATTGTCACATGGTACCATACTGGCTTGTCCCTCTCTATGGTGGATGAGCTCCCTGAAGTGAGAGGAGCGGGCTCATCACAGCCCACCTCCAACTCAAACAGAGGCTGACTCCTTACAGGTACTCTGGGCTGATCTACTGGTTACAGACGCAGAAACCAAGCCTTTAATCTCAGCACATGTGCCGGGCAGCACATGTGGCGCACACCTTTAATCCCAGCACTTGGGAGGCAGAGGCAGGCGGATTTCTGAGTTCAAGGCCAGCCTGGTCTACCGAGTGAGTTCCAGGACAGCCAGGACTACACAGAAAAACCCTGTCTCGAAAAAACAAACAAACAAACAAAAAAAAATCTCAGCACATGTGAGACAGAGGCAGACTGATTCTTGAGTTCAAGGCCAGCCTGGTCTAAAAACAAGTTTCAAGACAGCCAGTAGCTACTCTGAGACACTCTATTTAGATAGACAAACCAAAACAAACAAACAAACAAACAAAAACCCAAAACTGTCTTGATCAGAGGCGCTGTCGCTGTGATGGACACCAGGACCAAAAGCAAGCTGGGGCGGAAAGGGTTAATCTGGCTCACATTTCCACATCATAGTCCACCACTGAAAGAAGCCTGGACAGGAACTCAAACAGCAGGAACCTGGAGGCAGGAGCTAATACAGAAGCCATGAAGGGGTGCTGCTTACTGGCTTGTCCTCCCTCATGGTTTGCTCAGCTTTTGTTTTGTTCCTTGTCTCTCTCTTTCTCTCTCTCTCTCTCTCTCTCTCTCTCTCTCTCTCTCTCTCTCCCTCTCTCCCTCTCTCTCTTTCCCTCCCTCTCCCTCTCCCTCTCCTTCTCTGTCTCCCTCTCTCTTCTTTTTTCCTTCCTTCCCCCCTCTCTCTTTCTTTCTTTCTTTCTTTCTTTCTTTCTTTCTTTCTTTCTTTCTTTCTCCCCCCTTTTTTTTTCCTGAGAGTGTTTCTCTGTGTAGCCCTGGCTGTCCTGGAATTTACTCTGTAGACCAGGCTATCCTCCAACTCTCAGGACCTTGCTCTGCTTCCTGAGTGCTAGGATTATAAGCCTGGGCCACCATTGCCTGACCTGGAGGCATTTTCTTAATTGAGGTTTCTTCCTCTCAGGTGACTTTAGTCTGTGTCAAGTTGACATAAAGCTATCCAGCACACAAATGAAACAAATGAACAAAAAAAGAAAGAAAAGAAGAGAAAGAAAGAAAAGAGAAAGAAAGAAAAGAAAAAGAAAGGAAGAAAGAGACGCCAGAAAGGATCTTCAGGAGGGGAGGGGTGCTCACTCCAGTCCCAGCTGCCCTAGGAGTGTCCCCTGCTCCACACAGACACTGAAGACCCTGGCCTTTTACTTCTTTTATATATTTATGTTTGTTTGTTTGTTTTTGGTTTTTTGAGACAGGGTTTCTCTGTGTAGCCTTGGTTGTCCTGGAACTCACTCTATAGACCAGGCTGGCCTCGAACTCAGAAGTCCACCTACCTCTGCCTCCCAAGTGCTGGGATTAAAGGCATGCGCCACCACCGCCCGGCTTTATGTTTGTTTTTTATTGCTATTGTGATGCTCTGGCTGGGACCCAGAGCTTGGTACTACAGAGTCTCTGTCACTGGACTATACACTTGCATGGTTTATTTCTTTGTTTGTTTTATGTATATACGAGTACACTGTGGCTGCCCTCAGACACACCAGAAGAAGACATCAGACCCCATTACAGGTATTTGTGAGCCACTATGTGGTTGCTGGGAATTAAACTCAGGACCTCTGGAAGAGCAGTCAGTGCTCTTAACCACTAAGCCATCTCTCCAGCCCGTTCCCTCCCTTCCTCCCTTCTTTTCTTTCTCTTCCTTCCTTCCTTCCTTCCTTCCTCTCTCCCTCTCTCTCTCTTTCTTTCTTTCCATCTTTCTTCTTGTTATTCTTCTCCTCCCTCTCCCCCTCCTCCTCTTCCTCTTCCTCCTCTTTTTCTTCTTCTTTTTGGAGACAGGGTCTCTTGCATCCCAGTCTGGCCTTGAATTTGCTCAACTCACTATGCACCTAGAGAATAACCTTGAACCTCTGATCCACCTGCCTCCATCTCCCAAATGCTGGGGTGACAGGTATGCAAACCCATCCCTACTTTAAACAATGCTGGGAATCGAACACAGGGCCTTCTGTGTGGTAGGCAAACAGTCTACCAACTGAGTCCCATCCCTAGTCCTTTTTGGTTTTTTGCAGGGAGCTGGGGGGCACTCATGCGTTAGAGGCAAGCACTTACCACTGAGCTATACCAACCCCCCAAGGCTGGGTGACCAAATGTTTAAGACTATTGCCAGACACAAAATAAGTTTCAGAAAAATAATGTGATAAGAAGAGAATTCTCTCCCAGCCTGCATGTGCCAATTCTTGTTTGGATAATGGTCCCTGTGCCCATAAAAAGGAAAGGACAGCTGAGTCCAGTTCTCTCCCAGATGTTGCCATGTTCCCAGCCAGGCGTGGGCTGAGACCAGAATGCCTTCCAGGACAAACAGCGGGTTTTGTTGGAACCCAGAGCCAGTCTGGGTCTGGCGGATATTGGCTCTTTGCCCAGATGAGTCGTTTCCTCCAGACAGGGCAAGTTGAGGGGTGAAAGCCAGATCACACAGCAGGGGCATTGATATTGTACTGAGCGGCGCTTTTGCTGCCCTCAAGCTGTCCCTAATACCACCAGGTCCCCCTGGCTTCCACTTGTCCCGGTCACAGCCCTGTCTTGGTTGGGAAGGAGAGGATCAGAGGCCAATAGTTCTCAGGTGGCAATTGTGGTCTTTTTGTTTTGTTTTGGGGTTGGAGACAGGGTCTCATGTATGTAGCCCAGGCTAGCCATGAAGTTGGGATGTAACAGAGGATAACCTGATAACTCCTGATATTTCTGCCTGCACATCACAGGTACTGGGATTGTAGGTGTAAACCATCATACCCTGTTTATGCAGTGCTGAGGACTGAACCCAGGGCTTCCTGCAAGCCCTGTACTAACCAAGTTATGTCCTCATCACACTCAACCTATAATGGGGAAAATTTGGAGAGAGGATGTCAACAGAGTCTATGATCCTCAAGAGTCATCTCCAGGCCTCCCTGTATCCTTACTGCTCCCTCACAGGCCAGTTCTGTGGCCCCAGGGAGGCCTCTTAGTGGATCAGGCATCTCTGCTCTGTATGCCTTCCCTAGTAAAATCCCCACAGAACCAAACTGCTCAATGCTGGGTCTAGAACAGACCAGATAAGAGCCTCTGGCAGAAACACAGTAGCCAGAAGCACATTCCTGAGCCGCCTAGGATGGACCTGCCTGTTTTTCCTATGCAATCCTGTTAGTCCCCTGGACCTAACTTCCAGAAAAGGGACCAAAGGGCACGCAAAATATGAGCTGTTGGGTGGAGTGGGGTGAGGAGCAGGCTGCCTGTGTTCAAATCCTGCCTGAGCTGGAAGAATGGCTCAGTGGTTAAGAGTACGTGCTTCTCTGGCAGAGGACTGCAGCGTGCTTTCCAACACCCAGAAGTAGCTCACAAATGCCTGTAACTCCTGCTCCAGGGGATCTGATGCCCTCTCCTGGTCTCTGGCAACTCTAGAATCCACAAACGCAACCCCCCCCCCCCCCCCCCCCCCCCCCCCCCCCCCCCCCCCCCCCCC
>JANHMN010000004.1:11272716-11310629 GCA_030674055.1 Rhabdomys pumilio | reverse complement strand
CCCCCGCCACACACTTTTTGTGTGTCCTTAAGTATAGGATGTAACCTCCAGGACCAGGGCATGGTTGGTGGTCCTATAATTTCAGCAACTGGGAGGTTGAGGCAAGAGGAGTTTATGGCCATGAGTTCAAGACCAGCCTGGGCTACATAACCAGACCATTTCAAAAATATCAGAGAGCTGGACGTGGTGGCACACACCTTTAATCCCAATAGTTAGCAAGTAGAGGCAGACAGATCTCTGTAAATTTGAGGCCAGCCTGGTCTACATAGTGAGTTTCAGACCAGCCATAGTGAAACCTCCCTCCATGTCAGAAACAAAGCAGAGAATCAGAAAAGGAAAAGGTAGGGGGAATCAGAGGGTCAAAATAGATTAATAAATGTTCAGTACTTGAATACTTGGTAAGCACCCAACATATGGTATTAATTAAAAAAATTTTTTTTGAGATAGGGTCTTACTATGTGGTTGTGGCTGGTCTGGGGTTTGCTATGTAAGCCAGGCTGGCTGTGAACTCACAAGAGATCTGCCTGCTTCTGTTTCCCAGTGCTAGGATTACAAGCATGAGCCATCACTCCTAGAGGTAGTAATTCTTTTTATTTATTTATTTATTCATTTATTTATTTCTAGACAGGGATTTCTGTGTAACCCTGTCTGTCCTGGAACTTGCTCTGTAGACTAGACTGGCCTTGAACTCACACCTCTTGCCTCTGACTCCTGAGTACTGGGATTAAAACGTTAGTAGTGCTTTAGTAATTCTTTAGATGGGCTCAGAGAGGGGCAGTAGCTTGCCCATAGTCACACAGAAGGTAGATGGAGTGGGTACCCAGCCCTTTTTGTCCCTGATCTTGGCCCTGGACAGGGCTGAAATGAAAAGGACCCTCGTTACCTTGAATAAGTTAGGATCAGGGGCTGAGGACCCGAGAGCAGTTCCAACCTGGAATTTGACAGGACATCTTGGTTGCGGGTGGGCATTATGTCTCTGCCACTCTATCGCACCTCCTTGGCCACCTCAGTGTGACACCTCTGCACCATATCCCAGACTAGAGGCTGGAGCAGCAAGTGTAAGCTATGCAAGAAGCCAATGGGCACAGCTGACAAGGAGCCCTTCCCTCTCTGGGTCAGACAGGACAAACAGCATGTTTGTGGAAAGAGAGAGAAGATAGCCTGGGACTGTGACCTATAATAGTCATGAGCCATTGTCTTAATTCAGCTCCCAAAATCACACAGGAAGCTGCACGTCCAGACGCTGAGAATCCTTGCCCCCACTTGTTTTTTTAAAAAGATTTATTTATTTATTGTATTCACCATTACTCTCTTCAGACACAGCAGAAGATGGCATCAGATCCCATTACAGATGGCTGTGAGCCACCATGTGGTTGCTGGGAATTGAACTCAGGACCTCTGGAAGAGCAGTCAGTGCTCTTAACCACTGAGCCATCTCTCCAGCCTCCCAGTTGGTTTTTGATTAATCGATAATGAGCCAACGGTCAATGGCTGAGCAGGGTGAAAGAGGCAGGACTTTTAGGATTTCCCAGGCACGAAATGCAGAGGAGAGGAGGAACAGAATCACCGTCCTGTGGAAGCAGAGAGAGCAGGTTTAAGAGCTTCAGGGGAGAAGTCATGCAGCCAGTGTACCAGTGTAGGTGGAAAGGGATAGTGGCCCCAGGGGAGGACTGCCCAGAAGGAGACGGGGCAGCAAAGATAAAATAGAGATTTAGAAAATGTTCACTCAGGAACACCGAAGGGGAGTGTGTGTTAGCCGTAGGGAGGTTTAGAAGTGCCCAGCCACTGAACTAGTCAAGGCATATGAAAATACAAAGGTTGTGTGGCATGTGTGTGTGTGTGTGTCATTAGCGAATCCAGAGAACTCTGGTGGGTGGCAAATAGTGTGATTACCTGACAGGAGCTTGGAGCGGATTAACAATTCACTGCTATACATGAGACCTGGTACTTTTTTTTTTTTTTGAGATGGGGTCTTATTAAGTAGCTGACTAGCCTGGAACTTAATAAGTTCCTGGCTAGCCTGGAACTCTCTATGTAGACCAGGTTGGCCTTAAACTCTATTTGTCTCTGCCTACCTAATGCTGGGATTAAAGGTGTGGATGTGTGCTACCAAGCCTGGCTAGCCTGAGCTACCAGGCCTGGCTAGCCTGAGAACTTTTGAGCCTATACCTTTCTCAGGTCACTAGCTCACTGCCATCTCTGGAGTGTTTACTCTTTTTCTTTCTTTTGTTGTTTGTTGGAGACAGCGTCTCTCTGTGTAGCCCTGTCTGTCCTCCTGGAACTAGCTCTGTAGACCAGGTTCACAGTGCTGGGACGACTAAAGGTGTGTGTCGCCACCACCTGGCTATTTTTTTTTTTTTTTTTTTTTTTTTTTAGGTTTTTTTGAGACAGGGTTTCTCTGTGTGGCCTGGGCTGTCCTGGAACTCAGAAATCTGCCACACCTGGCTATTTTTAAAAGATTAATTTATTTATTTTAAAAGTAGCTGTTGCCGGGCGGTGGTGGCGCACGCCTTTAGTCCCAGCACTTGGGAGGCAGAGGCAGGCAGATTTCTGAGTTCGAGGCCAGCCTGGTCTACAGAGTGAGTTCCAGGACAGCCAAGGCTATACAGAGAAACCCTGTCTCGGAAAAAAACCAAAACAAACAAACAAACAAAAAAAAGTAGCTGTCCTCAGAGACACCAGAAGAGAACATCTGATCCTACTACAGATGGTTGTGAGTGTGGTTCCTGGATATTGAACTCAGGACCTCTGGAGCAGTCAGTGCTCTTAACTACTGAGCCATCTTCTCCAGCCCTGGGTCCTCTTTTCTAATAAGCTGTCTCTTCTTTTTTAGTTTTAATTCGATATATGTGTCTGTGGGCATGAATACAAGTGCTCAAGGAGGCCGGAGGCATCGTCATCTCTTGTAGACTCTCCTACAGTTGTGAGCTGCCAGATGTGGGATGTGGGAAACCTAATTAAGGTCAGAGTCTACCACTGACTGTCTAGCCTTCTGGGGCCTGGCACATAATGGAGGACTCTCCCTTTGTTAACAGAGTTTCTCCTTCTCTGACTTTGACTGGGGTATTCTAAGCCCTCAACATTTGTCTCTACCTGAGGAGTGTCACATAGCCTCAATTAACTTATAGGATCAATTTCCTTCCTCCTACAAAATTTGTTCAGCCATCACCTGAGATTCCTGAAGTGCTTCCCCACGGCTAATGAGGCATTCTAGGTACTCTAAAACCCCCAGCCAATGACCTTTGCCTATCCTGGATGTCCCTGTGCTCAGTCCCCCAAAATATTATAAGCCTTCAGTCACCCTAGGTAAAGATGATCTGCCTGCTGACTGTGGGTCCCGGTGTGGTCCTTCACAGTAAGTACTCTCATGGCTTCTGAACCCCCTGTTCCATGTTGGTCAAATTGGCCAAGGATCCACGAGGACAAGGAGACCCACATGTAGGGATGCCACTCAGATCCTCAATTAGAGTGTTCCATGGATAACCACATGTTCCCAGTGCAGTTTTTTGTCCTGGGACACAAGAACCTGGTAACTTGAGCCTGTGTCCTTTGTGCTCCAGGACACTCAAGGCAGGGCCAGGTCTGAGGCTCATATCCTAGAACCCTGCCAAAAAAGCTGACAGCCTCAGGAAGCCTCTTTTTCTTCCTGCGCCACTGTGATCCTAAACGCAGGTTGAGAAAAAGTCACCTTTATTGTCCTCTGAGAGAGCAAGGTGGGGGAGGGGTGGTCAGAGGACAGGGGTTATTCTGAGGTCACAATTGTCCTCTGCCCTCTTGCAAGACCAGGAAAAGTGGGTCTGATGAAGCTGCCTGTCTTCAAGAGAGGGGTTCACTCAGAAGCCTTCATGTTCCCATCTCTCTAGGTCCCCAGCCCTGGCCATCCCCTTTCTCCAGAGCCCTCATGGCCTGCTTGAAAGTCTAGGTGGGGACCAGCTCTGCCACTCAGTCTTCAGGCCACATCTTGTGGTCAAGACCTTGCTGGTTAGCCCGTGCAGGCCTGAAACTGACTTCACATCCTCTGCAGGGCAAGTCAGGAGGGGACCGTGCTTCTGGCTGGGGCAGGTGTGGAAGGCTGGGGCTCGAATGGACCTGTCCGTCTGCATTCTCCTTCTGCTGTTACTGCTGCTGTTACTGTAGGCCTCTGGGGTGGAAATCCCTGGGGGAGGGTCAGAAGGGACACATCCCTTAGTTAGTCTCAGGTCTCTTATCATCAAGACCTTCCTACCCTCTGGGACCCCTGGGTTGCCAGCTGGAGTGGTCCCTGGCACCCAGCTCCCCACTCCTAGTGATCTCAATGACAACTGGGTGCCCTGCCCTCCCGCCTCTTGTCAAAATTAAGCCTCTGTGGGGGGGTGCTAGGACCCTTGGGAACAGGGTGGGAAGTTGGGACTTCATAAAGGTACCTACCTGTATCTGGCAGAGGTCGATTAAGGCGCGAATACCTGCTAAACACCACAGCTCACCCAAAAGGGAGACAAAGACACCCAGGAGGTCCAGCCAGCGACCCACGGTCATCAACAGAACAAAGAGGCTACCCATGCGCACCAGTACCGTCTGGACCTGGCCCTGTAGGCTGAAGCGATGCTGCCGCTGCTCCTCTGTGGAATGCACTCATCACTATCTCGGCCGGCACCGTCTGGAGGTCAGCTGGGGCCAGCCTGTTCCACTTCTCAGCTGCTTTCCCCAGGGATTTTGTCAGCTTCTCTGACTGCCTTCCTGCAGCCTTGCTTCCCTCTCTGGGTACCTACAGGACTTCCTGCCCACCCTTAAGTTTCACCCTGGTTGAGGAGGACAGAGCCCTGCCAGTCGATGGCCGGAATCTAAGGTTCTCCCTCTTTCTGCTTGTCTGTCTGAATCATCCTCAACCCAGTCCACTTCTGCCCAGCACGTGCCAGCCTCTCTCCCATCATCCCACCCTGGTCCCAGCCACCTTCCCCTCTCGCCAAAGCTCACTCAGTAGGGCTCGTGACTTTTGTTCTCCACCAAGCTCCACTGACCATCTAAAGCAACCTAAACATGTCAATAAGATGACATCATCCCTCTGCCTAGAATGCTCCCAGGACTTCCTATGGCTTTTAGAGAAGACGCTAATGGAAGCCTAGTCTTGCGCGGCGAGTCTAAACTTGGCCCCATCTCCCCATCCTCATCCGACCTGCGTTCCCCTTACTTAGAATGACGCATTTCGTACATGGAGCCTGCTAAGCTTATTCCCACCACAGGGTCCTCACGCTTACAGGTTCCTACCGCTTGGACCACCCTTCCCTGCTCTGCCACTTTCAACCAACTCTCATTCTGCCGCCAGGGGGCGCTTTAGAACCCAGATCTGACCAGCTACACCCTCCTGCTTAAAACTGCCCAGCTTGTTTGGCCAGGGCTCTGGGATGGGCCTTTCTGAACTTAGCCAGCCTTGACTCTAATCCCTGTGGTCCTTAGGGGGAACAACTCTGAACCTCAGGCAGTGGTTCTGCATGGCCACGCCTTTCCTCTGTGTTTCGGCCCACAATCCCTTTCACCTCACCTAGTCCTGAAGACCAACCTAGGTACCAGATCTTCAGGTATGACATCACTGCTCTGAGAAACCCACAATACACCCACAGTAGAGTATAAGTCCCTCCCCGGACTGAGTGGCTGGGATGGGTGGCCAATCAAAGGGTCCCCAGCTCTGGGGCTCTCACCCTGCATGTAGATAACCAGCAGCGTGTAGCAAATGGTGAGCGGGGTCCAGAATCGCACGGCCTCTGATGTGCTCAGGAAGTCCTTGTTGATGAGGGCCACAGCTGCTAGATCACCCACAGCAAAGGCCACTCCCAGAGCGCGGCCCAGGAACCTGGGCATGGCGTGCTGGCTGGCCAGCAGGCCCAAGCAGACGCCACAGTAGCGCTGGCTGCTGTGCAGTTCGTAAAGGCTGCAGATGTGGAGATTTAGGCGCCGGGCACCCAGGCGGAGAAGTACAGCCAGCCCCAGGCTCAGCAGCAGGTTGAGGGAGCGGTGTGGGGCGCCTTCCTGGAGGAAGCTCAGGCCACAATTTAGCCCACAGCCCAGGGAGAATTGACACACCAGGAAGAGCTGGAGACGCTCCTTGTCCTGGGAGCCCTGCAGGGGAAGGGAGCCCAGGGTAGACCATTTGCCATTTGCAGGAGCCTGGCATCTGAAGGGTGGTTTCTCTTGCTCATCCGATTGGCTGGAGGGTAAATAGTTCTAGGCCTTGAAGACCCGTCATCCCAGACAAATCTTGTGCTCCTTTGAGCCTCAGTTGCCACAGGACAAAATGGGCCAAAGCCTTCAGGGGACTTAGCCAGGGCCGTGAGAAAAGCTCAGCAATACAAGACTTGCTTTTTTTTGGGGGGGGGGGCCTTCATGTGTCCCAGGCTGGCCTCAAACCCAATAGTTAAGGATGACCCTGAATTTCTCAACCTTCAGGCCTGAGTTGTCACCATGCCTGGGTTTACACAGTAAAGGGGATCAAATCCAGGGCTTTGTGCGTGCGACATTTACATGAGGGGGGGGTTGGGGTCCGTCTCGTGCTGCCAAGTAACAAACTGCAATCTCTATTTTCCATCTGAAGGAAAGGGGGCGGGGCTCACTAGGCCTACTTCCCTATCCAGGAGATGAAAGTGGCCCAGAGTGTCCCCACGCTGTCGTCTCACCTTGCCCAGGGACAGCAGTGTGGATACAGCCCGGAGGGAGAACTCCAAGACCACGAGGGCGGAGACCCGGGCCCCAATCACGGTCAGGAACAGAGCCAGACCAGCCAGATGCACCATCTCCAATGAGGCCCATTGCGCTCGCAGCCGCTGCTTTTGGGGCTGCCGCTGGGGGTCACTGTGGGGGCAGAATGGGTGCAGGCTGAGAGGCAGGATCACGGGGTCCTGTTCTGGGAAGGTTGCCAGGGCTCCAGCTCCACTCGCAGCCCTCTCCAAGAGAGACCAGACTCCGCTCAGGGACCATCTGCCTGGGCAGGGCTGGGTGGGACAGCCGTGGGCACTCACTTGACACAGGCCACGAAGAAGTAAACTTTCAGGAGACTGTTGAGAACCGAGACTCCAAGGGCCCCGATCAGGCCTGAGCCAAAGGAGAGGGTGAAGGGGGCGTTAGGATCGTCCGGGCGGAGGCCACAGGAGCGCACGGTGCAGCCAGGAGCCGAGGCCCCCACGTGGGTGGTGGGGCCCACCTTGCACTCCGCCCACCCGAGGGAGGGATGGGGCCCAAGTGTGCATCCCGGAGGCGCTCACCTTGCAGGAGGCTGTCGAAGAGATTGGAACCCCATTCAAAGGAAGGGAGGTTGGGGAGCCAGGAGGAGAGGGAAGGCAGGGAGAACATGGCAGCCTCCAGGAATCCCAGCCTCAGCCTCGGGCTGGGTCCGCGCTGGGACAGACTCAATGATATCACCGGTCAAAGGTGTCTCTAGAGGACTGGGGAGGGACTAGGAAGGGGTCAAAGGCCTGGGGGCGGGGCAGGAGAGCCAGCCGCCCCTGATCTTCCAGGTTGCGAGATTCCGCAGCGCTGTCAGCCCACAGCTGCTGGTGGCTTCCCATTTAGGTTTCAAGGGCAAAGCAGTTAACTGGTTCTGGTCTGTCCCTGTTAGACTTGAAGGCCACCATGCCTTCCGGAAGTCCCTCCTCGGTCAGCTCACCTGTCTTTCCCCCTCTTGGGTGTGGCCCGCACTCAAACTGAATTGGCCCTCTCTCAAGTTCTCAAAGCAGGGGTTCTCCCCACAGCGCCAGGGTCTCTTCAGGCTTCTAAAAATTAGTAGTACAGCTTCTACAGGCCACAGGGAAAGAAGGGTTTAGAATCCCCTTAAGGTTGAGTGCAGTCTGCCTCGGGGTCACACTGTTCCCCTTGGGTCCACTGGGTGGCAGGCTTCGTCTGGGCAGGTAGGCGCTGCTTTCTGGGTCCTTCCTAGAAAGGACTTAAGAGCTGAAGGTTTGGGGTGGTGGGGTGGGGCAGGGACAGGGAAGCCGAGGGGAGTCACTAAAGTACACAAAATATAAAACTTTATTGGAGTGTCCATCCGAAGTAATTTTTCCCACTTTGGGATGTGGTTGGAGAAGGTGAAGCTGTCTGACCAAGAGCGTCCACTTTCATAGTAGAAAGACTACTGGGTGCCTTACACACCTGTTCTGAGGTAGCTGCAGTCTGGAGAGAGGGCCCAGACTCTGTCGTTGGCCCTGCAGTGGCTCTGCTCTGTGCCCCACGTGGATGTCTTCCCTAGGCCTGGGCTCCTCTGATGTACACAAGCCTGAACTCAAATGTTCCAAGATGTCTGCTGAAGCCCTAATCTAGTCTCTCAGCCACGTGTGACTGTAGAGGGAGACCGAGATAGCTCCCTCTAATATGCGGTCCCTGTGTGGGTCCTATCCAACATAACTGGGTTTCCCTGTCTCCCCCTCTTCCATCCCTAGCCCCATCTCTCCTCCTCCTTCCCTCTCTCTTCTCTGGCTCTCATGGAATCCAGGCTGACTTCAAACTCACTATGGAGCTGAGGTTGACTTTGAACTCCAGATCCTCCTGCCTCTACCTCCCCAGGACTGAGATTACAGGCGTGTGCCATCAGTTCATTCCACGCTGGGGATGGAACCCGGAGCCTCCTGAGCAGCAGATGGGCAGTCTGCAGACTGATCTATGTCCCC
Organism: Rhabdomys pumilio; assembly: GCA_030674055.1. NCBI lineage: Eukaryota > Metazoa > Chordata > Mammalia > Rodentia > Muridae > Rhabdomys > Rhabdomys pumilio. The sequence goes on along the minus strand of JANHMN010000004.1, from coordinate 11,301,999 downwards.
AGACTGAGGAAAGCGGATTTGACTCTGATTCTGAGATGAACAGAGGAAGCCGCTCATTTTAAAGTCAAGGAAGATAGAGGCCTTGGGGAGAAGTCAGCCTCGGGCTGGGGGTATAGACCATTGGCAGATCCCGTGACTAACATGCCCAGGCCCTGGCTCTGCCACAGTACCACAAATAACTGAAAGAAAAGCAAAGAGAGCTGGGCGGTGGTGGCGCACGCCTTTAATTCCAGCACTTGGGAGGCAGAGGCAGGCAGATTTCTAAGTTCGAGGCCAGCCTGGTCTACAGAGTGAGTTCCAGGACAGCCAGGGCTACACAGAGAAACCTTGTCTCAGAAAACAAAAAAACAAAAAAACAAAAAAACAAAAAAACAAAAAAAAAAAAAGAAAAGCAAAGAGAGATGCTAACACTGTCAGTACCTTCTTGGGCTTCTGGCTTCAGAAGGTAGGAAAACAGGGTTTTTTGTTTGTTTTGTTAAGCCACTGAGGCTTCAGAATTTGGTTTGATAACTGGCCTTGGCCAACTAGACTCTGGGGACACCAAGGACTCCCTTGTGGTACAGCCATGGGTATCCTCACATGTAGTAGTCTCTGAGAGATATGAACCCCAATAGCCCTGATGTAGCCTTGTCCTTGTTGAGAGCACCATATGGGGATAGAGTTGAACTCCAGTCCTGGCTATGTCATGGCAAAGGTATGTGGCTCCAGCCAGAGAGACGGCTTCCCTCAGCCTCAATTTCCTAATGCTGAGAGAGACTTGTGTAGTCACACACTAGAGGACTGAGGAGCCAGTACAACTGAGTGGCTCTCCTAATGGGGAATCTTTACACGTAGGCATTACTGTGGCAATGACTAAGGCACAATAACTCAGGGGAGAGACAGGACGCAAAGGGGTGGTGACTCGGGGCACACTGGTCCTGGGGCTCGATGGATCCCTGTTATCCATCCCCCACCCCTCCCCTGACCTGTGGCAGGGCCTGACTCAAGCTGGCTCTGAAGCAGGCCATCACTCCCACCAGATGCCAGGCTTGGCGGTGGGCGGTGGGATGAAGAGCGAGTCTAGGTGCCTTGGTGCTGGGCCCTCGCTGCCAGTTTCCGCAGCTCATCCCAGAAAAACATGCTAAGGATGGTGTGAGGACCCAAGCGCAGGTAGGCAGGGCCTAGGCCCTTGTAGAGTGCCAGGGGTCCCTCCTGTTGACAGGTCTTCACCAGGCAATCAGCAAGGCCCCTGTACAGCTGGCCCTGGGGACAAACATGGGGGAGAGTTGAAGGTCCCGGATGACACAGCCAAGTGTGTCTGGTGGTGTCAGAAGCAGCTGCTGTTCCCATCTGAGTGGATTATAGACTGTGACACTAATAAAAAGGAGCCATTGCCTGCAGGCAGATAGCCTCTTTCAGGGGTACAGCTTGGATATCAGCACACATCTTTGTCCTCACACTTCCTGTTGGCGTTATGACTGGAAGGCTACGATTCCAACCCTGTCTTTTCTACTGATCATCTGGGCCGCCTCGGCCAGGTCACTTGATCTCTCGGAGTTGATTTCCTCATCAGGAAACAGAATAAAATCCAGTCAAAGGGCTTGGGACTTGCCTGTTAATGTGTTGTGAATATGGTCTGTGTCCCCTGGTGGCTCTGTGTGTGTATCCCTTGTCCCCACATCTCCCATTCCCCTCGTCCCCTGCTCACCCTGCCAGCTCTGTCCGCCGGCTGATTGTACAGCCGAGTGCTGACGACATCGAGTGGTGTCATGACTGCAACCACGGCTATACTGCTGATCATGCCTCCAGCCAGGGTCACCAGCCAGCTGTCCTCCAAAAACCACTGCAGGGGGTGGCACAGGCTGTTGACCCTTGCCCACTGCCTTTACTCACCCCTACTGTGTTCTCCCCCCTGCCCCAAGCCCATGAGGGCTAGAAGGGCTGGGGTGGGTGAGCAAATCAGACCTCTCCAGCCATTTAAGTTCTCGATGCTAACCCTGCATTCCTCCATGATTTTAGGGTTCACTGATGCCCCCCCAAACTCCTGTTGGACACAAAGGCTAGGTCACAACTATAATGGCAGAGCCCATGACTTTATTTTCTCCCTCCCTCCTTCCCTCCATCCCATCCTTCCTCAAGCATGCGTATTCTCTCTTGGTTGAGACAGGTCTTGCTCTGCAGCAGGGTGTTCTCCAACTTGCAATCCTCCTGCCTCCACCTTCTAATTTCTGAGATCACAGGTGAGAATCGCTATCCTAACTGCAACCCCCTCCTCCCCTTCTTCCCCGTCTTCTTTCCTTCTGTCTCTCCTTCCTTCTCTTCTCCCTCCTCTCCACCCCTCCCTCCCTTTTTTCTTTCCTATTTCCCTTGTCTTTCTTTTTCTCTTTCTCATGTAGGTAGCCTGGGCTTACTTTGAACTGTGTAGCCTAGGACCACTTAAGCTCCTTGACACCCTCTCCCCGGCCTTAACATCCTACGTGTTAGGAATGTAAGAGCATCTCACCATGTTCAGCAAGACCAGGTTTTGTTTGGGCCCCATCTGTCACCAGTCCTGTGTGAAAGAGGCAAGAAACCTCCCACCCCCTGTGTGTGTCTGTGTTCCAGCCCCTTACCTGTCGATCTTGTACCCATGCCTTGGCAGAGGTAAAGGTGGCCAGCTGGGCAGCTGAACCTACTGTGACTCGGGGCACAGCCCCACCCACACCTCGCCACAGCCCCAGCATGCCCTGTTGGCGCCAGATGGTCTCCAGGGCACTCAGGACACCCTGCAGGGAGGAGATGGTTTGGGTCACTAGACAGTCGAAGCGTCTGCACAGCCTGGAGCCCCAGGTTCTGGGAAAGTTGTCTTACCTGATGCTGGTGCTGATGCCCCACAGCCATGGCAGCCACTGTCTGGGCCTGCAGCTGTGTCTTAACCTGCATGTACAGAGCAGACGAGAGCTCTAGGATAGAGTCTGGGAACTGAGCTGAGCACATCTGAGCCCCTCTCCTGCATGGTATCCCTGACCCCACATCCGAAGCTCAGAGACAGTCTTGGTTGGCCAGAGTTTACTTTAATTATTTTAAAAGTTTGAGACAGTGCCTCATGTACTGTGAATTGTGAATTGCCCCAAATGAATTGTGTCACCATGACCTTAATTCTGATTTTCTTCCCTCCACCTCTCAAATGCGGGGATTATGGGTAGGCAGGCTGTGCCACGCCTGGCTTATGTTGTGCTTGGGAACAAACCCAGGGCTTAGTACATGCTAGGCAAGCTCAATACCAGCCTCATCTTGAGACCTGGGCACGCATCTCAGTGGCTCGGGTTTCTCACGGAGATCTTTGGTACTCTGTGTTGCTACTCTCAAGGACAGAGTAAATTGTTCAGTGCCTAGACCAGGACACAACTGCCCTCTGCACTGTGACAGCTTTTATTCTTACCATATGCCAGGCTCCCTAGGTGCAACCACAGGCAAGCGAGGACTAGAATCTACTTTACGACCTGCTCTCTCTCCCAGCTAAGATTAGTGGGCATGGCCCCCAAAGAAGCAAGGGTCAGAGCGAGGGCAGATTCCAGGTCTGAGCCAGATATTCCCAGCAAACAGTCCCCTCCCAAACAGACCCGCCCAACCCAGGGCCATAAAGTCCACTGGTCACGTTAATCACGGAGTTGTAAAGGAGAGAGAAGACACTTACCAGGTAAGCAGGACTCCCTACAAAGGCTCCCAGTGCCCCAGCCACAGCGCCTGCGATCACAGTGCCACCTGGTTGCTGGGTGAGGCCAGCTTGGCATGCCAGGCTATAGCAGTAGAAACGGACACCATTCATGAGGCCCTGGTAGAGAAGGCCAGCGGCCAGCCCCTTCTGCAGGCCCCACAGCCCGTCTGCCCGGGCAACAGCTACAACAGAAGACACAAAACCCCGGTAGGGCCGTGGGTAGGTGCCTGGGGCCTGCAGTTCCCCCTGCAGTTGTAGACGGGTCTTTACCACTTCCAGAGGATTGGTGAATACACAGGCCAGGCAGCAGGCTGAAGCACCCAGCACCAGGTCCACAGCTGGGGACACCATCTCCCTCGCATCCATGGCAGGAGCCATCTGTGCCCGGGTCAGCGTCATGGCACAGGCTACAGGTGGTAGTGTCTAGGCAGTCTGCGCTCCTGCATGGCCTCAGGGCTGGGGATCAAAAGGAGCCAGAGCCGTGTCTAGAGGACAGAGATCCTGCCACTGGCTAGAGGCAGGCCCCTGGTTGTCTTGGAACTCCACCTGCTGTTCATCAGCAGGGCTATGGGACTCTGGACACACCTCCTCTGGCTCAGACCAATCCCAGCTGCTGCTGGTCAGGGCGGGCCTGGGGCCTGGGATCTGGAGGAAAGGTCACTTGTGACTGGAAGGACAGTGGGCAGGAAGAGCCAAGCTAAGTAGAGGAGGGCATTCTTCCTTGTCCTCTAGACTTCCTGTGCCATCTCTGGTCCCTGTTCAGCTCCAGCTAAAGCCCTGGGCTTATGGTCACTTGCCCCTAAGCATGGCCAACCTACAACTGTGCCATTTCTACGGCTGCCAGATTATAGGCTCATTCTCTCTTTCTCTCTCTGTCTGAAAGGTTTATTCACTTACTATCTTTTTGTTTGACTCCCAGAGATTCACCTGCCTCTGCCCCTAAAGTGCTGGGATTAAAGGTATGCCCCACCACGCCCAGTTTATAGTTCCATCTCAACAAGAATGAACATGAGGAGGACCCCAGAGCCCTGTGGAGCCAGTGGTGAGGTGGTTCAGCTTCGTGTGAGGTGGTGTCTCATTCTCAAGGACTCACTGTGCTGCCCAGGCCGCCTCCAAACTCGTGGCTGGTTCCAGCTGCCTCAACCCCCACCTTCACCCCCGAGTGCTGGCAGCACAAGCATGCAGATCAATGCCAACTTTGTCTCTTACTTTTTTATGTACATGGGTGTTTTGCCCACATGTGTGTGTGTGCCTGGTGCCCATGGAGGCCAGAGAGGGTGCTGTATACTCTGGAACTGGAGTTACGCATGGGTCTGAGCTACCATGTGGGTGGGTGCTGGGAATTGAACCCTGGCCCTTTGGAAGAGCACCTAGTTCATGCTCTCTAACCACTGAACAGTTTCTCCAGTCCCATTACTTTTATTTTATTTTAAGACAGGGTTGTAGCTGGGCAATGGTGGCGCACGCCTTTAATTCCAGCACTTGGGAGGCAGAGGCAGGCGGATTTCTGAGTTTGAGGCCAGCCTGGTCTACAGAGTGAGTTCCAGGACAGCCAGGACTACACAGAGAAACCCTATCTCCAAAAAACAAAAAAACAAACAAACAAACAAAAGACAGGGTTGTTCTGTGTAGCTTTGCCCTGGAACTATGGAAACCAGACTGGCCCAGAACTCACAGAGATCTGGCTGCCTCTGCTTCCCAAGTGCTGGAGTTAAAGGCGTGCGCCACCACATTCAGAAAACACAACTGATGTCCATGTCTTTTTAAAAAAGACAAGGTCTCACTATGTAGCTTTGGTTATCCTATATGTGTGCACAGGCGTGTGAGGGCATACACACATGACCCAGAGGGCAACTTTGGGGGCCATTATTTTTAAAAAAGGGTTACTGGAGTACAAATTCTGTCCTACCACCAGTTGACGTGAAAACCGGGTGCCTGATGGTGTGTACAGCACAGACACGCTGGACAATGGGACAAGCCACATCTGTGCAGCTTGCACACAGTATGCAAACCAGTGCATGTATTTAAAAACTGTACAACTGCTTATTTCTAGAATTTTCCATTTCCTGGTTTCACCTCTCATGACGGCAGGTAACCAGAGTGTGGAGATGGTGTTGCCCAGGAGGGGAGGTGGGTCTAGAAAGGCCTCTGGGAGATTGACACGTGAAAAGCCCGCTTCACTCAGTGAAAGGTGGTCCACACCCGTCCTGTATCCCCAGCTTCTAGTGCCTCAGCTGTGCGCACCCAAAACTGCAGAGTCCCTGTGTGGGATGGAATGAAATGCTGAGAGCCCCATGAGGAATAATCCTGGTGGCTCTAGCCATTTTCTTTAACAACCAGGCTACCAGGCTCCCCCTTGTGGTGGCCATGCAGGAAACTGGAAGGCACAGTGGAGACTTCCAGGCAGCAAGGCCAACCTGGGGCTGATTCTTCTCCCGCCCACGCGTGTGGTGTGACAACAGACAATGAAGCTAGGGGGTGGGGCACACTCCACCCTCTCACACTGAAAGAGGGTCAGTGACAAATCTCAGCAATATAACATCAATTTTATTTTAAAAAACAAAACCCAATCCATCTGACCTGTCCCTCAAGGAACCTAATAAGAGACCCCAGGAAAGGGCCAGCTCCAGCCCAGCAGGGGTTGGTCAGTCGTCAGGTGTCAGAAGCTGCCAGGCCCATGGGCTCTGCTCCCCTCTCAGCCTTTCTCCTTTGCTCCTGGCAAGAGGAGCCAACTGACCCCTGGTCCTACAAGCTCTGCTGTATTTGAGAAAGAGGAGAGGCAGGGCTGTGGACATGCAGGGCCTCCTGGCAGCCATGGAGGACTGCCGGCTGGGCCCAGGCTGTGGGAGGCAGGCCGCTGTGCATGGGGTGGATTCATGAGAGGGGGCATGCACAGATTCCTAGTGTTCACCTTTCCCTGTGCGGTGGGGACAGTGTTCAAAAACGAACAAGGGTGGCTGGGCACTCAGGACCCTCAGGGGGCCCTGACCATCCGCCCAGGCCCCTGACCCAGGAGAGGAAGATGGCACACCAACCCACTTGTCTCTTTGCTCCCGCTTAAATGGATGCTATCATTCTCTCCGTCACCCTGAGCAGATGGTGAGGACTAAAGTGGTGGCCAGGGGACACCAAGTGTCTACAGAGCCCACAGGGCTCAGACCTTCTGCCTCAGTGACCTCTCGTCACTGCCATAGGGCAGGATGCCTATGGTGCCAGGCACTGACTCTGAATTCCTGTCTCAAGCCACACTAAGTGGTTCTGCGATTCCAAGGCAGGAGTGGACTGTCGACCCCTGGTTCCAAAACACCATGGTGGCACACCACAGTGCAGAAGCCGTCAGCCAGCCTCCTTCCTGTCCCCAGTGTTGCGTAGCCATGCCTCAGCACCAGGGGTCCCGGGAGGCCCTGCCGCGGCACAGGCTGTCGCTCCGCTGCCAGGCGCTGTGGATGAGGCTCAGGGCATCCTCAAATTTCTGCTTGATGGAAGCTTCCTGGATTGCCTTGTGGGGAAGGTCTACCTGTGTTTGGACAAGCAGAAAGAGCACGGGCTACAGGCTGCTCTCCCGGGAGCCATGGAAGGCCGCCAGGGCCCTGCACACCGCTTTGGGCACATCTCTTCCTGCAGTATTATCTCCTCTTCCAGTTCTATCTGGAATTCGCTGGGTGAGGGGATCTGTTCTTGACTGTTTCCCGTCTCTCTCTCAGCTTAGAGCTGTCCCAGAAAGACAGGGTGCAGGGAGCACCGTGCATAAAACAGTACCTCTCCCTGGGTGTCGTGGCACATGACTTTAATCCCAGGAGCCAGAGGCAGATTTTTCCCTGTGAGTTCCAGGCTGGTCAGAGTGTATAGTAAGACCTTGTCTCAAAAACAAAACAAAAAACAAACAAACAAACAAAAAAAAACACCACAAAAAACCAACCAACCAACCAAAAAAACCCAAAAGTCACTACCTCTCCAGGGCTGGAAGCTCCTCCAGCTCTGGGGTGGGAGAGGGCCACTTGTGCATCTCACCAGGCCCACCAAGAGTCCCACAGGGACTGGAGCTCTGGAGCTCAGGTCAGGAACGGCAGCTCCTGGTGGTATTTTTAGTTTTGACAGACACGTTGACAATGGGGGCTTGCCTCTTTGGCTCTAAGTTTCTATCTGTCTAGAATTGTTGGTAAATTGCTGTCCCTAGAACCCTTCAGAACCAGGCCAGGCCCCACCCCAAGAATGGCCAGGTACCTGATAGATGGCTTTCCACCCAGAGCTCAGGGCAGTCAGGAACCGGTCCAACTCGGAAGTGCAGCTCAGGTAGATGACCCAGGGCTGGAGCAGCTGTGGGCTATCCTGGGAGAACTCCTAGGGGCAGCAGGTTCCAGGTGAATATGCATGGATTTCCCTGGGCAAAGCCTGTGCCCCCATTCCTGCCCACTCACCAGGATACAGTACTCCTTGCCAAGCTCTGTGGAGATGGCAGTGATGTCTGCCAGCCTGGCTGTCCCCAGGGAGCGAAAGAAGCTGGTTTGGCAATCCTCGTGGCATGTGAAGAGGCGGTCCTCTGTGATCACCAGGCAGCAAGGGATACAGGGGCTGGGAGCTATGCCCTGGGGTATGACCTGGACATTGGCAGAAGGTGAGAGAGGCAGGTTGTTCCTCTAGGGTGGTCTGCACCAGGAATCCCTGTAGACTCTACCTTAGTAGTGTAAGGGGGTGAGGCAGAGGGATGGACCAGGCTGGGTGGATGATGGTGGACACAGGCAGACTTACTCCTTTGGACACGGCCTGGCAGAGATGTTGCATCCAGTCAGCCATCTCGGCCTCGCTGTCGGCGCTCAGCTCCAGGCAGGGCCGGTCAGCCAGAATGACCTGGAAGGCGTGGGGCCGATCTGTGGTGTTGGACCTCCGGCAGCCACCGCACTGCTCCCCGCTGGGCCAGAAGAAGAGGGTGAAATGGGAGGGCGCAGGCAGGGGTGGGAGATCCTGATGTGGGCTGAGGTATGCAGACACTGGGCCTCGGGCTCTAAGGCCACTTGCATAGGCTTGGCTAGCCTACTGTTTTTTGTGTAACAGCTTTTTTTCTTCTTCTTTTAAGACAGGGTCTGATGTAGCCCAGGCTGGCCTGATACGTGTTGTGTTATGTTAATTATGCAGAGGATGACCGGGAACTTCTGATCCTCCTGCCTCTATCTCCCACACTGGATTTGAAGTGAGCCACTCTATCTGACATGCCTTATCTCCAGAATTACCAAACCCCCCTCCCCCTGGGGTTCCCAAAAATGGCGAGGAAAGACTACAAAGCCACTCACTGCACCTGCTCAGAACCAGTGCCCGCCCACCCACTTCCTCTGCCGCCTGCCTCTCATTGGCTGAAATTCTTGGGAAGGGGTTCCCGTCTCTAGGCAAAAGGGTGCCTCCTCCTGCCTCCTGCCTCCACAGCTTCCACACAGCTTGCAAAGCCTAAGGCACCAGTCAGGGTTACGGATAAGGTGAGGAGGGGGATGGAAGGGCAGTGGACTCCAGGCTTTAGACTCGGCCACTGCTGGCCTCCAGGCAGGACACCTAGCCATGACACCTGCACCGTTCTCTTTCCCTGGGACACTTACCCCATGTTCACCGAGAGCAGGGGGATGACGTCCGTGCGGTCAGGATACTGGTAGAGGATTCCATTGCTACAGGGTCACAGTTACAGTGAGGTGAGGCCTGGCTAAGATCCCAGGAATTCCCCATATACTGGCTGGGAACCAGGGACCTGCTCTCTATGGAGGGGGTGAAGAAGGAATCTGAGCGTGGCCATGGAGACCATTGCCCCTGGAAGTCCTAGGCACAGCTGAAGGTCTGTCACCAGGGCTGGCTCAGGCACCTGGGAATCCTGGGCCCAGAGAACTGGCTGGCTAGAGAAGCTCTATATCCCTGGGTGAGCCCTCGGCACGGAAGAAAAGGGAGCAACCGCCCTTGGGCCTTTCCCGCTAGGGACTTGACATATGCCTGGGCCCACAGCTGCTGGGCCTCTCACCTGAGCACCACAAAGCAGGCCTTCCAGTGTTCCTTGCCCAGGTAGGAGGTACTGGCCTTGTAGTGCAGCATGCCTTCTTTGGTGATGGTGCCCTCGGCTGGTGAGCACTGGCAGGGCACAGGGCCTAAGGCCTCTTCCATGGGGTCCTCCCAGTGTACAAGTCCGTAGAAACGCACGGTCACGGTGGATGCCTGGGGGTGGAGGTAACAGACAAAGCAGATGAGGCCTTGGCAGAGCCGAGGCTAGGCCTCAGCTTACCCAGAACCCAGCCCCAGGAATGGCCACCGTGAGAACAAGGTGACCTCAGGACATAGTCAAGTGGACAGAGGATAGGGTCTAGAGGAGGAAAGCCCCTCCTACCAGGTGACTGGGAAATGCCCCCGGCAGGCCAATGGTGTGCCACTGGTGTGTCCTCCCAGCCACTAACCTCACATTTGGATTCCTGGGCGACAAATTTCGCCAGTGCCAGCTTCTCCATGGTGGCATCAGTCAGGATGCTGGGGTAGGGTGGTTCCCGGCAACCTTTGATCATGGCTGACTTCAGAGACGCCAGGAAGAGCCTGTTCAGGGAGCACAGTTTGCTGTCAGAGGCCTGGGGACAGGACCTTGGCAGATAGGGCTTTGTCCTGGGAATGCCTGACCCAGAGACCTCACAGGAGGTAAGGGCTGAGGGTGCTGGGCTGTAGTGGGCAATTGACGGGCTCAGAGCTCTGTGTCACTGGATGGTGCCCAGAAAAGGCCTGACCATTGCTAATGTCCAAGTGGCCTTGGATTCTGACAGTAGCCTACCCAGACTGCTGGACAGTAGGATCTGACCACTCCATCCGTGCAGAAATGACCTTATTACATGGAATTCCCGTGGCCGTCGTCCAGGACACAGCCGGGACAGCAGCCTGGCTCTTGTGCCTCCCCTCCCATCGGACCTCACACACCAGCCCCCGTCCTCTCCGTGGGTCCTGAGGTCACCTGAGCTGACGTGAGTCAGTCGGTCAGTGACTGTCCACTTCCCTGCCTCTCTGAGCAGACCGCAGGCTCTTGGGGGAACAGATTGCTGTCTCCTTCTACCCCCAGCCAGGGCCACGCCCATGGCAGATGCTGAGTCTCCTGTCCTGTTGAGGGGCGGGGGCTGACACTCACTCAGCCAGGGCCACGTCAGCGGTGTCCAGCAGAAACTGCTTCCTGCGGTTGGTGCACACCAGCTTGACAGTCTGTCGGTCGAGGCCAACCTGCCAGAAAACACACAGGACTTGGCCATTGCCTGGCATAAGGGGCGGACTAAAGGTTGGCTGAGACTGCGAAGGGAGAAACCGCAGGTTTGGGGTCATTCCTAAGAACGCCTCTGACCAAGACTGGGGTCTGGACGAGTTAAGGAAGATGGTCAGAGATCTGGTGCGGGAAGAGGTGGCTTGCCCTTGAGTCCCGTCTCCAGCGCATGCGCAGAGGCCTCTGGATGTTGGCACCCGTTGCCTATGCTCCACAGCTCTGGACAGGGGTAGCCTGAGAAGCCCCGTACTTAGGTGGGTACACCAACGGCAGAGCCTGCACTCACCGACACATAGTCAAGTTCATTGTAAGAAACTGCCTCTTCCACGAGGTACGGCTTCTCTGTGGCCCCTGAGAGAGGAGACCGGAATGCCTATTACCCTGACTGGCCTCTTTCCCCTCCCCCAGCCCCATTTCCGAAGACCCAGCCCTGCAACAGTGACAGTGTAGCAGAATGACAGACAGGGTGCTCAGCCCAGCTAGCAATACCTCCTTCGGGATGGGACACTTCGTCATGAGTTCAAGCCTACGGTGGGGGTTGGGAAGGAGCCCAGCCCCACCCACCCTGGCCTGGGGCGGCAGGCAGCAGGCACCTTTCCGAAGCAGGTAGACATAGCAGTCTGTGAGTAGCACGTAGAGCAGCTGCAGATTACCCTCCATGTGCCCTGTGGTCATTCGGATCATCTATGGGCCGAGGCAAACCGCGGTCAGCTGGAGTTCCCGCCCTGTGGGACCCGCGTGCACAGGGAACAGTGTGGGTGACCCAACCCGCCTTTCTGTGCCCCTGATGGTTCCCCAGGTCGGGGACTTACTTTGAACAACTGCTCTTCGTTTTCTCGAAAGACGTGGATCATGAGTAAGAGCAAGTGGTTATTGTCTACTCTGTGTCAGGAACAAGAGTGGAGAGGAACGGGTCAGGTCATCCCCCACAGCAGGCTAGACCTGCCATCCCTGCTGGACTGGTAGATCCTGCATAGCCCTCACCTGAACTCTGAGGGATGCGTCATCTCTGAAGGGCTACCCTGGCCCTCGTCTACCCCGGAGTCTTCAGCACTGCTCAGACAAGGACTGGGCTGGTCTTGCTTGGGCTTGCAGAGAGCCTCCTGGGTTCCAGGTTCAGGCTCGGACACAGGTTCAGACACAGGCTCCTGGCTGACCAGTGGCAGCTGGCTGTCCGGTTCCTGAGGCTCTGGCTCCTGACTCTCCTCCCCTTGCTGGTCCTCTAGGGGCTGAGATGTCTGTCTCTCTCCTCTTCCTCCCTCTTCTTCTTGGAGAGCAGCCGCAGGGCTACCAGGAACATGCAGCGGTTGGCTAGGCCCTGGAGGGTCATGGTGGCCGCCACCTGGTGCAACAGTACTTGGACTCTCGACTGTAAACCGGTAGAAGTCCATGGGGGCTGCAAGCCCCTCACTAAAGTCGCAAAATGGTGGTTTCTCCGGGGCCTCCCCGGGAAAGCCGGTCCGAAAGGACTGATCTGGGGGATCGACATGGGAACACCAGGTGCTAGGGTCCAGCTGGCCGTGGAGCTTGTCAATGACCTTGCTCAGGGGCTGTCCTAGGCACTCCATGGAGGTGTCCTTCATCTCGGGGATCAGCAAGCCCACCTGGCTGAGTTCCGAGTGTTCGCTGCTTCCGGTTGTACTGCTGGGCCCTTCCCCTTGCTCCAGTGGGGAGGCAAGCACAGTATCTGAAGAGTCCCTCGCCAGGACTGGGGTACCCTCAAGTCTGTCACCTTCCCCCTGCTGGCCACATTTCTGCTGGCTAGAGGGTGGGTGCAGTGGGCTTGCCTCCTCGTCCAGCTTGGTCTTTTTCTTCTTGCCAGTCTTCTTCTTCTTGGTCACCCTGCAATAGCAGGGACAGGGAGGAAGGTAACACTTGAGTACCCGCTGAGGGAAACAGGCTGAGTCAGAGAGGCAATCCTGAGGGAATGCGGTCCCTGGCAGTGCAAGGTGGGCCTAAGGTGGCCTGCTGCTGGCAGAGAGCCGGGGAGGGACAGTCATGAATGACTCCCAAGCAGACCTACAAATTCTAGGTGATAGATCCAAGAGAGCAGCCAGGCCTGCTGGTGTAAACTTAATAGTCCCAGCACTCAGGAGGCAGAGGCAGGAGGGTTGTGAATACAAGGCCAGCCTGGGCTACTGAGCCAGACTCCATTGCAAAAATAAAAGGAGAAAAAAAAAATGAGCTAATCCAGGCCTGGTGGCATAAACTTACAATACTCGCACTCGGGAGTCAGAGGCAGGAGGACATTTGAGGCAAGCCTGGTATACGGAACAAGTTCCAGGCTATTCCAGGCTAACCAGGGCTACACAATGAGACTCAGAAAACAAAGCAGAGCAAAAGAAACCTAACTGAGCTGGCTGCCGCTGTGCAGGAATCAAACCTAGGCCACTGTTAGTTGGATCGATGGCTCTCAACTCCATGCTCCCCTGAGGGTCTGAGCAACAGATCCCTTCTGTGAGGTATCATTGTGACTAACTGATATGCCCAGAAATGCCTCAGACTTTCTGGGCTCATCATCTTGGCCCTCTACTCTTTGGTTCCAAGATGGCTGGGATGGGCCTGGCTAAGCCACCTCAGGTCCGAGTCGGTACAGTTGCTGTGAACTGGCCAGAGAGAGAGAGAGAGAGAGAGAGAGAGAGAGAGAGAGAGAGAGAGACCCAGTGTGTGTGTGTGTGTGTGTGTGTGTGTATGTAAGAAAGAGAGAGAGAGAGAGAGAGAGACCAACCAAGTGTGGATGTGTGTGTGTGTGTGTGTGTGTGTGTGAGAGAGAGAGAGAGAGAGAGAGAGAGACCAAGTGTGGATATGTGTGTGTGTCTTTGAGAGAGAGAGAGAGAGAGAGAGAGAGAGAGAGCGACCAAGTGTGGATATGTGTGTGTGTCTTTGAGAGAGAGAAAGAAGAGAAAGAAGAGAGAGAATGTATGTTTATGTGTGACCCAGGCCCAGACCCTAGAGAGTAATGCTCCTGCCTTAGACAAGTAGGTATGACAGGATAAGGAGGGTCTCTATAATTGGTTTGGAAAGTTCTCAGAGCAGGCCCAAGGGAGGTTGGAGAGCTGAGTGGCTGACTGAGAGTCCCTCCACTATCCCTTGTACTCTCCTGTTGGTGTGTCAGAGATACAAACCATGGAACAGGCTCAACTAGAACCAAAACTAAAGAGATCACAGAATGTCCACCGACTTCCCAGCACTAGGAGGCTGGGGCAGGAGGACAGCGAGTTTAAGGCTAGCCTGGGCTTCACACATGTACAGTGAGATCCTTTCTTATAAAACAAACACCAAAACAAATACTCCTGGGACAAAGTCTGACCTGCAGGTGGGTTTTGGCCCTGAATGGGCCAGACACAATGCCCCGGAGTCAGCTATGGCGGCTGCCTCGCTGCCTTGACCAGCTCTCCCAGAGCTTGCGCCTTGCTCCAGAATGGATGCTTGTGCCCCTCTCAATTCATGCATAGAAGAAACCCTACCCCACCAGCGATGCTATTGGGAGGGGCCTGTGGGAGGGGCTGAGGTCACGAGGGTAAAGCCCTCTTAGTGGCGGCACGGCCCTTAGAAAAGCATACTGAGAGAGGATCCCATCCTGACATGGAACGCATGGAAGACGGACGTGTGAGAACTTGGAAAGGTCCTTACAGGAACGGTGGGTACGACATCCTCACCTCAGCCACCAGCAAAAAGGCCTGATGTGGCCTGGTGAGATGTCGTACGCCTTTAATCCCAGCTCTCAGGAGGCAGAGGCTGGAAGATCTCTGTGAGTCGAAGCCAGTCTGGTGTTCACAGTGAGCTCTAGATCAGCCAGGGCTACATACAGAGAAATACTGTTCTCGGGGTTGTGTGTGTGTATGGATGTGTGTGTGTGGGGGGGACTCCAGTGTTCTGTTTCTGTCACTTATCTTTGTACTTGGTTACAGCATCCTGCATGGGACAGACTTCTGATCCCCGTGGCTGCAAGATCTGGCTGCAGTTCCATGAACACATTCTCACGTACACTAAATGACGTATAAACTTTTCTCGCCAATCTTCTCTGACTGGGTAAATAAAAGCAGCTACAGCCAATTATGGGAAGAGTAGAGGTAGGCGGGGCGTCAGTTATAGGGCTGGGGGGGTCGCAGGTAGAGACCACCAGGTGAGAGAGAAGGAGAGGGAGGATAAAAAAGACGGAGGAACAGGAAGCATCCATTAGACAGGATAGACTGTGGACATGAGGCCAACAAAACTGCATCCTGAGGACAGGCTGATGGAGCAGAAGGAGCCCTGGCAACACTCAAATAGCAAGTAACTTGGGGAGCACAGCTGGGAACTAGCCAGTCTAGTGTATAAGGATAATAGCCCAGTAATTGTGCTAAGCTTATTAAATAATAAATAAATAAATAAGCTTATTAAATAAATAAATCGACAGGACTCAGTCTCCATTTTTTGGGGGGGCTGGCTGGATCACAGATTTCATAAAAAATACTACACCAAAGAACTGCATAAGGTGTGGAGGGGTTGCTCAAGTCTCAGAGACATCCCCTGCTCTTGGGGAAGCCTCTGTCTGCCCTGGACTACACAGTAAGTCCAGGGGTAGACACTGGGCACTAGGCGCTTGTCCACCTTCTCCCAGGCCCGCTCCCTGCTGACCTGATAACTTCAAGCTCTGTACAAGTGTCTGGCTGGTCTGGGACCTGGGCCTCTTCCTTCTCCTGAGAGGTAGTGTGCACAGGGGTGGTGTCAGATGATGCGGTCTCTGTCTGCTCCTCATTGAAGGGGTTATGGCGCTGAGTGGGGCTCTTGGTGGAGGCCTTGCTACTGGTCAGGTCTGAAGCAGTGGAGCGGGGACCACTGATGGTGTCTGTGAGGTCTCCATCTGCAAGGACAAGGAGACAGGACACAGACAGCCTGTCAGTCACCAGCTGGACCCCAGAGAATGCCTTATCTCGGGGGAGGTGGGCAAGTTCCTCCCAGGGAAGCCTCATCACAGTGGCCCCAGTTCAAGAGCAGAGGCCCCAACCCATAGGCCATGGCATTGATTCTTTTGGAGCCAATTGATGGGGACACCCTCTTGTCTGTCACTGGGAACCCTTAGTTACTTAGCCAAGTTCAGTTAAGGGTCCACAATGTGAAACAGCGTCTAGGCCTAAGCCCCGGCCAGACAGGGTGGCTTTGATGCTTCCCAGGGTGGCTGGGCCCCCAGGAGGAGACAGGTTGTATACTTCCTAAGATAACCTCAGAGCCCCCTCTCTCACAAGGATTAGGGATACCCTGCTAGCAGCCCCTCAACACCACTCCCTTTGAAAAGTGACACCCAAAGTCCTCTGCAAGCCCCGCTCCGCCACAGACATCAGGGAACAAAGGACACAAGGTGAACAGAAGAGACAGAGAACATGGAAGCATGGGCTGGGGAGCACGGGGTGGGGGGGATGCTGGGGAGGGGACACAGGACCCAACATGACAGATCAGGGGCGACAAAATGAGATACAGAGAGGAAGGGATACAAGGGGCTGCCTCCAAGACACTTCAGGCTCTTCAGAGGATTTTGGCTTTTCTCCTCTAAATCTAACAGCACTCCTGGGGAACAGAGCCAGGTACCTCTCTTAGGGTGAGCTGGAGGATTCTGTCTTCCAGTGAGGAGCTGTTCTAAGTGGCCCCCTCCAAACCCTTCTATACCCTATCCTAACTCACTGGAACGGGTCCTAGGTGGCAAGTACAGGGGCCATTTATCTGGTGGCAGATGGGAGTTGCCCAGGCAGAGAGCTGAGACCAGCCAGTGGGACAGCCTGGGTGAGGGCTAATGGCCATACACACTCTAGTGGTTAGTGCGAGCACATCTTCCTGGCTGTTCTCTCTGCAGGAGTGGAAGGAACACACTTCCCTAAGCCCACTGGAAGGGCCAGCGCCCGATGGCTGAGTCTGTACTTCATTCCTCTAAGTGGCTGCCTTTCCTCTTTTTTCTTTCTTTTTTTTTTTTTATTTTTTACTTTAAAGATGTGGGATCTCACTTCTCACTATGTAGTGCTGACTGGTCTGGAACAACCAGCAGTCCTCCTGCCTCAGGAATAGTTAAACGTAACCACAGCTCTGTCACGGACACACTAGAGATAATCTTCAGCTTCCCTGATTGAAGCCTAGCTCTCAGAGGAAGGAAGCCATGCCTTCAGATGGCGCAGAGGCTCCTGCAGGGGCAGAGTTTGTCTACTCCTCTGTTCCCCTTAGCTCTTGGAGCTGCTTGTGGAGGGTTCATGAGAGGCCAGCAAATGACCCCAGAACACCATAGGTGTTAAGCCTGGATGCCTTTGCAATCCTATAAAAAAAGCTTAAGACCATGGAACACCCTATCCAGCCTTGCTCAGGGCCCCAAGTTTGGAACTACCCCCAAGTCCTGCTTCCCTCAGGCTCCAGGAGACAGCGGGGCCTCGGCTAGGTGAGCTGCCACAGTGGGCCAGAGTGCTCAGGAACTTGGGAAGTCACTATTACAGTGACTCAAACTGAGCCTGCCCAGTCTGAGCAAGCTGGGCATTAGCTCCTGGGCAAGATCTAAGGAGGATCTAAAGCTCCAGAGGACGGTCAGAAGGTCGGGCCTTGCCTATCAGGTGACTGTAAAATGTGTCGGGAAAGGGTTAGTGGTTAGAATCAGAGAGAAAAGCCAACGGTGACAGTGGGCTTCAGAAGAAGCTAAAAGGAGAAAAGATGTTAAGGTGGAATTCCGGGTCTCATGCTACCTGCACTCAAACCACACTCCTCAAGGCTGCCTTCTCGGCTGAGAGGCACAGTTTAACCTCAGTGTTGGACCCCATGTCTCTCAAAGTGAAGCTACACTCTCCATCACATGGGAACTCAGCTCTCTCCTACTGCTCAGAGGAACCCCGCCTCAGGCAAGAAGGGGTCCCCAGGGCAGGAGCTCTTTAGGAAGGGAGTGTGGGAAAGCCTCGGATGTAAAGAACACACATTTCCCATATCAAACACAGACCATGCTCTGAGTAAGTCGTACAACCTTGGAGTGTAAATTTGTGTCAGACCACCCATGGGTCCCAGGTAGAAAAATGTCCACACAATACTGATGCTTGGTGGATAGTGAAGGAGGCTAAGCTGCTTTAAAAGTCCAACAAGAACCTCCACATTGACTTATGAATGGGGCAGGGCATGCTGTGCGTGTATGTAGAGTCAGAGGATGGTGAGCGTGTGTGTCTGTGTGTACACGTGTGCAGAGGTCAGAGGATGCTGTGCTTGCGTGTGTGTGTGTGTGTGTGTGTGTGTGTGTGTGTGTGTGTGTGTGTGCGCGCGCGCGCACAGTTGGGAAAGTCAGTTCTCTCCTCCCACCATGTGGCTTCCAGGGACAGAATTCTTGCGGCCATGTTTGATGCCAAGCGCCTTTGATTGCCAAGCCATCTTGCTGGCTTTCCCTGTCAGGCGTTCTAGCTACTGCTGGGCAGTTTCCTCAGTCGACTAGGGATAGCCCGAAAGGATCAAGCCTCTATCTTCCTCCTGGATGTTCACGGGGTAGATGGGAGCTCACAATCCCTGTATCTCAAAGCATCACTTTTCTAAAACAGGTTTCCACTGCACTGAAGTAGGCCACTGAAGTACATCATTTTATAATGCCTGGGACTGGAATCAGGCGGGTGGCCTGGTGTGTGTGCCACACTCACTAGTGACTCCGGAGGCCCCCATGGGAAGGCAGAAACGCTCCCTGGGAGAAGAGCTCCTGGGCTAAGGGCCAAGTTCCCTACTGCAGAATTCCACCTACTCCAACACCAGCTGTGGCGTCGCTATGACCACGGACAATGTTATAAGTAATAAGAAGCTGACTCTGAGACATGCAGCAAGCTTGGCGTGGAAACGTTGCAAACAGGAAAAGAGGGTCACAGAGAACTCTGTCCCACCTTCCCAGTCTGTGCTGGGTACAGACGGCACTGCTGGAAACACATCTCCAAAATCATAATCTATAAAAACGAGGGATAAAACTCAGGGTTAGAAACAGG
The DNA here is from genome assembly GCA_030674055.1 of Rhabdomys pumilio. Lineage (NCBI taxonomy): Eukaryota > Metazoa > Chordata > Mammalia > Rodentia > Muridae > Rhabdomys > Rhabdomys pumilio. Next base: position 11,283,107 of record JANHMN010000004.1, on the reverse strand, counting down.
CAGTGGAGGGACATCGGGAGAGGGCGGGAGACACGGGAGAAGAGACGGAGAAGAGCTCAGTACGTGTTCTCTAACAGGCAACTATGACCTCGGCTGCCCTGAGGGCCAGTCCTTCCCAACTCAGAGCCTGCTCTGGTAGAAAATAACCTGAATTTCTTTGGGTTCTTTTCCTTGCTTCTACTCCTTCCTTCCCTCCCTCTGTGGCTCTTGAGGTAATGAGGTCCTGCCCTGCCTTGAGTTAAGACAGTATAAATTGCTGGGCTTATGGGGGGTTGGGGGGAGAGGAGGGGTGACGGAGTGGCACCTCCATTCATAGATGGTCTGGTTGCTTCTTCAAGGTCTGTCCCTCTGACTCCTCCTCTAGGGTAGCCCATGAGGCCCAGCCAAAGAGTCTGATGGCCCTTTCACTTGTACCATAGGCAAGTAAGTAGTGCAAGTCTTCTTATCACCAATTCTTTGAAACATGTTTTCATGTAGTACAGGCTGATCCTGAACTTGGTACACAATAGAGAAAGACCTAGAACTTCTGATCCTCCTGATTCTACCTCCCAAATGCTGGCATGGCAGGTTTCCTCTAATATCATGCCTGGTGTGCATGTGTGTGTCTGTGTGTATACGTATGTGTGTGTGTCTCTGTATATGTGTGTGTATGTACTGTGTGTGTCTGTGTGTATATGTATTGTGTCTGTGTATGCGTGTTTGTGTATGTACGTATTGTGTGTGTCTGTGTGTTTGTGTATATGTATTGTGTGTGTGTCTATATATATGTATTGTGTGTCTGTGTTTGTGTGTGTATGTACATATTGTGTGTGTCTGTGTGTTTGTATGTATATATTGTGTGTGTGTCTGTATATGTGTGTATGTATTATATGTGTGTGTATGTGTGTGTAAGCACAGAGTGTATATAGCACAGTGTATGTGGAAATCAGATGACAAGCTTCAAAAGTCAGTCCTCTTCTTACACGGTGGGTTCCCAGGACCAATGTCATGTGGTCAGGCTTGCCTGGTTTGCTTTTAGCCACTAGGCCATCTCACTGGCCCCAAGCTTGGGTTTATGCAGTGCTGGGGGTTGAACCCAAAGCTTCATACACACTAGACCAGCATCTACCCACTGAGCTGTACTGCTAGCTCCTGCAACACGGCTCTTACTAACAGCAAGCCTCAAAGTGGGACATATGACCCACAGCACAAGCAGGAGGAAGAATGGGGAAGGTCAGATCTCAGGAGGAGCAAGTCCAGAGGAACTGAGTACCTGACCCCCCTGGCCCCCAGAGGTGAGGCAGAGTGAATGAGGCCGTCATTGATCTCACCAAAGTGGGGCAAAGGCTAGTTTTGTAAGGGCCAAGGCCTAAGGTCTGAGGAAAGCCAGGGTTTTCTGGCAACTGAGCTGAGATGAAGGGACCTGCCTATGGGTCCTCAGTCTCAGGACAGGTGCAGCCCTCTCTGACCCATGGGGGGCACTAGCAGGGACTGCCCAGGAAACTGTGCTGACTCTGGACTCCTCAGACCACCTGGCTGTCTCTCCTGAGCCTGCACAGTCTCTCCTGACAAAGAGCCTCTCTGTAGAACCTGCTGCAGGACAGCCCTCCCCAGGCAGCTGATGCTCTGCCAGGGCTCAGGCAAGAGTTTCCAGGGCACATTGCTATGAATCTCTCTTGCATGAGGTTAGAAGCTTCTGGAAAAGGCAGTAAGGTTCATAAAGCCTGATTTCTGCTTTTTTTTTTTTTTTTTTTTTTATAGCTACCACAGAAACCGAGGAAATGGAGATATTGGAAATGGCCAGCTCCGTTCAACTGAGAGGGAAACATCATGCCCAGTCAGACTCAGGAGACTCCAGGGTATGCTTCAGGGCACAGGCCTGGTTCCTTTGCCCTGGAGCCGCTTACCCTCGCTAGATGGGGCAATTGCGCTGTCATCCCATTCCAGGTTGGTGGAGGTGACAGAGTTGAAGGAGTTAAGAGACAGGCTGTCTGAACCGTGGACTGAGCTAGGAAGGCGGTCTTCAAAGTCCAGCAGGTACTGAGGTTTATAGTAGTCAGGCATGTACGGGGCCAGGTCTAAGTATGGGGCGTCCTTGGGGGAGAGAACAGAGGAAGAGAGGGATGTTAGAACTCAGGGGACAGTAAGCAGTCACCAGAACCAGGATTGGAAAATGAGGATCACACAGAGACACACACAGATATACACACACAGACACCTGACATACATACACACAGATAGACATGTACATACCACACAGACATACACACAAATATACATGATACACCACACCAGACACACATACACTCCTACGCACCACACACACAGACACATAGACTTGTAAAACACACAAACACACACATACGACAGACACATACACAGACATCACAGACACATACACACACACACACACCTATGTACCACACACACAGATATACAGATGAAACACACACAACATATACAGACACACAGACAGACACACATAGACACTCATAGAGACACATGATACACACAGATGCACACACATTACAGACACATACACACAACATACACACAGACACACACACACCACACACATCACACACACCTACACCTACACACACACACACACACACACACAGATGAAACACACACAACATATACAGACACACAGACACACATAGACACTCATAGAGACACATGATACACACAGACGCACACATATTACAGACACATACACACAACATACACACACACACACACACACACACACACACACACACAGATATCCCATGCTCTTTTCTTAGGGAAATCAATGTGCTTCAGGAATTAATTAGAAAATAACTGTCCCCAAGGAATAAGGAAAACAGCCCTAAAGCCACGGGTGTGTCCCACAGGTGTGTCTGATGTGTCAGTAGTGCACTGCCTGCCTGAAAGTGTGCAAGGCGGGGGCGCTACCATCACAGCACAAAAAAGAAAGAGCCTCTAGACCTGCACCATTCCCTCAATAGCGCTTTGATTTAGATTCTCATTCTCTGGCTTCTATCACCCGAATCCCGAATCCCGCCATGGGGAGCAGGGAGGGGTGTGCTGGAATGATCATGGAACCCAGATCCCTGAGACGCTCTGGCCTCTTTGGGGTCGGTATTGTCCTCAAAGTCATCTCAGGCTTGCAGTCTCGCTTGCTATGATTAGTTACTGTAGTCTGGAACTACTAAAGAGAAACTTCCAGACATAAATAATTGATAAGTTTTCAAAAAAATTGGAAGATAGGCATGCATAGTAGGACACTTTTTTAAAAAAAAAGAAATTATTTATTTTTATGTATGTGAATACAGTGTAGCTGTCTTCAGACACACTATAAGAGGGCACTAGATCCCATTACATGTGTTTGTGAGCCACCATGTGGTTGCTGGGAATTGAACTCAGGACCTCTGGAAGAGCAGTCAGTGCTCTTAACCACTGAGCCATCTCTCCAATCTATAGTACAAGCCTTTAATTCCAGCTCTTGGGAGGTAGAGAAGACAGGTGTCTCTGTGAGTTCCAGGATAGCCTGGGCTACTTAGTGAGATCCTATCTCAATAAAGTTTACTTATTTGTTTTTCCTTTGTGTGTATGATGTATGCGTGGTGATGGCTGGTGGGGAAGGGGCTGCGTATGCTACAGGATTTGTGGGGAGGTCAGAGGGCAACTCTGTGGAGTTGGTTCCCTCCTTTCACTTTTATGTGGGTTCTGGGGAGGAAAGCCTGGGGGGACAGGTTTATGTTGCCAGTGTCTTTCCTTGCTGAGCCAAATCCCTGGCCCTGGTTTTGTTGCTGCTGTTGCTTCATTTCCATGTATTTCAGGCCACTCTGTAGAGAAGCACAGAGCCAAAGACACTTGTCCTCACCTCTTAGACACAAAGGTGAAGTCCTTCTGAGCTGAGACACTTCAGACAATGTGCCATTTGCTCGGGTGACAGGAAGATACTGAAGCAAGACTATGAGTAAGCCAAGAGACTCCCTCTTCCATCCAATCCTGCCAATCCTAAAGGCATCCTTTATCCTAACACACGGGTGTAGCCAGGCTTAGCCACACCCAGAAAGCTCCAGACTAGAAAACGGAGTTCTGTGCTCCCTCCCCTCCCCACAAGGCATCTCACCAGATCCAGGTCGAACCGGATAAACTCCAACCCAGACACCAAGGTCAGGAAAAGAGTCAGGTGATCATGGCTGCAGACCAGGGCATTCCTGCCAGACAGAAAAAAAACATCCCGGAGACATCAGAGTCTGGTCACCAGCCTGGCTCACCCTCACCAGAAAGCCCACGGTGTCGAAGTTGGACATATGACAGCCCGCCCCTGGATGGTGCCCAGTTCATTCAGCTACGCCCCACTCCTCTCTGTCTCTCCTGCTCTCTTACTGGCTGTGAAGCCTGCCGATGTCTCCAGAGATGGGCCTAGAGCATAAGGCTTGCCAGGCTCTCAGTGGCTGCTATAAACACTGAAGTGTCCCCAGCAAATGGGTAGGCAAGCGATGGGATGGTGTTTGGTCAGTCTGAGGTTCTGAGGCCAGGGCAGACACCAGACTCTTCAGAGCCTTGCTGGGACTCTGGAGGAGGCCTCAGACTGCCAGCAAGACACCACGTGCTTCACAGTCACAGCCAGTGGGTGACACCAGGCCTCTGCCTCTATGTGACAGAAGGCTTTGGGTCGAGGTTTAGGGACCTGGGGGACCAGGCAGTCCAGACACTTACCTGACATAGTACTTCTGGAGCAGACCCAGGTTCTCCTGAAACAGACGCAGGTAGCTTTCCAAGGAGTTCTCATTGAGAGCTAGGTAGAGCCAGGCTCGGCCTGCAGAGAAGTCAGGAGTGACTCAGCAGCTGGGCAGCTGCTTCTCATTTGCAAGATAAAGGCCAGCAAGGGACTAGGGAACCCAACATCCTTCAGGCGTAGCCTGTGGTTGGTTGGCCAGGAGAGTTAGAGCACTGGTGGTGGTAGAGGTGGTGGTGGTGGTGACTTTCTGAGATAGTCAAGGGTGCTGCCCCACCCATGCAGGCTAGCATGGTTTCTGACATGTATGCTCGGCCTGGAACTCCAAAGGTTTCCTTATGCATCATGTCCCCTTCACTTCATCAGTGACCCACCCACAAACTGTCACGTGCAGGGGAAAAAATGAGGCTCTGCAGAAGGCGTTTGCATGCCAGCCCCCACTGCCGCTGGATGCTACAAGGCAGACAGCTGCCTCAGGCTGACCCAGGCAGGACCTGAGCCTCAGGTTCCCCACAGGGAGAGCACAGCTGGCCCGTGGTTCTACTCACTTCGCCCCAGGTTGGTGGCCACATGCTGTAGCACCTCGATTTGCCTGATGGCCTCTCTGCGGGTGAAATGGACCACGAGCACCCAGTAGCCAGAGGACAGGTCTTGCAATCTGTGAGGACGGAACAGCAGTGCTAGGCCTGAGTCGGGCTGCCTCAGGCAATCAGGTGCTTTACTGCAGCCCTCCTGAGTGAGACAAGCCTCCCAGTGCCCGGCTCCCCCAGCACTCGGAGAAGCCTGCACTCACCCGTACAGCAGGGCGTGGTCCAGGTGCTCACACAGGCGCTGCAGGACCTTGTCGTGGTTCCGGATGGCAGGCGTTTCGTCCTCACATGCTGCAAAGTAGCTCTGCAGCTGAAAGGAGGAAAACGGTGCTGATGAGGAGCGATCCAGGCATAAGGTGTCCTGGAGAGCCAGCAGAGTCGGCCTGCAGCTGTCCTGCTGAGGGCTGATCTTGCCCAGGGGGTTCCCAAGGGCAATGGCTCTCAGGAGGGCTTTGCATAGATAGCTTTGTGAGGGATGGCAAGCTCACGGTGCTGGGTACTAAGCTTTGGGGCAGGGGCGTAGGCTGGGCACCATACACAGTGGTCTCTATATAAGTCAAACAAACATAGACACTGATACACATAGACACATAAATACAGATACACACACACACACACACACACACACACACACACACACACACAGAGCGCCTGTTGATAATGCCTGAAGGCATTTTAAAAAGATTCCCAATCGCTTTAAAAAATATATATATATATAATATTATATTATTATATATATATTATAATATTATATATATATAATTTATTTAATGTGTAGGCCCTGCTGGGAGCTGCCCTCTGTACACACCAAGGTCTGAAAGGCTGGGTCACTTGCTTTGATGGCTTTCCTGCCAGAGGCTGACATGGACATTAGATGTACCCAAGGAACATGGCCACATCTAGGTGTGTGCCAGATTCATGTCAAGCCCTGTGCCAAGGACTCTGTTCCCAGGGCTGGAGAGGGTGACAGAGGGTGGGAGAGAGGAGAAAAGAGAGACAAGGAGAAAAAGAGAAAGAAGGGGAAGGGGAGGAGATTGCGATTGCAGACAAGGGGCTCTGAAGCACCCCAGCCCACCAGGCTGATGCAGGTGGCCGGAGGGGGTTAGTCTAATGGGCAAGACAGTGTGGAGCCTGAGTTCTATGCAATCAGAGCAGAGCCATCCACTCCTGTCTCCTTCCCAGTAGCCCAGACAGAAAATGCAAGAAAAGAGCAGAGGTGCCTGCACACTGGGGTGGGTTTGAGCCCCTGGGACCACTCCATTCTCAAATGTTTTTTGGAAGCCGCACAATGGATGGGCCTCAGCAGGGAGCACATGCTCTTGGAGGAAGGCCAATCACTGGACTTCCACAACAAAAGCAACCTCTTCTCTAGGACCCGGAGGAACAAGCCCAGCAGCCCGGCTGATGGGGAAAGAATTCAGTCCCAAAGGGTCTGCCCGGCTCTCATGCAGGCAGAAGGGCAGAGGGAGGATGAACTAATTTACAGTGCGGCACGTTGGCAGTGGCTGAAGGTGGTTTTTTGTCTCGTTTTGTTTTAAATGAGTCCTGATTGGCTACTTTAAAATTTTTTTATTATTTATTTATTTAAGATATATGACCGTTTTATCTATAAAGTGGCCAGGAGAGGGCGTTGGATCCCCTGGAGCCGAAGTTACAGATGGCTGTGGGCCACCATGTTGGTGTTGGGAACAGAACCGAGGTCCTCTGCAAGAGCAACCAGTGCTCCTGGCCCCCCAGCCGGCTCTCCAGCCCCTGAAGCATTTTTGCACGTTAGTGTTACATCGTGTTGTCACACCAGTACCAAGTTCTGGTCTCTCAGTGCCTTCTCTCCCTCCCCACCCCCAGGCATGGTGTCACTCTACAGCTAGGCCAGCCTCAAACTCATGATCCTCCTGCTTCAGCTTCCCCAGTGCTGGGACTGAGGATGCGCAGCGCCTGGTCTGCTTGTTTTAATAAATAATATTTATTATTACTACTCCTGCTGACAGGTCTGACTGGCCTGGAACAAGGCAGACCGTGGTGGTTTCGAACTCACAGAGTCCTGCCTGCCTCTGTCCCCTAGTGCTGGGATTAATGGTGTGTACCCCAATACCAGCTTTTTGATGGATTTCTTGCTTTTCTTTGAGGTTATGTTTTAATGTCTCCAGTGTCTTTCTTTCCATTCTGAGGAAGCCTTCATTGTCACACTGTCAAATTTGTCAGTAGCTTTTAAAGGTTCTGTCCCTGTCCCTGCTCTGCCGCATGGGTTATATTTGGGGTTTTACTTTGTGTGTGGAGGTGTGGTGTACATGGGTGCCCCTGCACAGAGGCCAGGGACAGAGGTTACATGTTACCTTCTACCACACTCTGCCTTCTCCCTCTCTGAACCCTCACTCACATTTTCAGGCTGGGCTGGCAGCCATCCTCCTGCCTCTGGTCCTTACAGCAGTGGTTACAGTGGCATGCAGCTGTGCCCAGCCCGTTAAGTGGATGCTGGGATCTGAGCTCAAGGTGTCATGGCTGCTCAGCTCAGCCTCTCTTCCAGCCTCTCTCACTTATTATTGAGAGGTGCTGACAACTGAGTCCACGCTAGTCAAGACACAGCCACCTGAGAGGCTCTGTTGTGGGCTACCCCACCCCTCCAGGCCTTGGTCTTCTGTGTTTAGGTCTTTGGGTAGGAAGCTAAGAGTCATCTGTACAGTGGTGGCGCAAGCCTTTAATTCTAGCACTCAGGAGGCAGAAGCAGGCGGATTTCTGAGTTCGAGGCCAGCCTGGTCTACAGAGTGAGTTCCAGGACAGCCAGGGCTACACAGAGAAACCCTGTCTCGAAAAACAAAAACAAAAAAAAACAACAAAAAAAAAGAGTCATCTGTACTAGTTCTGAATGGCTGAGCCATTTTTTTTTTTTTTTTTTTTGTATTTATTAATGGCTTAGCCTCTTTCCATCCGATCCACAAGTCTTTTCTAGATTATTCTGTGTTGTTCATCTACTGTCTATTTTCATAACAGTCCCTATTTAATTATCTCCACTTTCCTCAGCTCTTGGATATGGGCAGAAGTCCACTTAGCCCCTCCCAGCTAGTCTTTTACAGATTGTTATTCCAGCCACCATTTACATCTTACTTACTAGGCACATGTGTGCACATATCTCCAGCGTGCTGGAGCTGCTTCTCTCCTTTTACCTTACGGATCCAATAAGGGGAATTGAACTCGGGTCACTGGGTTTGGTGGCAAGCACCTTTATGTCCTGAGCCACTTTGCTCACCCCAAGCCATTCTTTCACCATCAAAGTTCATCACCATTTCATTTTTTTTTTTTAATTTATTTTCTGTGTATGGGTGTTGTGCCTGCATGTATCAGTTACACGGACAGTTGTGAGCTGCCATGTGGGTGCTGGGAATGAAACCCAGTCCCTCTGGAAGAGCCGCCAGTGCTTTTAACTGCTGAGTCATCCCTCCAGCCCCATCTTGGATTTATAATAGAATTATGCTGAGCCCAGAGACTATTCACGTGGAGAGACGGTATCTCACAGTATCTAGTCTTCCTGCCTAGGAACCCCAGCCCTGTCCCCATTTGGTCAGGTCTTCCTTGAGACCTCTTGGGAAATCTGACAGGAGTCTTTAGATATGTCTTACACATATCTATACATTGCAAATATGCAAACATTGCAAAGATACACAGTTGCAAGTCTACACTTGATTTCATGACTCAGAGAGCAATCTACAACACAAAACCATTTTTGGGGGGTGGGTGGAGGGGAAGCACACCATGGCTCAGCATCAAAGGGGATTGCAGCCAAGCCTGATGACCTGAGTTCAATCCTCTATACCCACAGGGTAGGTGGAGAGAACGAACTCTCTTAAGTTGTTCTTAGAGCTCTAGACATGTGCCTCAGCAAGGTGCATACCCCTCTCCTACTTACAAAATACATAAAAATATGTCACTAAGAAATTGCAGGGAGCTGGGCAGTGGTGGCGCATGCCTGTAATCCCAGCACTTGGGAGGCAGAGGCAGGTAGATTTCTGAGTTCGAGGGCAGCCTGGTCTACAGAGTGAGTTCCAGGACAGCCAAGGCTATACAGAGAAACCCTGTCTCAAAAAACAAAACAAAACAACAAAAAACAACAACAACAACAAAAAAAAGAAATTACAGGGAAATATACAGCGATGGCACAGGAGGCTGAGGCAGGAAGCAGGAGCTAAGCCTGGCACTGCGGCACAGTGGCACACCTCAGAGAGTTACTTGATTCCCTGCTCATTTTGTCCTCTCCTTTAAAAGGAGACTTAAAGGGGAAGTCGGGGGCCAGTGGTCTACACTTTTAATCAGAACTCAGGAGGCAGAGACAGGTGTACCTGTGAGTTCCAGGTCACCCTGGTTGGTCTACAGAGTGAGTTTCAAAACAGCCAGAGAAACCATGTCTTGAAACAAAACCCCAAGCCGGGCAGTGGTGGCACTTGGGAGGCAGAGGCAGGCGGATTTCTGAGTTCGAGGCTAGCCTGGTCTACAGAGTGAGTTCCAGGACAGCCAGTGCTACACAGAGAAACCCTGTCTCAAAAAACCAAAACAAACAAACAAAAAATCAAAACAAACAAACAAAGAGCTGGGCAGTCCAGACCAGTGACTGCTGGCCTTAAGTGACAATCCAGCCCTTAACTTAAGGGCTGGAGATATGTCTGCAGTGATGGAGCACTTACTTAGTGTGTGCGTGCACACATAGACATACAGATACACACACACTCACACACACACACACACACACACACACACACATACACACACATACATGCCGGGAGTCAAACCCAGGAAATCACCTGCTGGTCTAGAAAGACTAGTCAGTACAAGGTTAAGAAAGGACGTTCACAGTCCTCAGGTCCCAGGAACTTAAAGAACTAACTTCCTTGGGAGTTGGTCATGATTATGGGATGGTCTGTCTTGGTCAATAAGGCAGGCTGTCCTGCTGGATGCTGCTGGTTTAGGGGCTCGGGTAATAAGAAGCATCCAAGAGCTCAGCACAGCCGAAGACCATCAAGCAAATGAACATTAGCTGAGATGATGAAGCACAACCAGCCTCTGTTCTCAGTCACACCAACGGCGCAGCCTCTGTCCTCAGT
>JANHMN010000004.1:11254863-11265904 GCA_030674055.1 Rhabdomys pumilio | reverse complement strand
GTGTAGTCCTGGCTGTCCTGGAACTCACTCTGTAGACCAGGCTGGCCTCGAACTCAGAAATCCGCCTGCCTCTGCCTCCCAAGTGCTGGGATTAAAGGAATGCGCCACCACCGCCCGGCTGCCTCAAGCCTCTCAAATGCTGGGATTACTGTGTATGCCACCATGCCCAGGCAGCCCCTCAGGTCTCCCCAGACACTCATCCGAGGCTGGTCCTCGGAGGGACAGCTGAGACTGAAACACAGGACACCATTCATTAACTTGGGAATCAGGACATCTTCAAATTCTGATTCATCAACATCTCAGGAAGAGGCCAAAAGACGACACGTCCAATCAGTGACACATGGAGAAGAGCCGGTACAACTATGTCCCTTCAGGAGGGTCTCCATAATTCTGGCCCCCTTCTAAACTTTTCATCTTGAGACAAGGTTTTACTACATGGAGGTTTGAATAAGAATGTCCCCTGCAGGCTCCCATATGTGAATGTTTGGTCGCTCAGGAGTGGTATGCCTTGATAGATTACAAGGGTTAGGAGGTGTGGCCTCTTGGAGGCGTGTGTCACTGTGGAGAGGGCATCGAGGTTTCAAAAGTCTCTCTCTCTTTGCTTATGGATCAGGATGTCACACTCAGCTACTTCTCCTGCACCATGCTCCCTGCCACCTGCACCATGCTCCCTGCCACCTGCACCATGCTCCCTGCCACCAAACTCCCCAACAAGATGACAGCCAACTAAGCCCCTGAAACTGTGCCAGCTCCCAGTGAGGTACTTTCCTTTATAAGAGCTGCCTTGGTCACAGTGTCGCTTCACAGCAATAGAAGGAAGACTTAGATTATCCAGGTCGGCCTTGAACTTGAGATCCTCCTGCCTCAGTTTCTCAAAGAGTTGCACGATAAACTTTTGCAACCAGGCCCAGCTTTATACTGATCAGAAGTCTGTACCGTCTTTAGGCACAGATGCCAGAGACCTGACGGGAAAAGCTTGTGCCCACCACCTAGTCCCTCAAAACCAAACATATATAGGTGCATAGTAAATATACATTTTAACGAAGCTTCTTTTGTGTGATGTGGGGGTGGGGGTGGGGTGGTGGTGTCTCAAGTGTCCAGGCTATCTACATAGCCAAAGGTGACCTTCAACTTCTGGTCCTCCTGCCTCAGCCTCCCAAGTGCTAAAGTTAGAGGTATCCACCATCACGTCTGGTTTTATGCAGTGCTGGAAATCAAAACCCTAGCCTCGTGCATGCTAAGCAAACAATCTATCAACCAGGCTGAATCTCCAGTCTCACAAAGCTTAAGAACAAGAATGCCCGTGTCACGTGATCCGAGGAGCAGAACAGCAGTGCCAACAGTCTCCAGCATTTCTGGAGAGAATCCCCAGCAAGATCTCAGTCAGGACCGGATGCTGCCCGAGCTGAAGAGCTCCGACATCCCAGTGTTTCTAAGACAACCATCAAGCAGCTTCCCACAGTCTCGGTAAGAATGTCAGCACAGAATGGCATATGAAGGGAGAGAGACCAGGAGAGTGGGGGCAGTGTGTGGCAGCAAGCACACCACGAGCACGCTGGAAAGTCAGAAAAACAAATCCTCATTTTATGGCCCAGAGAGACAAAGGCATTTCCCATCACTTAACCATATTTGCTCAGTCCCCAGAGGCACTCCCCTGCCTCCGTCCAACCTGAGACGAAGCACAGAGACCTGGACCCATTTCTTCATGGACTTGACTTTCTCCTCCTTGAACTCTGGTCGTCTCTGTGTGGCGGTCACTACCTAGCCCTGAGGTGTCCCAGAGTCTGTTTGCTATGGCCTGCACTATCCATGATTCAACACTGCTGACATTAAAGCCTATGACCTCCATCAGTGGATCCCACAGCTGTTAACCACCTCCCAAATCAGAGCTGATAGCCCCAGGACAGTAGCAGACATCACACTGGGCTGGCAGATCTACTAAGAAGCTTCCATAGGAAAAACGGAAACAGGTTCTGATGTTTGGGCGGGTGAGGAGGACAGACCTCTTAAGTAATTCAACAGAATGCAGTTTAAAAGCCCTGGGCTGGGACGGGGCTCAGTTGGTAGAGTACCTACCTGGTAAGCATACAGGAGGCCCTGGCTTCACTTCCAATACCAGGTATGGGAGAGGACACACCTGTAATCACAGTGGTCGGCGGTCAAAAGTGCGGTCATTCTCAGCGGTACAGGGAGTCTGAGGATATCAGGGTTACATGGAACCCAATCTCAAGGAAAGAAAGAAACAGAGAGAGGGGAGGGGATGGGAGGGGAGGGGAGGAAAGGAAAGGAAAGGAAAGGAAAGGAAAGGAAAGGAAAGGAAAGGAAAGGAAAGGAAAGGAAAATTAAGGGCCAGAAAGGCTGGAGACAGGTCAGTGGTTAAGGATGACCGTTCTTCCAGAGGACCTAGGTTAGGTTCCCAGCACCCACATGGTGACTCAGAAATATCTGTAACTCTTGTTCTAGGAGGCCCTATGTCCTCTTCTGGCCTCTAGGGGCACCAGGCATGTACATGGTACACAGACATACATCTAGGCAAAACACCCATACACATAAAATTCATTTTTTTATTTAAAATTTTGTTTGTTTGTTTGTTTGTTTGTTTGTTTGTTTGTTGAGAAAGGGTTTCTCTGTATAGCCCTGGCTATCCTGGAACTTACTCTGTAGACCAGGCTGGCGTCAAACTCAGAGATTTGCCTGCCTCTGCCTCCCACGTGCTGGAATTAGAGGCATAAATCTAAAATCTTAATTTAAAAAAATAAAACGTAAAGTTGTTGAGGGCCAGCAAGATGGCTTGGCAGGTACAGGCGCTTGCCACTAAGCCTGACGATCTGAGTTCAATTCCTCCGTCCCGCAAGGTGGAAGGCGAGAACTGACTCTCGAAAGTTGCCCTCTGACCTCCACGTACACACTGTTAGCAGGCTTGTCTCCCCACTAATAATTACATGTGATTTAAAATTTTCACTCTTTTTTTTTAAAGTTATGTTTTATACGTGAACTGCTCGGCCTGCTTCTGTGTATGTGGCCATAATCACGCTGAAAGCCTGCAGGGACAAGAGAGGTCATTGGGGTCCCTCGAACTGGAGTTACAGATGGTTGTGAGCCACCACGTCCCTCTGGGAACCCAAGCTGAGAGTCCTCTGCAAGAGCAGCCAGTGCTCTTAACAACCGAGTGAGGTCTCCCTAGCCCTAAAAACATTTTTTTTTTTAAGTAGTTAAATACTTGTCCTTCCAGGAAGGAGATTGCCCAAGCCTCAAGGTACTCCTCAGCCTTGGGAGCAGGCCTTGACCCTTTTTGGAGGAACCAAGGGTGCCTTTCAGAGTGGAGAGAAAAACTGCCAAGAGCCCTGGACAAACACCAGAGGCCCAGAAGGCAGGCACTGGCCTGGAAGAACACACTGCAAAGATTCCCTGCCATCCTTCTAGGCTGGAGCTGGCAGAACCCTGCCCAGTCACCGTTTCTCAGTCACGGGTCCTGTGTGGCACACTTGTGTGGGTGAGGGGCTGCTCAAAGCCAGCTTCCAGGCTGCACCTTCATTGCTTCTGTGTCTCTTTTAGTTCCCTTTTCCCCAGTCCACAGCGCCTGCATGACCTCACGAGTCCTTCCCCCACCCAAGCAGTGTGCCGATAAAGGAAAATGGCCACCAAGGTCATCGCCTAATACAGTATCGGTCTGGAAGACGTGGCCCGTGCAATGCCATGGTCCAGTCAGATCCATTACAGGCCGAAAATGCAAAGGGTGAGGAAGTCTGCCTGGAACATTCTGGATTCCAAGTCATGGTTACTTAAAGCCAGGAAGGAGGGCTTGAGTTACACATCTATCCACTGTGATTCTTATTTTTTTATGTGTGTGTGTGTGTGTGTGTGTGTGTATTATATGCCTGCCGAAGTCAGGGGGACAACCTCCAATGTTGTTCCTCAGAAATACTGTCCACCTTGGGTTTATTGAGATAAGGTCTCACAGTTGACCTGGGATTCACTGAATGGACTAGGCTGGCAGGCCATCAAGCCCCGGGAATCCTGCTGTCACCGCCTCGTGGTCACCAAGCACGGTCTGCTATGGGCAGCTTTCTAAAGTGGGTTCCAGTGATCAAGCACGCAGGTCCCTGTGCACTTTTCCGGTGACTCCCCCACTTCCACAGACTCCGCCCACTGCCAACTGCATCATGTTTGTCTCTAGAACAGAACCCCGTTCCCAGGAATTGCTCACTGCTGATTCCTAGCGAGAGCGCTCAGCACAGAGCAGTCCCTCAACAAATGCCTAAAATACTAAAATATGGATAGGCTGACCCAAGGGAAAAGGGGGAGGGGAGGGCAGGGGGGGACGAGCAATAAGAGGCAAAGATCCACACATGTGACCTTCATGATGAAACCCAGTGTACACATTAAAAAGATCCACCTATAGAGACACGATTATCATCTTAAGGCAGACGTCATGGAGAAATGGAAAGAGCAGGAGCCAGAAGGATGTTTCAAGGTCAACCTTGCTTCTTCTGAGGTTAATGGTTTTGGACAAGCTGCCTCCGTAAGCGACCCTCTCTGCACGGGCTGTCCTGCAGTGTGCAGTGTTACTGACTGGGAAAGGTATGGAGGTAGGAGCTGGCTCCGGTAGATTAAAAGCAAGGAGTCCAGTTGTGGAACTGCCGATTGCTTCCTCTCAACGCTTTGGGCCTCGGCAGCCAGTGGAACACCAGAAATGAAGGGTTTGAGTGAGGCTGGGGGGTGTGGCTTCGTGGGTAGGGAGCTGGCCTAGCATATGCAAAGCCTTGGGTTCCATCCCCAGCAACACTGGAAACCGGCTGAGGTGCTCCATGTGGATGCACGATGACCGGAAGTTCAAAGCCACCCTTGGCTAGGAAGTGAGCTCGAGGCCATCTTAGGGAAAAAAAAAAAAAGCAAACCCAGACGACTTGTGCTGAGATTGGCCAGTGATCCATGACTTCCAAAAACTCGGGTGGGGCTGGGCAGTGGTGGTGCATGCCTTTAATCCCAGCACTTGGGAGGCAGAGGCAGGTGGATTTCTGAGTTCGAGGCCAGCCTGGTCTACAGAGTGAGTTCCAGGACAGCCAGGGCTACACAGAGAAACCCTGTCTCAAAAAAACAAACAAAAAAAAAAAAAAAAAAAAAAAACAAAACAAAAAAAAAAAAACCTCGGGTGGGGGATCTTGTAGATTTCAAATGGACACCGTCCCTTCCTTGTTCTCCCAAGCCACTGGGTTACTTAGAGTCTGTTAGTTCCCACTGGGGAAGAGAATGGACCATAAGAAACAGTTGTGCTTCCCTGTGTGCTTCTGTAGTGTTTAACTCTTTCAAGCACGGGAGAAAAGAAATCATACAACATACAACATGGAAAAGATGAAAGCAAGTCCACTTGGCTACAGGAGAGGAGATGCACTCAGGACCCCAAGGGCCTACGAACCCCAACAGATCAGTGAGCCTCCAGCCCCAACTTAAAACCTGATCACTCTTCTGCCTCATCTGGGAGTTCATGACACTCCTACCTAGCAGGCAACCGGGAGGCTGAGCGGGAGGACTGACAGGCTGACAGGGAGCATTTGCTCACATCAACCAGGAGTGCTCCCTAGACTAGACACTCCAGGAAGCCAGCTCAGGACAAGGGTTGCTCCATCCACACTGCAGAGCATGCTGGGAAGCCCCTTTGCCACCAAAGAGGCCACTTGGGCGAACTTTGCCACAGGAAAGCCCCAGTGTTTCTTGTGAATTCAGGGTACTGTCAGCTCTGACAACAACACACAAGGGCCAAAGTGATGACTCCTGAGGCCAAGACAAGCCCGACAGCAGGACAAAGGATCTGCCCGGAAATGGGGGCAGCGGCGAGCTACCTAAGATAGCCAGTCCTCTCCTCCCCACCACCCTCACACCTGGCTCCTGTCTTAGCATCCTGACAGCTGCGCCTTCATTCAGTATGCATCCAGACCCAACAGCTGACAGCAGAACGTTTCAGTTTTTTCATGACCTCCTTTTCACACTGGACTCCAGGGAGTTGAGTTTTGAGGAAGATCAGAGAGTCACCACTGAGTCAACCAACCTTGAGTGTGAGCTGTGGCTACAGGGAGTCAGACTTGGTCCTCCTTGATTGCCACGGGTGGCTGTGTCTCTAAGCCCAACCCAGGAGCGGGTAAATTTCTGCCTGGCTTCAAACCATCACCCGGAGCCTTTCGACGTGAATGGCTCTAAGCTAGAGCCAAGCCTGGACTAGGCCACAGTGTTATGAGGCTTCTAACAGAGACATGATGTCAGAGAAGCATCGTATAAAAAGAGAAGCATTTTGTAAGCCAGACAGGCAGAGCTCAGGAGAAGCAGGCACTTGTCTCACACCTGTTCCTGCGTGTCAGTGGGGTGACCTGCAGGGTCAGAGCCTGCAGTGCCCACACACTATGTGATTCCTGCCGGGGAGCCCTTGGGACCTTCACAGCCACTTCTGAAACCAAACAGAAAGAGCCATGGCCATTACCACGACCCAGCAGAAGGAAGAAGGAAGCACCTTACTTCATAAAATATGTGTGTAGCTATTTTTTTTTACTTAGATCTTTGCCCCAGTGACTCAAAGCCTTGGGGTTTTTTCCAGAATGTTTTCCCAGAAAGCAGAGAGAATAAAAACTAATGAGGTAAAAGCAAAGGGTCTGGACTTTCACTAATTTATAATACACTGCCAGGGCTAAGCTATCTGAAGGAGCAGAGAGGCCAGGCATAGCTGCACAAACCTTTAACCCTAGCACTCAGGCGGCAGAGGCAGGTGGATCTCTGTAAGTTCCAGGCCAGCCTGATCTACTTAGCAAGTACCAGAACAACCAGGGCTATCAGAGGCCTATCTGAAAGAACAAAAGCCCACTCCCCAGGAGAGCCTTGGAAGCAGCTATGTGTAGCTGGGCGGGGCAACAGCTGCAGCCTGGTCATCGGAGCCTCTGGATCCAGACTCAGAAGGGAATGGCCTCCGGCTGACAGGGCCCATGCGCTGGAAACAGACCCTCTCTGAGGCTCGGTCAGCAGGAGACAGTGTCGACCTCAATGGAACAGGTGAAGAAGCAGGCCACACAAGCAGCCTGTGCCTGCTGTCAATGTCTTAGGAGGTCATTTGTCCCATTTTTGGTGGGGGAGACACGGGATGGTTACTTTTCATCCTGCAAGCTTTTGAGATACCTGTGGCTTTGTTATTATTAATAATAATTATAATGATGTTTTTTTTAAGGCAGCGTGTGGCTATGACGCCTAGGCTAGCCTTAACCATATGGCAATCCTCCTACCCAGCCTTCTGAATACGGTTTCATTTATTTATTTATCTATCTATCTATTGTATGTGTGTACCCTGGAGCCATAGCAGAAGAGGGCATCGGATCCCATTACAGATGGTTGTGAGCCACCATGTGATTGCTGGGAATTGAATTCAGGACCTCTGGAAGAGCAGTCAGTGCTCTTAACTGGTGAGCGTCTCTCTCCAGCTCTTGTTTCTTGGAACTCTCTCTCTCTCTCTTTTTTTTTTTTTTTTTTGTTTTTTTTTTGTTGTTGTTTTTGTTTTTTTTCGAGACAGGGTTTTTCTATATAGCCTTGGCTGTCCTGGAACTCACTTGGTAGACCAGGCTGGCCTCGGACTCAGAAATCCGCCTGCCTCTGCCTCCCAAGCACTGGGATTAAAGGCGTGCGCCACCACTGCCCGGCTTCTTGAAACTCTCTGATGTAGCCAAGGATGATCTTGAATTCTGGATCACAGCTTCTACCTTCTAGCACTGGGGATACAGGTGAACACCCCGATGTAATACTAAGGATCCAGCCTAGGACCTTGTGCATGCTAAGGCAAGCAGTCTACCATGGAGCCATACCCTGTCTATATTTGTGTTTACTGGTGTATGTATAACGTATGCATACGTGTATGGTGCATGTATGTAGTGTGTGTGTGGTGTGTATATGTGGTGTATGGTACATGTGTGGTATGTATGTGATGCATGTGTGTGTAGTACATACGTGTGTGTATATAGGGAGAGTGTATAGTATGTATGTACATGTGTGTGTGCTCTGTGTATGTGTGGTACACGTTTGTGTCGTCATGTGATTATATGCGTGTGACATGTGTGTGTTTTCAGAACTTGTTGTTTAGCATAATGTCACAGGTCTGTCATTTCAGGGAGGCACTGTTATAGGTGGCTGGCCTCCTTGGCTACAATGAGTTCGAGGCTAGCCCAGGCTAGAGTGACACCCTGTCTCTCTCTTCCTTACCCAAGACATATTTTCTTAGAATAACTCTTCGGTTTTTTCCTCCTCAAGAGCGGTCCTTGGCTGAAGCTAACCCCCCTGCGTCTTCATCACATTCCACCTAAAGCCTGTGCAGAGCCAGCCAGCGTGTGAAACGGGCGGAGGTAAGATCTGACCTCATCATTTCTCATCTCTATCTTCCACTCCAACGCTTCCTCCAGGAGGGTGGTGACCTTATCCCTGTCCCATGTCACCTTCCTAGGACCTGGAATGAGGAGGACCTGGGGAGGACACTCAGGAAACTGAATCCCTGGTTAGGATTCACGGGGCCCACATTTACCCCCAAGCCTCATATAACAAAGATGCAGCTGCCATGCATGCTGGGCTCTCTATAGGGCTAGTCACCCTCATTTCTCTGAAAGGGCTCCCAGCCCACCTTGACAGGAAATTTTTTGGGTGTACCCAGATGTCCATATATAAACTACTACCTCTGGGCCAAAGTTTACTCTCTGTTTATGAGGGTTTACTAGAACAGAGCCTTACCCACAAATGTGGGGTTGCTTTGTAGTACAAAGGAAAGAAGTGGCTAATTTCAGCCAAGGCTGTAATGGCTTAAAAATATTCTCCACCTGATCCTTTAAGAAAAAGTTTTCAGGAAGGAAGGAGGGCATGGTGCCTCAGGTCTATAATTTGCTTACTTCGGAGGCTAAGGCAAAAAGATATAAGTTCGAGACCGGCCTGGATAACAACGTTAGACACTGTCTCAGAAAACTAAAAAATGGCAGGGCAGAATGTTAAATGCCTTTGATCTGGGGGTAGAGGTAAATGGATCTCTGTGAGTTTGAGGCTAGCCTGGTCTACAGAGAGAATTCCAGGACAGCCAGGGCTACACGGAAAGACATTGGCCTTGCAAAACCAGAAAAAGAAGAAAAAGAAAACCAGGACACTCAGGATGTAGCTCAGTGGTGAAGTGTCTGCCCAGCATGCAGGGGCCCTGGGTTCAATCCCCAGCAACATACAGAAGCCAGAGGTTGTGGTGCATGCCTGTAACTCCAGCGCTTGCAAGGTGGAGGGGAAGATCAAAAATCACCCAGAGATCATTTTGTTAGCCTGGGCTATCTAAAAGAATAAGGTAAGATAAAATAATGAAATAAAAAAGGCCTGTGGTTGTGAGTTACGGTAGAGTACTCACAGTGCATGGACACGGCCCTGGGTGCCAGCCCCACCTCAGGGAGAACATGAGAACAGTGCAGGTGACCGTGGCAGTTGCGACAGGGCCTAAGTGTGTGGCAGGGACTGTGTGGAGCAGTGTAGGTATACTGTCTTCACAGAAATGAATATCCATGTGACGTTATGAGCAGAGTCTGACTTCTGATTGGTGAAGTCAACAGAGGCCCCGCTGGCTGCTAAGATCATTATGACCAGTGACGGATCCAGAATCCAAAGCCCAGCCTGGGCCTGTGCATTGCTGGCCTCTGTGCCAGGCTCTATGGCTTTCCCAGGGAGCACGTTCTAGCCACATCAAGCAGAACCCTTGATACTCACCCCCAGAAAACTACCTGGGGGTGGGGCACTTCGTTAAAAGATGTTCCTGCTAGCCTGGATGCTGCATCTCTCTCTGAGAACACTTTCCGTTTGTCAAAGCTTAGTTAGGGCCTCCCTGTCTACCAACACAGAGTCTTTCAGAGGACCACGACTGCTGGTTTTTGTTTGTTTGTTTTTGTTTGTTTGATTTTTGTTTTTTTGAGACAGGGTTTCTCTGTGTAGCCCTGGCTGTCCTGGAACTCACTCTGTAGATTAGGCTGGCCCCGAACTCAGAAATCCACCTGCCTCTGCCTCCCAAGTGCTGGGATTAAAGGGGTGCACCACCACTGCCCAGCTTTCTTTTCTTTCTTTCTTTTTTTTTTTCTTTTTAATTCTCTTTTTCTATCATGAGTTCTGGGGATTGAACCCGGGTCATCCAACTTGTACACCATCTTTGGCTTGCTAGCCAGGTTACCTGCTACAGCCATCTTACCAGGCCATGGCTGTTTCAGCCTCGGTGTCTATGGCAAGAGCTGAACTTTCTAGCTGTTGTTTTGTTTGTTTTGTGGTTTGTTTGGTTTGGTTGTATTTTGTTGAGACAGTGTTTCTTCATTTAGCCCTCCTGACTGTGGTGAAACTCGCCTCTGCAGACCAGGCTGGCCTTGAACTCACAGAGATCCACTTGCCTCTAGCTCCTCAATGCTGGGATTAAAGGTGTGTGACACCACCGCCCGGCTATTTTTTATTTTCTTTTGTTGGTTTGTTTGTTTGTTTGTTTGCTTTTTCCTTTCAAGATAGAGCCTCACTGTGTAGCTCTGGCTAACCTGGGACTAACTATGTAGACCAGGATGGCCTAACACTCATAGAAATCTACTTGATTCTGCCTCCAAAATGCTGAGATAGTATAACCGGTTAGAAGCACAAAGAATCTTAAAGGAGGCAGGCATAGTGGTATTCGCCTTTAATACCAGCACTCTGGAGGGAAAGTTTGAGGCTAGCCTTGTCTGTATAGTGAGACTGTTTGAAAGAAAGAAAGAAAGAAAGAGAGAAAGAAAGAAAGGAAGAAAGAAAGAACGACAAGAGGGCCAGAGAAATGGCTCAGTGGCTAAAAGGCATTGCTACCAAGACTTATAAACTGAGTTTGATTCCTGGAATTCACAAGGTAGGTGAGAACCAATTCTCAAAACTTGACCTCTGACCTCCACTCTCCCATTCACACACACACACACACACACAGACACACACACACAGACACACACACACAGACACACACACACACACACACACACACACACACACACACACACACACA
>JANHMN010000004.1:11224323-11254853 GCA_030674055.1 Rhabdomys pumilio | reverse complement strand
CACACACACACACACACACACACACACACACACACACACACACACACGAAAGAACATGAAGGAAGGCTAGTCAATCTTTCCCACACCTCTGTTTTTGGTTTTTGAGACAGGGTCTCACTATGTAGACCAGGCTAGCCTGGACCTACCTCAGGATTCTGCTCTGGCCTCCTGTGTGCTGGGACAACAGGCATGCATCACCACACCCAGCCTTTTGAGGCTGGCTTGTCTCCTCACCCATGTGCATGCCCTTGACAGGTAGTCATTTCCACCAGGAATTGGGGCAATGACCCACACTAACAAGCCCCAACGCAAAGTGTCATAGTGTCACTGTCCCACGGCTCACCATCCAAAAATACAACCCCAGACACCTCAGGTCCTCCATCAGAACTCTGTAAATAGCCTTTTCTAAACTGCCATCCTGGAATAGGACGACTTGGGGACTCCGCGGGTCCCCAGGCAATGTCGCAGGGCACAGCCGGAGTGACCAGCAAGTGCTGGTCCTCGGCCTTTGCCCCGAGGGAGGGAGGATGGATGCAGTGGATTCCTCAGGGATGCTCTCTCCGCCCCGTCCTATCCGGAGCCTTCCCGAGGTGTCACCGGCCAGTCTGGGGAAGGCAAGGCCGGGTCGGGCACCGGGGAGCTCCGAGGACGCTGACCTCAACTTTGTTCTTTAAAAATAGCTCGGAGGCCGCGGCGCTCCCGGGAGCCGCCCGCTTCCCCAGCAAGGCCCGGGGTCGCCGGGAGGACGGTGGCCCGGGGTCCCGGCCACAGTGGCGACCCGGGGGGTGGCGAGCGACGGGGACCGGGGAGGGGGCCCGGGCCGAAGGAGGCCGCTCACCTTCTTCACCGACAGCGAGATGTTCTCCAGGATTCGGTCCTTCACCTCCCGCGGCTCCATGGCTCCGCCGCCGCCGCCGCCCCGTCGCCGCTTCCCACGCCGGGCGCCCGGGGCCGCCGCCAACCGCTGCCGCCGGCCGTACGGGGGCTCCGTCGTGCCGGCCGCGGGCCCCGGCGCCCGCCGCCCTCACCTCGCCTCGCCCGGGCCTCGCTCCGCCGCCGCCGCCGCCTCCCGAGCGCCGAGCCGGGAAGGAGACGCGGGCGGTGCGCGGCCGCAGGAACTGATGTCAGGCGGGGCGGCGCCAGCACCGGCCGGGAGGGACGGCGGGGACCGGGCGGGCCCGCCTCCTCCGAGACCCGGGCGGTGGAGCCCTGTGAGCTCAGAGATCCGGAGCTCCGGGGACCTGCAGACCCGGGGACTCACACAGCCCGGATCGCACAGACCCGGGACCCCACAGAGCCGGCCGGGGTCGCATAGATCCCGCACCGCAGAGCCCCGGGACCTCAAACACCCTGGGACTCGGAGACTTCGCCCCACACTCCCCAGCCCAGCACAACTCCTCATGAGACCCTGGGATTTCATAGATCTCCAAGAGCCACCCTGCTCAAAGACCCCGGGAACCTCACAGACCTCGGCTCCCCCTCCCCCAACTCCTCGGAGACACCGTGTTGTCGTCCCCCTAACCCCTTGCAGCATGGCCCTGCACAGGCCTGAAAAAAAAACCGGCCCCAACTCCCTAGACATTACCCACTCTCTCCTTGCCCACAGTCCTCTTTCCTGTCTCCCTGTAACATTCAAAGACCCTCCTTCCAGGACTTGTCAAACTCTTTAAAGACGCCATTCCCACTGAGGACCAGGACAGACAGAGGGAGCCCCTCCCTCATTCCAAATCTGACATTCGTCACCCTTGCCCACAAGGGATCCCAGATATACCTGAATACTCGAGAAACTCTGGAGACAAAGCCTGGCATGGCAGAGACACCTACCTATTCCTTTCCAGCCCCTCCACACACTCCCCAAGGTTCAGAGGTTTGGAGAGCCTAGAGACTCCAGCACCCAAAGGAGCCCTAATGCCAGAGCTCAGCCCTCCATCCCCCCACCCCCTACACTCCAATTTACCATTCTCAAAGTCCTGTCCTTAACTTCAGGCCATTGCAAACCCCTGGTGGCTCTTCTACCTCCAAACAAGCCCTGTTCTCTATCGGCCCTCACACCCTTCTGTCCTGGCTAGTTTTGTGTTAGCTCTACCCAGGGACACAAGCTAGAGTCATCTGAGAGGAGAGAAACTCAGTTTAAAAAATGCCTTCATAAGATAAGGCTGTAGGACATTTTCTTAATTAATGATTGACGAAGCAGGGTACCCATTATGGTGCCATCCCCGGGCTGGTGGTCCTGGGTTCCATAAAGAAAGCAGGCTGAGCAAGCCATGGTGAGCAAGACAGTAAGAAGCACCCCTCCATGGTCTGAGCATCAGCTCCTGCCTCCAGGATCTTGCCTGGTTTGAGTTCCTGACTTAGCATCCCTTGGTGGACTGTAATTCAGGATATGTAAGCCAAATAAACCCTTCCCCCAAGCCCAAGTGGCTTCGGTCATGGCGTTTCATCACAGCAATAGGAAGGTGACTAAGACACACCTCCCCCCACTCTATCCTACTAAGTGTTTCACTGAGTCAGCCCAAAGTCCTGCATAACAATTCACTGAACACACGCCCTGCCCAAACGCACCAGCTATACACTTGGAGTTCAGTCTCCTACCTGGGTCACTTCTCTAAGTTTGCTTCTGAAATAAATAGAACCTCACAGAGCAATAAGTCCATTCTTTAATTCTCAGACACCAAAAGTCTCCCTTCTGGCTCCCTAGTTTTCAATTGTGTCTGCTCAGGTGAACTCATCTAAAGTCCCCCGTGGAAGCACTAATTCTATCTAGCAGTCTACCGAACGGAGCATCCCACCCCTTCCCTGACCTCTGATAGTTTTTAAGTTTTGTTCCTCTAGGACTGGATAAGGGACAAAATAAACTCTGGAAAAGGAAAGAGAATCTGGGGTTCCTGCATTCCTTACCACTGTGCCTAGCTGCCGCAGGACTCCACACTGCAGCCAACTGTTAGCCAGTCAGTGTGCTTGGGGAGTGGAGGCGGGAGGACTTACAAGCCATTCTCAGCTACACAGTGAGTTGTAGGCCAACCTGGGCTACTGAGACCCTGATCTCAAAAAAAAAACAACAAAACCCAAGCAAAAACATTAAGCCATGCCTATAATTTCAGTACTGTTTTTGTTTTGTTTTGCTTTGCTTTATTTTATTTTGAGATAATTCTCACTCTATGACCCTGGTTGGCCTGGAACTCACTATGTAGACCAAGTTGGCCTTAACACCTTAACAGAGATCTGCTTGCCTCTGCTTCCCCAGTACCGTGACTAAGGCTGTGTATAATCACACCACTAGGTCTCATACTAGTTTTTGAATCAGGATCTCATTCTAGCCCTTCCTGGCCTTGAAGTTGAGGCGATCCTCCTGCCTCATATTCCAAGTACTGAGACAAGCACCACCAGGATCAACTTGAACCAAGTGTTCTCCACAGACTCCAGCATACGATTGCAGGAATCGCTCGTGGGTTCTTCTGAACCCAGGACCCATTTTGTGTTTTCTAGATTGTTCTAGCAGGCCACCCTAAGGACTTGAGCTGACCTTTAGGGAGAAAAGCAGAGTCTCTATGGCAACTGAAGCCATAAATTTACAATTTATATTGCATTCAGGAAAAATAAGAGTCACCATGGAACTGTGGTACAGGGTATGAGGAGGAAGGCTGGGGATCAAGGTCGCCTTTGTTGCCCAGATAAAGAAAAGATTGAGGGCAGAGGACACATTGCATTAAATGATGAGAGAGAGAGAGAGAGAGAGAGAGAGAGAGAGAGAGAGAGAGAGAGGTGCCCAGAGCTGTTTGTGGCAATGAGGAGGATCAGTCTGAATGAAGGACTTTCCTTCCAGTCTCTCCCAGCCAGGGTTCCTACAAGACCCCAATCTGTGAGACACTGGCCTGGCTCAAACACTCAGACCCCGAATAAAACCAACAAGCCACGTGGTTACTCGCTGCTCCTGAACATCAAGCTGCCGGCTCAGCACTGTGTTGTTCTAACAAACTCTACTTCATGTTTTGGATTAAAAGCTGATTCAACTTTTCAAAATGTGTATGTGTCTTAGGGGAACGGGATCCACAGGCAGGCAACAGAGTCAGGGACAGCCCCTGCTCCAGTTGTAGAGGGACCTGCATGAAGACCAAGCTGCACATCTGCTACATATGTGGGTGGGTGGGGGTCGGGGGCGGCTAGGTCCAGCCATGCTTGCTGTTTGGTTGGTGGTTCAGTCCAGACTAGTTGACTCTGTTGGTCGGCTTGTGGAGTCCCTATCCCCTTTGGGTCTGTCAATTCTTCCCCAACTCTGGCCTCAGTGGGAGAGGATGTGCCTAGTCCTGCAGTGACCTGATGGGCCAGGGTGGGGTGACACCCAGTGGGGTTCCCCCTTCTCCTCTGAGAAGGGAGGGGGGGCTTAAAGGAAGGGCTATGTGAGGCAGGGACTGGGAGGAGGAGGGAGTTTTGATCATGATATAAAATGAATAAACACATTAGTGAAGAAAAAAGTGTGTGTGTGTGTGTGTGTGTGTGTGTGTGTGTGTGTGTGTGTGTAAGTGCTCACACAAGTATGTGAAGGCCATAAGACAACTTACCATGCCATGCTTAGGAATACTATTCACCTCGATTGAGGCAGGATCTCTCATTGGCCTGCGCTCACCTAGTGTCTAAATTGCTTCTGCCTCCCCAACTCTGGGATAGGAAGCATGCATCACGGGACTGGGGGTTGGGAGGGGTCAGAGTCCCCACACAAGGCAAGTGCTTGGCTGACCACGCCATCCCACAGGCTCCACCTTTTTTTGTTTTGTTTTGTTTTCCAAGACAGGGTTTCTCTGTGTAGCCCTGGCTGTCCTGGAACTCACTCTGTAGACCAGGCTGGCCTCAAACTCAGAAATCTGCCTGCCTCTGCCTCCCAAGTCCTGGGATCAAAGGCGTGCGCCACCACCGCCTGGCCCTCCTTTTGTTTGTTTGTTTGAAAACAGTATTTCTTATAGCCCAAGCTCCCCTCCAACTCCCTATGTTGTCGCAGAATACGTCTAACTTATGATCTTCCGGAGGGCTGGACGGCAGACACATGCCATCACATCTAATTTATATGATACTCTGTGTGAGAGTCTTTGGGCTGGAGAGATAGATGTTCAGGAGTTAGGAGTCTTTGCTTCTCTTAGAGGACTGGAGTCGGGTTCCCAGCATCCATATTTGCTTACAGTCTCCTATTATGTCAGCTCCAGGAGGTCTGACACCCTCTCTGGCCTCCCCCTATACAACTAATTAAAAACAAGACAAAACAAAACCCAACTAGGAGGGGTGGCCTACGCCTTTAATCCTAGCACCTGGGAGGCAGAGGCAGGCGGATTTCTGAGTTCCAGCCTGGTCTACAGAGTGAGTTCCAGGACAGCCAGGACTACACAGAGAAACCCTGTCTCGAAAAAACAAAACAAAACAAAACAAAACAAAAAAAAAAAACAAAAACAAAAAAAAAAAGAAAAAGAAAGACAGACAGAAAGAAAGAAAACAACAAACAAAAAGAAAGCAACCAGGGCTTTGTATGCTACACAGGCATCCTACCAACCGAGTTACATATTCAGCTCTCAGCAGGTTTTGTATTCTTTGGCTATGTGCTGTGAATGTCCACTTCCTGTTATTTGAAAGGTGGCAACAGCTCCTCCATGTTGTCGCATGCGCACCTGTTGGGATAATGGTCCCAATCACCTTTTTACAACTTGTGGAGGAACGTATGTCTTCATTGCCTGCCAGCTTCCCAAGCCGTACAGGAGTATGTGTGTGTCTAGGGGAGGGGAACGCGCTCAGTCTGACAAGAGCTGCTGCTGAGAAGGTGTATCCATTTGTAGCCTGTTGCATCACACTTGGAGTTTAAACGCAGGTTCTAGTCTGTCAAAATAGGGTGACAGCCTGGAGAGATGGCCCATCACTGACTGTTCTTCCAGAGGACCTGGGTTCAAATCCCAGCACTGACATGGTAGTTCACAAACATCTGTAACTGAGCTCTTGTAGTCCCTAGGGGCGGCAAGCTCGCACTCGGTGTACAGACATACACACAGGCAAGACATTCACATATATAAAGATTTTTAAAAAATCAATGTGAAGAACAGTGACTGTGAAACTCAGGGGTCGGCTCTACTGCTGGGAGTTAGGAACCTGGAAATCAAAAGCCATGCGTCTATTTCACAACACTTCCCATCATGTGGGACGCTCGCTCATGAGACTCTGAGTCAAAAGGCATCAAGAATCAAAAGCCTCTGCTGATTCATGCCAGGCCCTCAGGCAAGTCACTTGCCCTGGTTTCTAAATTGATGGCACAGAGAAAAAAAAAAAAAAAAAAAAAAGGATTTTAAAGCCAGGTGTAGTGACACAAGTCTGTAGTCCCGGCACTTGTGAAGCAGGATTGGGAAGGTCTGGAAGTTCAGGGTCAGCCTTAGCTACATAACATTGGAGGCTCGCTTGGGATAGGCAAGACTGTCTCAAAAAGCCAAAAAAAAAAAAAAAAAAAAAAAAAGAAAAGAAAAGAAAAAAAGGGGTGGGGTGGGGGATGGGGTTGCTGGAGAGATGGCTCAGTGATTAAGAGCACTGGCTGACTAGATTCCATCCCACTGGACCCTTATGGAGAAGCGTAGCTATAGGTAACTTCAGCCCCAGGGGCTCTGCTGCCTTCTTCTGGCCTCCTTGGCCATACATGCAGATAAAACACCCACATAAACAAAGTTAAGAGACAGGAGAAAGATGAATTCTTCCCTTTCTCCCGCCCCCACCTCTCCTGTCAAGCCAGTTATATTTGTGTTTAGAGGAATTCCTTCCTTGGCCAGCAGGCAGGCAGGCAGGTAAAACTGTTGAGCCCCATCTGAGAGCCAACAGGAGGGGCTGGTTTTGGTTTTGTGTATCTACCGCAAATCCCCCATCTGGCCCTGGATGGTTCAAGCTGAAACAAGGCAGCTTTATCTGGAGCATTTGACTTTATTTTATTTTTAAAGGATTTATTTATTTCATGTATGTGAGTACACTGTCGCTGTCTTCAGACACACACCAGAAGCAGAAGGCATCAGATCCCATGACAGATGGTTGCGAGCCACCATGTGGTTGCTGGGAATTGAACTCAGGACCTCTGGAAGAGCAGTCAGTGCTCTTAACCGCTGAGCCAGCTCCCCAGCCCCAACTTTATGTTAAAGGTTCAGTTCCTCCTTCCAGCTTGTTCAGTCAGTAAAATGGGTAGGTACAAACTAGGCTATTACCCAACCTCCTAATTTAAAAAGCCTTCAGCAACTTCCTGTCATAGTGGGTGGGTTATGTTTTTTTCACACTTTCTCTTTTTATACATTTTTATTTCATACATACGAGCATTTTGCCCGGATGTATGTCTGTGCACCACATGTAATCTGTGTCAGCGGAAGCTAGAAGATGGAGCGGATCCCTGGAAGAAAGAATTACAACTATTGTGAGCTGCCGCCTGGGAACTACATGGAACCTGGGTCCTCTG
The DNA here is from genome assembly GCA_030674055.1 of Rhabdomys pumilio. Taxonomy (NCBI): domain Eukaryota; kingdom Metazoa; phylum Chordata; class Mammalia; order Rodentia; family Muridae; genus Rhabdomys; species Rhabdomys pumilio. The sequence continues at coordinate 11,247,397 of JANHMN010000004.1, read as the reverse complement.
GAACAGCAGCCAGTGGGCTTAACTGCTAAACCATCTCTCCAATGAGCACTCCCGCAGCGCCCCCAAGACCCACCCACCCCTGCCCCCGGACGTTTGTAGGTTTTTTTTGTTTGTTTGTTGTTTGGGTTTTTTTGTTGTTGTTGTTGTTTTGTTTTTCGAGACAGGGTTTCTCTGTGTAGTCCTGGCTGTCTTGGAACTCACTCTAGACCAGGCTGGCCTCGAACTCAGAAATCAGCCTGCCTCTGCCTCCCAAGTGCTGCCTCCCAAGTGTTGGGATTAAAAGGCCTGTGCCAACACTGCCAAGCAAGCAAGTAATTGCATTGGCCGGAAACGAACCCAGGCCTCCCGCGTGGCAGGCAAGAATTCTACCACTGAACCACCAATGCTTTGAGAATTTAATTTTTTATTTTGTTCTTTCTTTTGCGTTGTTGTCTTGGACTCACAGAGATCCCTCTGACTCTGCCTTCCAAATGCTGTAATTACAGGTGTGTTCCATCACGCCTAGTGTTTAAAATTTTTCTTTCTTTCTTTCTTTCTTCTTCTTTTTTTTTTTTATTTTTTGTTTTTTTGTTTTTTCGAGACAGGGTTTCTCTGTGTAGCCCTGGCTGTCCTGGAACTGACTCTGTAGACCAGGCTGACCTCAAACTCAGAAATCCGCCTGCGTCTGCCTCCCAAGTGCTGGGATTAAAGGCGTGTGCCACCACTGCTCGGCTTTTCTTTTTAACACAGAGTGTGATGGTTTGTATATCCTTGGCCCAGGGACTATGACTATTAGGAGGTGTGGTCTTGTTGGGGTGGGTGTGGCTTGTTGTGGTAGGTGTGGCCTTATTGGAGTAGGTGTGTCACTGTGGGTGTGGGCTTTAAGACCCTCATCCTAGCTGCCTGGAAGTCAGTCTTCTCCTAGCTGCCTTCAGATGAAAATGTAGAACTTCCAGCTCCTTCTGCACCATGCCTGCCTGGATGCTGCCATGCTCCCGCCTTGATGATAATGGACTGAACCTCTGAACCTGTAAGCCAGCCCCAATTAAATGTTGTCCTTAAAAGAGTTGCCTTGGTCATGGTGTCTGTTCACACCAGTAAAATCCTAATTAAGACAGAAGTTGGTACCAGGGACTAGGGTATTGCTGTGATAGGCCTGACCATGCTTTTGTTTGGAAGAATGTGGATTTTGGGACTTTGGATTTGAAAAGCCTTGGAATGCTTTAAATGGGGCAAGACCCCACCTAGCTAAATGTAGGTCCAGGCATGGTAGTCCAAGCCTTTAATCCCGGGGGACAAAGACAAACAGATCTCTGAGTTCAAGGCTAGCCTAGAACAAAACAAGTTCTAGGTGAAGAACAACTTAAATCCAGGCTTGGTGGAGCACACCTTCAATCCCAGTGTTTAGGAGACAGGCATGCAGATCTCTGAGTTCAGTCAGTCTACAGAGCAGGTTCCAGGACAGCCAAGCTTAGGCAGTGAAGGAGTTGGAAAACAGAAAGCTGGTGATAATGTCATAGAACAAGGGGCCATGTTCCAGCTCCTGCAAGCAGCAGAACTCAGCAGATTTGGCCACATGGCTCTGGTTTTAGAGAGTATTCCCAGAATAGAAAGGAATACTGTAATAATTATGCTGTTAGCTGGAGCTAAGAAATTAGCAGTGATTAAGAAGAGACCGGCATCACTGAGGTGAAATCTTCTGGGAAGTGTTTTCTGAGAGCACAAAGATGCTGTGTTCTAGAGATAGCCAAGGGTGTACCTCATGGTGCAGCTGGACTTGGTAACGGGTAAGAGACACCCAAGTGGTACTGGTTTTGAAGGCATGACAGGGTCATGAAGAGCAGCTGAGGCTTAGAACTGTGAGAGGCCAAGGAAGCAATGGTGAAGGTGCAGCCTCAGTTGCAGTTGACAGCCCAGGACTGAAGCGGTCGTGTAAAGGATGTGAGGCTTGGCACCATGAAGAGAGCCTATGAGAGGCTATTGGTGAAGCCTGGTTGCAGCGGAAGACCCCAGTGTATTGGAGATGCCAGTCTCATGGGATGGTCACCAGGAACAGCAGCATCAACCTGAGCTTAGAGTGCTACAGAGGGCAGAGCTGGGGAAGCAACACCAGCCCTTTGGAGGAGCCCAGAAGATCATGTGTGGATCCCAGACATTGATTTTGATTTTGATTTTGATTGTGACTGTGCCCTGATTATTTTTCCCTCTTGAAGAAAAAAAAAAGTTTTAGTGGAGCCCACAATTAAGAGACTTTGAATTGTAAAAAGACTTTGAATTTTAATAGAGGTTGGATTTTTGGATTTTTTTTTTTTGCAATAAAAAGAATTTTTATTAAAAAAGTTACCTGCCGGGCGGTGGTGGCGCACGCCTTTAATCCCAGCACTTGGGAGGCAGAGGCAGGTGGATTTCTGAGTTCGAGGCCAGCCTGGTCTACAGAGTGAGTTCCAGGACAGCCAGGACTACACAGAGAAACCCTGTCTCGAAAAAACCAAAAAAAAAAAAAAAAAAAAAAAACAAAAAAAACAAAAAAAACTTACCTATTACATTCCAGACAGTATGACCAAACAGTTCTCTCCTATAAGAGCCACATATATTTGCTAAAGAATCACTGTTTATGGCAAATTAAGTTAGCACTATTAGTAAATATCTGACAGCAAAAGTGCTTAAACAACAACAACAAAAATGGCCGCTGGGTAGTGCTGACACACATCCCAGAGGTTGGCTGACCTCTGAGTTTGAAACCAGCCTGGTCTACATAAACGAGTTCCAGCAGGAGGAGGGGGTGGAGGAAAAGGAAGAAGAAGAAGGAGAAGGAGAAGGAGAAGGAGAAGGAGAAGGAGAAGGAGAAGAAGAAGAAGAAGAAGAAGAAGAAGAAGAAGAAGAAGAAGAAGAAGAAGAAGAAGAAGAAGAAGAAGAAGAAGAAGAAAAGAGAGAAAGAGAGAAAAGAAAAGAAAAGAAGAGAAAAGAAAAGAAAAGAACAATCTGTTTATTCCAGGCCCCAGGCCACTGGGCTAACCTGAACTCTGTCACTCAGTACTTCTGAACCCTCTGAGGTTGGATATTTTAAAGGGATTGAAAATTTAATATGTAAGAATTTGTAAAGACTGTGGGACTTTTAAAGTTACTTAGATTTTGGGGATGAATAAGAAAGTAAGGGTTGAGGCTTAATAGTGATGTGTTTGTGTGTCAAATTGACATGGGGTCAGTTGTACTGGCTGGTTTTGTGTGTCAACTTGACACAAGCTGGAGCTATCACAGAGAAAGGAGCCTTCCTTGAGGAAATGCCTCCATGAGATCCAGCTATAAGGCATTTTCTCAATCAGTGATCAAGGGTGGGCGGTGCCATTGTGGGTGGTGCCATCCCTGGGCTGGTAGTCTTAGGTTCTATAAGAAAGCAAGCTGAGCAAGCCAGGGGAAGCAAGCCAGTAAGTAACACCATCTATGGCCTCTGCATCAGCTCCTGCTTCCTGCCCTGCTTGAGTTCCAGTCCTGACCTCCTTTGGTGATGAACAGCAATGTGGAAGTATAAGTTGAATAAACCCTTTCCTCCCCAACTTGCTTCTTGGTCATGTTGTTTGTGCAGGAACAGAAACCCTGACTGATACACACACACACACACACACACACACACACACACACACACACACACTTTTCTCTCTTTTTTTTCCCCAGAGCTCATCTCTAGAGCTGCACACCAAGCCCTGGGGCTGGCAGGATCTCAAAGCCTTTCTGTGAATGGCTTTGTCATCCCACTTATGGCATAAGCCATGGAGCCTCGAGAGGAGGTATGAGGCAGCGTATCTGTGCTCATGAATTTATTCATCAGAAGACAGCAGTCAGGGGCGGAACATGTAGTGCAGTTGGTCAGAGTGCTTGTTTATTGTCCGCAAAGCCCTGGTTTGATTCCGCAGCCCCCTCTATAATGGAGAGTGGTGGTACATACCTGTAATTCCAGCACTTGGGGAGCAGGTAGAGGCAGAAGGATATAGTTTAAGGTCATCCTTAGCTACATAGTAGGTTTGAGGCTCTCTTGGCTTCTCTCAGACACCAAAGCTAAAACCGGAGTGGCACATTTGTAGGCCATGGGGTTGTGGTGAGGAGGACGGCTGTAGGCGCTCCCTTCTCAGAGCTTCTGAGTAAAAGGTCATGAGCAATATGGCCAGGCCCAGTGGCCTTCAGTCCCAACACTCGGAAGGTAGAGGCAGGAGGATCTCTGTGAGTTTGCGGTCAACTTGATCTACAAGGTAAGTCCTGGGACGCTCAGGATTACACGAGAGACCCTGTTGAACAATAAACCATCCTAAGCAAGATCCAGGAGTGGATTGTAGGATGTGTGAGGAGTGGTCAGGCCTACGGAGAGCAAAAAGAAACGGCACAGGAGGCAGCTAGGAATTTGACATAGTCTCCGAGGGTTACGTTTGTATAAAGATCTGAAGGAAATTAGAAAAAGCCAGAAAGGTGAGCCAGGCAGTGGGGGCGCATGCTTGCCTTTAACCCCAGGATTTAGAGGCAGTGGCAGGTAATTTACCCTGGAATGCACAGCACACGCACCACACAGAATAAGTAATCAAAGAATTAAAGAGGCCTTACCCCATACAAACCAAGCAAACAAGTATACTTCATAACCCCTCTTACAGTCTGGTGTGGCCATAATGACCCAGTTCCAGAAGCTTCTAGCCTGGGTGAAAAAAGTCACCAGCTTCTGGAAGAGCCACGTGCACTGACCTGGCTAGTCAGCCTCACCTTGCCTCACTTTCTGTATGGTATGTGTACATCTGAACACGCATGAACACGCATGTACAAGATGGAGATCCACACTTCCTCCATCTATCTCCACCTCATCTGTTACAATGAGACAGGTTCTCATTGGAGCCAGCACCTCACCAACTGGTTAGTCTGGTAAGCCAGTGAGTTCTGGGGACTGGCCTGTCTCTCCCCTGCTGAATGTCCTGCACCTGAATAGATGGGTCCTGGGGACATGTTCTGGTCTCATGCTTGTGAGGCCGGCACTTTACCAAATGGAGCCGTATCCTCAGCCCTGGGATCTTCCTCACTTTACACAGGAAGAAACTAGACAGTCTATTCTGTGGCAAAGCTGGGCTGCACCCAGCAGTCTGGGCTCCAGAGCAGTGGCTCTCAACTTCCCTAATGCTGTGACCTCTTACTACAGTTCATGTGGTGACCCCAACCATAACATTATGTTACTTCATAACCGCTATTTCGCTACTGCTACGGATCATCATGTAAGAATGTGTGCTTGCTGGTGATTTTAGGTAACCCCTGTGGAAGGGTGGGTCGTCTGGTCCTGAAGGGGTCGAGACGCACAAGTCGGGAACTGCTGCTCTATTCCAGAACTCACTTTGTTGACAAGGCTGGCCTTGGATTCAGAGATCTGCTTGGCTCTAGAGGCCAGCTTTAACTACTGTACTGCACTGCCAGTGTCTCCTCTTACATCTGCAGGGAGATCTCCAGCAACCTGGAAGTCAAGTCTCATGGCTGTGTTCATCCCTTCTGGGTTCAGGCACATAGGCAATGCTGCCAAATACCTGGGCAGAAGTAATTTAAAGGGCCAGGGAGTTGGAAACAAGAACTGAAAGTTCTTAGGTAATCATCTTTTTCTGTTGTTTTGTTTTTCGAGACAGCGTTTCTCTGTGTAGCCCTGGCTGTCCTGGAACTCACTCTGTAGACCAGGCTGGCCTCGAACTCAGAAATCTGCCTGCCTCTGTCTCCCAAGTGCTGGGATTAAAGGTGTGTGCCACCACTGCCAGCCTTAAGTAATCATCTTAAGTTAGAAGAAGCAGATCAAGCAAAAGTCTTACGATAAAAACTTTATTGTCTTAAATATCAAAGGTTTTACACATCACGTTTTCTTCAGAAAGTTCCTATTAAAGAAGAAAAATAAAATAAAGTGTTTGGATTATTCAGGGCTGACTTACATTTCAAAATATGACAAGAAACAAAACAAAACAAAACAAATCAAACTCAAAGGCATCTAGTGCATTCAGCTGCAGACAGTCCTAACCAGCACACAAAGCAACGGACTTTGGATTCCTGAGTGCAGCTTCTCAGTTCTCAGTTTCCCCAACTCTCAAAGCATCGGGGTATGCCTGGGCGGGCCACTGGCAAGCAGATGTTGATAACTAGACTGGATCTCAAAAGATGAAGTTGCGTCAAAGCTTAAAGAGAAGCCAGAAACCCTCGACACCCGGGCAACTGCAGGAAGCCTAAGAGGGAGGGCTTCCTAGTTACGATCTGCCACATGCGGCTAGAAAGCCAGGGGACCTTTACTGGGGGTTGAAGCCTTTCATCGGGCCCAGCTTCCCTTGAAGAAATCTGGATACAAATGCACTAGTAGTTTCCCATGGAAGGTGCACGCAGAGATTCACTCAACACAAAAGATTCCCTCTGATGTCTCGCCAGAATGAACAGATGCCCAGGGCATGCAGAGAACACAAGCCTCGGTACTCCGGTGGAAGAGAGTGAGGCCACATGTCTTCCGGGCTGTAAGGACTGTTCGAGGAGCCTGTGAACACACATCTGACTGGCTCCTGTAGGAACACACGTCTATTCTGCAGGTCACAGACACACTCATTCAGGTTTGCAGGATTCGGGCAACCAAACTCTTAAGAACAATCACTGCCCATCACCTGACAGGGCGGAAGGGGAAACGCCCCTTACCCAAGTTAGCCAATCAAAACCTTCTTCGGTTGCTTATTCAGACACAGCTCTGTAAGAAGCAATCTGATCTCACGTTCCAGGCCTTCTCCTGATTTGGGGTTCAAACTTGACAGGTAAACAAAGTCCCGTGCTGAGCCATTTTTTTTTCTTGGTAAATTTGTCTTAGCAGCCCCCTTCCCCCATTTCACAAGCCCCTGACCCTCGAATCTAATTACTGATCAACTTTTAAACGTATTTCCTAACTGAAATCACTAAGAACCTATTTTCCTTCTATGCTTCAGGAGTGCATACACCCGGCTGTCTTAAATGAAGGATTGAAGAATGTCTTGTGGAGCTGGCAGAGTTCTGCAAAGCAATCCTGTCTGCCCATCCAAACATGGATCACTTCTGCTCTGGATTCTCTTGTCCACACACTGCACATCCCACAGAGGCCTCGGCTGAGTTCTGCTCACACTCACCTATCATAGTGCTACATGTGACCCTGCATCCTGAAGGGAAAACAGCCATCCCTCCTCTTTTCACCTGGATGTCTACTCTGCCTGTCTCTTTCCGGTCCACAGCTTTACACATCACCTCATCAGGATCTGTTCAGTTATTTCTACTAAATCTTTGTATTTAAAATCCTTTTTTTCTGTGCAGTGTTGGGGGTCAAACCCAGGGCCTTGTACATGTCAGGCAAGTGTTCTACTCCCACTGAGCTATGTGGGTAACCATCCACTCTTTTGGAGGCAGGGTTGCATGTAACACAAGCTGACCTGAAACTCACTAGGTAGCCAAGAATGACCTTCTGATCCTCTCTCCTCGGTCTCCAGTGCTGGGATCACATGCACGCCACACCTGGCTTACACAGTGCTGGGGGATTGGACTGAGGGCTTCCTGCAGTTAGGCAAGCCATCTGCCTCCCATTGTGCTATTTCCCTACACCCTCAACTGTTTTCATTTCTATTTAAGACAGTAGCCCTGACTGGCCTTGCATTTATGGTTGAAAGGTGTGTGCCAACACACCAGCCTCAATTGTTTAAGCTAAACTAAAACTAAACACTTTAAAGTGTAACTCTAAGTTTACAGTGTTGAGTTCCACCACGGGCCTGATTTTTTCCCCCTAGTCAGTTCTAAACTGCAACCAAATGAAAGCATGCTACTCAGACATTATAGTGTGCGCCTATAACTTCATAAACCCAGCCACTTTAGGATTGCTAGTTCAAGGCCAGCTAGGGCTGTAAGAGATCTCCTCAAAAACAAAAGCATGCTGGGGTAGGGGTGGGGTAGCATGCTAACAGGTAAAACCAGATCGCAGTTAAAACCTGCCCCCATCATCCCTAGACTGAAGGCGTCTAAGGCCAGGCTCCTGACTGCTTTAGCTGCTGCTGCACTCCTGGGCTTCAGGGGTGCCCCAAGTCTGATGAACAAACGAATGACTTCTTGCTCCTACTGCATAGCTCTGAAGTTAGCTCCTCCCACCACAGCACAAAAGGTGCAACAGAAAACCTAAGAAACATCTAGAAACCATTTTTGGTATACAGGATGCAGAAACCCCTATCCCGGGAACCCTAACATTTGAAGCAGGTTAAGAGTGAATCAAACTGGTAAGGAGCCAAGGACCACACCAGGTGGCAGTCCTCTCCAGGAGGGCCGCCCTCTAACCTTTCCCCATACTCCCAAGATGTGATGCTTCTGCTATTCAAAAAAATTAAGGCACGAAAGAAAAGCAAGTACATCAAAGGCTCAACCCAAAGTCCTTACTGTGGCTCTACCAACACTCGGGGAGTCAGGTAATTTATGGGGGCTCAGTGCCAGCTCTGAGGGGATACAGGAAACACCAAATGCCATGACTTGTTTCTAGTCAGCCACAGACTGACTAGATGGTAAGGATTAAACCCAGGACCTCGAATGCTATGCAGGCGTTCCACCAAACCATGCCCCTCCGCCCTGTGGCATTGCTAGTGATACACCAGCCAGTTCAGCCACATTGTCTATGCTCACCACAGGCAGGAACTAGAACCATGCTGGGTGAACTGGGCATAGGTGTGTGTGCCTGTAATCCTAGGATTCTAAAGGCTGAGGCTGGAAAATTGCCATGAGTTTGAGGCCATCCTGGGCTATGGCGAGATCCTGTCTCAAAACAAAACAAACAGAAAAAACAAAACAAAACAAACCAACAACAAACAAAAAACCCTCACAAAGCAAAAATTTGCCTTGACACTCTTGTACTGCTATCTGCAAGGCAGTTTATTATATACATAGTAGGAAGAAAAGCCACCGGACGTGCAGGTCTCTGTAGACATAAAAGCTGCTTTTCAACCTATGTAAAATATTTATTAATAACCTTATATTTGAGATAGCTTAGTATTTATTTATAGACATGAGTTGAAAAGTTGAAACAAATTCTTATGGCTTTCGCTAAAGATAGAAAGCTGTAGAGAGGGAAGAAAAGGCAGATGCTATACAAGCTAGACATAAAATCCACGACACCAGGTCCCCTACCTCATTCCTAGGCACCCTCTTGCCAAAGAAATGTTTTGGGTCGTCACCTTCATCTAGAGATGACCAGGGGGAATAGGCTTCGAGGCAGCAGCTCCCACACACCACTGACCACTTAGCTTCCTTGGCCGAGTACCTACCCATCTTCCCCTGTGGCCATCTGATGCTCAGCTGACAGAGGAAGGCTGCTGCTGATGCAGAGGGCTGAACTAGCACATCTGGAAACACCCCTTTACAGAATCAAAGGGCCCCATCTCCAGCCCTTCAGCTTGAGCGTGAGTTTTATAAGAAAATCCTTTGGTGTACGAATGGAGACCACTGCTGGAGGTAAGTAGGCGCCACAGAACCCCCTGAAAACAGCCTGGTGAAGGAGCTGCCCTTGCAGTTACACTGTGATCCTCCGACAGGCTCAACACTAAGTTTTCCAACCATGTGACTAAGTGGAAGCAGACTCTGATGTCCCACTAATGATGCTCCTCAGGGTCCTCTGTTCTAGATTTGCCCAGTTGAAGCCAATCAATTCCTACCATCATCCAAACTTCAGACAAAAGGTTTTTTATTTACTGTTTAAAAGACAGGGTCTCACTAATGTAGCTCTGGCTGGCCTTGAACTCAGACATCCACCTGCCTTCTAGAATGAAAGGTTATGTCACCTTGCCTGGCCTTTGACTTCATTTATTTTTGACGGATCTTAAAAATCAAAAGCAATCATTGTTGCAAAGAAAATAACAACCAAAGGAACAAAGTTTTTGGCAAGTGAGTCAAGCTCAAAGTATTCCTTAAGAACACCTGTATCATCACTGACATATCCGGCTGCTACTAAAAATAGACATACAAGCACATCCATTAAAAGCTATTGTAATGAAATCTTTTCCAGTCTGGTATTCTACACTCCAGCTAGGGCCCACATACCCACAGCGTAAACTCAGTGGTCATGCCACACTCTGCCTTTCAGTTTCTTCTGCTCACACAGGCCTTCTGGAAGGAGTCTGTCATCAGTTACTTTCTCCTATCCACCTTCCCTTGTGGCCCCAAAATCCACCCCCACCTTGCCTCCCCTCAAGCTAATACCTGGCTTCCCTGCAGTGCCTGCTCATGCCCCAGGCACTGCTCTAAGTTGGGTGAGTGTCCTGTGGGCAGTTTCTTGGTGAATCACACATACATCTTTGGTGTAGAACAGGCAAAAGGTGGACAGGCCATGCCCATCTGAAACAAAGAGTTTCTCAAGGACAGGTCGGCTAGCCTGGTGTTCTGAGGACCCGATGGAGAGCAGGAAACCACATGGCCATTCAGCAACCATTCCCTAACTCCAGAAAGAACCATTATATGTGGTGTGACCTGCCACCATGTCACTCAAGTGAGTCTCGGCACACAAACAATGCGGCAAAAAGAACAGAAAACCCTGTAAGTGCCCCCAAAGTTTCAAAAACTCCTGAGATATGAATCCGTCTGTGCTTGATGTCTTCAATTTTGATGGATAAGACCAAGCTTTGAGAGACAGACAGAGAGACAGAGATGGGTAGTGATTTTTAAACAAAAACAGTTAATGCTAAGTTCAGAATTTGATTTCAACACTTTCATTTTAATAAACTGCAAACTCTCAAACTGGAACCAGGAATTATCCTCAAAATCCTTTTCAAGAAAAGCAAGATTCCAGATTCCTGTCAGGCACCTAAGACAAGAGTTTATGTTCCAGGAGAGGATGCTTTCAACCCTATCTGGAGTAATTATTGCACAGTGGGGCCCGCAGGACAGCGACTTGCAAGGCAAGAGCTCACACTAAAAAGGCCACAGGAAACGCAGCTACACAGTCTGCCTTGCTCCAGCTCAGCCTGATGGACACAAACATGGATCCTGCTTAGAAAAGAAACTCCTGAGGAAAGAAAGGGATGAAGACTGTACCAAGGCCACTGTTGTCAGAACTTCCATTATATTTCCTGTCATGAGGGACGCTCACAGACTCATCAGTCCAAGCACTGAGGGGACAGGGACAAAGGCTCTCCGGTGCTGTCTTACACGGCTCAGACTGAGCATGGGAAGAACTTCCTAACAGGTGAGTTTATAAAGCCAGCAGGCTCCTTGTGGTCAACCCATGATCACTGCAAGGGTCAGGTTGTCAGTGAGACACATCAACCTTGTCTCTAGTACACGCTAATGTTTGTCTAAGCCATTATCTTGACATTTACAAATGGAATTATGATCGAATTTTTTCCCTTCCCTTTTTAAATACAAGTAGCACCATGTTTTACTCTAATGTGAATTTCCCCATACCCTACCCATGGTCACGAAGGTATTTGGCAATCAGTCCATGCAGCAGCCTATGATGCACAAGACAGCCCCAGGTTTAAGCCCTCCTGCTCACTCTATTTAAATGTCAACCCTGAGCACACAAATCAAAACATACAACTCTAGAAGTTATTATCTCCTCCAGCTTCCTGTTACAAGCCATACCCTGCACACAGCACAGTCAGAGCCACAAAGGGTAGCTGATCTGTCCTAGCTCCACAGATATCAGGCTCCTCATGACTCCTGCTTTCAAAGCATTCACTCATTCTAAAATGGTATGCTATACACAAAACCATCCGCTTTATTCCGGAGTACATCATCTTAATGAGAATAAAAAGCTTTTGTATGCACACACTGCCAATACATTTAAAAGGCCCAAATTTTAACAAGTAAAATAGACAAATTCATCAGACAAAAGATCATAAATTACTTTGGCTGGGGGGGGAAAAAAATCTGGCTCAACATTTTGCTTGCAGATTTTCTACACATATTTTCTGTGTGTGTGTGTGTGTCTGTGTGTTGAGTATATTTGTGTGAAGAGGGCTTTTCCAAGAGGAATGAAGTGCGGCCTAGCCCACTTTCCCACAATTATGTAGGGACCACAATGTTCTTCGCTAACAGGACAAGAAGGGCAAGGTCTGCATTCCCACCAACTCGATGCAGAGCCCCGAGGGCTTCCTGCAGAGTGAAGCCGGCACCCAGAATCCTGTCAACATCTGCCGCAGGGAAGTTAAACGGTGGAAGAGCGGAGGGGATCGACAAGGACTGTGTGGTAGGTTGGTCCAATCCACTGAAAGGCAGCCCAGCCCCAGGGCAGACACTGCTGGTCTCAGGCCTGTCTGGGCCTGGATTCTGCACATGCTCAGAAGGCTGACTGCTGGCGCCCCCCTCACCTGCGGCAAGTTCTGGTGCGATTTCTACACTTGAGGTGCAGGACAAGTGCTCAGACAGTTTAGCGGAGGTTATGGCGACAGAACAGCTCTTCCTGACTGATTCTGTTGGTCTGGGGAGACCGCGGCTGGGTGACAAGCCATCACCCAGACCCCCAAAGCTAGTGGATGTTTCATCTTCTACTGTAGCACAAGGTGTGGTTCCTACGATTTCTGTCTTTTCTGATTCCGAGATGGCCTGGTGACAGGAGACTTGTGGGTACTGGTCACTAGGGGTCAAATGCTCACTTTGGGCCCTCCTTCCTGTAAGGTCTGAACTGCCTGTTTGGCTCTCAGCTCCTAATTCTGACTGATAGGTAATACCCACAGGAGAATCTTCTGAAGTTGGCTTACAGCTAATGACCAAAAGCTCATGTAGCTCTTTCAAGGCCACTGTGACAGATGAACAAAATTCTTCTGCTGACTCCAGAGAGGGCTGACTATGGCCACTTAGAGGGGAAGAGGAACTGTCATCTTTGTTATCCATTGTAGACATTTCAACATTATCTTCTGGGAGCTGCAAATCCCGGGTCAAGATGGAATGTTCCACATGGTCACAGGAGGGGTTACACCATGATGTCTCCACTTCCATAGAGGGATTATCTGAAGCGAGATGTGATATGCCAGGGCTCTTGATGATGGCATCCTTCCTGCCTGTTGAGCTGCACACAGCAACCAGAGACTGTTCAGCTGTATCTACTTCCATAAGGGCTTCTGAGCATGGGCAGCTACAGAGTCCTGAAGCTGGAAGACCTTTCTCTGCACTGGGACGATGAGCATTTCTCTGTAGCCCATCGACTTTCATTACAGCTTCCAAACTGACAACTTCTTCATGAAGCTCAAAGTCTTCTGTGTCACAAAGACACTCCTGGTCATGTGGAACTCTCTGTGGTCCAGCCTCCTGCTGCACACTCTCTGTTTCTCTCTGCTGCTGAAGGCCGCTCACTTGACTTGGGGTCTGATTTTCTGGATGCCAACTCTTTTCCTCCACAGATACCTGTGGCTCCTGCATCCCAGTAGTTGTGAGAGATAAACTAGCATCCTGTCTTGTATGAAGATAAACTCTGAGGCCCTGGGTTCTTTTTTCAGCAGATTTCTCCAGATTATCTGTAACAAATGCTTCTTCCGATGAATTATGCAAAGGCATAGCTAGATTCTGTTCTGCTGAGGAAGCAAGATCAGGAAGAACCTGCAGAGGAGGAAGGTCTTTTTTCTTAGAGTTTGTCTGAAATTCAGCTGAAGCCTTCATAGCCTCCATAGCTAGAGATTCAATGCTATTGGGGTCACTGGGCTTGATGGCGCAGACGGAAGCAGAAACAGAGCGAGCGAGACTCGTAGGGCTACCAACCTCAGGACTCTGCCCTGAAGGAGCTGGATGGTTGACTCCATCAGAAGTCAGCAATGATGACACTCCCAGTGAGGTAGATTCTTTACTGCTTTTCTCTGTAATCAAAGGAAAAGAAAAAAAGACTAGTTAGCAGAGAGTTGAATTCTCAATAGAATAAATCCCGTATGTAAAGAAAGTACTATTAATATATTTATTAAAAAGATACTTATTGATGTATTTATTTACTCCAGAAAGGCTCTCACTACATAGCCAGAGCTGGCCCTAAAGTTGGGAGGCTCCTGCCCAGCTTCTTGAATGCTGAACTGTGAGAGCATAACAGCACACCAAGCAGCTACTTTCTCTCTGGTGAATTTCTTCGCTGGATGAGTCTCACAAGGCTTTTTTCCCTCCCTCTTTAAAACAAAACAAAACAAAACAAAACAAAACAAAACAACCAAACAGGTTCTCACTCTGTAGCCTAGGCTAGCCAACTCACTATAGTAAGGCCAGCTAATTCTTTAATTATCAGCAATCCTTGTACGTCAGCCTCCTGAGCACTGGCGTTACAGCATGGGCCACCACTGCTGGCTCCAGTCCGCTTTTCATGTGTCAAGTATGAGCATAGAAGTCCCAAAGCAAGCATGCTGGGGATAGAGCAGGGCAACCAAGAAAGGTGGGGTTTACATGCCTGGAGATCTCTGGAGATCTCTATAAGACAGACAAGTAAACAGTGGATTTTATTTCTAGCCAAGCTTTTAAAAAACCATGACAAAACTAAGCACCCAATTCAAAGAACAAAACAAACTAAAAAATGAAGCAGACAGAATTTTTTTTATCTGCTCAGCCACTGTAATTATGCATTCATATCTGCGGCAACCTCTCCTGTCCGAAGGCTAGCTTGATGTATAAGGACAATGAGTGTGTATCACTCACTGTTCTCAGTTCTGTAGTGCTCTGGACCAAACACACCTGGGCTTGCCACACACCAGAAGGCGCTCTGCTAATCCAACTACATCGCTAGCTCTGTAATGTAGTTCTGTTCAGCCTGAAAACCCGTGGCGAGTTTCCTGCTTTAGTCTGAGTGCTGGGATTACAACATGAAGACTCATACCCAGCTTCTCATTGGGTAACTCATACCCAGCTTCCCAATGCTGTAACTCGACACCGTACAACAAAACTAACAAGATGTAGTACTTTGCCGAATACAACAGAGGGAGGGTAGAGGAATAGTGTAATCGTTTTTTGATAGGCAACAATAACTTAGACTCACTATAACCTGATTGCCCTTCAAACATGATGGGGGCATCAGTGCAGATGCCACAGTGGTCCCACTCCTCTGTCACTATTAAAAACCAGCCTGTAACTACCCCTAATGTCTTTAATTAAAAGGCATAGACTGCTATGAAGGCTGGAAGCATCGGCTCCTGGGTTATTAAATCCCAATCAGATGCTGTGCTGAACATTAACATCAGTGTGAGTGCTGGATTTCCACGGGCGAAGTCATGGAGAACAAAAGTTATGATGCAAAAATCACTCTAATTAATTAATCAGACCCTGCTAAGTTGCATGAGAGGATGGGCCTGCTGGAAGTTGTTGTCTTTTCCTTTTTGGGGTTGAGATGGGATCTCATGTACCCTATGTTGTTGTTTTTGGAGAAAGAGTTTCTTTGGCTGTACTGGAACTCACTCTGTAGACCAGGCTGGCCTCGAACTCAGAGATGCACCTGCCTGTCTCCCAAGTGCTGGATCAAAGGTCAGGGCCACAACCTCAAGGCAGTGACTGACTTCTTAAGAACTACCTTATCTTATAGTTGGTGGCAACCAGGATTATGTTTTGTCTCTGTTTAAACTACACCCTGTAAATCTAGAAAATCCTTAGCTTTATCCTTCTAATCAATACAGCTGACTCCGAAATAAGTTCAATTTTGGACTAATGCTAACATGAAAAAACATACTGCAAAAGAATATCCGTGTCAGCACCATAAGGGAACATGTACCACCTGGGGCTCAGTGTCAAGGACCTGCGCATCCCAAACAAGCAGGAGACGCGCAGGCACCATGGTGGACTTTGTACTTACTATTAAAGCGGCATGCCTGTCATCCTTCTGAAACTAAAATACTAGTAGACAGGGGGCTAGAAAAAAAGCTAAAGGACACCAACTATGCCTAATGTCCTTAAAAAGAGAGAATGAAAATGAGTATGAATGACATGCTACAAGTTTAATTACAACCAGCCTCCAAACCCTTACTAAAGCCCTTTGTCAGATCGTCAGATAAAATCAGCAATACTTATTCTAAAGACAGTTTCACTCTTCAGTCCAGCCTGGTCTCAAACCTTGGATCCTTGTATGTCATCGTCTGAGTGGGCTGGGAGGAACACATGCACACGCCAGCCCGCCTGTTACTGATTCTGGGGAAGCCATTTGGTTCAACTTTCTGTTTCTGCTCAATAAAATGAAAATTCTATCCTTTTATAAACTTCAAACATATGAGGACTTCCAGCTTAAAAAAAAAAAAAAAAAAAAAAAAAGGCTTAAAATATTCAGTTATGTACAACAAATTGCTGTGACACCAATAGTCTTAATTTATTCTTTTCTTCTTCTTCTTCAGTATTTTCAACTCTCAGAGGTAGCAGGTGTAATGAATACTTTTTACCAATCCTTTTTCCTGGACCATTCCCAAAACCAGTCAAGTTTTTAACAAGAATTTATGCCTATGTGTGTATATGGCAACATACATATAAATGTACATACAGTCTAGTTGTAACCAAATTAAACAGGGAGAAAGTCTTCAGTTTCCAGAATGATCCCAGACAGATTTTTCAGAGCACAGATGACAACGGGACGAAAGGTTAGTGTGGTGTCAATAAATACCTGGTCTGGGCCACTCCAGCTGCAGCACACACACACTACATGCATCATGGCTTCTGACGCTCTGTTTGGATTAGGAAACAGACAAGCAAACGTGGGTTAACAATGCCAAACCACACAGCATGCAGGGCTGTAGTCCTTGCTCCTTCCCATCCGTAAAACCAGGAGTTTCCACAGTGTGGGCATCCCAGAGACTTTTTGGTGCTTCCATTCTCTCCAGATATAACAAGCAAGGTTTCTGTACTTGGAAAGAAAGTATTCCATAGCTCTGCACAGATACTGAAGGCAAATGTGCCACGGGCCAAGTCACTCCACCAGAGGAGCTGCTCAAGGACCACTCTACACAGGTTAGAGCATAAGGACAGGAACTTTCCAAATCCCTCAGGTTTTTTCTTTTTTTTTTTTTTTTCTTTTTTTTGAGACAAGGTCTTGCTATGGCCTAGATGACATTCTGAGCTTGTGGCTTATTCCTTCCTTCCTTCCTTCCTTCCTTCCTTCCTTCCTTCCTTCCTTCTTTCCCTTCTTTCTTTCTTTCCTTTTTCCAGACAGGGTCTCTGTGCAGTCCTGGCTATTCTGGAACTCTTTCTGTTGACCAGGCTGGCCTTGAACTCAGAGATCTATTTGCCCGTCTCTGTCTCTCGAATGCTGGGATTTAAGGCATGCGTCACTACTGACCATCTAAAGATTCCTTTAAGTTCCAGCTGCTGCCTTCTTCACAGTCAGCCAGTCAACAGACATGTTGACAGTCTTACTACTGATTTCAGACAAATACAAAGGGTGAAGATACCCTAATTAGCCAAAGAAATAATTTTTTGAAAATACTTTCATATTATGTCCAGAATTGTGTAATTTTCATGATCCCAAGCTGTGAGTTCTCAAATAATAAACACCACTGTTGCAGACTCATCAGACTGCTAAAAGGCCAGCACGGGTCCCCACGTCAACAGTACAAGGTCCACTGGAGAACCGGCCAGTCCATTTGCTGCTCCTGCCTTAGCACCTGCACTCTGTTTAAGCTATGCGACAGAAGGGAAGCTGTTACTGGGTTAGTAGCACTGATGCTGTCAGCCACGGCTATGGGAGGGCGGTGGTGGTGGGAGATATCCCAAAACATCAGCGTCCTCCTAAGCTGCCACATCCACATCCACGGGCTCAGGAGGTGAATGAGCTTACGCAAGCTGACTTTTGAGAAGATTAAAAGGATCACTGCTGATTCAAAACTCTCCCTTTTTAAAAATCACCCCAGTTAGAACCAAAACTGGATTACACAAAATGCATCCTGAACAGCTGATGCTACTCGCTCACATTCCAGAGTTTCAGGGTGCCGCACCTGCGGGTTCTCCAAGAAACCTAACAAAACCTTGTAGTTTGCTATTCAAATATATTGTCTTTTGTCTTGAGGAGAAAGCTATCCCAAGAGCTCGTTCTCTAAGACACTACCAGAAAGAGCAAAGTATGAGACTGTCACACTGATGAATAATCCTGGGGCAAGACTTCATGAGAACTCACTTAAAAGATAGTATTTTTTTCAGTTGGTAGAAGATGCAGCCCAGAGTCACTGTTCTGTAACAGATGAGGGTTTCAGCAAAGCTGTTTTCATTTATTTCTCTCAGAAGACCATGTTAAGGAGCCTGCTTTCAGAGGTCCCTACCTCAGGGAACACAAACATTGTATTCGATTAATGTGAAGCTACCCTCACCACTGACTCTTCTCCGTGGGCAGCCCTCTCCCAAAATATTTTTACTATGGAGTCACAGTGATAATGTCTTCCTTCAAATCAATACCCAGGCTGAGAAAATGAAACACATTTCCAGGGAAATACTGCTGGACTTGAAAGTGCGTGCTTCCTGTAGTTTTCTTTATGGAGAAGACAGGATGGTGTAGAAGCATCCAAGCAAGTTAACAACCTTCTCCTGAGCACAGCACTGGGCTCTTGTTCCTCTTGGTCTGTCTGTTAGAAACAAGGTCTCACTGTGTAGCCCCAGTGCCCTGGAATTACTATGTAGACCAGCCTGGTCTCAAGTCACAGAGGTCCACTGTGCCCCTTGAGCACTGGAATTACGATGTATGCAGTCATTCCAGGCTCCTTTTCTTTCTTTCCCTTTTGGACAGAGTGTGTCTACACAGTCCACACTAGCCTGGACCTCCATATTCAGCCTAGGCTGGGTCTGAGCTTGGGATCCTTCTGCCTTGGTCTCAGATGCTGCTTTACAGGTGTGTGTGTCACTACACCTTTTTTCTTGATCTGTTCCAATACGAGTCCTTTAAAGTTTTTATTATGATGGTATGTATGTGTGGGCAACACTTAGGTCAGAAGGTGACCGTGGAGTCGGTGCTGTCCTACTTTTACATGGGCTCTGGTTTCTAGGCTTCTGTGGCAAGTGCCTTTACCTGCTGAGTCAGGGCAATGCAAAGCCCTGTCCACTCTCTCCTCCTTTTTGAGACAGCATCTCAAATATTGCAAGCTAGCCTTGCATTCTGATTACTTCCTCCTGAGTGTTGGGTTCCGGGTGTGCAGCATCACACCCAGTCTGTGGTACTGGAGACTGAGCCCAGCACTTCCTCGAGTGTGTTAACAAGCACTCTAGTATCAAGTTGCATTTCCTGCCCAGTGGTATTGAGAGTCGAGGGAGGAGGTGAGAAGACCGTGAACATGCCTACTGCTGACCAGTGAAGCGATGTATAAACCAGAAAGGCCTTCCCCTCACTAAGCACACAGCTCTACTCAAACAGTCTGTTTAATACCTGCATCCTCGGCTGATTTTTGAATGGCTTCTGCTAATTCTTGGTCTGCAATTTCCTCTGGTCGTATGTCCTCTCGCCCGGTTCCATATGCCAAGCGAGCACACTCTGGTAACTCCCCCTCAGGAAGGAAGGTGGTCTGTGAGCCTGTGGTGCCAATCACCAGAACATTTTTCTTCAAGTCAATAGAACACTTTAGAAGAAAAAAGCAAAGAACAACAGCAGATGAAGCATCCTACAGAGAAATAAATTCTTGGTTCCACATTCAACCAGTAAAGAACACTACTAGGGAAAGAGATGGTTTAAAAATAAAAACAGACATAACCTTATCACATGCTGAAAGCATCAGTTTTATACTTCTTGCTTTGGACACAAAGTCTTGCTATGTAATCCAGGATGGCCACCAACGCACTTCATAACCTAAAACAGGTTTCAACTTGCCCTCCTCCCACCTGTCTCCAGGTGTGTGCTACTACATCTCCCTAGGCTTTTCTGATTTTAAACCTCTGACTCTTGTCTCTCTTGGTCTGCTGTTTCTGTTGTTGTGTACTTTGAGCCAGCAGCCCAGGACTTTCCAAGCAACTCTGCCTCCATGTCCTACCTTGGGCTAGGAGTGCTAAGACTACAGCTCATAGGAACTCACAGACAAGCACAGGACCTGCACAGGTCTGTACCAGGGCCTTTGCATATATATTATGGCTTTGGGTTTAGTGATTTTATAGGATGCCTGAGTGTGCAAACCAGTGAGCTCTGTTCCTCATGCCTTGTCTGTTTTTCTATTCTTGTTTTATCTTATCTTATCTTATCATAATCCCCTGGAAGCCTGTTTGTTTTCTAATGAGACTCAAAGGTGGATCTGGATGGGAGGAGTAATGGGGAGGGACTGAGAGGAGTAGAGAAAGGGGAACCATAAACAGGATAATATTATGTGAGAAAAAAAAAAACTATTTTCAGTAAATGGAAAAAAAAACAGTCACACTTGTCCTTGCAGAGGACCTTCTATCTCCAACTGGTGGCTCCTAACTGTCTGAACCTAAGGTCCAGGGGATTCAACGCTCTCTTTTTACCTTGAAGGGAACCAGGAATGCATGTGGTACTCAGACATTCTTACAAGTAAAATACATACAAAAATAAAAATAAATCCAATTCTTTAAAGATTAAAACAAATAATAAAACTTCTAATAATGTCAAACCAGACAAGATTTAACTTATTCCTAGAGGTTTTACAAAGAGATTTGTGCTGTTGGTTTTTTGTTTGTTTTCCAGAGAGGGATTCTCTGTGTAGCCCTGGCTGTCCTCAAACTCAAAGATCTGTCTGCCTCTCTCTCCCAACTGCTGGACTGTTTTGAGAGCACCTGGTGTTGTTTTGAGGCTGGGTTTCACTGTGTGACTCTGGTTGGCCTCAGAGATGCCTGACACTCTCTGTTCCAAGAGCCTGGATTAATAAACGCACCACCAAACCAAACTGGCAGACTCTATTTGTAATGACAAACTGTTTCAACTCTATGACAACAGAATCTACCAAAGATATTTCCATGGTTCTTGGTCTGTCAATACATGTAACTGACAGAACTGATGTGAATCCTAGAGACACAGCAACAGTGGAGTGCGCAGGCCCGACGGTACACGCCTGTTAGCCCAGGTGCAGGAGGCAGAGGAAGACCATCACTGCAAGCTCTAGGGACCCTGCTTTACACAGCGAGCTCCAGGCCAGCCAGGCTACATAACTTAACAACAACACTACAACAAAACACAAAGCAAAACAACAGGCTGGGGAGTGCTGGGGTGCGGTCTTACTTGGTAGTCTTTGTTGTGCAAGCATGAAGACCTAAGTTTGGATTTCCCAACACTCATGTAGGAAGCTTGGTACAACAGTACCCATTTATAACCTTAGCACTGTGGGGATGGATATAGGAGGCTCCCTGGAGGTGCTGCCCAGCCAGTGTAGCAAAACTGGTGAATTCTGGGTTCAGTGAGAGACACTCTCTCTGAAACAAGTAAGTGGAGACTGAGGAGGTCACCTGTTGTAAACGTCTAGCCTCCACACACGTGTCCATGTATACACACACACACACACACACACACACACACACACACACACACACACAAAAGCTCTTAATTACCTGATGCCGTTTAAGCATGTCCAGACCCAGAAGCATGTCCATAGGCTGTTCTTCCAGAATTGAGAAGGAACATGCCAGAAAATCGCCTTCAATCTGAACCTGAGCTAAAGCACAAAGAAAAGGTATTACTAGTGTTGACTTCACAAGCCCAGGGCAAGCTTTGCCTGGCCTTCTGGGACTCACTCAACTCCTCTTATCATGTACATAAAGACATGATCACTCATCAACATAAAATAGATAAATAAGTAAACCTGGGGGAGGCGGGGAGAGCACTTGCTTGCTGCTCTTCCAGGGCCCTGAGCTCAGTTCTCAGGACTCACGTCAGGCAGTTCACAACTGCCTATAACTCAAGTTAGCCTAAGGGCATGTGCACACACATGGTGTGCACTCATACTTCTAGCAAACATTACTATTTATTTTGTTCTTTGAAGTATTATTTGTCTTTTAAGAACTGGACCTACAGATGTACACACCCTCATGGGCTCAAGGCAAACATCTTTTTTTTTTTTTCCAAAGACAGGGTTTCTCTGTGTAGCCCTTGGCTGGCCTGGAACTTGCTCTGTAGACTGGTCTCTAACACTGGGATTCCTCTGCCTCCGTTTCCCAAGTGCTGAGATTAAAGGTGTGAGTCACCAGGCCCAGCTCTCTTAGGTATCATGTAGCTAAGTCCAAGTTTAGCCTGATTTATGTAAAAAGGTCCAGGGCTACTTAAAAAAAAAAAATCCTGTCTTGGAAAAAAAAGAAAAAACAAAACAGAAGCAATAGAAGCAAGTTTCAATCTTTCCTTTTCTGGTCTTGATTGTCACCTCTTTATTCAAATGATTTTTGAATAAATCTCATGTAGTCCACTCACGCTGGCTTTGAAATCCTAAGTGTCTAGCTTCCACCTGCCAAATTTGTAGCTTACGGGTGTTTGTGACACCATGTCCAGCTGAGAAGTTCTGCCTGAAGAGCAGTGCAGGTGCTGTGTGCACGTGTAGACATGCCTGGAGGCTGGAGGCTGATGCTAAGTGTCCTTTTCTCTCTTGCTCTCTACTGTAGTCTGTGAGATCGGGTCCACAGCACTGGCTGGAAAGCTGACCAGCCTCCCAGACCTTCCAGTCTAGCCTTACACATGTACAGCAACACTCTGGCAATTCAATGCCCTCTGACCCACATGTGGGCTGAAACCTGGACAATTTACATATGTACGCTGTGAAGCTGGTCTGACTTCCAATTCCTCTCTCTATGCAGACATGCAGCTATCCCGGAACACCTCAAACCTCTCTTGCTCTAAGATTTCCACATTCATTTCCATAGAAATCACCCGTTTGGTGATGATAGCTCGAAAAGGCAATTAACTGTGACCTGCCTGGGTGTTCAGCTTGTAAACATTGCTTGCTCTTTTAGAGGACCCAGCTTAGGTCCTAGTACCTATATAGAGGATCACGACCACCATAATTCTAATTACAAAGGATCTGATGCATTCTTCTGAACTGCAAAGGCAATCAGACACAAGTAGTATTAAAAAACAAACAAACAAACAACCCCAGTAATATACATAAAATATAACAAATAAAATTTTAAAACACAAAACCAAAGTTGAGTTACAACAAACAAGAGTAGCAAGAATTACACACACACACACACACACACACACACACACACACACACACACACA
>JANHMN010000004.1:11143457-11217539 GCA_030674055.1 Rhabdomys pumilio | reverse complement strand
CACACACACACACACACACACACACACACACACACACACACACACACGGCCCCCAATAAACATTTACCATGCATGGTGACTCACACAGAGATAGGTGGATCTGAGTTCAAGGCTAACCAGGGCTACACAGTGAGACCTTGTCTCAAAAGAACAATAAATCCAATGAGGCAACCAACCAAACCAACAAACAGAGCTTCAGGGCAGCCCCAGATTCACAGCTTGGGGTATGGAGTAATTTGGTGATCCGCTTTCCTCACACTTCCCAGTGTCCTTTAGGGCACCCCTGTAGGAAAGGACCCTGCTTGGATATGCTGTACTCCACTTCCAGAGTCTGTCTATGGCGCCTTCCCACCTCTTTTCCCAGGATGGATGCCACTGCGCTTCAGATCAACGGCAGGCTCCTTTACAGCTGCAATGTGCCACAGAGGGAACAAACTGGGCGGACTCAGCTAGTTATGACCACAGACAGTCAAAAGGGTTTGATTAGGGCCTGCAGTCCTAGCTAGTATGAAGGTCAAAGCAAGAAACTTGAGTTCAAGGCCAGCTTGGCAACTTATTGAGATCCAGTCTCAAAATAAAGTGTAAAAGCAGAGCTGAGCTGTGACTCAGTGACAGAATACTTGCCTAACTGTGTAAGAAAGGAGGTGGGAGGGAAACACCAATATTTGATGCAAGTAAGGAGAACACTTAACCACAGGCATGAGCAAACAGCTTAGGGCTTTCAATTAATTCTAGAATATAATTTGTATTTCTTCGATTTTGATACAGTCAGAGGGTCAGGGATGCAGAGATGAATGACAAGGTTTGAAATGGAAGCGATAGGGTGGGGAGAGTCAGTGAGTATAACAAAGCAAGCAAATTAGGTAACTACAGATAAAGCTCCTGCCCTACTCCGAATAATGGAAGAACTGCTCCTTTTAGTTACAGGGTTTTCACAATCAGCAACTAAACATGACTTGGGGTTGGGGAGCAGATGCCATTTTACTCAGACAGCATCTTGCTCATGACTAGTGATGTGGCCAACCCTGCTGTCAGCACCACCACGCTTGCCTGGGAGATCCTGACTCAAGCATCTGCAGTTTTAAAAGCGTATTGCATGCTTTTAATACAGCCCCAGCAGAGAACCACTGCATCAGAGGCTCAGAGACAGAAATGGGCCATGCAAAGAGCTTATCCACCAACTGAGACAGCAAAGGAGAGCAGAAAGACATCAGACTCTGGACTACCAGACAACACTTGTGCACAGCTCTCTAATCCAATCACCTTCAAACTCTGGTTTAATCAGGATTGAAATCAGCTGTCATAGCCAGTGTACTGATTTCAGCAGATGGGGTTTCTTCTCCATCCGGCCTAAAACAAGCTGTTTTGTCTGTTAACCAGAAGAGTTCACAAAACTTGAGAGCAGGAAGCCATTAAGTATTTTTGAAATACTGGATCAAAATGAGGGGACAATGAAGCAGAGAGCTACCTGAAAAGACTGAGGTTATTATCTCAACTTGGAGACAGGGAACCTACTTCATGCAGATGCCCAGCTAAAGCTTGACCTGGACACTGTGAGCTTGCTTATAAGATTGACAATCTTACCTTATATCTTCTTCTATCTTAGCCTGAGCTTCGAGGTCAAAAGGGTCAGCAGAAAACAGACGAATCCGTTCCTGCTCTCTCCGGGCTCTGTCCTGCTGCTGCTCCACCAGAACCCTAGAGAATTTCTCTACAAAAATAGGGGGTGAAGGGGCACACATTAAGCTTTACACTTTCTTTTTTTTAATCCATAATTTTAAAAAAGCTTTTTTTTTTTTCCAGCTGAGCGCTGGCGGCACCTGACTTTAATCCCAGCACTTGGGATGCAGAAACTGGCAAATGAGTTCATGGCCAACTTGGTTTATAAAGCAAGTTCCAAGACAACTAGGGCTACACTGTCTCCAAAAACAACAAACACAAAAACCTTTTATTTTAGATGTGTACAAGAACAAATTCTTCACAGTCACAACCTTGTACTCGTTAACTTAAAAGTCAGAAGATAAGAATGAGCCTCCATTTCTTAACATTCTGACCTCAAACGTCTGCTCCAGCTTCCTTAGTGCTAAGATTAACTGGTGTGGACCACAACAGTGAGCTTGATGGTTTCTCCTCATACATTTGTGTGCGTGCAGCGATGTATAAGTCTGTGCAGCACGTCCAGCAAGTGGTGGTGAGGAGAGGTCATCTGTGAGAGTTAGCTCCCTCCTACTCTATGGGGTTCCAAGGGCTGACCCTGGACTGTCACACTTGATTCAAGTCTGCCCCCTTATCCTCACCAGACCAGCCACCTCAGCGACTCTTACTGTCCCCGTTTACTATTATCAGAAGTCCCCATTGCGTCGTTTCTAGTCGGTCAACAGCTTCCCTATACGGCCAAGTGTGGCAAGACCATGTATAGCGGAGAGGCCTCTTCTCCACTCCCCTATGACACTTATTACCCTCCAGGGACAAAGTGAGCGCTATGTCATCCCTTTCTCACCTGGGCTCACTCCCTTTGTTATTAAGTATAAATGACAGTCTGCCAAACTGTCATGGTCTTGATGGAAAGCATGCAGGAAAGGTGACAGAGAGCACTGGCTGATATTACTATAGGATGCAATTACAACAAAAACCAGTATGGTGCGGCTGGAGAGATGGCTCAGTGGTTAAGAACACTGGCTGCTCTTCCAGAGTTCCTGAGTCAATTCCCAGCAACCACATGGTGGCTCACAACATCTGTAAGGGAACCTGATGCCGTCTTCTGGTGTGTCTGAAGACAGCTGCAGTGTACTTATATAAATAAAATAAATAAATCTTAAATGTATGTAGATACATCCAAACTACTGGTTGTGCACACCTTTAAAAGTTAGGAGGGGGTGGCAGGAAGATCTCTGTAGGTTTGAGGCTGTCAGGGGCTTTAATATTGACCGTCTCAAAAGAAAAGAAATGAGGGAAAGCAAAGCAATGTCAGGTGGACTACCTTCTCAACACTATGTGCCTAAAAGGTGAATTGAAAGGAATCCTGACACAAGAGTGTGCTCTGTGACTGCCAGGACAGCGCTAGACTATCACAGGACACTGAGTGCAAGGAGCACAGTGAACTTTGTGCTGAGATGGCTTCAATGGCCAACATGCTTAACTTGCAAGCATGAGAAGCAAAGTTTGAAACCCAGAACCCAAATCAACCTGCTGGAAATGACAGTGTATACCTGTAATACAGTGCCTAGGAGATAGACAGAGGCTCTCTGGGGCCTCTTGGCCAGCTAGCCTACCCTAACTGCTGAACAACCAGGGAGAAACAGCACCTAATAGGAGGTGGATGACATTCTTCATGGTGATACCTGAGGTTGCCATATGGTCTTGGTGGCACATGCTTTTAATGCCAGCACTCAGGAGGTAGAGGGACTTGTAAACCGGTCTGATTATCTGAACTCAATCTCTTGCTTACAGAAGGGGACAGGGGAGAAGCAAGTCTTGAAGAGTTGTCTTCACTGTGGCTGTGGTGTGTGCTGTGCAGACTTCCAGAGCCCATGTAGAAGCTAGGACAGCCACACACTATGCCAGTGCTCCTACGGTGAGAGTCCCCAGATGCTCACACAGCAGCTAGCTTGGTGTATGGACGACACTGGCATATTCAGAGATGCTGCTCTAAAGAACAAGGTGGAAGATGAGGACCAACCCCGAGGCTGTCCTTTGACCTCTGTATGTAAGCTGTGGCCACATGTGCAGATACACAGAAAATTAAGAAATTTAAAAAAAAGAAGCTGGGCACATGCCCTTAATGACAGTACTTGGGAGGTCAGAAGCCCTGGTGATCTAAAAGATCCCTCTCCCAGAATCAATATGATCTCAATTAAATATAAACATTATTGCCAATCAACCCGGTCTTTGAGATTGTGCTAATTCAGCTCTCATCAACAAGTAGACCATCCAAGAATCACCACAGAGAGCCAATGGCCTGAGACAGCTGCCTAGGTCTTGTACATTTGCTCTGACACAACTACTTCCCCTCAGGTCAGCCTGACACGCCTGCACATGGGTGAGCTTACCAAGATCTCCACTGAGCAGAGCTTCTGCCAAGGGTGGGTTACGCTCCTTCAGCAAGGACAACTCATGCGGGTTGGCCAGCAGCATGTCTCGGAGCAGGGCTGGGTTGTCCAAGCCTTGAGGAGATGATGCTACTTCTCCAGCAGGTGAGTGCTGAGCCTGTGTTCTGGGCAGCTGGCGCTGTTGGGGGTTTGACGTGCCAGGCACAGCTATGCTACTGAAGTCAATCCGGGGTAAGTCTGTTGAGATCAATCAATCAAAATGTTACAAATGATGCATGCCATAAAAACAAGCACGGAAAGAAACAAAACACACACTCATCCATCACAGGTAAGCAGTGAACGATAACTATAGACACTATGTGGCTCCCCTTGCTCTTCCTCCAAGATGGTATCCCAAGAGGAGACTGATAAAGAATGTGAGAGGGAAGGGGTTCACTGGAGAGACAGCTCAGAGACTGAAACACTGGCTGCTCTTGCAGAGGACCAGGATTCAGTTTCCCAGCACCCACATGGTTGCTCTCAATGACCTCTAACTCCAGTTCTGGAGCATCCATACCCTCTTCTGACCTCCATCAGCAACAGGCACACAGACAGTGCACATACAAATCACTAAAACAAGCAAAACAGTCACACACATTAATTGTTTTTCTAAATCTTAAAAAAAAAAAAAAAAAAAAAAAAAAAATTAAAACAAGGGAGCTGGAGAGATGGCTCAGTAGTTAAGAGCACTGACTGCTCACTCTTGCAGAGGTCCTGAGTTCAATTCCCAGCAACCACATGGTAGCTCACAACCATCTGTAATGGGTTTCGATGTCTTCTTCTGGTGTATCTGAGGGCAGCTACCGTGTACTCATTCATATATATATATATATATATATATATATATATATATTTCTTTAAAAAAAATTTACAAAGAATTCAGTATCAGGCAATGGTAATTCCAAGTTTGAATCTACAAAATGTTCCAGAAAAATGGAGGATTTCTGAAAAAAATTTAGCTGGATGTGGTAGTACATCTCTTTAATCCCAGTACTTGGGAGGTAAAAAGATAGATTTCCATGAATTCCAGGCCAACCTGGTTTACATACTGAGTTCCAGGCTAACCATGGGGAAGGGGAAAGGGAGAAGGGAAGGGAAAAGGGGGAAGAGAATGGGGAAAGGGAAAGTGGGGGAAGGAGAAAAGGGGGAGGTGGGGGAAGGAGAAAGGGAAGGGAAAGGAAGGGAAGGAAAAGGAGACAGGAAAACTGTAAGTCACGTGTATTTGATTCGTGTTGGGAAGGGGCTGTGAAGTCAGAGGGCAACTTTAAGAGTCAGTTCTCCCCCTGCCCTCCTACATCATGCTAGCTTCTGGGTCTAACTCGGGTAGTCAAGCTGCCCAGAATGCCAAAGCCCTGGGTTCACTCTGCAGCTGTTAATATAACTTCTATTCACCTGAATAATTGTCATCTCTGACAGTACTATCTCAGTCTGCTAGCCCAGGCCTAATCCTGGAAGCTTCTAGCCACTGTACAATCTCCAAGACTTACTGCTAAAAAAACACCATTTCTAGCTCTAGTTCTGAGCTCTTCTGGCTGTTCAACACAGTTGTTCTGGCTCCAACTCCTCCCCAAGCTTCTCTTGGTTCAATCTACGTTCTCTCAGTTTCTTACTGAATTCTTCTGCTTGGCCTCATACTAACTTTAACAATCTGTTCTAATCTTCTGGCTCCTTCTCATTCTCTGGCTCATTCTATCTTCACTTGTGTCTAGCTTGTTCTCTCCAACCCATCTCTGTACAATTCTCCCAGTAAAATTGCCTCTTCTTTCTCTGCACTGCCCCTTAAGTAGTTTCCCTTTCCTCTCTCTTCTCATGAGAGTTAGGCAGATCTTACTCTGTCAAATCTTTCTCTGATTCATCACATTGTCTGCCACTCAATTATCCATTACTTTCCATCACTTTCTTTTTTTTTCACTTGTTTTCTTCTTTTTTTGTTGGTTTTTTCCTTTTTTTTTCTTTTTTCTTTTCTTTTCTCATTTCTTTTTACCCATCACTTTCAAACATGGGTTTCTTTCTACAAACTAACTTTCCCTTCATTGTTTGGGATTAAAGGTGTGCACTAAAGGCTGGGCCACACAACAGTAAATGACACAGTTTCACAGTGTGATCATATACCCTGCAATACGAAGCACCACATGAACCATGTGTGACACTGGACATCTGTAATCCTGGTTCTCAGGAGATGGAGACAAGAATACAGGAAAAAAAGAAAACAGTCAAACAACGGGAAGACCCGTGAACAGCAAGCTCCCTGGGGAGCTGCTGCCTCTACCAACTGCCAAAAGCTCATGGGTGGGGAGGTCTCCGCAGGTGGAGAGATTTACCTCTACCCAACCATCCATCTTGACAGTCCATTCAGAGTAATTCTCCAGATCTCCACATAAATCCTTCCCCTCACAGCAACTACTGACTATGTTGTCCATAGAGAGACAACAAAACAAAAACTAAAACCAACATACAAACAAAGCTAACACAGAGACACTCAAGCACCACCTCACAAGATACACAGGGAATATTTGGTTTTACTGACTGGCAAACTGAAATGGCTACTCTTTCTAAAGCAGGAGCCCAAGGGATGGATCAAAATCCAGAATGAACACAGTGAGTGCCCGAAGAAGGTCGCGTCGTCTGAATGGAAGCACTGTGCTCCAGGACACAGTACAGATCACCTAACACACATAGACTTTAAAAGGCAGGAGACCTAAATACTATTTGAAATATTTCACAAAAAGATGTCAGGGGAAGCTCCAAGGCCACACTGGTTTATGGAAACCTGTCTTCAAAACAAAACAAAACAGGGGGTCTGGAGCAGTAGCTCAGTGGCTAAGAATGATTCCTGATGCTTCCCAGGCCTCATAAGCTCATAACCACCTATAACTCCAATTCTGTGGGAGTTATAGGTGATACCTTTGATACCTCTGATCTCTGTGGGCACTTGCACCCATGTTTACAAACCTCCAAACAGACACACACGCACATAATTAAAACTAATAAATCTAATTCTAGAACACCTGACACCCCTTCTGGCCTCCACAGGAACTGAATGCACATAGTACACATAACAAGACGCAAAATATCCATGCAAAACTAAATCATTTAAAAAAAAAATCTCAGCCAGGCAGCTGTGACGCACGCCTTTAATCCCAGCACTTGGAAGGCAAAGGCAGGTGGATTTCTGAGTTCGAGGTCAGCCTGGTCTACAGAGTGAGTTCCAGGACAGCTAAGGCTATACAGAAAAATCCTGTCACGAAAAACCAGGAAAAAAAAAATCTCGCTGGGCAGTGGTGGTGCATGCCTTTTAGTCCCAGCACTTGGGAGGCGGAGACAGGTGCCTGGTCTATAGAAGAGTGAGTTCTAAGACAGCCAGGGCTACACAGAGAAACCCTGTCTCAAAAAACCTTTAAAAAACAAACAAACAAACAGCAAAACAAAATAAAAAACCCTCCAAGTGAATAAAAAACAAAACAAACCACCGTACACATAGATAAGAGATGTGCAGGTAGGGACCCCAACAGCAGGTACAAGGTCTGTCTCTGACTTGCTGTCTATCAACTCCCTTTCCCCTAACTGGGCTGCCTTTCCAGCCTTGATAGAAGATGCACCTAGTCCTACTACAACTCAACACGCTGAAGCAGGTTATATCCATGGGAGGCCTCCTCCATAGGGATATAAAATAAATTGACGAAAAAAATAATTGCAAAAATGTATGATTAAAAAAAAAATCTTTACAAAGGGAAGGAAATTCCCCAATATGAATGGTGCACCCAAGATTAGTAGTATCAGGGAGAGGCTCAAACATGGTGCTCTAACCACTTAAATCTGCCAAGTTTGAAATAACAGATGGAGGGCTGGAGAGATGGCGCAGCGGTTAAGAGCACTTAAGTTCAATTCCCAGCAACCACATGGTGGCTCACAACCATTTGTACTGGGATCTGATGCCTTCTGGTGTGTCTGAAGACAGTGAACTCATACACAATCGATAGATAGATAGATAGATAGATAGATAGATAGATAGATAGATAGATAGCAACATTTCAATCGCTGTGTAGTCGTATAACTGATGACACCACTTAAACCTGCTGAGGTAAAGAGGAATGAATTACATTCCCCACAACCAAGGAAGGAGACTAGTGACATATGGGCCCAAGTGGCTGATGACTAGATACACTGTAGTAAGTCAGTCAAGAAGCACAGGCTAATAACCCAAGCCTCCAAGATCTTCCTGGGGACAAATGTTACCATGGAACCATCACTGAGGACAGCATAGGCTAATCTTGACTAAGGGCTTACAATGTGCCAGCTCTAAGTTAATCACGACAGCTACTTTACTACAGAAGTGATTGAGAAGTCCTGACTTGCCCAACGTTACACAACAGGCAGTCAGGTCTACACTGTTAGTCTGATTAACACAGAGACCCTCTCTGCTCTACCTACTGATGTCTGTATTAGAAAGAACATGGTGAGTATTGCTCTTACTTGAGAATTGCACTGCAGGTCGAGGGTCTGCATTCTCCTTCTGTCGTAGAATTACAACATCACCATCTTTTAAACCGTAAGAAGCCAGTGACCTGTGGTTGTCGGTGAGAGGTCTTTCTGCGTAGACGATCTGCAAGGGAAGACCCAGCAGTATCAAGTATAGAGAAGTAACATGGCAACACTTTTGCTTTTCATCATGTTTCCTGTGCAAGACCCTCTCCTGGGTTCCGAACATGCCTAGAAGGAAATTCAAGTTCTGCCTGTCTCCTACTATGAAATGACAACATAAACCCCATTTGTCTCCATTTAAGGAAAGGCTGTAAAGCACCAGTTCCAGGAACAGACCATAAGTCCCAGAAACTAGGCCATAAGACATCAGCTCTAGGGACATACCATAAAATCCAGAACAAGATCATAAAAACCCCTCCCAATGAACAGCCTGGGGGTAATCACAAAACTGGGGAAATGTCTTACCTCAGAATGGGCCATCTGTGGTGGGCAGCCCTATCTCATCCTATGGTTAAACATATATGACACAGGAATGCTGACCACTGACCCCCTAGCACCCATCAATTAAATTTTAGATTACCTAATCCCTCTAGAGTGTTCCCCCTGCAGGCCCCATGCCCACCCCCAACCCCTGTTCCCTATAAGAAAGCCTTCAAGCCTTTGTCTGGGGTTGCTACTTCCAAAAATGGTTGAACATCCCACCAACACCACCACCACCACCACCACCACCACCACCACCACCACCACCACCACCACCACCACCACCACCACCACCATGCTGGTTGCTTCTGCAGAATAACACTTTTTGTCTTTCTTTGCATGCTGTTTGAATCTGAGGTCTTCCTTCCACTAAGCCCAAAGGATCTGGCTGATAACTGCTTCTGACTGCAACCTACTGTTGTCCCAATGAGACACACATTCTCTCAGGTGGTTTCTTTCTCCTGTCACTTTGTTTAGGTCTCTAGTCAAGTATTACCCTTTAGTGCTCTTCTTTAAAGCCACATGTAAAGTGTGCCCTGGACATGGGCTGTGGACGTTGCTCAATGACACAGCGTTTCTCTTACACCCAAGCCCTGGGTTCCATCCCTAAGAACACAAGGTACTTTGAAGCAAACTCTACTTTTTCCATCTAATATGCTACATGCTAATCTGCTCCTTAGTCTCTCTGCTCAACTGAAATGTAGGCTGCATGGAACCGCAGTTGGGTTCAGCCACCCATCAGAGAGCGCTATAGAAGGAATGTCCAGAAGTCTTCTCAGGTAACCTTACTTAGCTTTCATTCTGAGCAACCAGGAAAACAGGAACGACTTGTTCTGGGTATGTTCATTGCAAGGTGAACTAGCCATGAAGGACCATGCAATACTAGGAGGCCTAGGCAGAAAAACATACCAGGCCAGGCACAGCTACTAAAATGCAGTACACATACAATAACAATAATTATAAAACAGGTCATGAATGGTGGAGGGGAAAGAAATGATGAAGCACAGTACTCAAGGATCAAGTTCTCAATAAATAGATAAATAAATAAATTGATTAATTAAAAAACAAAGCATCTGACAAAGGATTATAAATTCAGAATTAAAAAGATAATCGTGTTTTTCATCTGAAAAACAACCAACCCGGACTGGAGAGATGGCTCAGCAGTTAAGAGCACTGACTGCTCTTCCAGAGATCCTGAGTTCAATTCCCAGCAAACACATGGTGGCTCACAACCATCTGTAATGGGATCTGATGTCCTCTTCCGGTGTGCCTGAAGAGGGCTACAGTGTACTCACATAATTAAATAAATAAATAAGTCTTTAAAAACAGCAACAACCCCAACCATGGTAACACTTAGGTGAGATGCACACTCGCATCGCAGGCCTTTCTCTTCATCCCCAAAGACTTTCTGCTCTTGTGCTTGTGAAAAAAATATAAATAGGAAAGAAAACATGTGAGCTAAATACTATTAACACAAATACTTTATGTCTAACACAACAGCAGAGAGCAGTGTGAGGGGAAGAAGAGACAGAACACAGAGCAGCACACTGACTTAGCCACATAAGGCTGTGATGTGAGGTGGTCCCTATGCCATCATGTAGTCCACAGAGCAGACTGGGGCCTGAGCATACTCTGCATTGGGCCACAAGCTAACTGAGCAACCTGAGCTGGGTATTAAGTCAGCCAGGAACTCTGGGAGGGGCCCTGTCACTAGGTGGGCCAAGAGTCAAATTTCTTGTGTCCAGCAGGCCACCAGGACTGATCACAACAGATGTCCCTTCTAGTTCTCCCCACCCCCCAACCCCCGCCCCGCGCTAAGCCCAGGGCCTTGTACCTGGTAGGCAGCTTATCTACCACTGAGCTCCACCACTGGGCCTCCCTCATCCATCCACATGCTCTCAGCACAGTTCCTGGGCACAGAGTGACAGTACAGACAGCATTTACACAAGCCACTCTGACCACTCACTGTCATTCTGCTCCCAAGTCTGTGGTGATAGGGGCAAAAAGTCATTCTTCAAAACTGACTCCTTCCAGAAACAAGAGAACAGAGCTTGTCTGTCCAATTTTACAAGTTTTATACATGACTAGAAATGACTGCAACCAGGCGGAACTATGTGACTTTGAAGCTAACCTGGTCTACAATTTGAGTCCAGAACAGCCAGGGCTACCACACAGAAAAGCTTTGCTCTAAATCTCAAAAAATTTGTCTTAACACTTATACTCAGTGCAGATCTCATACTTAAGGTAGAAAACCACGGACTCTTTTTCTCCTATGGTAATAGGAAGAGAAAGTTGTGCTACACTAACTTGTCGGGGTAAGTAGAAAACAACCATAAGCCAGGGCAGAGGCTGTGGACCTGGGTGGCATCAACACCACTAAGCTACTGTGAGGAGGTCACCGATAGCCCGTGGCCTACTCTAGCTTCTCAGGCTCAGAGAGTCAGATGTCAGTGTATTTAAAGACACATGACTAGTCTCCCAAGGCAGACAGACACACTAGACATTCTTACTAGAAAATGTATTCATTTATAAAGAAGCAAATTCAGGAAGATAAGAACACTTTAGGGTCTGAGGCTGTGGCTCTGTGGGAAAGCATCTGCCTAGCCCATGGATCCTCTTCCTGTCAGACACAATAAGAACATCCAAATTAAAAAAGAGCACCACTGAGTGAGGCTCTACTGGGCTAACATGCCAAGTCCCCATCCTCCCACTTAACTCGCACGCTGTCTCACTGGATGTCAATCATTTTAACAGGGATCATTTGTCCAATTTTATAGACCAAAAAACACAGAGGTCACACAACCATTAGGGGAACTGAAACTGGAGTTCTATATGCTTGACATTAAAAATGATATTCTTTTACAACACCCAAGGCAGTCTCAGAGACTGGCCTCCACATCATCCTCTACCATGAGTTTACACCTCCACGGGCAGTGCCTGCCTGCCGTGTCACGGCCCTGGTTCAGTTCTGAGTATGGGGTATGGGACACACACAACTGCTACTCTAAACATCAGTTAATATCGGGGCTGGGGGAATGTAGCTCAATGGCACAACACTGCAAAGGACATAAGGCAGGAGGGGGAAAAATATTGCAATGCCTAGTGTCTTCTTGGTTGGCCCATTTTTTCCTTTTTTACTTATTTTTAGATTTTTTTTAATGCATATGAACCTTTTACCTGCATTTATATGTGTATTTCACCTGCATGTATATATGTATATATGTATGTGTGTGTGTGTGTGTGTGTGTGTGTGTGTGTATATGTGTGTATGTATGTATGTATGTATGTATATATGTATATCACTTGCATGCCCGGTGCCTATGGAGACCAGAAGAGTGTCAGATTCTCCGAAACTGGAATTACAAATGCTTGTGAGCCACCATTTGGATGCTGGGAACTGAACCCAGCCTTCAGCAAGAGTAGCCAGTGTGCTCGTAACTGCTGAGCTATCTCCCTAGCCCCAGTTTCTTCTTTTTAAAAGCATGGCAACAGCCGGGCAATGGTGGCACACGCCTTTAATCCCAGCACTTGGGAGGCAGAGGCAAGTGGATTTCTGAGCTCAAGGCCAGCCTGGTCTACAGAGTGAGTTCTAGGACAGCCAGAGATACACAGAGAAACCCTGTCTCAAAAAACCAAAACCAAAACCAAATCCAAAACCAAAAAGCATGGCAACAGAAGCCAAGAATAGTAGCATTCACCTTTAATCCTAGCACTCAGGAGGCAGAGGCAGGCAGATCTCTGAACCTCTCTGAGTTTGAGGCCAACCTGGTCTACATAGAATTCCAGGACAGCCTGGCCTGGACTACATAGAAAACCCTGTCTTGAAAAGGTCTGAGAAGAGAGGAGGGAAGGGGAAAGGAGGGGAGGGGATAGAGACACCAGGTTATGGAATACCTCACCCAATCTCCTCAAAATGGGTGGATTAGTTACTTGGGCATTGACATTTGTTTCTTCTTCTTCTCCTTTTCCTTCTTGTTTTTTTAAAGATTTATTTATTATATATACACATTCTGGCTGCATGTATGCCTGAATGCCAGAAGAGGGCATCAGACTCCATTACAGATGGTTGTGAGCCATCATGTGGATGCTGGAAATTGAACTCAGGACCTCTGAAAGAGCACTCAGTGCTCTTAACCTCTGAGCCACCTATCCAGTCCTGGGCATTGACATTTGTTTAGCCCTGATTTTCAAGGATTTGGCTCGTGGTCAGAAGAGCAGAGCAAAGGACTGTTCATAACACAGCATGCCAGAAAACAGAGAAAAGGACACAGGAAGACACATCCCAAGGACATACTTTCAATGACCTTCTTCCTCCAACCAGCCCCCACCTTCACCACCTCCACTAATTCCATTTTATTATGAATTCACCAAAGGATTGGTTAATCCATGAGTTAGGTCACAGCCCCATGATGCAATTGTCTCTGAAAATGCTGTAATAGGCACGTGTGGAGGTGCACTTCACTGATCCCCCGGGAAGGCTAATTCAGTTGTGTTAACAACAAAATTAGCCATCACACTAGGTAGAAAAAATTCTTACAAGAACCAAAATCAGCAAATAACCAGGACATGGAGACATACACTGTAATCCCAACACTGGGCTACTGAAAACCTAGCTCAAAATAGTTCAAGAAAGGCAGTAACTCTTCATCTTAAATCCTTAAGCAAATCACCCTTACCTTAGGTCATCCTGCAACTCCAGCACTTGGGAAGCAGAGGCAGAAGGGTAAGTGGCTCAAGGCTAGTCTGGGCTATAGGACACCTGTCATCTTCCAACTTAACATGACTGTGCCTCCTAGATCAGTGATGTCACATCTCTATCAGCCAAACAAAAGGCAAGTTGGCAATGGCTGTGGCACAACTCTTACCACATCTGTTACCCCTCAAAAGCAAGTATGGAAAACCGAAGCCCTGAAATTCAGAACAGCATACTAGATAAATCTGTTATTCAGGTGTAAATCTGCAGAATTGGTACCAAAGGAACATTCTTGAGAAACAATTTAAACCTTAGTCAACACCTAGCAACAGACTAATTAATATCATTAATATAACTCAAAAACCTTTAAGCACCACATCAAATGTCTTCTGGTATTGCCAAATATGGTGGCTCACAATATTAATCCCAGCACTTGGGAGGCAGATCCCTGTGAGTTTAAGGTCAGCCTGGTCTACAGAGAGAGTTCCTGGACACCCAGGGCTACAGAGAGAAGTCCCGTCTGGAAAAGCAAACCAAACGAAACCAAACCAAAAGTTTCCTGGTATCTGAAAGAGCTTCCATTTATTGGGGGTTGTCGAGCTAATACTGTTTTTTCTTTTGACAAGTGCTGGGGATCTAATGCATAGCAGGCAAGCCTCTACCAGAGCTATCCCCAACCCAGTACATCTTATTCTGAAACTAGGTTTCCTATGTAGACCAGGCTAGCCTAGATCTCAGAGCTCTACAAGTCTGCCTACCAAGTACTGGGATTAACAGTGTGAGCCACCATGCTCAGCACTCCAACAGAAACTTTTGTTTTGTTTTTTGAGACAGGTTTTTACTGCACAGCCTTGGCTGACCCGAAACCTGAAATGGGGTCCAGGCTGGCCTTGAACTGTCAGTCTCAAATATCAAACAAAAAACTAACCAAAATCAAACTAACACTCATTGTGCAGTTATCCCTAGGTTATGAGGAATAAGTGAGTGGTAACAATACTTATGTTCTTTTCTGTGTTACAACCTTTCTATTAAGACTACTCAGCATTTACCAGAAAAAGGGAGGGGGGGGAGATTACTTAAGGAAATAAACACATCAAAACTAGCCACCACAGAAACTTTCAGTTTCCATGGTTTAAATAGCATTTCTGTAAACCACACAGGCTGTGTGCAAAGTAGCATCTCTAAGGTCACAGCTACTGCTGTTAGCTGTCACTTAAACATGCCTTTCATTGAGGGGCCTTCCATTCTGCACAGGCTTTACTCCATACCACCTACAGAAGTAAACAATGTTTCAAAAGTATCAAGACATTAATTTAATGTGAAGCTAAGTCCTAATAACTGTTTGAGGTCAGCCCAGCCCAGCCTGCATCAAAGCATCACCCTGCGCCTGCCTGGCTGCCAAGCCCACACTTGCTCTGAGCCAGAACAGGTTCTGCTTTAGTCACAGTACAATGAAGAATGTTTCTATTCTAAGTTTATTGTCATTACAATTACTATAAGCAGACTAGACCTGTTAAAAACCTAACACCTTTTCTAAGTGACTTGCGCACAAATGATGCTGATCCAAGACAGGGCTGCAAACAGCGCTCCCTGTGTGGGACACACATGCGGGACAGTCCTTCAAGGGTACAGGAAGGAAACCGCATGACCATTTTTATTTCAATCTATTTTTTAGTTTTTAAAAAAATCTACTCCGGGCGGTGGTGGCACACGCCTTTAATCCCAGCACTTGGGAGGCAGAGGCAGGCAGATTTCTGAGTTCGAGGCCAGCCTGGTCTACAGGGTGAGTTCCAGGACAGCCAGGACTACACAGAGAAACCCTGTCTCGAAAAAACCAAAACAAACCAAAACAAACCAAAAAACAAAAACAAAACAAAACAAACCCTACACTTATTTGTGTGTTCTTTGCCTACACATCTATACATGTACCATGTACAGGCCTGGTGGCCAGAGAGGCCAGAAGAGGTCGTTAAATCCTGCTGAACTAGAGTTGAGCCACAGTGTGGATGCTGAGAATCAGATGTCTAAGAGTCCTCTGTAAAAGCAACAAGTGCTCTTGCCGCTTACCTGTCTCCTGAACCCCATTTCCATTCATTCTGGTTCATCCTTCTCCCAAGCCCCACAGGGTTTCTCTGTGTAGCCCTGGCTGTCCAGGAACTTGATCTGTAGACCAGGCTGGCCTCGAACTCAGAGATCTACCTGCCTCTGCCTCCTGAGTTCTAGGATTAAAGACATGCACCACCACTCGGCTTAGCTTACCTTTTCTTGATGTAATTTTGCATCTATTTATAATGTACACTATTAATGTATATAATGTAACTGATGTAAGGTATATGCACATGTATGATACTACCTACTAGCTGTGCACCATACTACGCTGTGCACCATGCTATGTACCATACAACTGAATGTACACACACATGTACAATACATAAAACAGGCATTTAGGTATCAGGTACTGTGAGCAGGATCGGAAACACTTCACTTGTGGGGCAATAGTAGACATAACATGAGAATAATAAATTTAGAACAGAAACCATCTCCACCTGCACATGTGATCAAAGTGGGACTCCAAGCCAGGAAACAGGATAGAAGAGACTAAAGTAAACAGACTGAAAGAAAGCTGAGAGGAAGGGACAAAAAGGAAAACTGGTTGGGGAGCTCAAACAAGACACCACCACTGGGACTTAAAAACCAAAAAAAAAGAAGGACGATGATGTTTGTTTTCAAGATCCAATGAAAGGAAGTGACTCAAGTGTCTGGGGCGGATCCTGTTCCTGTCTGAGGGGACCAGCCAGTAAACTGGATAAGCGACCCCCACTTAAAAATCAGCTCTTAAAATAAACACTAGGTTGTCAGGTTACATAGAGCCAACAGCACTAACCTGAAAAACAGGGTGCTGTTTACAGCTATTTAATACAGGCTTAACACTGTTGGAGTCTGGGTTTCTGTATGCTAATTTGGGTTGTGAAGAAAGTAAATACCAAATTTACTTAGAGAAGAACTTAGAGCTGGCCTAATTGTTCAAATGGTACCTTTCAAACCCCAGACTGGAGGAAGACAGAACCCTCCCTAACCATACAATTATGATTCAGTCTGATATCCCCTTTAATTTACTTAACATTTTTTTACAGACATCTGATGCCATGGGCTGGGCAGGGAGTGTGTAACCCAGTGGTAGCACTTTCCTGTGAAGACAGGATGCTGGCAGAGAAACAACTTCAAGGTCTGTCCACCTCAAGTCCTACTAACAAACTCAAAACTATTCCCCATCAACTAGCAACTATAACTTGGGTAACCAAAATACACACACACACACACACACACACACACACACACACACACACACACTCAACCCCTTGGTCCTAGCTTGCCCCTGCCACCAGGATCCTAGGTTTTTGTGGGTTAATTTTTCTATGGAAATTGGGGGGACTGTTTATTCCCAACTTTTGCCAGACTGCATATGTGAGGGACACTTCCCTCCCTAAAATAGATCCTTCCAGAAAGAGCTGCACGCCAAGGTTCAAGGTTCTAAAGTTCACATTGTGTAAAGGAATCATACTTCTGAACAAAATATTGCCACATGTTTACCATAAGTCAGGACAGAACAAGCAGTCGTTGGGCAATAGTTTTTGGAATTATTTCATAATTGCAGAAGGAAATCAAGATTTACATTCTGGGGCCTTGGGAGACGTCTATAATTTTCTGATGTTTACACTGCACCCAGTGGGGTCCACTTTGGTTAGAGTCTAAGGGATTTAGTCCACCTATTGTTTCATGAAGTCTACTAAGGGCTCCAAAGCATTTTGAGGATATATTTTCTTGTTAAAACATAAGAAGGTTTGAACTCGCCACCGAGTCCCTCGGGGGTCTTCAGACAGTAGGCCATTTTCAACCTAAAATCCTTCGAAAGCACTGAGCTTTGAACTGATCCAACTGAACTGGGCCTAGAAAGGAGGAGGGCTTTGGCCTGAGAGAAGCAGACAAACTGAGTTGACCTGACCATTACTTTAAATATACATATACATATACATATCACAAATTAACCAGAAACACAAGCCGTAGGGATTTCCAGAGACGTCAATGGCAGAGCGAGTCTCAAACTTTTCCCCCCCACTTCCAACTGCAAATCTGCCTTCTCCCAGGTAAACTGCGCATATTGAAGCGGTCCAAATAAGCGAACCCAGGCCAGCGTCTTTCTCCCAGTGATCCAAACTGGTATTTCTGGTCGGAAAGGCAGGAGGTACGGGATGAGGACCCAGGGCTCCCGAAAGCCAGAAGGTGGGGAGGGCTGCCCGCCCGTGCACGTGCCCCTCTAGCTGCAGTGGGTGCATCTACGGGCGGCTGCAGGACTCGGCGCCCGCCGCCCCCCAGCTCCCCGGCCGCAGTGGCTGGAGGCCCCACTCGCTGCCCCGGCGTACCTGGCTCTCGGCGGCGGGGATGCCGGACTCGAGCTCGCACAGCGCGCGGAAGTTGTGCAGCTCGAAGTCGGCGTCGACCTGGAGGGAAAAGGTCACCTCGGAGAGGTCCCTCCGCACACAGTACACGGTGAGCAGCATGGCCCGGGCCCGACCCGGCTCGGCTCGGCCCGGCCTGGGCGCTGGGCGGAGGGCAGCCGGCAACGGGGGGCCTGGCGAGAGCTGCGGGAGGGCGGCGGGCGCGGGCTGCTCGCTCGCTCGCTCCTTCCCTCCCTCACACGCGCGCAGTGACTCACTCGCTCCCGCCCTCAGCAGCCAGCGCGGCCGCCGCCACCCGCCTGCGAGGCCGTCTGCCTGCCGGCCTGCCTCCCACCGCTGCCGTCAAGCGCGCGGGCCCGCCCGGCGCCCCGCCCCGTCGCAACGCCACAGCCGTAAAGCGCGCCAGGCTGCGGCCGCCTTCGCGACGCTCGGGTGTGGGGCGGGGCTGGAGGAACTGGAGGGAGGAATGGGAATGCGGGGGTGGGGAAAACCCACGGTTGGTGGACTTAATACTTTGAGCTCCGGAGGACCGTAGGATCCCAATCCCAGTTATTCATTCAGCAGGCACCTACTGTGCTCTTGGCGTGCACATAAAAAAGGATGAGAGACACGAATCCTCATCCTTGACTCTTCATCTGCTATGAGAGACTTAAATCTTTCCAAAACGGAGTTTTCGAAATGGAAGTTGTCATTTCAGTAGTATTAACTTGTTTCGTCGTGGTAGTGAATGTAGGACGAAAACCCAAATCCTTACTTTACTGTGCTTTGGGCTCATCCCAGCCTGCAGAGGCCCGGTGCACTGCGCCTCTGCGCTGGCAGCCACACACAGCTCTTCTGTCTTAGTTACCTCACTCTCAGACTGCACCCTGCACAGGTCCTTTACTGGGTACAGTTTAGAATGTATTCCCTATCCTGGGACTGGCGGTGCAAACCTGTAATCCCAGCTACTCAGGAGGGTGAACATAAGAAGGCTGGTAAATTCGAAGCCTGCTTGGATTACAAGGGTTCTAGGCCAGTCTGAACAATTTACTTTAAGGGTGTTGCTAAATACCTCGTTGACATCTTGCCTGCCATGCCCAAGATCAACCTCGGCCCTACAAAAAGACGGTACTCGGTAAAAAGTTGTTATTTTAGCGGCCACCCAATTCATAAGAAGATGTAGATACCAAGGCATAAGAATGATAAAAATCGAGGTAGGTGGATTTCTGAGTTTGAGGCCAGCCTGGTCTACAGAGTGAGTTCCAGGACAGCCAGGACTACACAGACAGAAACCCTGTCTCAAAACAAAACAAAAAAAGGAGCCAAGAATGGTAAAAATCCAAAAACTCCTCCGGGGCCCACTAGGGTGGTCCACGTTTGTAATCTCAGCACTCAGGAGTGTTTGGTTTCCAGACCTAGGTTAGGGGCTGAGGTGTGTATTGTACATATCAAAGCCAATCTGGGCTCAAGGTTCTCCTGGCATCCCTCAGTCCCTACCTGGCAGAGGCTGGGCAGCCCTTCCCCCAGAGTCTCTTCCCTATATAAATATCCTTTTGGTCTCCTCTGGCACACTCTCTCTCTCTCTCTCTCTCTCTCTCTCTCTCTCTCTCTGACTCTCTCTCTGTCTCTGTCTCTGTCTCTGTTTCTCTCCCTCCCTCCTTCCCTCTCTCCCTTTCCATGGCAACTCACTGGCCCTCCTTCTTTGGGGCCAGCAACAAACCCACATTTAGTATAAGCTAATCTGTTTTGACTTGGTTCGTTTCACCAAATGGCATATGGAGGAGCAGAAGCTGCAGGGTCACTACAAACACAAGGATTTCCACTCCTGGCTCCTTGGAGTCGGAGCTTCCTCTAGCAGAACAGGAAGAAAATAGGGAGCAGGATGGCTGTGGATGCTGCAAGAACTTCAGTTTGTTTGCAGAAAAGATGGAATTTCTAGGTGCAGACTTTTTACAAAGTGGAGAAGCTGGGGCCACCGGATGGTACTGGAATCAGGGATCAGTGACAGAAAGCCCAGCTGCTGTGCAAAGAGAAAAGAAAATTGCAATGAAAATATCAGCTAGAAGGCCGGGCGGTGGTGGCCCACGCCTTTAATCCCAGCACTTGGGAGGCAGAGGCAGGCGGATTTCTGAGTGAGTTCGAGGCCAGCCTGGTCTACTGAATGAGTTCCAGGACAGCCAGGACCACACAGAGAAACCCTGTCTCGAAAAAAAACCAAAACCAAAAAAAAAAAAAAAAAAAGAGAGAGAGAGAGAGAGAATAAACGGGACTGAATCACACTCTGTCTGGTCTCCATTCTTCGTGCCCGCCCTCACTCTCTCTCTTGCTGAACCCTGACCCGCGGACCGGAGCAGTAGTATAAGCTGGAACGATATAGCCCCCAAAGCTTGGGGCAGTGTGGGCTCTAACAATTTTGGCTCCCAAGCTTTTGGCAGTGCGAGTTCCAACATTTGGCGGAGCAGTCCAACAGGCCTCAAACTCAGAAATCCGCCTGCCTCTGCCTCCCAAGTGCTGGGATTAAAGGCGTGCACCACCACTGCCTGGCTTAACGGACTTTTTCTGCTCACCCATTTCAGATCAAATTTCCCCTGCCTTCTTTCTTTGCAACCTTGACTCTGCAATCTATGAACCCAAGTTACACCCGAATTGCCGTTCCTACTACTCCAAAGGAAGTCTTAGCTTTCTGAGCTTAGGTTGATAGAAGTTATTCGTGGCCTTGACAATTAAAGGCGTGTTCCCTCATGGGCCCAGATGGGCAGCCGATCTGGTTTGGTGAGTCAATGGTACAAGGGCCAGTACATTCACCTGCTTCTGAGGATAGAAAAATCCCTTTGGCTTTTCCCCAAAGATTACAGTGTGGCTGGAGTCTCTACACCATGAGTTATTTTCTTGTCCAAAGCTGGAGCTTGCCTAGAAGTTTGTCATCAGATTTTCGGCTTATACTTACTGGACAGACCTGTGTCAAGTAGCTAGAAGAGAGGCTAGGAATGCAGGCGTTTAGCATTTTCAACGAGTTTTAATGGACACTGTCAGGGATAGGGAGATGAGGATGGTATTAGGTAAAGCATGCACGATGCTTTCTAAAACAGCAGGTCTGAGATGACCAGAGCAAGTTAGGCAGATGCAGGAGGGTTTTCAAGAATCAGCTGAGAGCTACCGGATAGTACTGGAATCAGGGATCAGTGACAGAAAGCCCAGCTGCTGTGCAAAGAGAAAAGAAAATTGCAATAAAAATATCAGCTAGAAGGCCGGGCGGTGGTGGCCCACGCCTTTAATCCCAGCACTTGAGAGGCAGAGGCAGGCGGATTTCTGAGCTCGAGGCCAGCCTGGTCTACCAAGTGAGTTCCAGGACAGCCAGGGCTACACAGAGAAACCCTGTCTCGGAAAAAAAAAAAAACCAAAAAAACAAACAAACAAAAAAAAATCAGCTGAGGTAGAGTTTTGAATGGATATGGATATATATATACATATATATATATATATATATATATATATATAAATTTTTAAGTGTATAGTGTTCTGCCTCTATGTCTGTCTATACACCATGTGTCTGCTGATGCCCTGGAAGCCAGAAGAAGGTATCTGATCCCCGGAAACTAGAGTTGTAGAAGGTTGTGAGTCACCATGGAAACCTGGATCTCCCGTGAGGACAAGCGCTTTTAGTGGCTGAGCTCTCTCGACAGCTTCTCTGGGATGTGTTTTCTACTA
This sequence comes from Rhabdomys pumilio, assembly GCA_030674055.1. NCBI lineage: Eukaryota > Metazoa > Chordata > Mammalia > Rodentia > Muridae > Rhabdomys > Rhabdomys pumilio. The sequence goes on along the minus strand of JANHMN010000004.1, from coordinate 11,195,652 downwards.
TGGCTCAGGTTCTTGGTTCCTGAGGAACTTATTTTTCCAAACATGGCTATAACAATAGCCTCCATCCTGTGTGTTTTTCCTCCCACTGAAACGTGCCATGTGGGGCTGGAGAGATAGCGCAGTAGTTAAGAGCTCTCCTTGTCCTTTCAGAAGGTCTTGACTCAGTCCTTAGCATTAATGTTGGGTGGTTTGCAACAGCCCAGAGATCCAATGCCCTCCTCTTGTGTCTCTGAGTACTGCATGAACTTGGCGCACATACATACATGTATGCAGGCACACACGCACACATGTGTGTGTGCATACACACACAATAAATAAGTCTTAAATGTGATATGTGAGCTAGACATGATGGAGCATGCCTGTAATCCCAACACTTGGGAGGTAGACTCAAGAGGGCTGCCAGTTTTAGGCACCTGACCCTGTTACTGACACTGTATCTCAAGACGGGGCAGAAGCTGGGCTGTGTGGCTCAGCTCATAGAGTGCTTGCCCAGCATGCATGAAGCCCTGGCTTCAACCTCCTGCATTACGTACACTTAAGCATGCACATGCCTATGATCCCAGTACTCTGAGGTAGAGGCACGAGGATCAGAAGCTCCAGGCCATTCTCAGCTAAAAAGACAGTTTGAGACCAGTTTGACTCAGAAAAAAAAAAGTCCCTAAGTTTGAATTGGACATAGACTGACTCTGTGTAAGGAACACTGTGTGATGACTTCTAAGCATAGGTCTAAACTACAACTCAGATTTAACCTGGTTCTCTAAGACTCTTGAGATCCAGTGAGAAAGCCCACATTCTCTCTCGAAGTGAGAAAACTATGGAGAAAAAAGACACATAACTACTCCAGGCAACAGCTTAGCTGAGGGCAAAGCTGCATACCAGGAAAACCTAGCAAGTGTCTGAGCTTAGAGCTTCTGGATGAACTCAGCCCTAGCCACTGAGCCATGGAAAGCCTTGAGACTTTCCAGGTGAGACTCCAGAGAACCATCTCCTCCGTATGCTGCAGTCTCTCTCTCTGAATTTCTGGCTCGCAGAATCTGTGACCATAATAAAAGGCCGTTGAGAATTAAAACCACAAACAGGGACCACTCGCTTGAGTGGCTGTGGTGACGGTAAGTGCAGAAGTGGGCAGGGGGCATCTGTAAATGAAGAGTCCTTCACAAACTGTTAAAGGCTCATGTTCACTGGTGGACATATGGTCCCCCTTTGGGGGACGTGACTGGAATATGAGAGTGCCAACCCCATCCTGGATTCACCTGCTGCTCGACTCACACTTGGATGGATTACTGGGAGATGGTGGTTGGTAGAAAGAAGGTGAGACTGATTGGATGAAGTGGATTGATGATGTCCTGCCTCTGAAGGAAATAGCTTGTCCCAGGTTTGTCTCATCCCCTTTCCTTCCTCCTCCAAGTCGCTTCCATCCCTTCCTTCTTCTCAGCTTTCTTTCAAGAAGGGAAAGCCATCTTTGTCATATGCTATCACTGCCTCTATGGTTCCGGTTTACCATATCCTCCATGCTAATGGAGCAAATGAATCCAAACCCTTCTGACCATGAGCCAAAGGGAACTGTTCCTCCTTTAAGTTGGCATCTCGAGGTAATTGGTGACAAAAACCAAAAGTTCACTTTTTAAAGCCGGGTGTTGTGGCACCTACCGCTAGCTCCAGCACTTGGAAGGCAGAGGCAGGTGGTTCTCTGTGAGTTCCAGGACAGCTTAGACTGCATAGTGAGATGTGGGTTTTTGTTTGTTTGTTTGTTTGTTTGTTTGTTTTGTATTTACAGAGTGATTTGCCAGCAGCTATGTATGTGCACCATGTTTAGGCCTTGTGCCCTCAGAGGTCAGAGGAGGAAGTCAGAGGCCCTGGAACTGGAGTAACTGATGGCTGTAAGTCATCATGTGGCTGCTGGGAATTGAACCAAGGTCCTCTGTAAGAACAAGAGGTATTGTATGTTTGTTTGTTTGTTTTGAAACAGGGTCTACCTACCTACAGAGCCCTGGATATATTGGGAGAACAAGTATTCTTTAACCGCTGAGCCCACAAAATAAATTAAAAAAAAAAAAGTCAGTCAGTCACCAAAAAGATATATGGTTTGATTCTAAGTATATAAAATATCCGAGAATGAAAATCAGCAGAGACAGAAAACATACCTGTGGCTGCTAGGGGCTGAAGGGAAGAGACACTACTTGCGTAGTGACTGCTGGTGGGTACAGGGCTGCTTTGGGGGTGGGGGGCATGATCAGATTCATTGTCGTGAAGATCACATATCTCTACCGAGCTGAGCTGGCTTGAGGGTGTGCTCCTGAAATCTCAGCACTCAAGAGGCTAAATCAAGGGGAGTGGCAAGTTCAAGGCCAGCCTGCTTCCATAGGAAAACCCTATCTCAGCCCGGCATCCTGGCACACACCTTTAGTCCCAACACTTGGGAGGCAGAGGCATGGGATCTCTGAGTTTGAGGCTAGTCTGATCTTGGAATTTCAAGACAGCCTGTCTTGAAAAACAAAAACAAAACAAAATAAAAAAGAGTCGAATCCAGGAGCACAGAGTTCTCCCAGCTCCTCCCAGTCAACTCAGTCCCTCTCATACCTCACCCCACTTGGACTCTAGACTCTAGTCAGTTGCCTCTTGGGATCGGATACAGAGTGTAGACTTTGTTCCCTCACCCTAAAAGGCAGACTTTGCACTTTCATCACCTGCCACCAAAAATGCCTGGAGACATTTCAGTCCTCCATTGTTACTTAGGCTAGAGTGAGGTGAAGGTTAGAAGATCAAGTCCCAGAACCTGACCCCAGCATAGCGGGGCTTACCAAAAATGACCCATTAATTGATCAGGGCTGTAGAGCAAATTTCAAATAGTCACTACATTTACTGAAAGCTCCCTGTGTGCCAAGAATCCTTCTGGGCAATTTGTGTCTAGTTACTGAAATCCTATGACGTATCTATTACCTTCATTTTACAGATAAAGAAGAGGTGGGGGAGAGAGGAGTCATTCATTCACCTAAGGATACAAAAGCATTGACAGGCTGCTCCAGGAGGCAAAACAGGTAATCTGACTTGAGCCTACAGCCTTGTATATTTTTTAAGACAAGACCTATGTAGTCTAGGTTTACCTGAAACTCTCAATCCTCCTGCCTCAGCCTCCAGAGTGCTGGTATTAGAGGCAGGAGCTGGATGCCTGTCTGACACTATAGTCTGTTTCAGGAGCTTTTGTGCCACCGGGCCCAACAAACTTATAGTCTTAAGCACTCTGTTAAGATGCCTCCTATGGATCTTTATTCTGCAAAATGTTCCCAGAAAGCTTCATTTCCATTTCATGAGAGGAACCGGAGGCCCCCGGGGACTTTACTTCCCTAAATATACACAGTTAGTGATTGGGAGACTTTTCAGATTGGAAGAAGCTAAGACTCTCAAGTCTCCGGCTGGAGAGATGACTCAGTGGTTAGGCTCCTGCTGAGGGCCAAGTTCAACTCCCAGAACCCATGAGGGGGCCAGAGCATAACAGCCTGCAACTGGCTGGAATAGCTCACCACACCCTGTAACTCCAGCTCTGGGGACTCTGAAACCTTCTTCCGAACGTCTTGGGCACCTACTCACATTCCCACACACAAGTATGAAATTAATAATAAAAGGTAATGACCTACATTTCTATTTCTTCCCTTAGCTGGAGCACAGGCGCTCTGCCCACACCTGCCAGAGTGCTGGGCTCCAAACCCCCTTGGTTACTTCATGGTCCCTGCCAACAAAGTTTCCACCTCCTCCTCAGTTCTCACCTGATTCCTCTCTGCTTGAAACAACCGACCAGCTAAAAGGTATCTATTCCCATTTTATTGATGTTTTGATTTCAAAGATACACTTACGTATGTGTGCTTTGTTATATGTTCGTGGATGTGCTCAGTGCAAGCGATGCCTGTGGAGGTGAGAGGGTAACTAGGGGACTCAGTTTCCTCTCCCATCATGTGGGTCTAGGGTTGACAAACTCAGGTCCTCAGGGTGAGTAGGAAGCACCTTTACCTGCTGAGCTATCTTACCAGCCTGTTCTGTTTGGTTTGTTTGTTTTTTCCTGTTGGTTTGTTTTTGTTTTGCTTTTCAAGACAGGGTATCCTGTGTAACCCTGGTTGTCATGGAACTATGTAGAGCCTCACTAGGCTGGCCTCAAGTTCACAGGGATCCACTTGTCTCTGCTGTCTCTGCCTCCCCAGTGCTGGGATTAAAGTGAGCATCACCAGGCCTGCTGTATCCAGATGTTAATATGGGTTCGGGTTCTGGCATCCAACTTCTTCAGTAAGCTTGTACATCTAGGGACTTTATCCACTGGACCATCATCCTTGCACATGTTAATTGATTTTGAAATGCCTATATTGTAAATACCTTTTCTTTTGAGGCTGGGTCTCTCACTATATAGCCCTGGCTATCTAGACCAGGCTAGCCTCCTACTCACCAACCTCTGTCTTCCTCTCCAGGGCTGGGGTTAAAGTCCCTTGCTATTCTCAAACAAAACAAAACAAAACAAAATAAAAAACAAATGAAGTCCTTTGTTATCATGCCCAGCCTTGTAAATACTTTTTTTTTTTTTTGATATGTTTGAACTCTTACTTTTTCTCTAGGAAATTATATATAGCATTCTTTAAAATGTCTCCTTAAAGCTGCATCTCCAAGGAGCTTGACATGAATTCTGATCATTTCCTGGCTAGGTTGCTCAAAGCAGACCCTTATTCCTCTTAACTTCCAGCTTGTCAATTGAGATTAGATAGGACTTAATTTGGGGGGCGGGGGAGGCTGGAGAGGGGATTGTTGTTTGTTGTTGTTGAGACAGGGTCTCACTGTATAACTCTGGTTGTCCTCAAACTCACTATGTAGACCAGGCTGGCCTTGAACTCATAGAGATCCACCTGCCTCAGCCTCTCCAGTGCTTTTACACAAAAGCTTCCTGTTTCTTTGGCCAGGAACACGTGCACTTGTGTAAGGAGCCAGCAGCTCCCTCCACAGACTCCAGTTCCACCACCTCCTAAGCGACCTTCTCTCCAGTGCACCTGTGCTCTGGAGTGCGGGAACATTTCAGGTGAACTTTGCTGCCCTCTGATAACAAGCACCGTCATCTGCCTAACTTCATTGTTTAGATCTAGAGATCAATATTTTTAATGCAAGAATCAGCCCTGGGCAAAACTACAAAATGGGTCAAAGTTCATCCGTGGCAAACTCAACCTCCTTGCTCCTTCCTCTGCTCCTGGACGCTCCTCCTTCGCTTCTTGTTCTCCTCTACTCTTAAGGTCCTTTTCCAAAACCCGCTCTTGCTCGGTCTGGTAGAACATGCCTTTAATCTCAGCACTCCTCAGCACTTGGGAGGGAGAGGCAAACTCCATTAGTTTGAAGCCAGCCTGGTCTACATAGGGAGTTCCAGGCCAGCTGGGGCTACACAGAGACCTTGCCTCAAAAACAAACAAAAACTGTGGTCTTTAGAAAGCATCAGAACCGACCCTAATATTTTTATGGCTGCTGAAAATTTGGTTTTTTTCTTAGTTTTTTTTTTTTTTGAAATTTGATAGGGAATAAAAGTATCAGTTGCAGGCTGCAGATCTGTAGGTAGAGGCTCTGGGGAAACTTCTGACTTGCTGCTGACACCTGAATACTTACCTCCCAACCCCCTCCTTGGCAAAAAAAAGAAAAAAAGAAAAAAAAAGAAAAAAAGAAACCAACCTGGTTTGAAGCTTCAGGCTAAGTTCTTTTTTTTTTTCTTTTTGATTTTTTTGAGACACGGTTTCTCTGTGTAGTCCTGGCTGTCCTGGAACTCACTCTGTAGACCAGGCTGGCCTCGAACTCAGAAATCCCACTGCCTCTGCCTCCCAAGTGCTGGGATTAAAGGCGAGCACCACCACCGCCCGGCTCAGGCTAAGTTCTAAGATAGCCAGAGCTTCTGTTCAACAGTATCTCAGAAAACAAAGAGATAGCACCACCCATGTCCTTCTTGGAAAACAGATTATAAGTGTGAAAGAATTCCAAAACCAAGGCTATTAAGAAGCCAGGCATGGCAACTCAAGCCTGTAATTCCAGTACTCTGGAGGTGGAGGCAAGCTTGTTATGAATCTGAGGCCAGCCTAGGCTCCAAAATGAATTCCAAGCCATCTTGGACCACAGAGAGAGGAGAGGGCCTGTTTTATAAGGCCAAAGCTCAAAACTGTTTAAGGGTATAAACACACAACTTTAAAGATACAAAGTCATTAAAAAGTCTCCTGGGTGGGCACTACCAATATTTTGGGTACAATAAAAGGTTTTTAGTCACTTGGGATAACTTAACAGAACTGTTTTCCTACGTTTGTTTGTGAGAAAGTCAAATGTGGTCTCAACCAGCTTCAAAGTCAGCTTCCGGCTCAGGAAGCCTTGGATTCATCGTTCTTTCCCATACGCTTGGACCACAGGCTTACCCTCTTCAGTATAGGAACTGAACTTGCTACGAATCGAGCTGCATCTAAAGATGTATCTATTTTGCGTGTATGGATAGTTTGCTTACAGGCATGGATAATATGTGTAGCCCATACAAGCCTGATGGTTGGATCCCCTGGATCTGGAGTTACACACAGTTGTGAGCTGTCTTGTGGGTGCTACGAATTGAAACCCGGGTTCCCTCGAAGATCAGACAATTCTCTTAACCGCTGAGCCATCTCTCCAGCCTCCAGACGACAGGGTTTGGAGACAGTCTTTCTATACACCCTTGCCTGGCCTGCTATTCACTATGTAACCTGGGTTGGCACTGAACTAACTCATGGCACACTTCCTGCCTCAGCCTCCTGAGATTAAAGGCATAGCCCCTCCCACTCCTGGCTAGAACTTCTTGAGAGTAGTACGTTTATTTATTTCTCCCAAAAGTATTAAGTTATGCGGGAGTGCACGCCTCCACTTGCTGTAGGGAAGTGGATCAGCTTGGGTTACAACCAAAGCCCTGTCTCAAATAATTAAATACATAAAAGCATGATTCAGTAAACTTCTGAAGCGCAGTAACTAACTACCCTAGCAGGCTGTACGCCTGGTTACAGCCGCTTTTCCAGGCAGAAAGAACTCCGCATCCTTAAAAGTTCACTTTTCGCCACGAAATTCTTTTGGCGTCAAACCGTTGCTGAGAACTTTCTCTTCCTTGGGAAGACAGGTTTTAATCTGAAATCGGCCACGTTTTCTATAGAATCGCTTCCCACGCAGACTCACGAAAAGTCTTTGAAACGCACTTGGGGATCTCCATGGTCACCTCTGGCCAGGAAGCGCTTGTGCGTAAGGGCCTTGGTCCCCAACGCGCCTGCGCAGCGGCACAGCCTGTGGCGCACCGGCGTAATGGGCGTGTAGTCTAACCACGTGACTCTCCAGCCAATGCCTATATCTGCGAGTGTGGGGCTGGGTTGCTAGGTGACTGTGGCCCTGGCAGATGTTGCGGAAGTAAGGATCTGTCTCAGCCCTGCAGAGTGAAGCTTCTCGTGCTGCTGTTCTTCCCTAGGTCTTACCCCTCATGGTCCTGCTTCAGAGAAAGGGTCAGATCCCGCATGATGCAGGGATGTGACCCAGTCCTGGTCATAGCTTCCCAAAGTTTCCCATCGTTTGTCCAAATCAGGTTTTGTCATGAATGGTTGTTATGAAGGATAGCTAGTTCAAGAATAATAATTCGATTTAAAAAGACAAGAGCGAAGGTGCTGAGGGCATGGCTCAGTGATACAACGCTTGCCTAGAATTCTCTAGGTCCCTAGGTTGGATCTGCAGTAACAGCAAAAGACTTCCACAAGGAAAAAGTGCAAATATTTGAAGAAAATTTTGCACCTTTCGAGCCAAGTGCTTGCTGCAGATGGAATCCAGGCCTTCAACTTTCAGACATCAGTGCTCTTCCTGGAAGTCTGAGGAGATAGAGTGCTTGCCTAGCATGCAAGAAGGTCCTGGGTTCGATTCCTAGAGCAGCATAAACTGGACATTCATCTGTGGGTCTCAGTAGGTGTTCAGACAAACCTCTGCTACATAGCCAGTTTAGGATTGCCCACGGTTACATGAGATCCCATCTCAAAAAACCAACAAGCAGGTCATGATGGCGCAGGCCCTTAGTCTGTGAACTCCAAAGGCAGAGGCAAGCTGATCTCTGTGAGTTGGAGGCCAGCCATAGGGAGTTGTAGGACAGCCAGAACTACATAGAGAGACCCTGTTTCAAGAACACAAACGTATGATAACTAAAATCTCAAACTAATGGAGGCTGGAGAGATGGCTTAGAAATTTCTTTTCTTTTCTTTTTTTTTTTTCCGAGACAGGGTTTCTCTGTATAGCCCAGGCTGTCCTGGAACTCACTCTGTAGACCAGGCTGGCCTGAACTCAGAAATCCACCTGTCCCTGCCTCCCAAGTGCTGGGATTAAAGGTGTGTGCCACCACTGTCTGGCTGGTTTAGCAATTTCTTTTTTTTCTTTTTTCTTTTTCTTTTTTTTGTTGTTGTTGGTTTTTTTTGTTTGGTTTTGTTTTGTTTTGTTTTTCGAGACAGGGTTTCTCTGTGTAGTCCTGGCTGTCCTGGAACTCACTCTGTAGACCAGGCTGGCCTCGAACTCAGAAATCCACCTGTTCCTGCCTCCCAAGTGCTGGGATTAATTAAAGGCGTGTGACACCACTGCCCGGCTGGCTTAGCAATTTCTTAATTGCTGCAGAAACAAGCACTTGCTGTTTATACAGAGGACCTAGGTTCAGTTCTCCATACCTACATCCGGTGACTTTCTGGCTTTCAAGGGGTACCTTCATGCATATGGTACACCTAAACTCAACACATGTATAAATGCAAAATTTTAAAATATAATAGCCAGGCGGTGACACACACCTTTAATCCTAATACTTGGGAGGCAGAGGCAGGTGGGCTTCTAAGGTTGAGGTCGTTCTGTCTATATAGTGAGTTCCAGGACATCCAAGACTACACAGAGAAACCCTGTCTTGAGCCCCTCACCCCCACCCCCACCCCCAAGCAAGTGTTCAATATCAGGCCTCCAAGTAGCTGGGACTAATGGTTTTCTCTCAGATAGATGCTCAATACTAAAAGAGAATCCTTTCGGTCGGGCGGTGGTGGCACACGCCTTTAATCCCAGCACTTGGGAGGCAGAGGCAGGTAGATTTCTGAGTTCGAGGCCAGCCTGGTCTACAGAGTGAGTTCCAGGACAGCCAGGGCTACACAGAGAAACCCTGTCTCGAAAAACCAAAAAAAAAAAAAAAAAAAAAAAAAAAGAGAGAGAGAGAATCCTTTCTAGATCTTGGATGTCTTCTGTCTGTGTGTCTGTGTAGAGGTCTCTCCTCCCTGGCCTTTTGTCCTTTGAATTGGAGCTGCCCTTTTCTGCCTGGCCTCCCAGCCTTCTGTTCCTCTAAGGCAGTGGCTCTCAACCTTCCTAATACTGTGCCCCTTTAATACAGTTCCTCATGTTATAGTCACCCCCCCAGCCATGAAATTACGTTTGTTGCTACTTCATAGCTGTAATTTCGATACGGTTACAGAGTGTAATATAAACACCCACTGTGTAGGATATCTGATATGCGATCCCCCAAGCGGGTAGCGATCCCACAGGCTGAGAGCCACGGATCTAAGGCATTTCATTGAGCTTGGCCTCAGTTTTCCTTCTCTGGATTCTGTGCTGGAAACCCTGAAAATGGGGAACTGGGGAAATAGCAAGGATCCTCTTATTTGTCTTTTTCTAAACGTTCCTGTCCTCTGTGGCCTCACCATATTTGGTTTTTGGTTGTTCTAGGCAAAAGGGAACAAAAAGCAAATCAACATTTTCTCTCTCTTTCTGTCTCTGTCTGTCTGTCTGTCTGTCTCTCCTCTCTTTCCCTTTCTACACACACATACATACACAGAGACACACACAGGGAGGGGAGATCTTACCATGTCACTCTAGCTGTCCTAGAACTCAGAGACTCACTGTCCCCTGCCTCCCACTGCTGGGATTAAAGGCATGAACCACCATGCCTGATCCAAACCATTTCCCCTATCTAGATTTCTGGAAGCAAAAGTTCAAATATTACACCAATTTAAGGCCATTTTTAACCACCCCATATGCTTGAGTATTAAAAGTTTTGGAGCTAGAAAAAATGACTCAGAAGTCAAGGACACTAGCTGCTCTTACAGAAGAAGAACCCAAGTTCTCAGTGGCTTACAACTCTCTGTAACTCTAATTCCAGGACAGCCAATGACCTCTCCTGGGAGTCTTGAGTACCAGATGGGCAATGGTGGCACATGCCTTTGATTCCAACACTTGGGAAACAGAGTCAGGCAGATCTCTGAGTTCAAGCCTGTCCTGGTCTATAGTTCGGTTTCTAGGACAGCCAGAGGTACACAGAGAAACCTTGTCTCGAAAAACAAACAAAAAGTAGTTCACAGGCAAACATGCAGGCAACATGTCCATACATGTAAATAACTAAACAAACATTAAAGCCCCTTCTAAGTTAGACTATGTCTTGTTGAGCTTACAGCCAGTTACTCCCAGGGGAGAGAGCTATTACGGGGCTTCTTATCCTCGACACATTCAAACAACACCTGGCACTCAGCTGACACTTGGGCTCGGTGAATAAACTATTTTGAGCAAACAGCTGTTGAGCAGCTTGGGGTGTTTTCATCCCGAGTTTGTTGACAGGCAACTCCTTCGTGTCAGCCGCAGATGGAAGGCAGGCAAAATGGCCACGTCTGAGCCTTGTAACTCACGCCTGTAATTATCTGTGAAAACACACCCTTTAAAGAACAGTTCAAAGCTAGAGCGATTGCTTTACATGCACAAAGCCCTGGATTTGATCCCCAGGACCCCAAAACATACAGAACGATTTTACTTCAGCAGATAGGGACATTGGCTACCCAGGAGGACTGCTTGAGCCCAGGAATTTCAGATATATGTATAGTGTAGACAGATTCCATGTCAAAGACTCTTAATCCCAGAACGTATGTATAACCTATGCTAACAGTAGCATCCACCATGCCGAGTGATTGAATGACTGAAGGAGACCCCTGTCCAGGGCTCTGGGTCCACCCTTCTTTTCTGGTAGATGATCACACAGAAGATCTTGAATCCCACTCCCAGTCTGACTCCAACAATATTGAACTCTGATGCTCTTTTCTCATCACTGGTTGAGTCTTCCCTGTATGTAAGTGTATGCTCCCTCATTTTCTCATGACCCAGAAAGCTCATTTTAGACTGGACAGCGAAGGGGAGGCCAGTTGATTTGGTGTTTGGATCTGGATATGGTTGGTTGGACTGGCCGGCCATGTTGCCTTAGGTCTTTAATCCCAGCACTTGGAAATGGAGACTGGCTGATTTCTGTGAGTTTGAGGTAACACTGGTCACTGGTCTACAAGAAGAATTCCAGGCCAGCTTGGACTATGACTCAAAAAAACAACCAAACAAAAAAATACAAACAAACAAAACCAACACCACCAAAATCAAGTCAAGCCCTTCCCCCCTCTTGTTTATAGGCAGTTCCAGAAAGTCTGGATCCTCCTGCCTGAGTTTGGGATTACAGGTCTTGTCAAGTTGTGGCAAAGGACACTACAGACTTGATATAGCCAGAAGTTCCCACCCTGTCTCTGCCAACTCTCAAGGTCTTCTTAGTTCCTCCTCCACCTTCCTGCTGTGATGTCATACCATTCAACCTTCAGGAAGAATCCTGTTAGGTCAGTTCATCCTGTTTGATATAGCCTAGACTCACCCAAGGAGAACGGCGTCTCAACTGAGAAATTCCTTAGATCAGATTGGCTTTCGGGCATGTCTGTGGGAAGATATCTTTATTGATAACTGACTTGAGAGGACCCAGCCCATTTTGGGCGGCACCATTCCCTAGGCAAGTGGTCCTGGGCTCTATAGGAAAGCATGAGCCTGAATGAGCCATCAAGGACTGTCCTCCATGAATCTTGCTGTACCTTCTCAGCTGTGAGTGAGTTCGTTGATCAGAGGTAATATTGGGTGGAATGGCAAGCAGGCTTGCTTTCAAGTTCCTGCCTCAACTTCCCCCAGTGATAGACTGTCATCTCTAAGCTGACATGAACCCTTTCTTCCCTAAGTTGCATGACAGTTCCTCTTGGTAATTCCCCTCTACTGATCACCCCCAATCCCCACTTTTGGAGTATAAAGTCCTACTTGCTATGTTGTATTGATTTGAGCCATTCTCTCTCTCCTGCTGCTGGACCAACTGTCAAAGCAGTCCCTAGCTCCACCACAGTTGTCTGCCTTTTCATTCAAATATGATTGGGGGTTTGTTTTTATATAACAATAAAATGTATTCACGATGCTCTGGTTTGATGCTCTTTGTCCCTGGAAGGATCTCGTGTTCTGTGGCTTTACGAGGCGCAGGTCTACTGGGAAAATATTAACTCATGTATTGGAGTGTAATCCATAAAGAGCTTAGACTACTTCTCAGGGCATGTAGGTTCGTTCCCAGGAGAATACGGTGTTAGGAAAAGAGCATGCTCACCCTTCCTCACCCTTTCACTTCCTGCTTCCTGTCTGGTCACTCCCATGTGCTGCCCGCCATGGGATACCTTCAAGCCTTCTTTAAAGGTCTAACCTGCCGGGTGGTGGTGGCGCACGCCTTTAATCCCAGCACTTGGGAGGCAGAGGTAGGCAGATTTCTGAGGTCGAGGCCAGCCTGGTCTACCGAGTGAGTTCCAGGACAGCCAGGGCTACACAGAGAAACCCTATCTCGAAAAACAAACAAATAAGTAAATAAATAAATAAATAAAGGTCTAACCTGATAGTGTTGTCCAATTTTGGACCTTCAGACTCCAAAACTGGATTCCTCTTCCTGACTGGATTCCCACTTCTCCTCTCTCTTGGGGTCTCATGTATCCCAGGCTATCCCCCAAACTCATTCTGTAGCCCAGGAGAACCTCGAACTTCAGATCTCCCCATGCCTAACTCTCAAATGTTGTGATATCATGCACAAGCCACCAGACTTGGATTTGTACCATGCTGGGAACCAACCCTAGGGCTCCATTTGTGTTAAGACCAGTACTCTGCTAACTAATTTGCATCTCAAAGCTACTAAGCCTCTTTATAAGTAACCAGCTTCAGGTATTTTGTTATAGCAGCAGAAAGAGAACTAATACTCTTAAGCATGGCTTTACAAAAGTTATGGAGGCTGGAGAGAGCTCTCAGAGGTAAGAGCACTTCCAGAAGACCCAGGTTCCATGCTCAGGACCCATATGGTGCTCAAAACCATCTGTAACTCCAGTTCCAGGAGATCTGACACCCTCTTCTGGTCTCCTTGAACCTCAGATACACATAGCTGGGTGTGGAGGTGCATGCCTTTAATCCCAGCACTTGTGGCGAGGCAGGGGCAGGTCCTATCCTGGTCTAAAGAATTAGTTCCAGGACAGCCAGTACTACAAAGGGAAACCTTGTCTTGGAAAACAAAACAAGCCAACAAAAAAGGCGTTACCCCAGCACGGTGCTGTGCGCCTGTAATTGTAGAACTGAGAAAACTGATGCAGGAGGATTGACAGTTGGAGGCCAGCCTGGGCTAAGTAGAAAAAAAACAAAGCTTAAACGAAACAAGAGGGCCAAAGCCACGGAGGTGTTGTTGATAACAACGAGTTATCCTGAGCCGTACATTGAGCTGACCTTGCCACGAGGTCATGCCTGTGCTTCTGCAGGCAGAGACAAGTTCAAAGTGCTGACGCCCACAGAAGCCCTGCCTCACAGAACAGGTCAGAGATATCCACACAGGCATTTCCTCACACTCTGGCGCCCACGGGCACTGGTATGTGTTTGTTTTTCTAAAGCCGTCATCACCCCTAGAACGGGTCTGCACAGCCTTGGATCCTGTCAATCATTGACTCTCTCACAAAGCCTTTACCTGATTTGTACAAGGTTCAAAGCAGCCCTTGGCCCAGCCGAGAGAATGAAACCTGTATTGGAGCCGAGTTTGCAGGGACAAGTTGCATAAAGGAAACAGAGAGTAGTTAGTTGGAACTGGCTTTCCATCCCCAGCACTGGGGGGATAGGGGGAGATGGAGGGAAAGTATATGATATTCAGTTTCTTCTAGTGAACATTCCACTGAAGTAAACTAGGGGGACGGTGGTAAGAAAGTCATAGATTCGAAGAAAAACTATTTAAGATCTGATTTGAACACACTTTCCTTCCAGGCTGCTGTCTGCTTGGTCATTGCCCCGGCCAATGTCTGTGCACCGCAGACATTAGGTATGTGTGACATCATCTTGCCCTTGTGTCACCCACAGTTAGCTTGAACTTTGTTCAAAATGGCTGTCCAGCTGGACATGGCCGAGACACAGGGAACACAGACTAGGATTGGCTGCCAGCATGGGTGCCTGTTCCCCACCAGCTGCCTTCCAACTACAGGCTCATTCTTCTGTGTCCTCTGGACTCACTGTTCCAGTGGGGCCCTGGGGTTAGGTTTTTTTTTTTTGATTTTTCGAGACAGGGTTTCTCTGTGTAGCCCTGGCTGTCCTGGAACTCACTCTGTAGACCAGGCTGGCCTCGAACTCAGAAATCTACCTGCCTCTGCCTCCCAAGTACTGGGATTAAAGGCGTGTGCCACCACCGCCCGGCGTTTTTGTTTTTTATAAGATATATAAATTTAAATGTTGACAAGGAGCACCTTGAGGTAGGCTTTTTTAAAGTTTATTTTTAATTTATTTTTATGAATATGGTTTTGCCTGCATGCATGTGTGTGTACTTCTCACATTCTTGGTACTGGTGGAGGCCAGATGAGGGTATCAGATACCTGGAGCTGAAGTTACAGATGGTTGTGAGCTACCCTGCTAGGAACTGAACCTGGGTCTTCTGAAAGAATAGCCAGTGCTTTTAACTACTGAGTCATCTCTCCAGACTCTTTATCTATCTAATCTCTCTCTCTCTCTCTCTCTCTTTCTTTCTTTCTTCCTTTCTTTCTTTCTTCAAGACCTGGCTGCCCTGGAACTCTCTCTGTACACCAGGCTGTCCTCAAAGTCAGAGATCTACTAGCTCTGCCTCCTGAGTGCTGGAGTTACACGTGTGCACCACCACACCTGGGGTTACACGTGTGCACCACCACACCTGGGGTTACAGGTGTGCACCACCACACCTGGGGTTACAGGTGTGCACCACCACACCTGGGGTTACACGTGTGCACCACCACACCTGGGGTTACAGGTGTGCACCACCACACCTGGGGTTACACGTGTGCACCACCACACCTGGGGTTACAGGTGTGCACCACCATACCCAGCTCCACTTTTCACTTTCACTTGGCCTCTGAGGTGATGTCAGCAGATGTTTCAAAGCTGAGCTGGTGCTTCCTTGTGGGGATGACAGGGGAAGACATCAGACTGTAGAAGCTTCCCCGAATGAGGAGTCCTCCGACTGCAGAAGAAAACCATCACTTCAATATGAAAAAAGATGGCCTTGAGGAAAGCAGGAAGGAGGGGAAACACCAGAACAACCATCTGGAAGGTCACACTTTGGGCACGAGGAGGGAGGGTTTTCCCAGTCACAGGCACAGTGTGCCAGACGCACAGTGGGTACCATAAATATTTATGAGAGGAGTGAAAAGAAAACCAGCCCTGAGAAAACAAGGTGTTGCAGGACAAGTGTCCGGAAACCACCACGTTGGAACCATTAGAACCAGCATCAAGAGGAACAGGTTATTCCATTTGTTCTGGAAAGCAGCTAAACATGCCCTGACACCTCCTCTAACACTCAACACCCGTTACTGGCCTCAGAGAACTCTGTCCTGTCTTCCCTTGTCCAACCTAGAATGAGGGCTGTGGTGCTTCATGTGTGACCTTTGCATAAAGGTCATGCATCAAGGCAAGTCAGGGCTTCCCTTTCTAACCTTGGCTGTCCAGGAAGTCACTCTGTAAACCAGGCTGGCCTCGAACTCACATTGCCCCTGCTGGGATTAAAGGTGTGAGCCACCACTGCCTGTCTTACCCAGTTCTTTTTGAGTCACTCAAACAAAATACACATGTCACACCTGTTTGTGGTTTTCTGGTTTTTTTTTTTTCCACATTTATTCTGTGTGTGTGTGTGCGCGCATGCTCCTGTGGAGGTCAGAGGACAACTTTTAGGAGTCAGTTCTCTTCTGAATTGAACTCAGTTTGCTCAGCTTGTCAGCTGATGCCTTCACCAACTGAGCCATCTTATGTCCCCAGTCCCTGAGGGATTTTTTTTTTTTCCTTAGAATGAAGGCGAGGACAGCTCCTTAGCAGGCTTGCAGGAGCTGCGCCTTCTTCTATAGCTTAATATTAAATTCTTTGTAAAGCATTACAAAATTAAAAACAACAACAATAACAACAACAACAAACCAACCAGGATGTCACAACAGGCGGTGATGGCCCATACCTTTAATCCCAGCACTAGGGAGGCAGAGTCAGGCAGATCTCTGAGTTTTAGGACAGCCTGGTCTACAGAGGGAGTTCCAGGACAGCCAGGGCCACACAGAGAAACCATGTCCTGAAAAATCAAGCCATCCAACCAATCAAACAATCAAACAAAACAACAGCAACAACAACGACAGCAAAACCCAGGACACTGCAATGGAATGTACCTGGAGCTAGTGTTTCCGGGGTAAACCAGGCTGACTTCAAACTCACCAAGACCCCTTCCCCCTCTGCCTTCTGAGTGCCCGGATTAAAAGCTGACATAACACCCAGCTGTAATGCATTTTTATTTTATATTCTCTTTACTCAGAAGGTCTTTGCAGATATGATGCAAATATTCTACCCCTGGCTATCCTTTAAGAAAAAAAGTTACACTGAGCCTGGTGTCAATTCTGTGCCGAGGCAGATGGATCTCTATGATTCTGAGGCCAACCTAGTCTACATAGGTGGAGCACCCTGTCTCTCAATTAAAAAAAAAAAAAAAAAAAAAAGACTTCTGTTTCCTAAGAATTCCAACCCCAAACATTTCCTTTCTCTTTTCTTCTCATCTTTTATTTATGTATTTGTTCTTGTGTCTCTGTACAAGTGTGTACGGCTGCCTTAGGGCCTCAGAAGGAGCTGGTGGAACCTGGAGTTACAGGATCCTCCTGGAGTATCGAGTCAGTCTCCTGATGATGTGGGAGGCAAGAACCAAGGCTGGGTGCTCTGCAGCATGGGCTCTTTCCTTCTGAGCCATCTCTGTAGACCTCAAGACATCTCATTCATATATATGAAGATATATATATATATAATCTAGGATTGTTCTAATCTCAGGATTTGAGAGGTAAAGACAGGAGAATCAGGAGTTCAAAGTCATCCTCAGGTACAGGATAAGCTGGAGGTCAGCCTTGCTGCTTAAAACAGCAAAAAACAAACAACAACACAATCTTACTTTTGTTGAGACTGTTATCAGCACTGAAAGCCAACCTGGGCTATACAATTCCTTATCAGCCTGGGCTACAAATGAAACCGTTTGTTAACAAAACAGCACAACAACCATAAACAAAGCAAAATAAAATTACTCTAAATACGAGAGCCAGCCAAAGGCCAGGTGTTGGGGGGCAGATAAACCTGGGCCCTGGTAGGTGGGCATGAATGGGGATCCCCGACCTGGCTCGTTGACCACCCAGGGGTTGAAGTCCAGAGCTGAGCAGATGGAGAAACGCCTGGGCTTTGGGGCCCTCCCAGCCTCTTTGATCCCAGGGTGTCTGCCCTTTGAACCCTGCAACTGGGGGCTGGCACGCTGGCCTAGTTGGGCTCCTCAGTAGGCGGCATGCTGCGGCTGCTGAGGTCCAGTTGGGCCCGGGGCGCAGGGTCTGGGGTGGCCACATGGCGTCCCTCTGTGGGGCTCTTCTGTCCTGGGTGCCCAGGGATCCGCCAGGCTTCAGATGCCTCAGATACCACAAGTCACCAGTCCCCCACCTCTCAGTCGCTGGTACAGCTGGTGGGCAACTGTTCCATGATGCACCTGCCCCTGCAGTCCTCTCCTGAGGGGCTGGACGCTGCTTTCGTAGGTGTGCCTCTGGATACTGGGACTTCCAACCGGCCTGGGGCAAGGTAAGGGCAGAAGCACCTGGACTGGGGACACGTGGCTGGGTGTAGTAGCCAGAAGTGCAGAAGGCACACAGGCGAGCACATTTTACCCAGGTCTTTTGGGGATCAGAGAGGGTGTTGGAGAAACTGATTTCTCTCCTCCCTCAACAAGCAAAGCCAAAGACTTAACATGGGGATTGGAAGGCCAGTCAGGATATCTCAGGGTCGTTAGTGGCTTCTGTGTACTCTGGTAACCCAGGAATATGAGGAGCTCAGAAACACTGGCTAGTAAGCCAGGAGAGTTTCTAGAACCCCTAGACTCGCTGGATTGCTAGGTGTGCACACTACTCTAATCACATCCCAGGGGACACTAGTTTGAGAACACAAGTCCCTTCCCCAAACCTCTAGCTATCAAAGTCAAAGAGACATAAAATCTATTTTCTTAATTAGTATGCATCAGCAGTTTCTGCTTTGGCCCATTACATCTGACTGTATCGGGCTGAATTTTAAAAGTTGTCATTTATTAAATGTCAACGAACCCAGGACATTTTGCAAAGATGACCTCATGTAATTTTTACAACCACACCATGAAATAAGTAACATCGTAATTCTAAAGACTAGGAAACAGAAATTGAGATTAAGGAGTTATCTAATGTCTTATAAAGTGGTGGTGGGCAGGCTCTTGAATCTGGGGATAGAGGGACAAAGAGCCTACTCACCTTTCAAGGAGCCCTGGGTCTGATCTCCAGCAGTAAAAAGACAAACAGGCAAAGAACATAGTAGAGTGTATGTCACATGCTGGTACTTTAGAAATATATCTTTTTCAAGACAGGGTTTCTTTGGGTAACAGCCCTGGCTGCCCTGGAACTTGTTATATAGACCAGGCTGGCCTCGAACTCACAGAGATCTGTGCCTGCCTCTGCCTCCCAAGTCCTGGGATTGAAAGCAGGCTAAATTTATTTTATTTTATTTTTAAAGATTTATTTATTTATTTAATGTATATGAGTACACTGTCGCTGTCTTCACACACACTAGAAGAAGGCCTCAGATCCCATTACAGATGGTTGTGAGCCACCATATGGTTGCTGGCAATTGAACTCAGGACTTCTGGAAGAGCAGTCAGTGCTCTTAACCGCTGAGCTATCTCTCCAGCCCCTAAATCTTTTAAAAAATATTTATTTTTATTTTATGTGTATACATGTTTTTGTCTGCATGTATGGTTGTACACCGCAGCTCTGCCTGATATCTAGTAGCCAGAGGATGACCGTGTTGGATTGGTCGTGTGGTGCTGTGTGGTGCTGTGTGGTGCTGTGTGGTGCTGTGTGGATGCTAGAAACCAAACTCAGATCTTCTGCAAGAGCAGGCAGTGCTCCTAACTGAGGAGCCAACTCTCTAGTCCCTTTGAAAAAAAATTACATTGAAGCCAGGCATAGGGCATGGTGGTACACACCTTTAATCCCAGCACTTGGGAGGCAGAGGCAGGCAGATTTCTGAGTTCGAGGCCAGCTTGGTCTACAGAGAGAGTTCCAGGACAGCCAGGGCTACACAGAGAAATCCTGTCTTGAAAAAAGACATGTTTAATTCATATGTGTGCTCAATACATATGTGTGTGTGCTCACATATACATATGTGAGGAAAGGCTGGGGACAGCCCACTGAGTCATATTCTGTATCCCTGTCTTGTTTGAGATGGGGTCTCTTACTGGCCTTGAATTCACGGAGCAGGCTAGACTGGTGGCCACGCATCCTTAACTAACCGGTCCAGATTCCCCAGTGCTGGGATTCCAAATGGATGCCACCCCACATAGCAGTTATATCTGGGTTCTAGGGATCAAAACTGGACCCTTTCACTTACATGGCAAGCACTTTACTGACAGAACTGGCTGTGTATTAAAAAAGAATCAGCCTCAGATCCTGTCACACTTAGGGTTTTACTGCTGCGAACAGACACCATGATTGAGGACAACATTTCATTGGGGCTGGCTTACAGGCTCAGAGGTTCAGTCCATTATCACCACGGCAAGAACATGGCAGCATCCAGGCAGTTATGGTGCAGGAGGAGCTGAGAGTTCTACATCTTCATCTGAAGGCTGTTAGCAGAATACTGACTTCCAGGCAGCTAGGATGAGGGTCTTGAAGTCCACACCCACAGTGACACACCTACTCCAACAGGGCCACACCCACTACTCCAAGGCCACACCCACTCCACAGGGCCACACCTTCCAATAGTGCCACTCCCTGGGCGGAGCATATACAAACCATCACAGATACTATAGTAGGTGGGAAAGTAAGAAACTCAACATGATCAGAAACACTGTTAGCCTGCTGTGGCCATGCATGCTTGGTAATTCCAGCACTCTGTAGGCTGAGGCAGATTGAGAGTTTGAGGAGATCTCGGGCTACACAGTGAGTTTTGGGCCAGCTTGGGCAACATAGCAAGGCCAGGTCAAACAAACAATGAAAAACAAAATATTCCACGTTTTTTTTTTTTTTTTAAAGGCCCAAATATGAGCAGATGAATGGTTCTCAGAGGGGGATGTTTTCTTTTTTTTTCTTTTTTTTGGTTTTTTTTTTTTCGAGACAGGGTTTCTCTGTATAGCCCTGGCTGTCCTGGAACTCACTCTGTAGACCAGGCTGGCCTCAAACTCAGAAATCCGCCTGCCTCTGCCTCCCAAGTGCTGGGATTAAAGGCATGCGCCACCACCGCCCGGCTGAGGGGAATGTTTTAGACCCAGTGGCAATAGCTGGTCATTTCCAGACATGCCTTCAGAGCTGTGTGGCAGCTGACATAGACGATTCTTCTTCTGCAGATTTGGACCCCATCGCATCCGGGAGGAATCACTGATGTTGGGGGCTGTCAATCCCAGCACGGGAGCCCTCCCCTTCCAGTCCCTCAGGGTTGCAGACCTAGGCAACGTGAACGTCAATCTCTACAATCTCCAGGATAGCTGCCGGCTAATTCGAGAGGCCTATCAGAACATCCTTGCAGCTGGCTGCATTCCTCTGACCTTGGGTAATGGCTGGGAGCCAGGGCAAGTGTTGCTTTTCCATGGTGGTGGGGGAGGGTGGTTATTCAAGACAGCTGTTTCTCCAGGGGAAGCTACTGTGAACATGGATCCAGAAGGAAAGTGAACTTCAAATTCATTCATTTTAGTTCCAGGGGAAAGGTTATTTAACACGTTGGGAGGCCTGGCATGGTGGCTCCATAGTCAGACCCTGTCTCAGAAAAAACAAAACAAAACAAAACGGTAGGTAGGTCGGGTAAGGTAGGGTAAGGCCTGTGAGTCATTTGTCCTGGGGCAGAAAAAAAAATCAACAGTCAAATCAATAAAGCAGGATGAGTAACCCACTCCCTGCCTTTGCTTCAAGACCAGTGTGACTAGGGGAATCTGTGTCACTGGTTTTCTTGTTGTTCATCCAAGAGTTTCTTTTTTGCATTGATTTTTTAAATTGCTATCTTATGATAGTATTGATCTTAGTTAATTAAGTTGTAGATTTTTGTTCGCTTCTTTCAGATATTCTATCCCTGCATGAATGTCACCCAGCTCCCTCACCTTCCTCTCAACCCTCCAACTCAAAACTGGCATCTTCCTCCCCTACTCTCCTCCCAGCCTTTGATCTCAGCCCCGTCACCCTCCTCCCTTACCCTCTTCCCAGTCCTCCATTCCAGACTTCTCACTCTCCTCACTCACGTTCTCCCTAGTCCTCCATCCCAGACCTATTATCTTCCTCCCTCACCCTCCTCTCAGTCCTTTATCTCAGCCCTGTCACCCTCCTCCCTCACCCTCCTCCCAGTACTCCATCCCAGACCTAGAGAAGGTTATCAACAGGGGCTCGGTTGTAGCCTCTCAGCTTCACAGACAAAAAATGTTTTTAGTGACTTTGAGAATTGCAAGAGGGTCTTTCTTTTTGTTCCTTACTTTTTTCTTTCTTTCTTTTTTTTTTTTTTTGTTTTTTTTTTTCAAGACAGGGTTTCTCTGTGTAGCCCTGGCTGTCCTGGAACTCACTCTGTAGACCAGGCTAGCCTCGAACTCAGAAATCCACCTGCCTCTGCCTCCCAAGTGCTGGGATTAAAGGTGTGCGCCACACTTTTTTCTTTTCTTCTTACATTTATTTACTTCGTGTGTGTCCATGCACACACATGTGTCACAGCACACATATAGAGATCAGAAGACAACTCTGGGGAGTTGTTGTCTCCTTCTACCACGTGGGTCCTGGCGCTCAAACACAGGTCATCAGCCTTGGCAGCAAGCACCCTTACTGGCTGAGCCATCTTGCTTGCCCTCCAGAGGGTACATTGAACTGGTCGGGATTTGCATCAATGCACAGGGTTCTGGTTCCTCTTCCTTTCTACTTCTACTTTGATTCACAAATTTAAACAATGTGAGTGGGGAGATACATATATATATTCCTGTTAATTTTTGTTAATTTGGACGGCCTAGTTACTGGTGGTGGCAGAGTAGGGAGGGGAGCCTTCAGGCTACCAGTTTTTGGCAACTCAACCCAGATCTCACAAGCTGTTTCATAGTCCCATCTGTACTTCTAGGTGCTTGGCTTCATCTGTCAACAGGTGGAGTGACAGACAGTGGGTTATCTCACTGCCTTATGGGTGGGGCACGAAGTTCACCAGCTCTTCTCTGTGTTTTGAATATTTGCTTCAGTATAACTTAGCTATTGTTACTGTCAAGAGTGATCAATACTAATCCTTACCCTAAGCCTGTATTGTTCAGCAGGGTAGCCTATATTCTTACGTACCCCTGAGACTAAGGCAGGGGAACCACAAGTTCAAAGCTAGTCTGTACTGCAGAGTGAATTCAAGACTAGTCTGGGCAACTTGGTGAGATCTTGTCACAAGAGTCAAAAAAGTGAAGGAAAAAAAAAGACAGTTCCAGCAAATAACAGCATACCTCCATACCTAGACATGTACAAGTAACGCTGAATGGAACTGATAACATGTCTGCTCCGTGGTGCGGTTACCGGCATGGGTTTTATTGTAGATAAGAGAGAGGTCAGAGACATCTGGAAGAGTTCAGAACACTGATAAAAGGAAGACTGACTATAACCTGCAAAAGAGGGGGTGAGGAGGAGAGGAACAGTGAGGGAGAGAGACCAAGAAAGGAAAACCAAGAGACTGGGCAAAAGAGAAGGAATGGAGCCCAAGAAATAGCAGGGCTATAAGGAGACGGGGGAGCTGGGGGAAGGAAGCCTGTGAGCTGGGGAAGTTTAGGATAGGGAAGGAAAGGGCTAAGAAGTCTGGGATGTTAGCATTGACTCTGACATGAGGAACAGCATCTGAGGGAGCCTGGAGGCCAGCACAGCTTATCTCACAGACGCAACATCAGCCATTTGTCCTTCTGCCAGCAGGGAGGGAAAGGGCTCCATTCGGTAGAGGGGAACCAGCACGTAAGTTAAAGGCGTGCGCCATCACCACCCGGCTTTTGGGCAACTCTTAACCATGTTAAAATTAATTAAAGTTCTGGGTTGGAGCGATGGCTCAGGACTTAAGAACGCTGGCTGTTCTTGTAGATGATTCAAGTTCAAGTCTCAGCTCACAGTCATAACTGTTAACTCCAGTTCCAGGGGACTCAAGGTCTTCTGACCTCTGAGGGCAGGAGGCATGAACGAGGTACAGAGACATACATGCAGGCAAAACACTCAAACACATACAAATAAATAAATCTTTACCAAAAAGTTAAAGTAAAATACCTGAGCCATAGAGATGACTCTGTGTGTAAAAATGCTTGAATTTGATCCCTGGAATATACTGTAGGAGGGAACTGACTCAAGTTCTCCCCTGATGTCCACACATAGGCCATCAGCCATACACATCTCTCACACACACACACATAAATAAAAGCCAAAACAAAGATAAAGTAGGATCCTCAGCTACCATATCAGGCAATACAGGCACAGGCCATTCACTCCATCACGGGGAGAGCCATAGGGCAGTCACTTTGTAGAACAACTCATAAGCGTTGATTTATGTAATTTCCCCTTATGTGCCCGAGTGTGGGTTTGTGCAAGTGAGTGCATGTGCCAGTTGAAGGCCAGAGGTGTTGGTCCCTGGAGTTTGGGTTCTGGATGGTTTGTGAGCTGCCCCGACGTGAGGGATGCCTGTTGAGCAGTATGTGCTTGAGCCATCTTTCCAGCTCCGGTCTCTGCTGATAAATGCTATTTGTAAGAGTAACTTTGATGCCACAGATGTAATTGTTGTCTTGGAGGCTTGATACCTCCATCTGCTAACCTAGGCCTAGTCCTGGAAGCTTCTATACAATCTTATCTAGGCCTAGAATGTTTTTAGCCTCTGAGACTTGCTGCTGAATAAGCTCACCCTTTCTTGTTCTTTCTGAGCTCTGACTGGCTAGTTCAATTCAGCTGTCCTGTCTCAAACTCCTCTCCAAGCTGACTGATTCAAACTGGCTTCTCTTAGCTTCTGACTGAATTGCTCTGCTTGGCCTCATACTAACTTTGGCAATTTGTTCGAATCTTCTGGCTCCTTCTCATTCTCTGGCTCCTTCTGTCTCCATCTGTGTCTAGCTTGTTCTCTCTCTGTAACCTGTCTCTGTACAACTGTCCCAGGAAAACTGCCTCTCTCCTCTGTGCTGCTTTCTCTTAAGTTACTTCTCTGTTTTCCTGAGAGTTGGGTGTATCCTATTCTGTCAAATCTTTCTCTGATTCATCACTTTGTCTGCCACTCAATTTGACATCAATTTCAAACATGGGTGCTTCCTTCTACAAACTAGCTTTACCTTTATTGTTTGGGATTAAAGAAGTACGTACTAAGGGTGTGTCTGTATCCCAGCCAGAGGGAATAAAGGTGTGTGTTAAGGCTGAGCCACACAACTAGTAACAGCTTTTTCCAGTAAACAACACAATCTCACAGTATGATCAAATACCATATAACAGATGGGGAAGGCATTTTCCTTTTAAAATGCCACCCATGGCCATTTAGCTGTGGATACAGTTTTGTGGTATATCCGAAAGGGTGGCAGTGTTGGGGACTTACAGACTGTTGCATGCGATGGTCTTGCTCATGTTTGTAGATGTGTTCTGTTTTCTCTCTGTAGGTGGAGACCATACAATCACATATCCCATACTGCAAGCCGTGGCAAAGGAGTAAGTCCCAAGGCTGCAACACTCAGGAGCTAAGGTCCAGGTTGCTACTAGGTGACATCAAGTGACCACTGTGGGTGTGGGTTATGGGAGGGTTATTGGAAATTCCTCACTGAGCTGTTTTTGTGGCTCAAAACTAAGGCTGGACTCCATGTGTGTCTGTCAGTCATCAGCTTGGCACCCTTTCCCTTGGCCTATATCTGACACACACACACACACACACACACACACCATCTGCATTTTCAGTTAGCCCATGAGTCCCAAGTGAGACATACAAACTACCTTCTATTTGTTTTTCTATGCAAGCCAAATATAAAATATTGACAGGGGGAGACCCTGTTCCCCACTCCTAACCCCCATAGACTCCTTCCTCGCCTGGACAACAGAGACTAGATTTTTCAGTAGATGCAAGTCTACTGATACCAATCAGCTTTGGCTGACTTAGTTGGAGGAGGGTAGAGGGAGGAAGGGAGGTGGGAGCTTCAGAATTTGTTTTAGGGAAGCCATGTGGGCAGCATTCTGATTGGGCATTTTGGGAGGGCACACGAATAACATTCTAACTGGGGTGGAGGGGTATGTGGGTAGCATCGTGACTCTGGGTGGGGGTGGAGTCAGTCTTGTCAAGCTGTTCTAGCCTCCCACTAGCAAGGACTGTGTTCATCTGTCGTGTCCAGCAGGGCTGATGGAGAAGAGCAGGCTCAGAACATCCCGTTGGTGCCTGAGCTGGAAAACAGGTGGCTCTGACTGGTTTAGCCTTTACAGAGCTCTGTCCTGAGCTATTGTCCTCTCTGAAACTCTTGGTTGTAGGCCAGTCGTATCTGCTTCTGCCTGGTTTCTCCTAGGTGAGCTGAACACAGAAAACAGATGCAAGGCAGGCAGCTGATGCCAGGACCTCTGACCTCTGAGATGCTGTTTTGTCCCCAGGCATGGCCCTGTGGGTTTAGTGCATGTGGGTGCCCACACTAACACCACGGACAAACATCTGGAGGAGAAGGTCTACCATCGGACACCTTTCCGCCGAAGTGTGGATGAGGGACTGTTGGACTGCAAGCGAGTGGTCCAGATAGGCATCCGGGGCTCCTCCAGGACGCTGGATCCCTACAGATACAGTCGGAGCCAGGTGATGAATGGATGCCCCTCTCTGTCCCGCAGAGTGTCTTCTGCCTTGTCAAAGGGGGAGTCAATGGTGCTTTACTGAAGTTCAGAAAGTGAGGCTGGGGCTAGATGTGGCAGCACAGGTCTGTAAGCCCAAACCTCAAGAGTGCAACACCACTCACAGTTTCAGATTGAATTCCTGGCAAACAGGAGACCTTGTTTGAGGATAAAACCAGAAATGGGCTGGCACCATGGTTCATGGAGTAAAGGGGCTTGCTGTTAAGTTTGATGACCTGAGTTTGATCCCCAGAACCCTCATAGTGGAAGCAGAGAAACAACTCCGAAAGTGTGTGTGTGCCTGTGCTTCTCTCTCTCTCTCTCTCTCTCTCTCTCTCTCACTCACACACACACACACACACACACACACACACACACACAAGAAAAAGCAAGTGGAGATGAAAAGCTCAAGTTTGAACCAAGTGAGTCATGTGGCAAGAGTATTGATTCTTGGTTATTGTTGATTTCTGCTTTTGTGTTGATTCAGAATCTTATTCTGTAGCCCAGGCTGGCCTGCAACTCATGGTGATTCTTCTGCCTCAACCTCCCAAGTTTTGTGGATGGCAGGTGTGAGCCACCGTGCCTGGGGGACATTAATGAGGCAGAAGCTGCATGCTGCTGTGCAGCAGAATTAAGCAGAAAGCCAACTCCTTGGGCGCTGCTGGCTTAGAAGACATGGGGTGTGAACCTGTGTTAGGGCAGACACCCCTCCCTTCTTAGTGTTTATTGTAACACCCGGCAGATGGAAAGCTCTGATCTGAACACATGCAAGTATGTAGCCCTGGCTGCTATGTAGACCAGGCTGGTCTCAAATGCACAGAGATCCACCTGCCGATCCCTCCACATGCTGGGATTAAAGGTGTGGGTTATCACATCTGCTCCTTCATCTTACTTTGCTTTTAATTATATTTATTTATTCTATGTATGTGAGTACACGGCGTAAGTATGGAGGTCAGAGGATACTTGTGGAGCGGGTTCCTTCCTGCTATGTGGGGTCTTGGGGATTGAACTCAGGTCATTCAGCTTGGCAGCAAGTACGTTTTCCCTAGCCGAGCTGTCTCAACTGTCCAGTCCTTTGGTTTTAGAGTGGCAAGCCCAGTGTTTTGGACAGAAGCAGCTAGAAGCATAGTGACCAAGTTTCTCACGCTTGGTTTTAGCAAAGCTCCTTTGTCATTCCAGCACTTAGGTCAGCCTTGACCTGGATTCCTAACTTCATCAGTAGAAGGGGGACTGGTTCCCCTCATGGAAGCTGCAGTCAGATGTGATATGCATGTGTTATGCAAATCCTGGGGTCAACTATCACCACCAACTCTTTGACTCTGGCCTGCACAGGGATTCCGTGTGGTCTTGGCTGAAGACTGTTGGATGAAGTCACTGGTCCCCCTGATGGCAGAGATCAGGCAGCAGATGGGGGGCACGCCTCTTTATATCAGCTTTGCCATAGATGCCTTGGATCCTGCCTATGCCCCAGGGACAGGGACACCAGAAATTGCTGGGCTCACCCCTAGTCAGGTAAGTGGGCTTCCCAAGTGGATTCCTGGGTATTTATGTATGTGTCTTCCACTCCATCCATGTCTCCCTTTCTCCCCCCACCCCTTGTGTGTGTGTGTCTGTGTATGTGTATAAGAGAGAGAGAGAGAGAGAGAGAGAGAGAGAGAGAGAGAGAGAGAAAGAGCGAGCACCTGTGTGTACAAGTTCTCACAGAGGCCAGAAAAAGCTTCAGATCCCTCTGCCCTCTGGAGCTGGATTTACAGGAGGTTGGAAGCCACCGAATACGGGTGCTGTGAAACAAACTTGACTTCTCTGCAAAAGCAACAAGCACTCTTAACTAGTGTTCTTTTGTTTATTTGTTTGTTTGTTTTTTGTTTTTGAGACAGCCTTGGCTGTCCTGGAACTCCTGTAGAGTATGCTAGCCTCAAACTCAGAGATCTGTCCGCCTCTGTCTCCCAAGTGTTGGAATCAAAAGTGTGTGCCACTATCACCCTGCCAAGGGTGTATTCTTCACACTACAGTTGCCTAAGCCCTGTAGTCTTCAAGACTCAGGATACTTTTTTCTTTGGTTAAGGATAGCTGTGGATATCACCCAACACAAAATTGTAAACTTTCTTGAAATACTAAGATATTAAAAAAAAAAAACAAAACCCAAAACTGAACTGTGTGGTTCGTGAGCATGAAATTTGTAGACCTTAATGTCATTTCACAATGTAATGAGGTTGTCATGAATATGTCCTCAGGACTGACTGTAGAGATGAGGCATTACTTTGAGTTGTTTGTTTGTGGTTTTCTAATTTTCAGTTTTGTAGCTAGGGATTAAACCCGGGCCTCACAAATGCTAAGCAAGTGCTCTACTCCAGAGCTCTGAGAATCTTCTTCTTCTTCTTCTTCTTCTTCTTCTTCTTCTTCTTCTTCTTCTTCTTCTTCTTCTTCTTCTTCTTTCTCTTCCTCTTCCTCTCCTTCTCCTTCTTCTCCTCTTCTTCCTCCTCTTCCTTCTCCTCCTCTTCTCCTCTTCCTCCTTTTCTCCTCTTCCTCCTCCTCCTCCTCTTCTTCTTTCCTCCTCCTCTTCCTTTTCTTCCCTTTCCTCCTTCTCCTCCTCCTCCTCCCTTCTTTTTTCTCCCTCTTCTTCCTCCTCCTCTTCTTTCTTTGCTGTCCTGGAACTTACTCTGTAGACCAGTGTGGCCTTGAACTCACAGATCTATGGGCTTCTTCTTCCCAAGTGCTGGGGTTAAAGGTGTGCACCACCACCTCCCAGCCCTCTAACATTCTTTTGCCTCTAGTTCGTCTACAGTCAATTCATGGAGAACATTTTGGAATGTCCCCTCTTAAGAATACTGAACAACGGGGCTGAGGATGTAACTCAGTGGTAGCCTACATGCTTAGTATGAATAAAGTTCTATGCAAAATTCCCAGCCTCAAAGCAAAACACAACACACCAAGCTCTTTGTAAATAAAGTACACACATGGAGTCTGACTACCTACCCAGGTGGCTGGAGCATTTTGGAGCCAAGCCTCATGAGCTGTGCTGAGATCCACAAGGGCAGGGTCATTTCCTATTGCCCTAATTACCATGTCCTTGGAGGCAGGGTCTGAGTGGCAGGTTGTCCCAGGTGTATGTAAATTGCTCGAATGTTCTACAAAAGGAGGATGCTCAGAACCGTCTCTCACAGCCATTCCGTCCTGTCCAGAGCATTTCTAGAGTAACCCTGAGTCCTCTTTTTCACATGCAGGATGGAATCTTCTTTGGTAAGGCCTGCGTACCTTTTCCTAAACCTCACCCCCACCCACACACATACTTTGAATCAGTCATATCCATGTCCCCGTGCCTATCTTGTTTCTGCGCCTTAGCCTGTGTCTTTACCCACAATGCTCTTTGCTTGTACTTCAGGAAGTCTTCTCTCGACCAGGCTGCTTCCTGAAAATTGCCTGTCTCAAGGATCTTGATACATGGCATTGCCTGGTTTGTTTGACTCCACTGTCACACCAGAGCCTCGTAGAGGGGCTGTGCACTGTGAATTGTGTACCTGGGCCACCAGCGTGGACGTAGCCAGTACATTGCCTAGGTCAGGTGTGGGTATCCGTGCCTCGATTGGTTGCTTTTTATTGGAAATGACTGTCACCTTCACCTTGGACAGGCTCTGGAGATCATCCGGGGCTGCCAAGGCCTGAATGTGGTGGGCTGCGATCTTGTGGAAGTTTCCCCACCGTATGATCTCTCTGGTGAGTGAAGAGGAAGAATGAGCCACAAGTTGCTGTTAGGTTAAATTTAGATTCATCTAATGGGTTAGGCCTCCTAGAGAATGTCCAGCAGTGAAGAAAGAAGCTTGTTACCACAAACCCGACAAGCATGAGCTAATGCAAGGAGCAAAACCCCTGGGAGGTGCCAGGTGTTGCTGCCTAGTGACAGGGTGACTCAGTGGCATCACCTTTGATGTTTCATTGAGAATCGAATTTGCAAAGCACACTTTACTGTCAAGTAGGGGGAGGTTTCAGCTCACACCTGGGCAAAGCAGATGTCACTCCTGTAATTCTAACTGTGAAAGAAAGAAAAAGTTTAGGCCTACTGGCCTGAGGGTGGTCCCTGAGCAGCCATTAGTATCAAAGGTCCCTCAGAATTCTCATAGTCTCCAAAAGATGCTTGGTAGGGACTGAAGGCATATCCATAGGCAGATGGCACCCTGAGTTCAGAAGCCAGGGCTCTGGGAAGGCCAGAAGGCTAGAGTCCTTGGAGAGTGGACTTGGAGGTGTGTGTCAGCCTTTCTCTCCCTTTTAGGCAACACAGCCCTCCTAGCAGCTAACCTGCTGTTTGAGATGCTGTGCGCTCTCCCCAAAGTGACAACTGTCTGAGTCTGTGTTCCTGAAGACAACAGACTATGTCCTGTAAAAGCCTCAAGAACTTGTGAGCCAGCAGTGCAAGGAACCAGAGGTTTTCCATGAAGCATCACCTGGCTGCACACAAGGACATTTCGGAACATTAACCCAAACAGCTCGTGTCTCTTTCTTTCCTAACATTAAAACATTTATTTCATTTTTACGTGTGTCTGGGTATGTGCGTGTGTACCACTGTGTGTGTGGGATTGACCCTCTAGAACTGGAGAGGTGGACAGCTGTGAGCCACCAGTGAGTACGGGGAACTGGATCAGAGTCCTCTGTGATAGTGAGTGTCCTTAACTGACAAGCTGTCATCTTTCTACCCAAGCTTATTCTGTGAGACATGGTTTCTCTGTGTACCCCTGGCTGTCCTGGAACTCACTCTGTAGACCAGGCTAGACTCAAACTTAGATATCTGCCTGCCTCTGCCTCTCGAGTGCTGGAATTAAAGGTGTGTGCCACCACTGCCTGGCCAAAGTTCACATTTCTAAGGAGAAATGTTGACCAGAGAAGTACAGCAGTCCCAGGTCTGGTGGTGCACCCTGGTACACACTTGTGGTCCCAACACTTGGGAGGCTGAGGCAGGAGGATTGCTACAAATTTGAGTCCAACTAGGGTTATACAGCAAGAATGCCAGACTGTCAGAAAACTAAAACCATCATCTGGCCAGTCTATATTGCTTTAATTTTGTTCCCTTTGCTACAAGGTGGAGAACAGCCAGGTGGTGGTGGCGCACACCTTTAATCCCAGCACTTGGGAGGCAGAGGCAGGCAGATCCCGGATCGGGATAGGCGGGCTACAGATTTCTAAGTTCGAGGCCAGCCTAGTCTACCGAGTGAGTTCCAGGACAGCCAGGGCTACACAGAGAAACCCTGTCTCGACCCCCCCCCCCAAAAAAAAAAAACCAAACAAACAAACAAAAAAGAAGAAGGTAGAGAACCCAGGAGAAGAAGATGAATAAATGAGAAAGGCCTGGGAAGTAGGGCTGTGCAGGCATTCCATCTCCACAGCGCCTGTCTTCACAGTGGTGCTCCTTAGGGGAGCTCATGGCAGCATCTGGTTTAGGCTATTGTGAACACACGAGAGAGAAGCAGACAGCACTTGCAGAGTACCTAGTAAAGGCATCTGCAGTGAAGCCTGAGAGCTGAGTGTGGTGGGCGCCGAGGCAGGGGAAATCTATGTGAGTCTGAGGCTAACCTGGTCTATGGAGTAAGACCACATCACTGCCCTTCACCTCAAACAAGACTAGGGGTAAAGACTAAACCAAATGCTGCCAGCTGGCCCCGAGAGAGCCTCCTAACCTTCTGTGTACAACTCGGTTTGCATTATCTGCCTTTAGGCTGACAGCTCCTCAGTGCCCACCATCTCCTGTGCCTGCTGTGACTACTGAAAGCATATGAGTGGCATACAATTCCCATAATTATCCATGAGGAAATCATCTTGCAGTACCAGAGGTGCCCCGGAGCCATCACACATTAAAATAGTTTATTTGTTTCCAGTCTGTAATATTCTTAAAACAAAATAACATTAGCTTTAGTGCTTGTTCACAATACAATAACAAAACCAAACAAAACTGAAAAGGAAAAACATAAAACATAAAAGACACAATTGGCCAAATAAATTATTTGTTCTTAGTAGTATCAAAAGTGCAAAATATCCACCTTCCTCTCAGATCTGCCTCCAGGTACAGCTATCCTTTCTAACAAATGACAACAGATCCCGTCCTGCCATCATTTTCAAGGGCACATGGACACGGACAGTATTCCATCTGCATCTTTTTCTTACTCAACAATTTACCTGTTTACTTAGTTTACGGTGCTAGGATTACAGACCACAGTGCCTCGTATGTGCTACACAAGTATTCTAACATCCCAACCCGGCATCATTTGTTTATGAGATACAGTCTCACAGCCCAAGCTGGTTTTGCCTGTTCATGCTAAGGATGACCCCATAGTCCTGATTTTCCTGCCTCTGCTTCCCAAGTGCTGGGATTACAGGCATGTGCCACCACATGTGGCTCCTTGCAACATTTAAGGGATTGTACCTAATTTCCCCCCCTCATCACTGGGGATCAAACCAAGAGGCTTACATACTCCCTAGGCAAGTGCTTTATCACTGACCGAGCTTCAGCCCCAGATGGACTTCTACTTTGAAAAACCAAACCAAACCAGAGAGGCTGGGTGCTTGCTTCCAATCCCTAGCCCAAGTAAAGCAGATGGCTCAGGTCTATTTTCTTAGCAAACACATGGATGGTGGCTGCAAATGAGTAGACTGACCCTTCTGAAAACAACCAGACTGTTCTGGGTGTTGGCAGATGCCAGGGAGAGCAGCCTCCTGCAATGTCTCAGACAGCCTATCAACTTGGGTTAGGCCAACCACAGGAGATCCCCAAGTAGCAGGGGAGGGCATCCCACAGACTGACTGGACTTTCACCCCAGCTACTGAGCAAGCCTCACAGGCTGCCTGGGGTCCTGTGAGACGACATTCAGTAGGACGAGAGACCTTGGCATTTGGCTGAGCATAAATACAGCTCACATTTGACACAAAAATAAACAATTCACAGAAACAACATTCAGGAAGAAAGGCTTGTATCTGTCAAAGGCAGACTTGTGGTGCACACTTGTAATCCCAGTACCTGGGAGGCTGAGGCAGGAGGGCCTTGAGTTGGAGGTCAGCCTGGGCTACATAGTCAGACTCTTGTTTTAAAGCAAGCAATCAAATCAAAGCTCCATGGTGTCCTTGGTAGATACCCGTCCCCATCAGGTCTGCAGGGATTATGTCAATCCTGTCCCCACTCCTCTCTGCCTCCTCGAATAGAAAGACAATTTATCTTCTTGGTACAGTTTTGAGAAAAGAACAAACATCTGGGGAGTTTTTGGTTTTCAGAAATTACATGTCAAGAAATTTTACCAGTTTCAGAAAAGTAAAGACAAAAATCTATCAATGAGTTAAAACAAACTCCTAAGAGGAGCCCAGCCATAAAAATAGAGAAAGAAACCATCTCTGTGTGTGATACCGGGGGTGGAACTTGGGCTTTTCTCTTGCCAGGCAAGTGTTCTATCCCAGCTCACCCTCAGCCTCCAGAAACACATCTGGAGGAGTGGGCACTGAGGATCCAAGACTGCCTTCCCCCTTTCTAGCTGGGCCAGGCGCGGGAGAAGCAGCTTCATGAATCGGCATGTACTTCTAGAGGGTTAGATAGAAGAATGAAGCCTGGCAGTGTTTTCTTTATTTTTTTTTAATAAAGCTAAAGACTCTTTGAAAACTACAGAGTTCCTGGGTTCAAATAATTTATCACTTACCACTGGAGCTCAAGTTTGAAGTAGTCAGGATCCGAGGTGCTTGGTTCAAAGCAGTTACGACTGGAGAATACTCACTGAGTGAATGTCCGGTCCCTGATTTTGTACCCTTCACTTTACAAAAGGGCACTTGCTTGACAGTAGAACACACCATGTGTGACAGTTGTCCAAACTCCCCTCATGGTTTGGCTCTAAAAACAAAGGGTACGCCCTTGAGTGGGCGAGCATGATCCCGCCCTGAGCTCAAGGTATGCGGAGCCAGGCAAGCTGGAGCTGATGGGTCTGACCTGGCAGCAGGAAGCAGCAATAAGGGAGGGGGAAACATAAAGCAGAGACGCCGGAAGTAAGAAGCTAGCTGCCTACTGGACAGGAGTCCGACAAGTCTCCGCTCACAGTCACAAGAGACGACTTGAAGATTCAGCTCTTTGGGGACAACAATGTTCAAAATGCAATTGTCAGAGAGGCCAGGTTCCTTGGTATGAAGACAGGCCTGGCGTTTTACTGGAGAGCAAGGCAGGAAAGGTTCCTGCACCTAGCTCTTGGTGGCTCGGAATAAGTGCTGCCATCTTAAATCTACTGGCTCTATGGCAGCTTATCTACACGCAGAGAACAAGATCACAGGATATGGCTCCTAGTATCAGACTCTAAAATCCAGAGGCAAAAAGGCATCTGGAGGCAGGTCAGCAGCTCGGTCCAGGGCTGGTGAGGCCCTGGCTGTGGTGTGCTGACAGGAGTGCGGGGAGGGACGGGGACGGACAAGGGAAGCTCACGTAGGATCAACAGGGCTGTGCACCTCCAGCCAGCACTCACCCTCCCCTCCTCTCGGTGGGGAGACCAAATGTGAATGCTGCACACTCACCTCTGCGGACCCCTTTCGTCTCAAAACCATGGTTGGCCAACTGTTGTGGGGGATACCCCCAAAATATACTTCTCAAAGCTTGCTCCCAGAAGCACAGTCACATGGCAAAGGGCTTACAACTAGGCCTCTTTCGAGGATGGAGGACCTAGAAGCTGTGGTGGGCTGTCCTGTGTTGAGAGCACGCACCTTGGCAGAGGCTAAGCAGGGGCCAGCAGGAGCCTGCTGCAGGGGGTCGGGGAGAGGTGAGTGACCCACCCCACATGACAGGCTCATGAAGATCCTGAGGTTCGTCCAGGCACGGCTCAGGGTCAAGCCCTGGATTTCTCCAATGTAAGGACAGGGGGTGTGAGCATGTTATGGGGACAGCAAAGAAGTGGGGCTGGCCAGTCTATTTAAGTAGTGCGGCATTCATTCAGGGGTAAGAAAACCCAAAGGGGAAGATTTTCATCTAGGGATCAAACCTGCGGTGCATTTTACTCCTAGGTGACAAAGGAAAGGTCTTCTAGCCATTGCTCTAGAAGAGAAATCTAAAATCGAGACTCTTGAAAATCCCTGCTCCTGGGGCACGTTATCATCTGAAGTCCTCAGCTCAGTCTAGCTCAGGCCATGACGGGATGTAGAACCTCTGCAAGGAGCCTTCCATCAGGCGCTCCATCCACAAGGACAACTTGCTCAGCTTGCCTTTGAGGGGCTTGGGCCCAAGGCCACAGGGAGGCTTCCCTCGGGAGGAGTCAGGGTCACAGGAGGCCACGGTCTCCTCATCCACTGTCTTTAGTGGCTTGAAAAGGCAGAAATACTTCTTGTGGCCATTCAGGGCCAGCACGTAGCCAGTGTAGTCTCGTTCCATAAAGTGCTTGTCATACTGGTTGGGGATTGGGGCTGCATCCTGAGCAAACTCTAGCAAGTACTCCAGCCACTCCCGGTGTTTGTCCAGAGTCAGGAAGGAGAAGTGGAGGCTGCTGCTCCTGAGGGAAGGAAGAGCAGACCAGGGTTCAGGAAGGTTCCAGGAGTTTCACTGCAGGCCACTGAGGGGAACAGAGTGTCAGTACCCTAGACAGGGCTGAACAGCCAGAGAGGCTTGTGCTGGCTGCAGCTTGGTGTACAATATGAGTTCCAGACAGCCAGGGCTATGCAGAGAGACACTGTCTCAAAAAACCCAAACAAACAAACATCAGCCGGGCAGTGGTGGCATATACCTTTAATCCCAGCACTTGGGAGGCAGAGGCAGGCGGATTTTTGAATTCAAGGCTAGCCTGGTCTACAGAGTGAGTTCCAGGACAGCCAGGGCTACACAGAGAAACCCTGTCTCAGAAACAAAACCAAAACCAAAACCAAAACCAAAACCAAAACCAAAACCAAAACCAAAACCAAACAAACAAACAAAAAACCAAAACCCCAAAACAACAACAAAAAAACAAAAACAAAACAAAACCCCCCCAAAAACCCAACCAAAGACGTCAAGAGAAGGCCCAACGATGGCAGATATGTGGCCGATGAAGGACACAGAGGACTGCTCATCTAGTGGGAAGTGTGCGATGGTCTTCCAGTATCTATGCCAAGTGGAGAATCTTCTCTCCTTTCTTTAGATACATATGACCCCCTCCTTTCTCTCTTCTCACATCCTCTCTTGAGCTGGAAAGCATGCATGTACACACACACACACACACACACACACACACACACACACACACACACCCTGCTTACCCAGTGAAGGTGTAGACTTCCAAAGCAAACTTCTGCAGCAGGCTTGTCTTGGTGGAATTGGACAGGATGAGGACTACATTCATGTGGCCGGGCCTCAGGCGCACCAAATTGCTGGTGTACGTCACATCTGTGAGTTCAGTTACCTCCACAAAGCCTTTCTTAGGAATCTTGCTGTGAAGAAATATGGACAACTTTAGACATTATCAGGATGAGGAGAGTGGAAACCAGTGGAAGCCAGGTGTGATGATAGTGCCTGCCTGTAACTGTAGCATCTGGGAAGTAGAAACAGGAGGATGAGAAGCTTAAGGCAAGCCTCAACTATGTGGTGAGTCTGAGGATAGCCTGGGCTATGGGAATAAATAAATATGCAAACTCCTCCTTAGGTTTCCAAAATAAACACAAAACCAGTTACGCGGGGTGTCCCCTGGTTTGGTCGGATCTGCCTCTCAGCACTGACTAGGACCCACAGGCCACAGGGTGGCTGCAGAGTGACCCCAGTCCACGGGTGGCCCCGGTCCACAGTAACTCTTCTCATGCAGCTTTTTGTCTAATGCAAAGGTAGCTGCAGCTGAGAGCCACAGAGCCACAATTGCTTGGCCTGTTTTTAACTCGGATAGGTCCCTTGCAGTTGTGAGTCATGGGGACAGGCTCCCCAGCTTCTGGCTCATGTATACCTCCCTTGTGTTTTCTTTCTCTTCCTGCTTCCATGACTGAGCTGGGACTGTAAACCACACGACACTCGGTTTATCAGTCCTGAATCTACACATGCAGAGGGTCTTAGTGACCCCAGTCAGCAGTGCCTTTTCCCTGTCTGGATGCCTGGGCAGGGGCTGGAGACAGCTCAACGGTTAAGAGTGTGGACTGAACTTCTCAGGGTCCAGAAAGTCACAACAGTCTGGAGCTCCAGCTCAAGGGGATCTGATATTTCTGGCTTCTGAGGGTACAGACCTACACACCGACACACAGACACACACAGACACACAAAGACCTCAGAATGCCCGGGAAGATAAGTGCTTTGGATGCTTGGATTCCCGTTGTATAACATGGGCAAGCATGCAAATGAGACACGTTGTGTGTGGGGGCGAGGAGTCAAAACACAACATTTATGTCTGCTCATACACCTCAGCCTGAAGGTGACTTTGAGCACATGTGGACTTGCTGTTGACTGTGACTCACCGATGAGGCACACAACTGTTTTATTTTTTGGTCTCAATACATAGTTCTGTCCAGCCTGGAACCCTGCCTCCCAAGAACTGGGATTAAAGGTATGTGCCACCAGGACCGGCTGGTTCCGAACACTACACTCGGCCTTCTGCTGCTATCCATCAAGTTTTACACTTCAGTTCTTTTACAGTTGGGGGCTAGTTGTGCTCAGTGAGAGCTTTTGTCTAGCACATGTGAGGCCCTGGGTTTGATCCCCAGTATTGCAGTTCCCTCCCCGAAACCAACAGCCAGAGTTTAGAGCCGGGCAAGGAGGCCTCTCTACCCATCTGCAATGCTTTAGGGGCTGAGGGCAGGGTGTGGTGTGTGGGAAGAACCTGGTGTTCTCTTTGGTGAAGCTCGGCTCAGTCTTCCCAGCCTTCTCAGGAACTTCCTCTTTATCCGGAGGGTGTGACTCTCGTTCCTCATTTGAGTCACTAGAGCATGGAAACACAAGTTACTTTTCTTTTCCTCTCTAAACAAAAAGGGTATACATGACATGGCAGGTTGGCCACTGGGCTCACCTGAAGGCCTGGACGATGACAGTGCCGAAGAGGATGAAGAGGGCTGAGAAGATGAGGGACAGCAGCGGCATCATCTCCCGCCTGGAAGCAAAGGCAGCTGTTAGCCCACATCTACTGGATTTGGGTTTTGGCTATCTCAAGAGGAAAAAGTCCAAAACCAAATGCCTTTCACACCAAGAAATATGATCACAAGACAGGCTGTTTCTAGAGTGAAGAAGTGGGAGGGAGAAACTGTTTCCTCAGTGTCCCAATCACAGAGACTATTCTGGGAGGCAGCTTTAGGCTGTGTCTAATACATTCTGCAGAAGATGAAGGATTTAAGTTGGATACATAGAGCAATTTTCTGACGCTGAGGTACTGGTTGCTACAGAGTCTGTGGAATGATCTCAATTTAACTGACTCTTCTGTGGCCAGAGTGATCAGATGTGGCCCAGATGGACAGGGCGTGTCACAGACAACTTCAGCTGTCAACTGGACACAAACTAGAGTCACCTGGAGAGAGGGAACTTAGCAGGGGAGTTGCCTCCATCAGACTGGCTCGTAAACATGTCTGTGGGAGTTTTCTTGATTACTAACTGATACAGGAGAGCCCAGTTCACTGTGGGCAGGGCCACATGGGGCAGGCAGTCCTGGGTGGTGTAAGA
Source organism: Rhabdomys pumilio (assembly GCA_030674055.1). Lineage (NCBI taxonomy): Eukaryota > Metazoa > Chordata > Mammalia > Rodentia > Muridae > Rhabdomys > Rhabdomys pumilio. The sequence continues at coordinate 11,156,874 of JANHMN010000004.1, read as the reverse complement.
ACAGCAGCTCAGCAAGTCAGTAAGCAGCGTTCCTCTGTGGTCTGTTTCAGCTCCTGCCTCGGCTTGTAGGCCAAAATAAACCCTTTCCTCCCCGAGTCTGTTTTGCTCATGGACAGACATATCTATCTGTGAATGTTCACACTGGACTACATGTATGAGGCCCTGTGCTGAGCGGCAGACACAGCAGAAAGAAGGGACTAGTACCAGCTCTGCTGACAGGGAGACCAGCTGGAGAGACTCTTCCCTCCCAGCAGGAAGTACCAGTCAGCAAATGGTAAAAAGCAAGGTAAAGAAAGCAGGAGTCGGTTCTCGGGCCTGTGCGAACTCTCCTACTTCCAGCAGCGAGTGCACAACGAAATCCAAGCACAGCTCTTTCTAGAGCTTTGAGGATGGCTTTGACAGGGAAAAAGAAAACCATAACATCCTACCAGTTACTGTGAAGCAGGGTCTCCCAGAAGTCTGAGAGGTAGTCAGAAATAGAGTAGAGCCACCGGAGGAAAAATACCTGTGGGGGGAATGGGCAGTGGTCAGGACTGAGCCCAGGAGGAGCCCACACTTCCCAATTGACAAGTCCTGTCAATCCTGCTCTGCTCCTGCCCTGTCCCTCCCGATGGCCCATCCTTCTGGACCCTGATACTCACAGGAGCCAGTTCGTCAGTCAGGTCAGGGAGCACAGCTTCTGAGGACAGAAATGCTGGATCTTTCCGCAGCTGGTCCAGATAACCCAAAAGGATGAACTTATCGCTCTCACTGCCGGTCCAGGGATCTTCCAGGGTTTTAAACACCACCCTCCCTGCTGTGTTTCGCCTTTCCAAGATGGAAACCTGGGAGAAAGAAAGAATAACCATTAAGAGTCTCAAAAACAGCAGGATATAATGACACCAATAACTCCAGCCCCCTCCCCCTTCCTGGGAGGCTGAGGTAACAGGATCAGGAGTCTGAGTCCAGCCTGAACTTACAGAGTTCTATCTTGTATATAAAACTGTAAGCTACAGTTGCCTGTGCTTTTTCAGGGCAAAAGGACCTCATGAGGTCAATAGCTAAGATGATACATAAATATTGTCTATGGTACTTGTAAGAGGCCTTGAGGTCTTTCTGACAAAAAGAATCATTAGTATTTAAACTCAATCTCACTGTGCTGTTGTGAGGACCCTGAACGTGTCTCCATCTCACCAGCATCCCTGATTTACTGTGCAAGGGGGGACCAGGCCTAGTGTATGTTAGCCAAGCATTCTACCAACGGAACCCCACTCACATCCCAAGAGTTAGCATTGTTTGAGATGAGCTAGGTCATTTTGTGACCTAGATTGGCCTTAAATTCCTGGGCTCAAGAGATATCAAACTTTGGCCTTTCTAGAATAATTTAATTTCTGGTTCTTTAAAAAATTTACTCATGGGCTGGAGAGATGGCTCAGCAGTGAAGAGCACTGACTGCTCTTTCGGAGGTCCTGAGTTCAACTCCCAGCAACCACATGGTGGCTCACAACCATCTGTAATGGGATCTGATGCCTTCTTCTGGTGTGCCTGAAGACAGTGACAGTGTACTTATATACATAAAATAAATAAATCTAAAAGAAAAAAGAAAAGAATGTATTTTTTTTTTAAAAAAAAAAATGTACTCATAGAATGGGAGAAGTAGTCTTGCCCAGAGAAGAGAACACCATTTGGTTGTTCAAGCCAAACAGTCAGCCCTGAGAACATACCACACAGGTAGTACATGAACTAAACAGGTTATATTTAGGAATATGTTTCTATACATCCATGCAAGCAATAACAGTCAATAAAAAAGGCCATGCCTTTGACAGAGAGTGCTCTTAATCACGGAGCAGCCTTTCCAGCTCAATGACTGCTTGTTTTTGATACTGGGTATCATGTAGCCCAGGCTGTCCTGAAACTTCATCTTCCTGCCTCTACCTCATGTGTGCTAGGACTACAGGCATATGCCACCACAACTGGCAAAAGTAATTGCTTTTATGGTGACATTCCAAAGCTTCTGTCAAAATTCTAAATGCTTTTTTCTTCCCACAGATTTTGTGTAACAGATTCTGACCTAATATTCCAGTTAAGGAGCCGTTGCTTTGCAGAGAGCTATTTCTGATAACTGAGTAAGACTGGAGGTCTTTTTCTTCCTTTCTGTGTGCGGAGGATGAAACCCAGGGCCTTATGCTTTTTAGGCAAGCACTCTACCACCAAACTATAATCTTGACTCCAAAAGAAGAACCCCAGGCTTCTGGGAAGAAGGGATAACGGCCCAGGCAGAGACCGTGAGGAAGGAAGGTTTCGGAGCACCTCACCAGTGGCCTAGGAGTTGGAGAATGGGCCTCTAAAGCTGTTGGAAAAAGGCTGACATATCTCAATCTTCCCTCATGGGAAGTGGCCAAGAGGGTTCAGCTGGAATGGCATCAGAGTGGAGGAAGAGGGACTTCCAGGAAGGTCAAGAGCCTACACCGGGGATGTAAAATTGCTAGGTGAAGGATAGAGGGAGATCTGAATAAGGTTCCACCCAGGTCTCAGAGGTTTCCAGGTGTCTGGACTCAGTACTCCCAAGACAGGAGGAATGGGAATGAGGACTGGGGCCTATGGCTTACCCCTGACTTCCCTTGGAACGCTTCTATGTCCGGTAGCAAGGTGCTGGCAAATTCCTGCTGCCGGCTGCTATAGACATGCACAAACCGCACTGTGTCTTGAGTGTTTGCCAGTGCAAAGGACAGGAAGGCTTCAAAGGGCTTGCTTAGTTTGTTAGCTTCAGCTGTCAGTAAAACCACGCAGTATCTGTACACAAATAAGAGAGGAGGTCCTATAATTAGTCTTGAGGCAGGGCCAGGGCTGGCAATGGCTGCTAAAGTTAAGAGACACATTCTGTATGATCTCTTCCAGGGAGAAGTGGCTAATCTATCTTAGGGCAGAGGTGACCAAACCTTGTTCCAAAGGGGCTGCCTCTACCAGGTCCTAAAGGAAGCCTCGCATTTATCCATTCACTTTCCCAGACAGTTATTAAGCTCTCAGACAACACTCCCACCCTTGTTCCAGTAGAGAAGACAGACACACAGACACATATATGTGTATTGACAAGGGCTGAGGAGGGACAAAGAGAGGCTGGGGTGGGGTGAGAGGAAAACACCACCTGATGTTTGCACACAGACTCATAGTGCTGGAGGAGAGGAGAAGAGGGAGGAGCCACTTGGTCTGACCTGGGTTTGGAGAGACCAATGGCAGACATGTGGAGAACTAAGTCCTGGGCAAGGGGACTCATGGGAGCAGAGACCACGGGACACAGCGCTGGCCTGTTCAAGAGTGGCAGTGGTAAGTAGTGACACTTCAGCTAGGTCTTACACTTATGTGTGGACCAATCCTCTTCCCACCACAGGGATCTCAGTGAGCAAACCCAAGTGGTCACACTAGACAGCAAGTGCCTGTCCTTGCTGAGCCCTCTTGCTTGGCCCCCATTTATCTAGATATGGTGGCTTATGTCTAGAATTTCAGCATGTGGTCTGAAGGTACCCTGGACTAAGACACCCCACCCCATCACAGGGATTTAACTGGCCCTCAGAAAGACAGCCCTTGAGTGAGAGGCAGAGCCTCGAGCTCGTACTTCCTCTGCCGGTGAGACCGCTTCACGGGGCAGAGCTCATGGAACAGCCTCTGGCTGGTGAGCCGCGATGCCAGCAGGTACTTGTTCTGGGCGATGAAGTCCTCCATGACCTGTTTCCTCAGCCCCCGAGCCTGCAGAAACACCAACAAGCACTCAGTTTTCACACTGCACATGGGCTTACTCACGCTTATGAAGACTGTGGCTGTCCCTGGCTAAAGTAGCATCGCCAGGCAAGAAGTGTGGAAATGTTGGTTAACAACTCAGGAGAAGAACAAGATGCAGCCAGGTCATGCGCAGGGGAAAACCAAGAGGTTCCTACTGCAGGACTCTACATACCAATTTACACTAACAGTTTCAAACAATCATTTTGATTTTACACAAATATATTTCCTCTTTGGAATCTGTACCAAACTAAGTAATTCAAAATAAATTCCAGGGCTAGGGGATGACTCAGTGGTAGGATGCTGGTCTAACATGCATGAAGCCCTGGGTTCAATTACTGTACCTCAAAAGACAAAACAAAACATCCAAACAATGGTAGCTTTTGTTTTTGTGAGACAGGGCCTTACTACTTAGCCTGGCTGGCCTGGATAGTCCATGTAGACCATAATGACCTCAGATTCACAAATTTACACCTGTCCCTGCCACCAGAGTGCTGTACCACCATGTTCCACTCTCACTGTCCTTAGAGACAGGTGTTTTGTAGCCCAGGCTGGAACCCAGCTTGTTATGTAGCCGAGGATGACCCTGGATTTCCGATCTTCCTATCTGTCTGGTGCTGGGATTTCAGGCATTTGTCACCATATCAAGTTTATGTGGTCCTAGTAGTGAATTCAGGACTTTATACACCCTAAGAGAGCACTACCACTCGGACCTCCCAGCCCCTCCCAAACCACTGTTTCTAAGAACAAAATGGCGGACCACAAAATTGGACACTGAATGCTCTGTTATGCTTTCGTGCAGTTCAAAGGACAGACATCACATAGGAGACACAAAACTGCCATTAGCCACTGTGTCCTTAGCAAATCTTAAAGACAAAACAGATAAATGCCTGACTGCTGAAGTGTTTGCAAAACTGCTGGATGATACAAAGTCAATATCTGAGAAGCAAATGTATTCCATAAATCAGCAGGGAGAGTCTAGCAGGAGATGCTGTCTCACAAGCACAAAGGAGGGTGAGCCTGGGCCAGTGGGATGACTCGGTGGGTAAGGGTGTTTGCTGGCAAGCCTCCAGTCTCAGTTTGACTCTCCAAACCACAGAGAGGAAGAGCTGACTTCCCCAGCGACCTCTACACAAACATGAATGAGTAGATACACAAGTATACATTTCAAAACAGATTAAAAAAAAGATTTATTTATTTTATGTATGAGTACACTGTGGCTGTCCTCAGACACACCAGAAGAGGGCATCAGATCCCATTATAGATGGTTTTGAGCCACCATTGGTTGCTGGGAATTGAACTCAGGACCTCTGGAGGAGCAGACAGTGCTCTTCACTGCTGAGCCATCTTTCCAGCCCCAAGATTACAATTTTTAAAAACCAACCATTCACTGATGTACTCACAACCTTCCAACCTCTATTTCCTGCCTACCTGGCTCTTGGTAGTTGGTCATCTCAAGTGACCAGATGCCATAGTGAACTCACTATGTTAAGAATGTCCTTGAACTTCCTTCTTGCTTCTGCATCCTGAGTGCTGGGATCACAGGCCTGCACCGTGCTGCACCTCCAGCCTGGGGCTCTGTGCCTGCCAGGCCATCGCCTAACAAATCAGCCCCCTGATCTGTGCCTGCCAGGCCAGCGCCTAACAAATCAGCCCCCTGACAGCCTCCTCCTATGCCTCCTGAGCCAGCTTTGAATTGTCAATATTCTCAGCCTTCACAGTGCTGAGTTTATAAACGCTGCCACTGAGCCCAGCGACCACCTGTCTCTCCCAGGCTGTCCTCTGTCCACCTCAGGCCTTCTCCACCAGCACTGCTGTAGGCAGCTCTAACTCAGCACGCCTAAGACCAGGTTGTTCTCTTTCCCTGCCAGCCAATGCCCTGTCTGGATCTGCCCCACACAATGCCCTTCCCAACTTCCAGGCTCAGACACCCTATTCTTCATGCTGAACATGCCTAGTACAGTGGGTAGAGACCATCTTTCGTCTTTCTGTAGGGTACCCTAACTATGGATGTCCCAGGTAATACCATATTCACTACATAGCAGTCAGGCAACGAAATGTTTATAAAATAAAGTGTATTGTTCTTATTTATAAAAAACTATGTTATGTGTGTGTAGGTACGCATAGGGGAGTGTAGGCAACCACAAGGTCCAGAAAACTGTCAGATCCCCTGGAACTGGAGTTAGAGGTGGTTGTGAGCTGCCCAGCATAGGGGCAGGGAACTGAACTCGGGAACTCTGGGGCCTCTGGAAGAGCAGTAATGTCTTTTAACTGCTGAGCCATCTCTCCAGCCCCCAAATAAAGCACTTAATAAAACTTGTTGTAGCCTCACTTAAGGGTCAAGGACTGGTGGTCATGGTGGGGTACACCTTTAGTCCCAGCACTCAGGAGGCAGAGGCAGGCAGATCTCTGGGAGTTTCTGGTTAGCTTGGTTTATATAGTGAGTGAGACCTTGTCTAAAAAACAAACTCAAACAGTCAACAAATAACTCTTCTCTCAAACCCAGATTCTCCTGCCTTGGCCTTCAGAGTATTGGAATTCCAGGTGTGTGCCATCTGAGACGATTATTGTGTCAGATAAAAATCCAACAAAATTTAGTGCATCAGTAAGAAGAAATGCCAAGTGAGTTTCTCCCTATACTCAGCTGTTTTGTTCAATATTCCCCCTCATCTCTCCCTCCCTCCCCTCCCCTCTCTCATTCATGAGTGTGCATGTCTGTGCCTGAGCACACTCAGGTCAAGGATGACCTGCTGCAGTTGGCCTTCTCCTTCTTCCACGTGGGTCCCAGAAATGGAACTCAGGGGTCATGGGTCAGGGGTCAGGCTAGGCAGCAAGCACTTTCACCCACTGAGCCATCTTGGTTCCTCCCTCTTTTCCTTCACTGCAGTGTAGGCTGACCACAGACTCCTGTGTAGCTGAGCATGACCCTGACCTCCTGACCTCCAGTGCTTCACAGTTCAGGTCTGCTGCTTATCTCTGTGCAGGCTCCTGAGGAGACTTACATACCTGGATCACGTCAGCAGGCTTGTTGATGTGCTCTTTGAAGATCAGCATGGTGGGGGCATAGATGTTGACGTTATACTGCCTGGTCACCTCTTCCATACCTCTCAAGCCGACGTACACATATCCGAACGACACGTAATCTTTGTATGCAAAGGCTGTCAACTGTGAAGGCAGACGGGCAGAGGTGAAGTCAATGGCCGGGACGAGCTGTCAGCTTAGGAGCCCCGTGAGTCTTCCTTCCCTCAAACATCTACTCCACGAGTTCTAACGGTATTCCATGCACAAAAACTGAGCAAGGGTAAACACAGCTAAGTTTTTCAAGAGATAAAACAAAACGATCATTAGCCAGAAACTTTGCCCAGAAACTGTGTCCTTGTGCGTGAATGTCCATGTCATCCCAGCAATAAACTACCACCGGCAGAGTAGCCTTTTCTGAAACACTTGCAACTAAAATGCTTCAGCCTTTTTCAGATTTTGGAATATTAGCATATCCATAATGAAGTATTCTTGGGGACAGGGCCAAATTTAAACACAGAATCTGTATGTTTCACACACATCTTATCCGCAGTGTGAGGGTAACTGTGCACATTTTAGTGTTCCTATGTGACCTGTCACACGAGGTTAGGGGTGGACTCTCCTGATGTGGCGAGGTGGCACTGATGGTCAAGATTTTTCTGATTTGGGATTTTTAAATTAAAGATGCTCAAATATGTAATTATACCAAAGGCAAGCAGGCCATGGGCTCTGGCGCAGAGCTGGCACCCACCAGGAAACCGGTGCTCCACAGATGCATTACCTTGTACAGCAGCGGTGCTGCTGGCGTCTGGCCGAACAGGAGGGCGTGTGGCTTATTCTCCTGCTGCCAGCCAGAGAGGAACCGCACATAATTTTTATTTGTGACCTTAAATTGGAAATACAAGGTTAGTTGCAATATTTAATTTTAGAAAACAATGTATTAATTTTTATTCTGTGCATGAATGTTTTGCCTACATGTATGTATGCTCACTACACATATGTCTGGTGCTCACAGAGGTCAGAAGAGGGAATCAAATTTCCTGGAACCAGAGCTACAGTGGTTGGGAGCTGCCATATGGATGCTGGGAACTGAACCCAAGACTTCTGGAAGAGTAGCCAGTGTTCTTAACTGCCGAGGCATCTCTTCAGTCATGATATTTAATCCTCGACAACTGTATTACACTTCTGTCAGGAGATAAAGTAAGTACGTATAAAGAGGCTGTTTGTAAAAATCAAAAATCGCATACAATTAATCTTTTTGCCTTTTTTGAGAAATGGTTTATTTAGTCCTGGCTGGACTGGAACTTGCTAAGTAGACCAGGCTGGCCTGACCTCACAGAGATCGGCCAGCCTTGGGGGCTAGTCTGTCTTAATTTGACAAAGCCATAAGAAGAATGTCAACAACAGATGTCATCTGTTTATAAACTCTTACAGATTAAAATTATCATTCCGCACAATAGAAATACTGACTATATTATAAAGTCACTTCTTTTTTTTTTTCTTCTTTTTTTTGGTTTTTCGAGACAGGGTTTCTCTGTGTAGCCCTGGCTGTCCTGGAACTCACTCTGTAGACCAGGCTGGCCTCGAACTCAGAAATCCGCCTGCCTCTGCCTCCCAAGTGCTGGGATTAAAGGCGTGTGCCACCACCGCCCGGCATAAAGTCAGTTCTTAAGTTGGTTCTTTCTTGTTTGTTTTTTAGTAGAAGTACTAGAGATCGAATCCAGGGCATCTCCAAGCATAAGCCCCACCATTAGCCCCCAGAGGGCAGTTCCATAGAAGGCACGCAACACTCGCTCTATAAACACGGCCTAAGTCGGGCCGGAGAGATGCTTAGCAGGTAAGGGTGTGGGCTACTCTTATCCAAGAGGACCCAAGTCTCAAACAACAACAACAACGACGACAGCAACATTATATTATCTGTTTTGTGTATCTGTACAGGTCCATGAGCTATGCATGCAAGTGTGGGTCAGAAGACATCTTTCAGGAGCTGGCTCTCCAGCCACCACGTGGGTGCTGGGAAATGGCAGGCTGGTGCTCAGGCTTGGCAGCAAGCGTCTCTACCTTCTGAGTCAGCTCGCCAGCCCCAATAAGCTTTTACTTTTTGTTTTGTTTTTAAGACAAATTCTCTCCACGTAGCCATCTGTCCTGGAACGCTCTGCATGGTCCTGGCTAACCTAGAACCCACAGAGATGCACTTCCCTCTGCCTCCTGAGTGCGGGGATAAAAGGTGTGCATCACCGAGACCACTCCTCACTAAGCTTCAAAAGTTCCAGAAATAATATCTGCTTAATGAATCTGATGGGTTTGGTAGATATGATTATACTTACTTAATTCATACTTAAAAAATGTAAAATCCAAATGTAATTAATTTTTCTCAATGTAATCTGATTTTCATATTTTAAAAGGACAAATTTATGCCTATGAACAAATGCATGAGCCATAAATTCTACCGCATGAATGATCTAACTCGTTGTTTAGTAAACAGGACTGTGGCTTCAGATGAGGTTCCTGTGACATCTAGAACCTGTGAGTGATTCTTAACGGCAGTGAGCTCTCTCCAGCTCTGTATCCTGCTTTGGCGGCCAGCCTCCTCAGGCTTCTCGCAGTACTTGGTGTAATGAAATGGTAGTGTCTTGGCTGCTCAGAGAAAAGACAGGGAGGTTCCAGCTGGCAGCCCTACTCTCTGAGGACACTCACCTTCTCCACCAAGTTTCCTGGAAGAAGACTCTCCACGAACTGCCGTAGGTTCTCATGGACCACTGCATTGTGGAAGAAGGAGATTTTCCCGTTGATGATTCCTAGGATGGAGGGGGTGCTGTGTGCTCCCAGGTGATGAGCCAGGCGCCTTTCGTACCCAGCATGGACAACACCAATCCCCACACCTGCAAAGCAAGGAAGAGCTCCATGAAGCCTCTGAGACTTGGGCAGGAAGGAATGCTGACAAGTCCTTTGGAGTGGAAAACGAAACCCAACTGGGTTGGAATCAGTATTTTTTCTAATAGCTTTTTTAGCTTTCTTGCACTGTTAGAGTTCTCGATTGGCCAGTTTTTCTATAGAACAATCTGGTAATATGTAAAAAGATTTGCAAACCTGAATATCTCTTAAGCCTAATTTCCTAATTTTGGGAGCAGGTCATGAGGAAATCATAAAAACGAAAAAAAAAGGGGTAGGGGGAGCCAGAGAGATGGCACAATGGGTAAAGGAGCTTGCTGTCACGCCTGAGGTCCATCCTTGGAACTCTCAAGATATAAAAGAGAGAACTGACTCTGACAGGTTGTCCTCTGACCTTTGTACACTTTCTTGTGTACACACACACACAGACACACACAAAGTAAATGCAAAAAAGAGAGAGCAGTCTGCACACCACGCTCCTACCCATGAATAACCTAAGAGGCCAGTAACTCCATGTCAGTATCCCGCCCAGCACCACGGCCTGTGACTTATCACACAAGAAAGTCACACTCACCCTGGGAACACATCTCCATTTTATATATATTACTTTACTGACATACTGAAAAATACAATGTTGGACAACAGAGATGGCTCAGTGGGTGACGGTGCTCTCTGTACAAGATGGATCGCTGGGTCTGACCCTGGATCTCATGGAAATGTGGAAGAGAATCAACTCTACACAGCTGTCCGCTGCCCTGCACATGCTTGCTGTTATATGTGTATCCCCTCCAACAGCCTACACACAATAAAATAAAAAATACAATTTTGGGGGGCTGGAGAGATGGTTAAGAGTTAAGAGCACTGGCTCCACTGGGATCAAAGTTCAATTGCCAGCATCACGTGGTGACTCACCGCTGTCTATAACTCCATTCCTGAAGGATCAGACATCCATTCTCCCTGGCTTTCTCAGGCATCAGGCATTCATGTGGTGCAGAGATGCACCTGCTGGACTAGGCATGATGGCACACACCTTTAATCCCAGCACTAGAGGCAGAGGTAAGTAGAGCTCAATGAGTTTGAGGCCAGCCTGGACTACATATCAAGTTCCACGCCAGTCAAGGCTACACAGAGAAACTCCGTGTCTTAGTCACTGTGCGACTGCTGTGAAGAGACACCATGACTACAGCAGCTCTTATAAAAGAAAGTATTCAGTTGGGGCTTGCTTACAGTTTCAGAGGTTTCGTCCATTGTAATCACAGCGGGTTCATGGGAGCAGCAGAGAGGAGTGCAGAAGTGGCTGAGAGTTTTACACTGGAATATGGAGGCAGCAGGAAGAGAGAGCCACTGGGCCTGGCTTGGGCTTTTGAAACCTTCACCCCTAGTGACAGACCTCTTCCAACAAAACCACAGCTACTCTAACAAGGCCATACCCAATCCTTCTCAGGTACTGACACTCATGACTAAGTATTTAAATATATATAAGCCTATGGGTAGCATTTTTACTCAAACCACCACAACCTGTTTCAAACAATAAAACCCAGACATATGTTCGGGCAAAATACCTGATAATTCATATAATTTAAAAGAACTCTAAAAATACAGTAGTTCTCTTTTCATTTACTTTCTCTTCTTCCTCCTTCTCCTCCTCCTCCTCTTTTTCCTCCTTGTTCTCTTCTTCCTTCTCCTCCTCTTTCTCTTCTTCCTCTTCTTCTTCCTCTTCCTCCTCCTCCTCCTCTTCTACTTTCTTTTTGTTGAGACAGGTCCTCACTTTACAACCTTAGCTGGCCTGAAATTTTACAATGTGGACCAAATTGTATAAATTTGTATAAATTTATAAACCAAATTTGTATAAATTGTATAAAGCTGGCCTCAAACTGATCAAGATCTACCTGCCTTTGCCTCTTGAGTGCTGGGACTAAAAGTATGTGCCATCAGGATAGCTACAAATTCCTTACAAAGTACAAGGAGGGGCTAGGAGACGGCCTAGTTATCCTTGAGTACAAGCATGGCAGAGCCAAGAGAGACCTTGTCTTAAAACTAGGTGTGAAACAAGAACTGAGCCCCTAAATTGGTTCTCTGACCTCCACATAGTGCTTTGGCACTCCACGTACACATAATATATACAGTTTATAAGTGGACACACCCCACTCCAGTCAGTGCCATTCAAGGCCCACATACATACGGCAGGGCTCTGTGGGTAGCGTGGGATCCATCTGCTCATTCCTTGTCTGTGTACGCACGAGGACACAAGCAATAAAGCAGGTGGCCTGGCATTCTTCTCACCTGATACTTGTTTCACTGAATACTGGTTCCTCTTTTGTTCTTTCGTTTAACTGCTATGTCTGCAGGGCCAGTTACTACCCTAAGTGCAAGATTAACAGCCAATATGGAGAATGTTTTGGTGTCTGGTAGGCTTGAAAGGTCAAGCTCCTGACACTGAACTCCTAGTCTCCTCCCACAGAAGCTCCATCGTTGCCTTTGTCCTTCCAAATATGGCAGCTCCATTCCTCCCATTACGCAGTCCAAACGACAGACAGCCCTCTCCTTCGTCCCTCACACCCACTTACAATCTGCCAGCAAGCCTTCTGGTTCTCTCTTCAGAAGACGCCCGTGCAGCAGCTTTTACCTCTCAGAGTCCTCCTCATCTTCCTTCTCCACCCATCTCACTATGTAGCCAAGGATAACCCTGAACACCCTGATCCTCTTGCTTCTGGCTCCCCAGGTTCCTGGCTCACACATAGGGGTGCACCTCAGCACACAGCTTCTTCATCTTCTTGGCTGGCTACTGCAATGGCCTCCTAAGTGGTCTTTCCTGTTGCAGTTTGTTCTTTACACAAGACCAGATTGTTTCTTCTAAATGAGTCACACTACTCTGACCAAACCCTGCAAAGTACTCATCCACTTGGGATGAAACCACAGTCTGCAAAAAGGACAGCAGGACTCTGTGAGGTGGCCCTGCTCCTGTCTCCCCTTTCTTGCTCCAGCCCCAGCACTCTTGGTCATCTGTGACGATGCAAGGATGCTCCGGCTTTGAGGTCTTGGCCTTGGCACACTGGTGTCTCTGCAACCTTCACTGACGTCATGTCCTTCTCGGGAGGCTTAGCTCAGCCCATATTAGAGCTGTGCTCCCCACATACTGCATTCTCTGTCTCCCACTTTGCTGTCCACAGCTGTTCACTGTTTGCACAGTGGTCTCAGTGGACTGCACCCAAGGGCTGAACCTCCTGACCACATGCTGTCACTCAGTGGATCCCACGGCTGCTCCATCCTCTAGCACAGCACCCACAAACCTCTTTCTGCTCATTATGTATAGGCCTTCCCCTTCTAGAAAGAAGGCCCAAGGAAGAGAGGGATCCTGGTATATTGTCAGCATCAGAACGGAGCTGGACATTTAGTAGGTGGCTCAATCAAAGTGGGCCATCGGACTATTTAACCAATTCTTTCTTTCTTTTCATTTTTTTTCCCCCAAGACAGTGTTTTTCTGTGTAACAGCCCTGGCTGTCCTGGAACTCTCTCTGTAGGCCATAGGCCAGGCTGGCCTTGAACTCACAGAGATCTGCCTGCCTCTGTCTCCTGAGTGCTGAGGTAAAGGTGTGAACCGCTATCCAGCTAACCAATTTTTTCTCACACAATGAAGCTATGCAGAAGACAGGAAAAGGCAACTGCTTTCCTAGTGTTGCATTGACACTTTAACACTCTACCTGTGTGTGTGTGTGTGTGTGTGTGTGTGTGTGTGTGTGTGTGTGTGTGTGTG
>JANHMN010000004.1:11053907-11138907 GCA_030674055.1 Rhabdomys pumilio | reverse complement strand
GAGGTGATGTCACAGAACCCATCAGCTTGGGCCTGCTTTCCTTTATTTTGCTTTGTGTATGCATTTGCATCTCTGTTTGCATGTATGTGAGCCCACGCGCTTGAGGAGACCCAAGGCCAATGTCAGGAGTTTTGCGCAGTCACCCTCCACCTTACTCTTTGAAGCAGAGTCTCTCAACTTAACCAGGAGCTCTCGGACAAGGCTGATCTAGCTCGGCAGCTGGACCAGGGAGTCCCGCTCAGCCTTGTGAGCATGGATGTAGGCGGCATCTGTGTGGGTTCTGCAGATCTCAACAGTGCACCTCCTGCTTGCATGGCTGAGGTCCTGAGCCATCTCCAGCCCCTCCACCCCATTTTCTAGGAGCTAACGGAGGTAGACCCCGAACGGCCGACACTGTACCTCGTAAGCCTTGCTGATCTGAATGAACCTGTCCTCTGCTCCAGGGTCTTTGTTTTTGTCAGGATGCCTGAAACACAGAGGCAGCCATGAGAATGTTTTACACGCAGCCATTTTATAACCTCACACAACATCAGCAGTGAGGAGAAGGTTGTTTGGTGAGGACTGTTTCCTAAAATAAATGAGAAACAATCAGTGCTTCACACGACCATAAGAAAAAAAAACCAACTTTAACATAGGCAATTTCCTCTCAAGATGCTCCAGCTGGGCACATTTCCAAAGCATCAGAGAACACCACAGCCTGCTGCTGAGGAGAGGTGACACACGTGCACCCTCACCCTCTTTCCAAGCATGATTCACTCTGGCTCAGGCTACATCAGTTATCCCTGCTGACCCGGCAGGAGTGCTCCCTCCCTGTGTAAGTGCATCCTGCAGGGGATTGGCTTGGTTTGGTTTGGTTTTCCTGAATGCAGGCAGCAGGTGTAGGCAAAGCTGCAGGTGAGGTGACGCCTGCTCTCACTCTCGGGTCAGAACCCCAGTGTTTGCCCTGCCCTGCTGACGCACTCCGACTCTGACCAGCTACTTTCCCCCACACATGGGTAACAATTTCAAGGCCGTGCATGAACCGAGAGAAATCTGAGGGTCCATGCAAGGCTACTTCAGTTAGTCTCACAACTAGCTGGCACTTACTGTTCCCAAGTGAAGCATTTCATCCTGCATCTTTTCATGTTTATAGTCATGTTGTCTTTGGGAACTAAGACTGTTTTCTGAGACTGGGTCTCAGGTACCCAGGGCTGGCTTAAACTCCAGAGCTTCCTGTGTCTACCTCAAAGTGTGGAACTGCAGGTCTGCACCTCCTCCCACTGGCAGTTCTAGACATTTTCTGGAGAGCAGGGACGAGCCACATTTGCTTCCTTGCTGCCCCTAAGACTGAAATCAGACTTTCACAAAGCCTTTCAATAGTCACAGTATGAAGAGACTGTCTATTTGACACAGAAGTTCAGTATATAGCTCAGGCTGGCTTCAGACTCTTCAACCCCCTGCCTCAGCATTGTGAGAGCTGGGACCACAGGCCTGCTCTACCACACTCAGCCCCATTTATTCTTTTCTTTGCTGTTCTTTTGAGGCAGGTCCCTCTATGTAGCCCTGGATGTCCTGAAATTCTTTGTGGACGAAGCTGGCCTCAAACTCACAGAGATCCTCCTGCTTCTGCCCCCCGAGTGCTGGGACTAAAGGCGTGTACCACCGGGGCTCACCCCATTTACACTTGAGAAAATTGCTTATGCCAACCTTATGAAATTTCTTTTAGCAAACACTCTGGGAAGGAAAACAATTCACAGGGCTGGAGGGATGTTCAGCCCTGACTGCTCTTCCAGAGGTCCCAAGTTCAGTTCCCAGCAATCGCATGGTGGCTCACAACCATCTGTAATGGGATCCAATACACTGTTCTGAAGACAGCTACTGTGTACTCACATACATAAATAAATAAATCTTTAAAAAAGAAAAAAGGAAAAAAAAAAAAAAGAAAACTAATTCACAGGCAAGTAGAAAAGATCAACAACACACCAAATGCCCCGAAATAAAATAATCTACAAGTCACTAAACCCATCAGAGCAGGGATGTCTGAGTGGGCTTTATCCCCATCCTACGCTCTCTAAAAACAAGGAACTTCAAATGGCTTGAACTTGGATACCACCCTGCCTTTAACCACTGCATCCTTGCCATAAATATGAGTAAGGTTAAAAAACAAACATCGGGTAGGCACACCAAATACAACAGGACTTAAGGGGACGGGGCCCAAAGTGTGTTTCCAACTGACTAAAATATAAGTTTTCACTATTCAAACTCAGGTGGGCAATGAGCGGATCAAGTGTGCACACCTGCAGATGACAACAAGGCGCTGCAGAGGACAGGAAGGGAGAAGGGGCTTCGCAGGAGACTGAGCAAAGGGCTGGTGGCAGCTGGGTAGGACAAGTTAGCTGAGAACTCAGGGAGCACCCAGTAGTTTGAGCTGCTAAGGAGAGCTTTCCTGAAGATGGAAGACCTCTCCAAGTTGCAAATACTCGGAGAAGGGAAGTTCAGGCCTAGGTGAGCACCGTCCAATGCTGTGTTCAGGGAATGAGACAGATTCAGATGAGAAAGCCTGCCACGTGCCGGACAAACTTTCCATTTCAAAGTGAACAAAACACTGTGTATGGGCTCAACCGATGACTCATTGTGACCTTTAAAGGAATAAAAATGAAGATGCAAAGAAGTAACTGCGAGAGTGACCGGGACTGATGTGCTCTGGCTGAGCAAACCATGGTACACCAGCCTGCATCTCCTAGAGGCCCTTGGTATTTTGCTAACACAGATGGCAAACCCATGATAAGATGTAATTCATGAGCAAGAAATACAGTTTTCCTGACAGGAGAAAACCAGCAGTCATTTCACATGGTTTCACCAGGCATTTTTTGGTGAGGTCTAGGAAACACTCAGGAAAGCACTTGAGAAAATACGGTTCAAGTATTAACTATCTATCTATCTATCTATCTATCTATCTATCTATCTATCTATCTATCTATCAATCATTTCTCCCTGCTTTGCCTCTTTCTGGAAGTCAAGAGGGGCTATAAAGCCACTTTCAATGTTACTATGAAACCACCCAGAGGAGACATAGACTAAAGCAAGTGAGAAAACACTTCATGGGCCCAAACAGTAGAAAGCAGGAAGACGGTACAAATACACAGGTGAGAATACGAATTCAATGCACGAAGCCAACACTGTTCACTTGTACAGTTATGAGTTACTCCAAGAGACTCCAGCAGGAAGACAAGGGCATGGAGCCAACAGTGGACACCCCTTAAAACTTGAGACATGCTGGGCAGTGGTGGTGCACGCCTTTAATCCCAGCACTTGGGAGGCAGAGGCAGGCAGATTTCTGAGTTCGAGGCCAGCCTGGTCTACAGAGTGAGTTCCAGGACAGCCAGGGCTACACAGAGAAACCCTGTCTCAAAAAACAAAACAACAACAACAAAAAAACAAAAACAAAACAAACAAACAAAAAAACCTTGAGACATAAAGGTCAGAGCTGTCTGCTGGAGGCCCACATCCTTAAGCTACCGTTCTAGATACCTTGTGCAAAGAAGGCTGTTAGTTATGAACTAACCACAGATTGTCGTTTGCTTTAAGTACTGAGAGGCAAGGACCTAAAATATTACTGAAAGCCAATTTGGCAGAGAACTGCTGGAAAGAGGCCATGCATTATTCGACATGGTGTTTCCAGCATCCAATTCTAGATTCCTCATGATGTGAATATAGTCCCAAATATTATTCATAACATCCTTTGTACCTTTTACCTTTACCACAATTAGTTTAAAATCAAGCTAAATCTGCTCAGCGAGGGAAAATCTTGTCAGTCAGAGCCAGGTTATATGCAAGGTTATAGATTCTTTGCATTAGGCAGCGTTGTGGCTGTCCAACTTGACACTACTTCATGCCAAAGCACGATCACTTCTACTCACATGCAGATGGGCAGTGATTGCAAAGTCAAGTGCCAACAGGAACTGACTGACGGCGTGGGAACAAACTGTGGGCGTGAGGGGCAATGCAGGGCTGCCAACTCTGCGATTTGACTCCCCATTTGTAAATCAGGTTGAAGCATCTCTCTCAAGGGTTAGTCAAACGGGGACAATGAGACACAGAACCTGGAGGACACCGTGCAGTAGGTACTTGATAGCAGTCCTCCAGCTACTCTCTCGCAGCTACTAACACCCGCCCTTCTTTGGCTGAAGTCGTACGGGGAGAAGTTTGCCCAAAGTAAGTTTAACGCTAACTGTTCCCTAGCAATAATCCTGCTAACAGGTCAAACTGTGAGTGCTCTCATGAGTACACCTAGCACTCAAGAAGCAGGGGGATCGCTGTGAGTTCAGGGCCAGTCTGATCTACACAGTGAGTTCTAGGCCAGGCAGGGCTACACACTAAGACTTCTGTCTCAAAAAGTTGTGTAATTCTCTTTAAATGTCTTTAAAAAGTAATGCACTTGCTTCTTGAATCTCTTAAAATTAGAGGCCAAAGTACATATTCTAAACGTTTTAAAAGCTTAGCGATTTAGGGAACAGAACTGTATGTTCCCTGTAGCATTTATACCCATAAAGAATTGCTTTCTAGGGGCTAGAGAGCTGGCTCAGTGGTTAAGAGCACTTGCTGCTCTTCCAGAGGACCAAGGTTTAGATCCAGTGCCCACATCAGGCAAGCCCCGACTCCCCGTAACTCCATCTCCAGCACGTTCAGCAGTCTCTTTTGAGATATACACATAATTAAAGATAAAATATTACCAAAAAGAAGCAAAAACCCAAAACAAAAAAGCTGAGTGGTGGCAGCACACACCTTTAATCTCAGCATTAGGGAGGAGAGATGGGTGAATCTCGGAGTTCAAGGCCAATCTGGCCTACACACAAAGAGAGTTCCAGGACAGTCAGAGCTACACAGAGAAGCAACCTCCCCACCACCACCCCACTCACCAGCGCGTTCCTTGCCACACACACACACACACAATTAAACTGTCTTCCACACACTCTCTTTCAAACAGAAAGGAAAAAAATGTTTAAACACCAGATTCCTCTACATAACCCACGAGGGCGGTTCATTACTGGTCGTCACACTGCTTCCTTATTTACCAGTGGTTCTCAACCTACCCATGACCCTTTAACACCGATCCTCATGGCATGACCCACCCCCCCCAACCGTAAAGCTACCTTTGTTTCTACTTTGTAAGTGCACTTTTGCTACTGTTACGAATTGTAAGGTAAACATCTGCTTTCTGATGGTCTTAGATGACCCCTGGAAGGGTTGTTTGACCTCCAAAGGGGCTGTGACTCACAGGTGGAGAGCTGATATTCCAGAGAGCCTGGAACTTGCTAGGAAGTCCAGGCTGACCTCAACTAAGGGTAGGTGAGCCTCCTGCCTCTGC
This sequence comes from Rhabdomys pumilio, assembly GCA_030674055.1. Taxonomy (NCBI): domain Eukaryota; kingdom Metazoa; phylum Chordata; class Mammalia; order Rodentia; family Muridae; genus Rhabdomys; species Rhabdomys pumilio. The sequence continues at coordinate 11,133,560 of JANHMN010000004.1, read as the reverse complement.
CACCAGAGTGCTGGGATCGTAAGTGTAGGATATCCTGTGCACTTCCGGTTTTTGTTTTAAATCAAGTTACTTCTTATTTAGACATTAAATGTCCTAACAGTATCTAAGAGAATGCTCTAAGCTATAGTATTCCTGAATGGTTGTGTGCCAAAGTAAACACAGACTTTGAACCACTAAAAAAGATGGAACATGGATCGTTAGCTGGCCCTCAATACTCTAGACAGGTCTACAAATACAGTCAACACAGAACAGACAAGTCATTCTAATTTGAGGCATCAGCCAACTGCTGATTGCTTAGCGGACGTTAAACTTCCATTCTTGGTTTCACCTACCATTCCCGAGCGAGCTTCTTATATGCCTTTTTAATGTCAGCCTGACTGGCTGTGCGGCTGACCCCTAGGACTCTGTATGGGTCAAAATCCAACGCAGACAGGCTTTGCAGGATCAGAACCAGAACTATCAAGAATTGCCAGGAAACGCCCAACCTTTTCAATTCCATCTCTCTTCCTTCCCAGAGCTGAAATGATTAAGAGGTAGTTTTAAGTTCAAGTGACAGGAACCTGAATGGTCATTTTTTTTTTTTTTTTTTAGTAGGGAATAAAGATGTTCAGATGAGAACTAAACAGATTTTTAAAAAGAGAATGTGTCAATCTAGGTGACCCCATCTTGAAAAAAAATATGACCACTATTTTTGAATATCACACAGAACTATTATAAATTAAAAAAGGACAAGCCATAACAGATTAGAAAAGCCCTTTTAAAATGACTGAAAATGAACGCTCTGAAATAAGTGGTGACTACGAGAATATATTTAGTATATCCAGGAGATAACATCTCAAATGCACCATTTCATTTATCATAATAATAAACTTAAAATAATTGGCTTCAGAGTGGCTGAGAGCATGTCAAACTAGCTTGCAAATTTATCATGATTTATCACGTACTAAATTACATTCTGGGATCATTGTGGCAATCCTGGGCACTAGATAGACATGAAAGTAAAACACCTTAAAAAATAACTGTGCAGTAATATTCAGAAGCCTGCTATTATTATTAATTTTTTTTACCACATTCATTCAAACAAGAAAATGGGAAGCAGTTCTTTAATCCAGTGAGGAACTTGGTTATTGACCACAGAAACTTCAGATATGAAGCAGTGGTTAAAGAAAGAATTTAGTTTTCCATCTAAAGAGAACAGGAAAGACTTGAAGAATAGGCATGGCTTTAAAATGTTTTAACTACAACTCAGCTGAAGGGCTGGATTCAGTGTGGGTTTTGGAATAATCCTGGCTCGTTGATAAGGAGATAGTATGGACCCAGAGACACACGCCCGCACACACAGAGTGTTATGATCTTTTATACCATATGCACTGTTTCCATGGGTCACATCTTGATCACACAGTGTTAAGTAAGGTTCACTGGCTGACACCTTACTCAGAGGGATGGATTTTGACAAGTGCAAGACATAAACCCTGCTTGGGAGTCTTTAAAGACAGTTGACTACTGTTTAGTTCTGCACACATGCTAAGTAAAAATCCACAAGCAAGTCAGTTTCTTTTTTAAGACAACCTGTTCTGAGGTACTGGCTAAGCTTACCCAGATGGGGGATCAGATTGCAGGGGGAAGTGGGTTGTCCACCACCATTCTAGGACCTAAACCTGTGTTCTTGCTGACAGGTTGTGATTGAACAGCACCTAGCCGGATCTTCATGGGCAGGGGTGGGCTACAATAAAGTGGGAAAGGGGTTTACTAAGCAGAATACACAAGCAGGATGGGTGAAGTGTCTGCGGGAGTGGGTGAGGTGGGGACAATTTTTGGCTGACATTCTCCAGCTCCAGGGGGCTGACCACAGAAGAGGGGACGCGCTGGCCAACAGGTAGCCCTCGGCATCCCCAAATGCAGGAGGCGGAGGCTCCCCAGATGCTCCGCAGGACCAAGTCCCGACTCCGGCGCCCGCCCGGGTCGCGACCTTCTGGGAGGCGGCCCCCTCCCCCGCCGCCCCGGTTCCTGTCCCGGGTCCCCCCGGGCCCAGCGCAGGCTGAGGTCGCGGAGGATCTGACGGGAGATCCCCAGCCTGCAGGGCCCCGCCGTGTTCGCGCGTCACGCCGAGAAGGAGTTACCGGGAAAGGGCACCGGCCCAACCGGCCGCAGCGTCCGTGCTCCAGTGAATCCGCCGGGGCCGGCGCTTCCAGTCCACACCAGAGCACCTGGGGAGGGGAAAGAGGCGGGGCCCAGGCCCGGGGCAGTCACGTGTCACTTAAAGACACCGCGCCTGCAATGCACGCACAGACGGGGTTTAGGCCGCACACTCAGCGGATCTATTTTGGCCCTGGCGTTCACCGTAGGCACGTGGATCGGGCGCGGTTGCTATAGGAACAGAGAGCGCTCTCTGGCTGGGTCTGAAAGCTTGATCTTGACCAGCGAGGCCAGAACGTGCCTTCTAGCGAGGCAGAGTCGCTATGCATCACGGGATACCAGGAAGACCTCCGGGAACCTGGAAGGGGTTTCCACTGGTTGCCACAAGATGGCCCACATCTAGCAACTGTTGCCAGGACGGGGACGCAGTCGCTGGTCCCAGTTCACTTTGACCCTATTCATAGAATCCTAGAGCGTCAGAGTTTGAGCCGACCTTAGGGATTCTTCTTAGTTCAACCTCTTCATATGCTGAAGTTCGGAGAGGGCCAAAGACTTGCCCAAAGCTTAGAATCCAAGATTCCAAATTCTGTATATCAACCCAAGAATGTTCTAGTCTGGGATTTAGACAAGAACTAGGGGAAGAGGGCGTGGTGAATAAGGCTGACATTTTTTTGCGCCCACGACCAAGGGCTCTTGGGGATATATTTTCTATTCCATGCCTCGTGTTGAGTGAGTTCTTACGTAATTGGTTGCTTTTTATCACTTACCTAGCATACTGTTTCTGTTGTTTGTTTTTGAGACAGGGTCTCACTGTGTAACCCTCGCTGACCTGGTACTTGTTAGGTGAACCAGGGTGGCCTCAAACTCACTTGATCTGCCTGCCTCTGTCTCCCAAAAGAGTGCTGGGATTAAAAGCCTGTACTACCATGCCCGGCTCTATTTTTTATGCATTTATTCGGACTCTTTCAGGAATATAAGCTCCTGCAGGTAGAGTCTCTTTTCTTGTTCAGTATTTTGTCACTTGGTTTGTACAAGCTTCCAGTAAATAACTGAATAGTTAGTTGCAAAATAAATAAAAAAAGAAGCTAAAACCTGTCACTGTCCTCACCCTCACCCCCCCCCCATGCCAGTGTGGGTAATAAAGTGAAGGGCCTCATGCATGTTAGGCAAGCGCTCTATCTCTGAGCTCTACTAGCAGTCCATACCTAAGGCTTTGCTGCTCGAGTGACCATGGTTGGTCACTATACATGGTATATACATACACATATACATATATACGCACATATATGGGGTGTATATACCCCATATATACACACATATACATGGTATATACATATGTATACATATATGTATATACCATGTATAGTGACCAACCATGGTCACTATATATATACACGATTGAGCTTCTGCACTAACACCGGCAGACCAATGTGCACTAACTCATATTTATTTTTACCAAGCTGAAACTAGGTTATTTAACTGTCTGAGAAATCAGGTGACAGAGATAACTGCCAAATTCCCAAACCAAACAGTTTTAGCCAATATGGAGAATCTCCTTTGCTTCGAAGCAACTAATCCCCTTTGAGTTTTTTGTGTCTGCTCGCCCCAGATTTCCTGTTTGTAAATTCACCTCAGCTGTTCATTCTGAATGTGCATCCTATTTTATGGAAGGAAGTCTTGCCTGATGCCAAAATCGGGAAGCAAATGTAATATCATCTCTTGACATATTCCAAGGTGGATTCTTGGCTAAGGGTCTATTCTAGTTTGGGTTTGAATCGCAGATGCCTCTGTTGGGGATCAAGATGTGAGATCCCTGACACATGTCCACAGCTGTCTATATCCGTGTCAGGAATGTGGGAGGGATAATAACATAAGGCTAGCAGAGAAAATAGCGTAAGTGGTTAGCACAATGCCCAATTACTTTTAAATTTTTAATTGCTTATTTAGTTAGTGTATATATGAGTATTCTGTCTCATGCACACTAGAAAAGGAAATCAGACCCCATTACAGATGGCTGTGAGCCACCATGTGGTTGCTAGGAATTGAACTCAGGACCTCTGAAAGAGCAGCCAGTGCTCTTAACCACTGAGCCATATCTTCAGTCTCGTTCAATTACTTTTAAGTCGTGGAAATGAGTGGTACAAAATTGAGAGAACAGAGGATTAGATTCCTGGCAGTTTCTCTGAGGGAGGTGCTGAGGAGGGGAAAAAGAGCGAGATGGAAGTCTGTGTGAGTTTAGTCCGGTGAAGCACAATAGCCCGAAATAACAGAGGGCGAAAGGTTTTACGAGCCGCAGCTGAGGGGCGTTAGAAGAAAGCCACAGCCAGCAAGAGACTTTAAAGATGTAGGACAGACGGCTAGACATGGTTTCCTTCCCTTTCCTCTCGTGACCCTTTGAGTATCTGTAGAAGGAGGGTCACTGTGAATTTTGGTAGCGCAGTCGTCGCGCGAGGGGAAAAGGTACAACCACCGCTAAGCGGAACCAGCAAATGGGCGCAAGGTAGCAAGGGGACGATAGGGCTTGGAGCCCTAGAGAGGTCCTGGGGGCGGGGGAAGAGTGAGATGCGAAGGCGACTCGGAAAGTCACGTGGATCGCATGAGGGGCGGAGCAATGTTACGTTGTAGCTGTTAGAGGAGGGGCGAGGGAGCGGGGGGCGGGCCAAAGAGCTGGGCGAAGGAGGGGCTTGACGGAATAGTGCTGCAGGGAAAGGGGTGGGGGTGGGGCCTGAGTGCCGGACTAGAGGAGAAATGGAATAGCTGGATGGGAGCGGGTTCTGGAGGCGGGGACAAAGAAAAGAGCAGTGAAGTGGGAGGGCGGGTCTCGGGGCGGGGCTAAGGACCTCGATAGGGCGGAGTGCTGGTCTATGAGGCGAGGAGGGGCGGGTATCGCGTCTTAGCGGGTGAGGAGCAGTGACGGGGCGGGACTTAAGTGCAGCACCAGCGGGCGGGGCGAAGCCCGGACATCTTAGGGCGTGGCGAAGGGGCGGGGCCTGAGAGCGCGAGGGTGAGGGAGGTGGGGGGGGCTGGCGATGAGGTGAGCGGCCGTGGGAGGTGAGGTAGCTGCGGAGGTGGAGCTGAGTGAGCGCGAGGGACCGGCCTTGAGACGGGGCGGAGCCGAGTAGACCCGGTGACCGCTGGCCAGAGCGGGATCCCTTGAGGAGCTATGTGGGGGCGGGGCGTGGGCGCCGGGGCGGGGCGTGGGCGCCGGGGCGGGACCCTAGGGCCGGAAGCGGACGGAACCTGGGGTCCCGCAATCGGCTTGCAATGGACGAGGCGGACCGGCAGCTCCTGCGGCGATGCCGGGTACGCTTAGTGAGTGATCTGCAAGTCGCCGAGCTCTGGGACGCTCTGCTGAGTCGAGAGCTCTTCACGCGCGACATGATCGAGGATATTCAGGTGTGCCCCGCCCCCTTGTGCCCGCCGCTTTTCCTGTGGCGCAGGTAGGGACTGGGACGTCGCAGAGAGGTTCGCCGAAGCTACTACAGAGCTCCCGCCCTTTTCTTCCTCTTTGCATCCTGTGCAACCCACGCCCTGGGAAACCATGATGTGGGAACTCCATTTTTAAAACCTTCCATAATCCAGCCCTCTTAGTCCTCCAGAATAACAAATAGAAGAACCCAAGCACTTCTTTTGTGGAATGTTTGCTGAAGCGATCTGTAACCTACACCCTGTTAGTACTTATTTTTCCTTCTCTAGTATAAGGGTCCTTCTCGACACCCACTTTAGTCTTATACTGGCTCATTGCACCAGTCACTTGCCTTCTTTGAGCCTCAGTTCCCTGGGCTATGAAATGGAACAATGGTCATCTTGTTCTAGGATGAGTGAGATAACCGATGTGAAGCACTTCTTTGCCGGGACACAGCACCAGGACCCATCTCTGTTTTGGCTGGGCCTTTATTAAGTGCATGCTTTCTAAAGAAGTTTAGAAAAGAAGGGATTTGATATAGGTAACACAGAAGAATAAAATCAAACATTTATTTTTTTTTAAATACACATTAGCATCTTTGTTCCAGTTGATGCCTCGACACAGGTCTGAAAAGGGAATATTTCTTTTCTGAAGGATATGAATAGCAGGCCCTGGGGCACTGTCTAGAAGGCTATCTCCAGCAGCTGTATTGGAACCTGGCCTGGTCCAGTGAAGGAGAATAGAAGAAAGTGGTATAGGGTCATGTGGTTAACTGCCAAATAATAACAAAAGTAGTCTCAGGAACACTTTCGGCGAGGCCCATACTGATCAAGGAAAGTGGTTTGAAGGGAAAATCCTAGCCTTACAGAAGGCATATTAAGGGGGATCAGAAGCTGAACTGCCCAGGAAGGCACCAGCAGCCTCAGTCTTGTTCCCTTCTCCAGCTAGGTGTGGTCAGAGTAGTGTCTGACCTAGTGTTGGCAGTGGCAGACTGTTTGATAGGTTTGTTCCAGGTGTGCTGGCACTCAGCTGGAATCCCAGGACGCAGGAGGTAGAGGCAGGAGGATCAGATGTTCAAAGGCATCCTTGGCTACGTGCAGAGTTTGAGATGGAGTCTTTAGAAACCAAAACCAAGGGCTGAGAGCTGCCTCAGTGGTTAAGATCACTGGTTTCCGTTTTCATTTGGTGGCTCATTTCATTTCATTACCCATTTGGTGGCTCACAACTACAACTCCAGTTCCAGGGGATCTGAGACCCTCTTCTGGCCTCCTCAGGCACTAGGCACACACAATAGGCACATACACACCCAGATACACTCACATATACATACATACATACCTACATACATACACAACAAGTAAATATCTAAAAGTAAAACCAAAGCAAGAAGCCAGATATACAGGTTAGTTGGTACAGTGGATGTCTAGCATGCATGGATCCCTGAGACCAATCCCCAAACCAGCAGGCCTGATGACTCTGGAGGCAGGAGAGTCGGAAGTTCAAAGGTCATCCTCAGCTCTGTAGGAAGTTGAAGGCCAGTCTGGGTTACTTGAGAACTTTTCCTCCCCCACATAAAACAAACTTCTTTTCCAAAAAAAAAAAAAAAAAAAAAAAAAAAGAAAAGCGGAGATGCTGGAGATCTTGCTTTCTATATTCAATCCTCTTATTTTAATGTTAGAAACAAACTTAGAAACATTTAAGTACCTCGTGTAAACGACTGACCACCATTTTGCTACTTTTAGGAAGGCTAATTAACACTTAGCGCAGCACCTGACATACACACAGTAGGTGTCTTTGAAGTACTGCATAGACAAGCAAAGACTGCAGAGGGAAATGAACTCAGCACATGGCTGGATTAGTTTCTGCCCACCTACCACAGGATCAGAACTGCCCAGGGAGGCACCAGCAGCCTCTCTTATTTCCTTCTCCCCCTAAGCGTGGTCAGAACAGTATCTGACCTAGTGCTGCCAGTGGCAGATTGAGAGGCTTGTTCCAGGGGTGGTAGCAAACACCTGCAATCCTAGCTCTCAGGAGGTAGAGGCTAGGTGAGAAATGGCAGGTTAGGGCGAGAGCCACATGGATGTCCCTGATAATGAGTGTCTGGCTTTCTGTCCAAACAGCGGGCAGGCTCTGGGTCTCGGCGGGATCAGGCCAGGCAGCTGGTCACAGATCTTGAGACCCGAGGGAGTCAGGCCCTTCCTCTCTTCATCTCCTGCTTAGAGGACACAGGCCAAAGCACCCTGGCTTCATTCTTGCAAAGCAGTCGGCAAGCAGCCAAGCAGGATCCAGAGGCTGTTAAAGCCCTAGACTACCTGGTGCCTGTGGTCCTGGGACCAATGGGACTCAAATCAAAGGAGCAGAGAGTAAAGTTGGACCCATCGCAGCCTGCCTTGGGAAACCTCACCCCAGTGGTACTGGGACCGGAAGAGCTCTGGCCTGCTCGGCTCAGGCCAGAGGTTCTCAGACCAGAAACACCCAGGCCGGTGGACGTCGGTTCAGGCAGAGCTCCTGATGTCTGTGAGTATCAAGAGAACGTTTGCTGGGTGGGTGCAGTGAGGGTATTGGGGTGTGACTCTGGGTACAGCTCCGGTTGAGATTCAGAATTTAAATGTAGTATTTGTCTTAATGAATGCACATAGGGGATGAGTGGACTATTCCAGTCAGTCTATAGGAGTGCGGGAGGGGGGGGAATTCGCTCAGCAGCGGAGGCTTTCCATGCGGGGGGGCCCGGGCCCCCCCCCCCCCCCCCCCCCCCCCCCCGCCCCAGCCCCCCCGCCCCCCAGTTAAGCCAGAGTGGGCCTGGCTTAAATAGGGAGGGGGAAAAGGGGAGGGTATGGGAGGGAATAACTTAATTAGCTACGCCCTCTGGCCTTTAGATAACTCATGAATATGGAAATCTCTCGAGGCTGAAGCCTGTTGGTCACGCCCTTTACCTGTAGCTGTAGATGGTGACGCAAAACCTCTCTGGGAGGAGCTACTTTGAGCCAAACTGCAAGACGCAAGTTATTGGGGATGTAGGCCTCATGGAGGAGTCTGGAATCTGGGAGTGTGGGGAGATACGTGCCGTCCCTCACAGGCCATGTCCCTCACAGGCCATGGTCACCTGTTGGGTCTCCGGCTATCTCAAACCCAGTGCTCTACCAGGGAGACCAAATCATCCCTTCATGGCCCTACATAGGAGATGTAATTTTGGCAGCCTGCCTGAAAAGCAAGATCTGGTTTGGATGCTCAATGTTTCCAGAAGGGGCTGCTGCTCAGGGTTTGCCTTTGGGTTCTGGTAGGTGTCTGAAATCACCTACGCCAGACAGGAGGTGTGGGGGAGCTGGTAGTCAGGACTCAGCCCTGCACACATATGTATTGCACGAAGCAGACCCCTACCTCCCCGCAGTTCTGCAAAGCAGATACTGTTAGACTCAACGCTGTCAGCAAGGAAGCAGAGCCCCGCCCCAGGAACGTGGAATGGATCTGCCTAACATGACTAGGCAACAGAATGTAGGGGAATGCAACATGCCAGCTCTGTGTGTGTGCACAGGGCGCTGCCACCTACACTGTCACATTATAGGACATCCTAGAGTCCTAGGAGACCTTGTCTCTGTTTAGTTTGTACCCACTCCTGCAACTGTGGGGACTGCTGTTCTCTTCTCCTCGGCATCTGTCACTTTTTTCTGTCTTTGTACATCATTAAAAATGGAACCCTACCGTAGGAGCTCTGCTGAGTTTGGTGTATTTCACCCATCGTGCCTGCGTTTCATTCACGGTGTGGTATAGACCACAGGTCGCTCTTTTTCACTGGTAGCTGGTAATTGTTCCTATTCCGAATAAGCTGGAATTACAGACTTGGCAGGGCGGAGAAACACAAGACACAAAGCTGGAGCAGCAACGTGTACAGAGGCCGTGGAGGAACGCTTGCTCTCTGTGGTTTACTCAGCCTGCTTTCTTACTCACCTCAGGACCACCTCCCTGAGTGGCACTAACCACAAGGGGCTGGGCCCTGCTCTGTCAATCACCACAGCCTTGCCTACAGGCCAGTCTCATGGAAGCTTTTCTCACTGAGAATCTCTCTTCTCAACTCTTGTATCAAGCTGATGTAAAACTAGCCCAGAGTCTGTAACTTTTGAAGTCCATTAAAGCAGAAATCCTGAAGTTCTGAAGGTGCAGCTGACTGAGGTAAAAGGACAGGGACTGGTTCTGGAATAGTTTCTGTGTGTCGTCACCTTGTGACAGGAGACAGACAATACAAGGGACCCATTGCCCATCTCCCTTTGGGGAGTGTCAGTTGGAGATATTAGGAATAGCAGTTTGGCCTGGAAACTTGCTGCTCTTTTGTAAGGTTTATTTTCTTTGTGTGTGTGTGTGTGTGTGTGTGTGTGTGTGTGTGTGTGTGTGTGTCTGTGTGTGTCTGTGTGTGTCTGTGTGTCTGTGTGTTTACTGCATGCATGCCTGGTACCCACAGAGGCTACAATAGGGTGCCATATCTCCTGGAACTGGACTTAAGGATGATTGTGAACTATGATGTGTTTGCTGGGATTTGAACCCGGATCCTCTGCAAGAACAGCTAGTGCTCTTACCCGCTGAGCTACTTCTCTATCCTTCACCCCACCTCCCTTACTCCTTTCTGCTGTGGAGTTTTATATGAATGGAATCACGTGCTCTGTATTTCAGTGGCTTGTTTGCTTTAACATAGCCTCTTGCTCTCCAGGTTACCCAGAGCATTGTGGGTAGCTGGCTCCTCTTTAGGATATCCCCCAGAGTGGTTGAATCTCAGCTTGAGGCCTTTGAATAAGACCTTAGTGAATATTCTTAGTGAATATATTGGTGTGAATATTACTCCTTTCAAGGGTGTAAGTGTGTGGTTAACATTGTTGGCAACTCTTAGATACTTCTCCATACTGGTGGTGTCATGTGACTCTCCTATTCCAAAGACCCCACTTCTCTATTATGGGAGCTGCCCTCACAGATCCTTGGCTTTTCCCAGGTGCACCTCAGTACCCACACTTCTTCTTTCTCCTGTCTTCCCAGGTGCTCCAGGGACGATCAGAGAACATGCAGATATGGTGAGTCCTCACTGATTAGGGTTTGTCTCTCCCCGAAGCCTGGCCAGGAAGTGTGGTTACAGTCACCACTCTCCATGGCTCCTGACCCCAGCCACTGCACTCTGTCCTATCCCGCCCATCTGTCCCTGTAAACTCAGAGCTTGAACCTAAAGAAAGGCTTACAGCCTCTGGGGTGTCCACTCCAGGGCAAGCCACTCAGGCTGTTACTCTGTGGCTCCCATGTGCTGCCGTAGTCCTGTGCTGGGGATAAGGGGACAAGACCATTCACCCTGCAGAGCCCTGTGCTAGGAGAAAAGTCAGGCAGAAGAATAGTTAAATAGAGTGATCAGACCCATGGGCTAAAACAGGCTGTGGAAGAGGAAGTTCAAAAGCCCTGAGCCTGTGTGAGAGCTGCCTCAGGAGCTCAGAGGCTGGCCCTGGCCTGAGACTGCTCCAATAGAGCCTACTCCACGACCCTCAGCTGAGCCCTGGGCTGGTACCACCCACCAAGTTGCACGCTGTTTAAAATCCCTCTGGGCAAATGTGTCTGGATTGGTTGGGTTTTTGCTTGTTTGTTTGCTTGTTTGCCTATTTTTCTTTTTGGGGGAAATTGGGAAGATTGGAAACAAAGTTTCTCTGTGTAGCCCTAGTTTCCCAGGAACTCACTCTGTAGACCAGGCTGTCCTCGAACTCACAGAGATTCCTCCTGCTTCTGCCTCCGGAGTGCTGGGAGCAAAGGTATGCGTCACCATCCCCAGCTCTTTGTCTGGTATCTTAAAGGAATTATTATTTTTATGTATATGAGTGTTCTGCCTACATGTGTGTCTGTGCACCACGTGTATGCAGTGCCCATAAGCCAGAAGAGGGTGTCGCATCTCCCAGAACCGGAGTTGCAGAAGGCTGAGAGCCACCATGTGGTGCTAGAGAGTGAATTGAGGACCTGTGCGAGAGCAGCCGTGTTCTTAATTGCTACGTCATCTCTCCATCTCTCCCCGCCCCTCCCCCCTTTTTTGTATTTTTGAAACTAGAGTTTATTATTTAGCCCAAGATGTTCTAGAACTCAATATAAAGCCCCGAATTCACTTTGAACTCCTGAATCTTTTTTCCCAACTTTCCTGGATTGTGGGGTTTTGTGTGTTGGGGGGGGGTTGTTTTGTTCCTTTGAGACACAGTAGGTCCACCCACCTTTGCAATTCAAGTGTTGCCATTAACTGTACATGCCGCCATTTCTGGCTGGGCTTATATATGGGAGCCACCTAGCTGGGTTATGATTTTCCACCCCCAAATCCTAAAATGGCATTCAGTTCACTCAGGTAGGTGGCACACACCTGTCCCTTGTCTAGCTGCTCCTGTGGGTTTTCTCATTGGAATGTTGGGTGGGGTCCGCACTGCTCTGTCTGTGGAAAGGAAGACCCATGGTGTGTGCTGGCTCTCCAGACTTGACCTCACTTAAGTGAGCTCCAGGAGTCCTTGCCTCTCCTGAGAGGGGCACTGATGACACTGGAAACCTGCTATCGCCCAGGCATACACCCTGGATTCGGATCCCTGTGGTCACTGCCTCATTATCAACAACATGAACTTCTGCCCTTCCTCGGGGCTCAGCACACGCACCGGCTCCAGCGTGGACTGTGAGAAGCTTCAGCGCCGCTTCCGCTGGCTACGCTTCATGGTGGAGGTGAAGAACGACTTGACTGCCAAGGTATAATCACTGTCCCCCAAGGGACAGTCCCCAGAGAAGCCTCTGTGTCCATAGAGGTGACATGGCAACTGGTTCAAGCATCAGATTTGGGGGAGGGGGTAGAAGGATGTCTGAGGACTGGCTTTCTTAATGCCGGCCACTTGACCTCTTATGCCTCGGTTTCCCAGTTTAGGAGCAAGAGTAATTGTCCCCACAGAGTTATTGTGGGGATTAAATGGCCAGTGACTAAGTATCATACCTTTTCCTCCAAATGGTGCCAGTATGTTGACTGTGTCCGTCCCAGCTTCAGCATTGGGAGCGGAGTGCTGTGTTGTGGTCTTTGGCTGGATCCTGCAAGGCAGCTCTCCATTGGTGCTCCTGCCTTAACTGTAGCCTTCCCTTGTAGAAAATGCTCACAGCTTTGATGGAGATGGCGCACCGTGACCACCGTGCCCTGGACTGCTTTGTGGTGGTCATCCTTTCTCATGGCTGCCAGGTAGGAGGCCTCTTTCCTCCAGATCCTTGACGGGCTTTGCAGTAGCCCCGCTCCTTCTGTGTCCATGGACCCCTTAGCTTTGGAGAGGAAGTGGTGAGGCCTTTGCCCCTTCTTTTGTGTCTTCAGGCTCTGTGGTCTTCTGAGGAGTTGCCTTTTGTGGGTGGGAGGTGGATGGGAAAGTCCTGTCCAAAGTGGAGGAAGAAGTAAGCCCTGTCTGCGCAGCTCTCCTCTCCGGTTCAGAAACCAAATGCAGCTATCCTGGTTCTCCACATCTGCTGTGTTCCATGGAGAATGTTCCAGCTCCTTTCCTATTGGGTGGGAACACAGGACACTGGGATCCGTCTGGTGCTTGGCCACTAATGGACTAATTCATTGTGACTAGGCCTCTGCTCCTGTCCAGGTCTCAGATCCTTCATGTTTTAAGTTGAAGGGTTGAGGGCCAGTGAAACAGCTCAAAGGATAAAGTTTGGGTTCTTGGAACCCACATGGAATTGGGAGAGAGCTGACTCCTCTTACAGAATTGTTCTCTGACCCCTGGCATGCACATGGGCACCCGTATGCACAGACACACAATAACAACAACAAGAAGATAAATGCTGTGCTGTGTTTAGCTGCTCCAGAGGGTGTGGAGGACCAGAAGGCTGACTGTGGAGGGCTAGGCGAGGCCTGGGAACCAGCATTTTGTACAAGTCTGTGGGTGACGCCGACACTGGTGGTGTGAGAACGGCAGTTGAGACACAGCTCATCTTCACTCTCAAGCTTCGTGGCTCCCATAGTTAAGTGCGTCTAGGGCCCTTGGAATAGATGCTGACCAGCCTGCTCCTTCTTGGTTAATCCAGCGTCCCTGCCTAGGGCCTTCTGAATGTGGGCCTCCCCACACAAAGCCTTGGCACAGGCCTCTGGATTTCCACCTAGAGTCTTTAGTAACTGAGGTGTTTTTGTAACCAAGATGCCTTGTGCTCTAGGCCAGCCACCTCCAGTTCCCAGGTGCCGTCTACGGGACAGATGGATGCTCTGTGTCCATCGAGAAGATTGTGAACATCTTCAATGGGACCGGCTGCCCCAGCCTGGGAGGGAAGCCCAAGCTGTTCTTCATTCAGGCCTGCGGTGGTGGTGAGTGGACTCGCGCTTCCTGTGAGCACAGCTGGCAGGGAAGGACCCACTGCCTCTTCCCTTCCTTAGCCCCTCACTGCGTCCGTGGGGTTCTCCACATACATCACTGGTATACGTCCAGTAGGACTCTGTCCTCGCTGCCACAGTCCTAGCACCATCTGAGGAGTTGGGTGCTGTGACGTCACAGGGTTGTGTGTCCTTGAGATCTTCGGTTCCAGACTTTCAGTAAAAACAGCAGGGCAGGGGAGATCGCTCCATCTGTAAAGTGCTTGCCATGAAAGCATGGAGCTCTTGAGTCTGAGCCAGGCACGGTGGTGCCCACCTGTAATCCCAGGGCTAGGAAAGTAGAGATAATGGTAGACAAACACACACACACACACACACACACACACACACACACACACACACAGCAAAGGAGAGAGAAAAAAGACCCTTCCGTTTGCCTTGGCACCATCCTCTGCTCTGACCTCTGACATCTAGTTAAGAACCCATTTCTACTGTCCCAGGAAAAGTGCAACGAGCCTCAAGGAGAAACTAAAGAATTTCATTCCTGGAACTCTCAGGAGCCCAGGGATGTGAGGGACTTTCAGGTTTTTTCTTTATGCTTGATGTTTTACTCTATTTTCTGTCGCCATAACTGAACACTACAGGCTAGGTAATACATAAAGGAGGGAGTTTTATTACCTCATGATCTGGAAGCTGAAAATCCAGAACCATGGTGCTAGCTCTGGTGAGGGTTTGTCCAATTCTTGCCAAATTTCAGTGTGGTAGGCAGCTTCATGTGACAAGACAGTACCTGTGCTAGCTGCTCCTCCTCCCCCCCACCCCCCCATGTTTTTTAAGAGACACCACCCTTGAATTTGAACTTCTGTACTTACAAGTACATGCCTGGGTAGCACCTTTATTTGATACCTCTGACTTGCAAGGGTGTGGTCAGGGCGTGGTCAGGGTGTGGCGGTGCACACATCATCATCACCATTATTAATTTTATTTATTTATATCCCAAATGTTGCCCCCACAAAGATTGGTTTATTTATTTTACATATATGAGAGCTCTATCTGCATGTACACCTGTATACCAGAAGAGGGCATCAGATCCCACTATGGATGGTTGTCAGCCCACATGTGGTTGCTAGGAATTGAACTCAGGACCACTAGAAGAACAGACAGTGCTCTTAACCACTGAGCCATCTCTCCAGCCCGCACTTTTAATCCCAGCACTCAGAAAGCAGAGACAGGTGGATCCCAGTGAGTTCAAGGCCAGCCTGGTCTACATAATGAATTTCAGGCCAACCACAGCTGTACAGTGAGACCCTATGTCTTAGGGTTTTACTGCTATCAAGACACATGATCAAGGCAAGTCTTATAAGGGACAACATTTAATTGGGGCTGGCTTACACACTGGAGGAGGGTCTCTTACACACTGTGCAGAGTTTCAAAGCCCACCCCCACAAAGATACACTTCCTCCAACAAGGCCACACCTACTCCAACAAGGCCACACCTCTTAATAGTGCCACTTCCCATGGGCCAAGTGTATTCAAACCACCACAGCCTATCTCAAAAATAAATCAATAAAATAAAGTAAGCCTCTTTCTGACTTTACTATTACATGCTTTTGTTTTATTTTGTTTTCAAAGCCTGGAACCTGCTGTTCTTACAAAGTATAAATAAACAAGCAAACAAACAAATAAATCTAGGCAACTGAGAGATGGTTCAGTGGTTAAGTACTGTTACTGCTCTTATAGAGAAAGGACCAGAGTTTGCTTTCCAGCACCTACAACTGCTTGCACCTTTAGGCCCAGGGCATATGATTTTCTTTTCTGACGCCACTTTTCCCCAACCCCCATATGCTCACACATTCATGTAAACATAGCCACATAAATAAAACTATATATTTTTTTCACCCTCATGCAACTGAGATTAAAGGATAAAAACATTTTGAATTTTTTTTTTAAATCTAGAATTAGTGCACTCAATGGTAATCACATTTGGGAGGTGGAGGCAGGAGAATAAGAAGTTCAAGGCCACCCTCAGCTACATGGTGAATTTAAGGCTAGTATGGCCTATATAAGACCCTGTCTTTAAGGGAAAAAAAGTCCTCATTCTTTACGAGGCTAAAACAGGGAGACTACTTGAGTCTAGGAGTTTGAAAAAAACCTGAGCAACAGGGAGTATGCATACGTGTGTGTATACACACACACACACACACACACACACACACACACACACGCCTAAGAACAAAACAAATGAATATTGTTTTTAGTGTATTAGGAACTCTGGTATCCTGTCTAGGAATCTCTTCTATCCCAGACCCTGGTGTCCTGGACATCTGTAAGGCATATCACTGCTGTGTCCCTGAGCCTGAGTTTGCAGAGTGGGTACTGTGAACCAGGGTGTTGTCTGGCTGGCCCGAGGGACTTGGCACGCCCCATTGTCCTGTAACAGGTTCTGTGGATGCTCAGCTGCATTCTGTGTTTGGGATCATCTAGGGGAGCCGGCCTTTGGCATTCAAGAAGTGTTTATTAGGCACCTATTGTATACACCAGGTGTTAGAAATGAGTGTCTGACCCCTAGACTTTATAATTTAACACGAACAGTGTTAAGTCACTGCAGGATTCATGCGTTTAAGCTGGCAGTGAAGGATTCAGGATGTGTCATTAAATCCTGGATTGGTCACTAACTCATTGCATAGCCCTGGACCTTCATCTTCAGAAGTCTCAGTGAATGGGGGATCATACTCAAATTAGACATGTGCAGTGCCTGGCTCTGTTAAATAACTGAAAACCGCCAGGTGGTGGTGGTGCATGCCTCTGATCTTAGTACTCTGGACACAGAGGCAGGCAGATCTCTCTGAGTTTGAGGCTGGTCTGGTCTATAGAAGTTCTAGGACAGCCAAGGCTACACAGAGAAACCCTGTCTTGAAAACCCAAAACAACCCCACTACCCCCAAGGTTCAGGGGTACCCCGCACTTTCCCTTCTTGTTGCCAGTGTTCTTTGGTCTAATACTGAGAGCAGGGAGGAAGTAGCTGTGCCCTCTGCACACAGAGATACCTTCTTGTTTACTGTATTTCTGCTCTAGGGTGTTCTGAGGTGATGCTCCTACCCTGATCCCTGAGAGATGCAGAGGAAACAAGGAGCAGAGCTGAGCGGGTTGTGGGCTCCCAGGACAGTGGCTGTTTGCTTGTCCTTACCTCTCCCAATCCCTCCCCCTACCCCCCCCCTCCGTTTTCAGTAGAAAGTAGGATTTTGTTCCCACACATATGAATGGTGTTACTCTTAAGACTTCTTAGCAGGGTCATCAAGGCCTTTGTTGACCCAGACCCTGCCACTGTGCCTGCCCATGCTTTCCTCAGCACAGCCTTCCCAGAGTGCTCCAGGCTCCTGGTTGTTTGTTGATTTATTTATTTATTTTGGTTTTTCGAGACAGGGTTTCTCTGTGTAGTCCTGGCTGTCCTGGAACTCACTCTGTAGACCAGGCTGGCCTCGAACTCAGAAATCACCTACCTCTGCCTCCCAAGTGCTGGGATTAAAGGCGTGCGCCACCACTGCCCAGCTGTTGATTGATTTATTAATTTGTATATTTTGAGATGCAACCCTGGCTGTCCTGGGACTATGTAGACCAGATTGCCCTCAAACTCACAGACATCTGCCTATCTCCACGATGGGATTAAAGGTGTGTGCCACACACCTGGCTGTTTGGGTTTTCAGTCTTATGTATATGGGTATTTATTTTCATGTACAGATGTCTATGGACCACATGGGTACAGGAGCCTGTGAAGGCCAGAGAGGGCACGAGATCACCTGGAACTGAGGTTAGAAATGGTTATGAGTTGCCATATGGATGGTGGTCAGAGCCAAACATGGGTTCTCTGCAAGAGCGCCCAGTGTGTTCACTGCTGAGCCATCTCTCCTATCCCCAGCTCTTCCTATTCTTCGGATTATTCCTGTTGCCTCCAGGAAGTCTTCCTTAGGACTCCCTTCTCTGACAAGGCTACTCCCAGCACTTGAGAAGCAGAAGCAGGAGGGTCTCTGTGAGTTCCAGGCTAGGTAGTCTTCATAGTGAGTCCCAGGACAGCCAGAGCTAGAGAGAGGGAGACGGAGACACACACACACACACACACACACACACACACACACACACACACACATACACACACATACACACACACACACACAGAGAGAGAGAGAGAGAGAGAGAGAGAGAGAGAGAGAGAGAGAGAGAGCCCAAAAAATAATTTCAGGCTAACCTGGGCTACATGAGATCCTGTGTACCCCTCCTAAATTGTTCCCCCTTGTGGAATTCTAGTCTCTTCTTTGTCTAGCTCTGTCCTCAGCAGGAGGTATGACCTGCTGTTTAATGCTGTTGCCACCTGGTGGTGTCATGTCACCTAAGAACAGAAACAGTGACTTCCCTGCTTTGGCCTGGCTGGGTACCCTGTTCACACACATGCAAATGCCAGCCCAGGGTTTTGGTGGCTCTACTGTTGCTGTTTTCAAAGTCACCACTTGCATTTAAAAGGCGACATGTTACCTACCCTTTGTTAGATGGTGGCATAGAACCAGGCTTTGAAAATGTCGCCCAGAGCCAGTAACAGGTGTGGTGTTGTCAGTGTGTCATACAGTGTGATACTCTTGGCCAGAGCCCAGTGTGGCTCAGACAGGCCCTGCTGTCAGTGCTGGGAGGAAGTCCTCTTCAGAATTTTAGAGTGTATGCGGCGAAGGCAGAAAGCAGCCAGTCAGCCACAGCAGCTGAGGGGACATTCTGCCTCCTGCTGGATGTTGTTATGGGGGAGCAGCCTTGAGTGTAGACAGGTTTGTCCTCACCTGTGGCTTGGCTCTCACATGCATTTTGCAGACAGAGGATGACACATGAATAGACATGCAGTTGATGTCTCTCTCTGACTCGTTCTTCTGCTTTCCCACGTCACTTCCCCACAATGGCCATTTGGGTGATAATCACCTTTCAGCTCCCACTACGTGGGGCTCTCTGTAGAGGGCCTTGGGCTGCAGTGTGTTATTGTCTTAGGAAATTACGGGTTTAAGAGGTATACACATTGACACAGATTTTGTTAGCCGTGACGTGTGTATGTGTGCACACACATATATCTTAGCATGTATGTTCACACTTGTGTATGTTCGTGGAGGTCAGAGAACAAATTTTAGTCAGTTCTCTTCTTCCACCCTGCTGAGATCCAGATGTGGCAGCAAGTGCTGGTGCCTACTGAGCCATTTTGTCAGGGACCCCCTATTTGGTATAGTTTGGATTCTCTGTTTTGGGGTAACGTCAAATAATTAGGGTAGCTCAAAAAATACAAATGACTGGGCATGTTAGCACAGATCCGTAGTCTCAGCTGTTGAGGAAGCCAAGGCAGGGTGATCAGAGTTCAAGGCCAGGGCCTGGAGAGATATGTCAGTGGCTAATCGTGTACGCTGTTGTAGAGGACTCTGTTCAGATCCCCCGCACATGCGCTGGGCAGCTTCCTGTAACTGTAGGTCCAGGAGATCCAACACCCTCTTCTGGTCACTGTGAGTAACTGTGCTCATGTGCACATACCCACCTCCACACATAACTAAAAATACATACTGTGGTTATGCCTCTAATCCCAGCACTTGGGGGAGCAGAGGCAGGTGGATCTCTTGTGAGTTCCAGGCCAGCCTGGTCTACATAGTGAGTTCCAGGCCAGCCAGAGCTCCGTAAATGAGACCCTATTTCAAAACAAGCGTGTTCTGTCATATATAGTCCTGTTTATTTCCTGTGTGGCAGAGCTCACATGCAAAGCTTCCCAGTCCAGGCCTTTCCCTTTTCAGGAGAAGCACCCTGTGCTGCAGTGACATTAGTGATGTTGGGTGACTCTTTTTCACTTCCCGCAGAGCAGAAAGACCATGGCTTTGAGGTCGCCTACACTTCCTCTCAAGGCAGGGCCTTCGACAGTGACTCTGAGACAGATGCTGTCCCATATCAGGAAGGCCCAAGGAACTTGGACCAGCTGGATGCCGTGTCAAGTTTGCCTACTCCTAGTGACATCCTTGTGTCCTACTCCACTTTCCCAGGTGAGCTCATCCGAGCACCCGCCCCTAGCCCAGGGCAGCTATGCCCTGAGGTCTTGTTTCTGCCAGGCACAGCCTGGGAGGGTGGGGGGTTCCTCAGCAGGTCCTTCACCTCTCCCTGGTGCCCCCTCAGGGTGAAGTAGACAAGGCTTCAGATTGGCATTCAGATTAAGAGCAGTAATCCTAGCCGGGCAGTGGTGGCACATGCCTTTAATCCCATTTAATCCCAGCACTTGAGAGGCAGAGGCAGGCAGATTTCTGAGTTCGAGGCCAGCCTGGTCTACAGAGTGAGTTCCAGGACAGCCAGGGCTACACAGAGAAACCCTGTCTTGAAAAACCAAAAAAAAAAAAAAAAAAAAAAAGAAAAAGGAAGAAAGAAAGAAAGAAAGAAAAGAAAAAAAGAGCAATTTTCCTAATTGAAAACACACTAGGGAGGGGCTCCCTCAGCACAGTGCCTGGCATGCAGTGGTAAGGTGCATCTTTCATCCTTCTTGAGACCCCTGATTTCCGTGCTGAGAAAACGAGAGCCACAGCCAGTCAAATGGTGTTGAGGGCAAAGCATACAAAGCATAGCAGGGAGCCAGGGAAGTGGGGCCACCCTCGCCACGTGCCAGTGAGCCACAGTCTGGATCTGGCCGCAGCCTGCACACTCCACCAAGGACTATGCCCTTCTGCTCAGCGGTAGCAGAGTTCAGCCTTCCTCTTCCTACAGGTTTTGTCTCCTGGAGGGACAAGAAGAGTGGCTCCTGGTACATCGAGACCTTGGATGGAGTCCTGGAGCAATGGGCTCACTCTGAAGACCTGCTGTCCCTTCTTCTCAGGGTGAGCACTTCTTCCTGAGGGCAGAGAGGCCTGGAGAATGGGGGCAGCAGGCCCTAGCCAGAAGCAAAGACTAACAGGCCCTGACAGAGAACCAGGGAGTACTTTGCCTCTCAAATGAAGAACCCAACCATGGTGGTGACGTTGGTCCTGTTTGCAAAGTGCCATCTTCCCTGTCTATTTAGAGGCAGATGCTCAGACAGACACCCAGGTCCCTGATGACAGTGGTCTTAAATGCCAGGTGGGGTGGCTCAGTGGCAAAAGCTTGGTTCCCTGGAGCCTGGCCACGTGCCTTTCCCTGGACCCCATGGCAGTCCCGTACATGCTCTCTTTTTAGATGGGGTCTCATGTAGCCCAGGCTGGCTTAGAACTTGCTATGTAGTGGGCAGTGACAACTTTTGATCCTCCTGCCTCTACTTCTTGGGTGCTGGGCATTACAGGTGTTGACTGCCACACCCAAGTTTTGCAGCGCTGGGGGCTGGTGGAGATACATCCCCAACCCCTTGTTATCGACTCTTGGCCAGCAAAGGTTGTAATTGTCCCCTACCTGCATGCCTTAGTGAGAATGGATAGGGAGGGGCATAACAGCTCCTCCCCTTTCAGGACACAACAGCCCCTCCCCTTTCAGGGCATTTGCTCCCCATGGGGACCCTGAGAGTTTCCACTGGTTTGCTCAAATACACATGTTGGGGCTATAGGGGTCACTTCTGGTTCTGAGATGGGATCCTACAGGACAGTGAACAGCCAGGGCCAAGCAGGACACATGTGGTCTCTGGGTCTCTGGGTCTCTGGTCTCTTCTTCCATCTTTCTTGCCCCTAATCTTTCAGTCTGATTAGAACTGTGAATTTTTGTATTAGAAAACTTGACCAGGTAGTGGTGGCACACTCCTTTAATCCCAGCACTTGGGAGTCAGAGGCAGGAAGATCTCTTGAGTCTGAGTCCATCCTGGTCTACAGAGTGAGTTTCAGGTCAGCCAGGGCTACACAGAGAAAACCTGTCTCAGAAAATCAAAATAAAACCAAACCAAACCAAACCAAACAAACAAACAAAAAAACTCTTGAATTTTCCATTCTTTTACAGTAGCTAAGGTGTTTGATCGATAGCCCACCTCAGGAAGTTGTAGGTAGAGTCGCCTTCAGATGGCCTCTTCAGTGGCCCTCTCCTTAGGGCCCCTTCTCAGCCATTGCCTCAGCCAAGGACACCGCACCCACAGATTACCCCTGTGCTTCTGTTTTGCAGGTCGCCAATGCTGTTTCTGAGAAAGGGGTTTATAAGCAGATTCCTGGCTGTTTTAACTTCCTCCGGAAAAAGCTCTTTTTTAAAACTTCATGAGGCTGGGGGCTGCTCTCTGCCTCATTCTTCTCCCTCAAAACCTTCATGGCCTGGAGGTGGCCAAGACCGGAACTGTCCTGCGAAGCAAGGGTTTTGTAACTGGGGCAGGCTGCTCTTTCCCTTTTCTGGTGCAGACAGGCTCCTAGCAGCTTCCAGGTTGGAGGGAGATGTGGAACAGTGCGGGGAGAGGAACAGAGCACTGTGGATGCCCCCTGGCCGCTTCATCTGTGGTTAGGGACTGTGGCCTGGGGCTGCCAGGCCTCTCTAGAACAGGGCTTCTCTGCCTATGTACTACTGACATGTGGGGTTGCATAATCCTGTCACTGGACTGCCCTGTGTGTTGTAGTGTTTTAAGCTGTCTCTGGTCTCCACTTGCCAGCTGCCAGAAGCACCTTTCCTGAGTTCTGCCAACCAGATATGTCTTCAGACATATGTGCCCTGGGGGACATTACAGCACCCCCTCTGGAGGGACATCACCCACAGGGGTCTGTGGCTACAGACACACCAGCATCTTTCCTTCCCAGACCCACTGTCCAGCTGGCCCAGTGTGAATACCTGGATCTGGGCTGCGTCTCATCGAAGTTTCCAGAAGGGTTAATTCTTCTTGAGCACATTATGTATTCTTAAACAATAAATCTTAGGCAAAAGGACTGTCTTTTGCCTGTACCCTCCCCACCCCCACTTTGTTCTTCCTACAAAGGAGGCTTGCCTTTTCCTGAGCATTTCTCTGTGTCTTCCAAGGTCCCTGTCCAAGCACAGGAGGTGACTGAGGTGGGAGCCAGGAGTCCCCACAGACCAAGTTTCATGTCTGAAGGATCTTGGTTACCCTAGTGAGGACACCTGGGCAGAATTCGGCTGTTGTGAGCCTCCCCCAGTCTTCCTTGCTAAGTGAGCCTGGTCCCCGGGTGGCAGTGACTGGGCAGTAGAGAAGTGCTGGCCCACTCTGGAGAAGGTGCCACCTTGTCTTTAAAGCTGTTCTGACTTTCACTTAGTTTTCTTTCTTTTTCTTTCCGTCTGGTCTTTGCTTTGTGAAAATCCACTTGCGTTTAGATGGTAGGGGTGCCAAGCCTTGTTTATTTTTTGAGCTGGGGTATGACTTTGTAGTCCAGACTGGCCTCAAAATCTCCATCCCACTGCCTCCTGAGGACAGGGGTTGGGGGGGGATTATAGCTTGTCCCACCGCCTCAGGCTCCTCCTACAAGGGTATTGCTTTCAGGGCCCTGAGGTTAGTTAGGGTGTCGGGTTAAGACAGACTCATCCAGGATATGATCCATAAGTCACTTTATTACTATTTCCTTTCTGTGGCATTTCCAAGGTGACATTTGCAGAGATGTCCTTGGTTAGTTCCTTGCAATCACCTGCAGGACACACAGGAGAGTGAGGAGGTTAACCTAGCTGAGCATTGAATTCAGTGACTCAGGGCCAAGGGGTATGGTTGCAGTTTTCCCATCCTGTCAAGAAGGGTCTTAGCCCAGAGTCCTGCTTGGGCGTCAGACCAGGAAGCCAGGAATTGCTAATGATTACTTGCCAAATTTATGGATGGGTGTGGTTTTTTTTTTTTGATGTAATTTGTTTCTTTTATTTTTTCTGAGACTGGGTCTCTCTGCGTAGCCCTGGCTGTCCCGGAATTCGCCATGTAGACAAGACTGGCCTCACAGACCTGCCTGCCTTTGCCTCTGAGTACTGGTATTAAAAGTGTGTAGCACTACACAGGCCAATTTGTTTCTTACTTACTATTTGAGGCACCAACGTAGTGTATGAGGTGAGGCTATCACTAGTTTTCCAAGACGGATTAGCAGGATCAAATACTTTTGGGGGGCGTGTCGTTTTTTGGTGCTGGGATGGAGCCCAGGCTCGCACATAGTGTGCACCTGTTCTAACACAGAGCTACACAAAAAAACTTGGTTTTTTTGTTTTGTTTGTTTTGTTTTTTTTTTTAGATAAGGATTTTTCATAACTCAAGATGGCTTCAGAGTTGCTATGTAGCCAAGGATGGCCTTAAATTCCTGACCCTCCCACCTGCACCTGCGCTTGGGTTCCTTGGTTTCTGGCATCTGTATGCTATCTATAGCCCATCAGAGCTTCCGGTTTCTGTAGCACAGGCACGCAGATCAGAGTACAAGGATCTGTATCCGAGGTTGCTCACTGCGGCAGCGTGGGCATTAAAAACAGAACCGAGAGCCAGGTGGCGGTGGGCACACACTTTTAATCCCAGCACTCAGGAGGCAGAGGCAGGTGGAGCTTTGTGAGTTCAAGGCTAGCCTGATCTACAGAGGGAGTCTCAGGGCAGCCAGAGCTACCAAGAAACCCAGTTTTCAAAAATTAAAAACAAAACAAAAACCAGAAACCCCCACCAGAGCCCGGATTAAAGGTCTCTCATGATGCTTGTGCCGAAGACCCCTCATAGTTCAGAATGACGATGACAGCTGAGTTCATTAAACAAGTAAAATGTGATTGTGGCTTTCGGTTAGAAGACAATCTATGCGTGTGGTTGTGGGATTTTCTTTGCTGTCTGTTCTGAGGCTAGGACTTGCTATATGTAGCCTAGACTGGGCTTCTTACCACTATGCTTCGCTACATTTGGTTAGTTGGTTGGTTTTGTTTAAGACTGGGTCTCATGTAGGCCAGGCTTGCCTTAAAACAATCCTCCTGCCTCTGGCCATTACACGTCTGCACCACCTTGTCTGGCAACACAGGGTTTTTTGTTTTGTTTTGTTTTGTTTTGTTTTGCATTTTTGGCTTATATGCCCACAAGGCCCAGATGAGCACAGAGCATATAATTCACAGTGATTGCCTCTGTGGAGTGGGAGCAAAGGTTACAGCCAGGGGATCTTCCTTCCTTACATGGTATGCTCCAATGTTCCTTTTATAAGCAATATTTTCAATAAAGAAATGTATTCCTTTCTGAACAAAACAATAAAGCTGTGATCTCTGAAGGCTCCCATGTTGGCATTTTTCAGTGGACATTTGCTGATAATGCTGGGGTTGTTTGTGCCTTTGGTTGGCCGCTTGCTGGCCTCGGCTCATCACCTAAAGCTGTCTAGGTAGGTGCGTTCTGAGGCACACCCTCAGGGTTGCAGCTGTTTGTGTCTACACACACACATATACAATCACACACACACACACACATAGAGCCTTAGGCTGGGACCATGGGAGGCTCCCATTGTTCCCTCTGCAGCTTCTCCAGGGACAGCTGGTGGTTCAGCAATCAACCCCTGCTCATCCCCAGTGTTCTACCACGCTGGCTGGTCTCCCCAGAATGCAGGGGCTCTGCCCAGGTACCCAACAAGGTTTGCTTTCCCCTTTTGGTCTTCCTGACGCCTAAGCCCAGCCATCTGCCTTGCTGTGACTGCCTGTGGCTGGGAACAGCAGGTGCTGGGACAACAGGGCACGTGCTATAGGTCCCAAGGTGCTGCCAGGCTCAGCTGTGTACTAACTAATGCAGCAGCTGGGACCACAAAAGATCGGAGGATCTGGCTGAGACAAAGCCCAGAAGCATCTTCCCACCCAGTCATTGAGGCTCCTTTGAAATGCTCTAAGCTGGTTTTTGATTTCCCTCTGTCAAAATTTAGTCATGGCTCCAGTCCCCAGTTCACAATCAAACTAAAACGGAAAACAAAAAACAACAATAACAAAAACTTTCAAAAACCTAACCTTCCTCTTGATTTTCCATTTTTCTCTAACTTACAAAAAAAAAAAAGCATTTACTTGTGTGCGCATGTGTGTACCACAGCATACCCAGGGATCGAACTCAGGTCATCAATCAGGCCTGGCACCAAGCCCCTTTATTCCACTGATCCATTTCTGAGCTCTGACAAGCTTTTTTGGGAGCTCTAGGGCTGAGTCTAGTCTTGCACCGAGCAGACCCAGCAGACCAAGGACTGAAGTGGGCAGGTGAGAGCGGGCACACTTGGAAGCTCCCTCAGGCTGGCTCTGACAGCCGGCTCCCTCAGGCACATGCTCATAGCTGCCAGTTCATATTTGGGTTTCCAGGCATCTAATTCAATTTAAGGTTCCCTGCACACTGAACTGGGGATAACAAGCCGCTGC
Organism: Rhabdomys pumilio; assembly: GCA_030674055.1. Lineage (NCBI taxonomy): Eukaryota > Metazoa > Chordata > Mammalia > Rodentia > Muridae > Rhabdomys > Rhabdomys pumilio. Next base: position 11,107,446 of record JANHMN010000004.1, on the reverse strand, counting down.
CACCTGCGCCACCACCCTTGCTGTTCTGTCGGACAGCTGGCTGTACCTGCTGAGGAGGCTGGCTCAGCTCAAGTCCCATTTTACAGAAAAGCAAACCAAGGAAGGTGCATTAAAATACACCCTATGGGCGGAGTCCTCCCCCTTCCTAGTATCCCTCTCCAGAGTCCATGTTCCCTCCATCCTCACCCAGGGCCCCTTGACTGCCAATTTCCTGCTGTTTCTGGCTGCCTCCCTGACCGCTGCCTGTATCATCAGCTGCTCTGGCAGGCCAGCGAGCCTGTGGGTTCTTCCTGGTTCTGTCTCTCCAGCACTAGGGTCACAAACACTGGCTACCATGCTTGGCTTTCATGTGGGTCCTGGGGATTGAACTCCCAGTCCTTGTATTTGCAAGGGCAGGCACTTTACTGCCGAACATTGCCTCTCTTAATTCTTTTAATAATTTGTGATTAGCATAGTAAATGGGAAATTGAGCTTCCAGGGGAGGACTCTCTGAGGACACACATGCACATAAGATTAACCTGGTCCCATTTGCCTGGGAGTGACATAGAACTGAATAGTCCTTTGTCCTGGGGCAGTCGGGATAGCCCCTTCATCTTGGGGTTGGGGGTAGGGGGAGCACTCTTCAGGGGAATTAAGTGCTAAAAACTAAGATTGTAGGAGTCTCAACCTGGGCGTGGGATTTGCAGATAAATATCACCAACAGCAATGGAGAGTGGGGACTGGGCCTATATACCCTAAGAAGAAATGAGATCCACTTGCTGATCCTGGGAACACCCCCCACCCCACACCCCCGCTTGCCTCATGGTAGGCTGTGCTCCCAGGGATGGCGGTTTCTTACCGTGTTGATCCAGTCAATGTAGTTGGAGACCCTGGTGAAGACAGACGGCTTGCGGGGGTAGTTGCAGCCCAGAGAAGAGCCAAAGCTCACGATGCCGTGCACCTGCCACTGGCCATTAGATGCCTGGCAATTCAGTGGTCCGCCGGAGTCCCCCTGAGGAAACCAGAGTTAGGCATGAAGGGAGGAAGAGGGTGCCCAGAGGGGCCTGGTTCTTAGGCCCCTCTATGAGGTCACTGTCCTCTGAAGCCAGCCTTATGGTCACAGGTGGTGGTACCTTATCTACAGGAGCTGGTATTTAATTTTGGATCCAGAGCCTCTCAATGTGCCTCTCCTGCTGCAGCTTCATGAACGCTGCCATTACAGGTGTGGAGTATCATGCTGGCTTCGCTCACCTTTTGTTTGTTTATTTATTTATTTATCTATTTATCTATTTAAAAAACAAGATCTTGCCATGTAGCGCAGGGTGTGCTAAAATGTGCAACAATCACCCTGCCTCATCCTCCCTAGTGCTGGGGCGGTCCGTATGTGCCCCAAGTTGGCAGCTATGCCCTTTCTATGCCTCTTCTTGTTTGAAAGCCTGAAGACCTGAGTTCAGGTCCTCAGTGTGCGTGGAAAGAGCCAAATGTGTCTGTGGGGGTGGAGACGGAGACAGGAGCTTGCTAGCCATGTATACAAACGGGGGGTGGGGGGGAGGAGAGGGTATGAGAAGGAGAAGCGTGGCTGCTCCGAACCCATCAGGCCAGGCTCACCAGAGAAGGCAACTGTTCAGAGGCTGGGACTTGCCGGAGACAGACCCTGGGGTGTGTGGGTGTGGGTCTATAGTCAAGACACTGACTGTGTTTGAAAGCGTGGGGACTCCCTTCCCCCTCTGTCTTCCTCTGCAGATTCTGCCTATACCAAGTCCTTTGGTTCCTGACTATCCAAGGAAGACTAAAGACTTCCTAGCACTTAGGCAAAGAGAATGCTACAGGGCAATGGTTCTTATAACATCTTTTGTGGGGACGAGGAGAACGAAACATTCCAGAATAGTTTCCAAGGCTCCTGCCCAGGGAGGAGGGAGAAGATGGACCCTAGGACACCTCCCTACCTCCACCTCCCCCCTACATCACATCCTCTCGGTGTTTTGCTGTAGACTGGGACACCCGATTGGGGACACTCACATTGCAGCTGGAGGTCACACCGTCGCCACCAGCGCACACCATGCTGGTCTTCACAGAGCTTCCCCACCAGGTAGACTTGGAGCAGGTGGCAAAGTCCACAACCAGCAGGCGGCCCTGCTGCAGAACGTCAGGAGTGGCTCCGTTGGCTGAATGAGATCACAGAGAGAAGGCATGAGGGGGCAAAGAAACTCCCAAGTCAATAGGAAACAATGGGAGTGCCGGAGATGTGCTTGCCAAGAAAGCGTGAAGACCTGAGTTCAGATCCCCAGTGTGCGTGGAAGAGCCAAGTGTGGCTGTGGCGGTGGGGATCGAGACAGGAGCTTGCTAGTCATGTATACAAAACGGGGCGGGGGTGGGTATGAGAGGGAGAAGCATCGCTGCTGTGTCCTCTGTCCACCCCTTCCTTTCTGGTCCAGATTACACTTTCCCACCCACAAGGTTGCCATGTTAGTTTGCATCGTGCCCTCAGTTGATTGGTTGGTGTTCAGGCTACTGGTGATTGGTTCAGGGTGAGCATCTGACTCAACCTAAAGCCAATGGGCTCCTTCCTCTGGGATTCTGGCATGGGCAGTGGCTGCCGTTTTCTTTTGTGTGGAGTGGGAGGAGGCAGAAAAGACACTCTGAAGGAGAGCTTCTGGTTTCTCACCGGCTGCAAACTCCTTGATCTAGAATGTTCCCGACGTCTAGCTATGTGTCTATTCTTGGGTTAGATTTCCTTTTTGCTGGGCTAGTTCTACAGGTTTCTCTTACTTTACTATGACAGGGAGCCGTCTGGAGCCTTCTAGCTAGAAAAAAAAATCCACAACTCTGTGGTCAAGGTAGTTTTCCTCATAGCCCCAGTGACACTGTCTGCATCACTGCCACAGTTGGCCAGGATAAAGTTCATTTCATTCTCCGTGTGTGTGTGTGTGTGTGTGTGTGTGTGTGTGTGTGTCTCCATGTGGAGGTCAGACATCCTTTAATAAATACAGTTCCTCATGTCATGGTAATCCCCCACCGTAAAGTTATTTATTGCTACTTCATAACTGTAATTTTGCTATTATGATGCATAATGTAAATATCTGATAAGTAGGATATCTGATATACAATCCTGACTGGGGCCCAGACAGGTTGAGATTCACTTCTTTAGCACCATCCTCCTTGACTTTTGAGTTAGGGTCTATCCTCAGCTTAGGGTTCAGCCAATTAGGTGAGGCCAGAAAGCTATTGAATCCCAGGATCTACCTGTTTCTACTTCCCCACAGTTGGGATGGTAAGTACGCACAGCCACACCTGGCTTCTTTCACGGGTTCTGAGGATGTGGGTTCCTATGCTTGCAACGTAAAGCAGTTTACCAACCGAGTTATTCCCCAATTCCTCATTATTATTCTTCAATCACACTTTATCAGGATCTCCAAACAGGCCAGTCCTCATAGTAATATTTATTCCCGTTTGGCAGATGGGACACGGAACACTAATTAGCACACAACTGATGCTTGGTTAACACTTTCCAGAGTCCAAAGCACTTCATACATATCTTTGACCTTCACCGAAGACCTTACACTTTACAAATGAGGAAATAGCCTTTACAAAGGGCCCAGCATGAGCAAAGGGTGTATATCCAAGAAGCTTGGGCTACCTCCCTGACCCTCTCCAATTTCCTTGTTCGCTGTTGGGCCTCATTGCTCTCTACAGAGAAGAAAATGGCCGCCACTGCAAACAGCTCTTTGTCCGGGACAGCATCTTCTCTATTCCCAATTCCCATTGGCTTAGCTTGAGTCAGGTGCTCATCCCTGAGCCAATCACCAGTGATCAGAACACTAACCAACCAAATAAGAGGACACAGTAGAGCCAAACCTGGCCCAGTTTTAGGCAGCGAGAAGAGGATCTGATGAGGGCCTTGGGGATTTCATGACACTCCAAAAGGCCTCGGTCACATAGGACATGTTGTTCTGAGCTCTGGCATGAAAGACACGGTGTGGTCAATGCGCAGTGGCTACTGGGCACCGTAGTTACTAGTTATAAGTGCTTCCACAGTCTGTCTTCTCTCGCCTTCTCTGTACCTTGTCAATATAGCCGATACCCCACTCCCTCTTGCTGCTGTTCTATGCCTCATTTTACAGATAAGGAAACCACCGTAGGGGCTCAGTAATGTGCCTGAATTACACAGCTAATAAAGCTGAGATTTGAACCCAGGCATATTTACTAGTCTCCACTAGCCTGCCCCTCTAAGGCAGCCAAACACTCTAGGGACAGCGTTAACAGCCCCTCCCTTCCCTGCCAGGCCTTGGAGGTCACCTGCTTGCTTTCACTTACTCTGCAGCCGGCCCCAGCCTGTGACATAGCAGGGGTAGTTGTTCGGGAGAATGGTGCCAGCGGGTGGGAGGCAAGCTGTCTGGATCTTGCTGGTCAGGGACACTGGGCTGGCCAGTTTCAGCAGGGCAATGTCATTCCTGGGTTAGGAAAAGAAGGTAGAGCAGCCTACCTTTGTCATTTCCCATGTATGATCCCAGGCTGACCTCGCACGCAAGGTTGTAGGATCTCCTATGGCCTTTCCCTCTCCCTCCTCTGATAACTCCACCGTTCCCACCTCCAGCCCAGCAGCTATGGGGGAGGGGGTAGCTCACCTCTAGGAGGGGAGTACTCCTTCCATTCCCAACAGAAGAGGCAGAGGAGGGGTGGGTTGACCCTTCTGTGTGCTACCACCAACCCTATCCCTGAGAGCACCAGACAGGACAGAACATACCCATTGGCGATCTTTTGGGGGTTCCACTGCTCGTGGACCACAAACTTGGAGACCTGAACAGCCACGGAACCAGATTCCGAGGTGGAGAGGCTGTGTCTTCCCAGCAACACACGGTAGGTCTTAGAGTTGCTGTGAGGGGCAGAGGGAGAAGTCATCGACCTCTTCCCCACTCCATCCCCCCAGTCTCTGTGGGCAAGGACACCCCAGTGCAAAGTGCTAGCAAGGAAACAATCCCTTGTCCAGAACCATCACTGGTTTTCCCAGCAGGGCAGGTGCTAGGCTGCTTCTTCCTCTGTATCCTGCTTCGGTGCATGCAGTGTATAGATAGACAGGGGAACCCGACAACCCTGAGCCACTGACAGACTTGCGCCTGCGCTTCAAGCAGACATGTGAGGATTCTATCCAGGCTCCTTTACAATACATGGGTCAGTCCACTTGGGGATCTGTGCTCTAGGACTGAGTGCCAATCCATGACACCGGGAGCAGTGAGGCAAGCAGAGAATAACGGTGTTCAGTTACCTGATGCAATGGGCAGCTGTCAGAACCCAGTTGTTGGCCACCAGGGAGCCTCCACAAGTGTGACTCCACTTTCCAGCGGAAAGGATCTGCAGGGAGACCTGGGGTAGGGAAGAACAGGTGCTTGGGTGGGAGAAACTGGTTTCTCAGTTCTCCAGTGGTTTGACAACAGGCTGAGGCAGGCAAGGTGGGCAGGACACTCAAGTCAAGTCCCATACTTAAGGGGGATATCCTTAGACCTCAACCATCGAGATAAAAACATTTTCCTCCCTGCCTCACAGGGTCTGTTGGTAAATAGTCAAGGACGATACAGAGCCTCTGGTCCTCCTCCCTTTACTCCTGTGTGCTGGGGCTACCGATGTGTGCCACTAAACTCAGTTCAGATAAACTTGAGTGCTTTACAGGAAAAAAAAAATTAAGGCGGTGCTTGGGAGGGGGAGGCAGAGAGATCAAGGACCGTTTTGGCTAAGTAGCAACGGGGTAAGGACAGCCTGGGCTGTATGAAACCCAGTCTCAAAGCAATAGCAAAACCTAACACAAATCTGCGATTAACAAAATATTAAAAATTTCACGCCGGGCGGTGGTGGCACACGCCTTTAATCCCAGCACTTGGGAGGCAGAGGCAGGCGGATTTCTGAGTTCGAGGCCAGCCTGGTCTACAGAGTGAGTTCCAGGACAGCCAGGTCTACACAGAGAAACCCTGTCTCGAAAAACCAAAAAAAAAAAAAAAAAAAAAAAAAAAAAAAAAAAGAAAAGAAAAAAGAAAAAAAATAGGGCATGGTATGTCTGTAATCTCAACACTCTGGAGCGCTGGCTGAGACAGGAGGATAAAGAATTCCAGGCCAGCCTGGGCTACCTAGTGAGCCTGCATTGTAGCACTTAGCCCAACCCTCAACCTATGTTTTCTTTTCTTTCAGTTCTGACAGAGTCTTGCTATGTAGCCCAGGCTGACCTTTAACCCCCCCCCCCCCCATCCCCGTCTTCCTAATCCACCTCCCAGGAGCTGAGATTGCAGGTGTGAGCCACCATGCCCACTCACCACTCATATTTCCTCAGTACACAGCAGCCAGAAAAATCCTTTCTTAAGCTAAGTCTGAGTAAACTATGCTCTGCCCAGACCATCCAGAGTTTCCTCTCCCATAAGGTAATGAGGTCCTTCACCATCCCTTTGACTTTTCAGGCATTCACTTCTGCTCTGTGCCAGTCACGGTGACTTCCATCAAGCTTTATTCGGGTAGGCTGACCCTCGGCTGTCTTAGGGTCTTTGTGTTTACAGTCTGTTAGCACAACCTTCCCTACTTCCGACTGGTCTCTTCCTGGATGCCACCACCTCCATGAAGTTTCTATGACAACCCCATCCAACACAGTGCACACACAAACAAGCACACGAATGCTGTCCTGGCAAGTTTTATGTCAACTTGACACAAGTTAGCATCATTTGGGAAGAGGGAACCTTAACTGAGAAAAGACCCCCAATAAGCAAGTTTATGGTGTGTGTTCTTGATTGATGATTGATGGCTGGTGTAGGCGGGCCCAGCTCACTTGTAGGCGGAGCTATTTTGGGGTTCACCATAAGAAAGCTATAAGGAGCAAGACAGCACTATAAGCAGCACTCTTGGTTCAATCCCCAGTACTGCCCGACCCCTGAAAATGTTTAAAATAGGCACAATGAAGAACACTGAGGATTCAGTGAGTAACTCTGGCAATATAAGTTCAGTCCCCAGGACCGTGTAGACCCAGACAGAAGGAAAGGACCCACTCCTTCAAGTTGTCCTCTGACATCTACATGAGTGTGGTGACATACATGACCCCCTCTTCTGCAAATAAATGTAATAAAAGAAACAAAACAGGCAGGGCAGTGGTGGTACACGCCTTTAATCCCAGCACTTGGGAGGCAGAGGCAGGCAGATTTCTGAGTTCGAGGCCAGCCTGGTCTACAGAGTGAGTGCCAGGACAGCCAAGGCTATACAGAGAAACCCTGTCTCGAAAAACAAACAAACAAACAAAAAAAAAACACAAACAAACAAACAAAAAAAGAAACAAAAGAAACAAAACAAAGTCCTCAAAAGGGCGCTGCTCCAGTCTAAAGCATACAAAAACCTCCCTAGATATAGAAACACTTTTTCCCATGGGCAGGAATTGAGCAGGATTTGAGCCATTGATTTGGGTTCTAACCAGGCAAGTTTATTGGGGAATAAAATGGCTCAGTGGTTAAGAGCACTGACTGCTCTTCCAGAGGTCCTAAGTTCAATTCCCAGCAGCCACACGGTGGCTCACAACCATCTGTAATGAGATCTGATACCCTCTTCTGGTGTGTCTGAAGACAGTGACAGTGTATTCACATATATAAAATAAATAATCTTTAAAAAAAAAGAAAGGAAGAAAGAAAGAAAGAAAGAAAAGAAGTAGCTCTCTACAGTATGAAGGGAACTTGAAAATCAATTGTCTTAAAAATAAATTTTTTTTGCCAGGCAGTGGTGGCGCATGCCTTTAATCCCAGCACTTGGGAGGCAGAGGCAGGCTGATTTCTAAGTTCCAGGCCAGCCTGGTCTACAGAGTGAGTTCCAGGACAGCTAGTTCTACACAGAGAAACTCTGTTTCGAAAAAAAAACAAAAAAAAAAATTTTTTTTTGAGATGTATCATATAGTCCAAGCTGTTCTCAAATTCTTTATACAATCAAAGATGACCCCAAATTCCTGACCCTCTTGCCTTTGCCTCCCGAGCGCTAGGGTGACATTCATGCACCACCATGCCCAAAATACTATTCGGTGCTGCAAATCAAATCCAGGGTTTGCTGCAAATACCAACTGGGCACCTGTATTCAACCCCTGAATCAGATTTGAATCTTGACTCTTTCCAAGCTCAAGGGGGTGACTTCAGGCTGTTTCACAAACATTCAGAGTCCCAGTTCCTTTATTAGAAAAATAGGGAGCACTTGACCAGTGCTCTCCGGCATCACTGGTAATTCCAACAGAATAACACTCCAAACTTCAAATACTGTAGCGGTAGCCATGTGGCACATATCCATTAGAGGTGGGCACGTGCGGAATTTCCCACCACTCCTGTGACCCCACAGGGCACAATTTCTTGTTTATCACGCCCATTTTACATTTGAGCAAACAAAGGCAGTCTTGTGCAGCAATCCCAACATATCTATAACTATATCTAGTGGGTCCTATGGACAGAATTTATAACTATCCCACACACACACACAGTCAGTGCTTAGTCTGGGAATGGTGGCACATGCCTTTAATCCCAGCACTCGGGTGGATCTCTGAGTTTGAGGCCAGCTTGGTCTATACTGTGTGTTTCAGAATAGTCAGAGCTACATAGCGAGACCCCCATCTAAATAAGTAAATAAATAAATAAACAAACTATCTAGTTTATATGTTATGTGTATACGTGTTTGGCTTCATGTATATATGTGTCCCATGTGCTTTGTCTAGTGCCTGAGAAGGCCAGAAACATGGCACTGGATCCCCTGGAACTGGACTTCTAAATTGTTGTAAACTGGTTTGTGGGTGCTGGGAACAGAAATCAGGTCCTCTGAAAGAGCAGCAAGTGTTCTTAGCTGCTGAACTTTCTCTCCAGTACCCAGGAAAGCTAGCTTAAAACATACAAGCTTCTGACATTTTTAAAAAATTCATTTAAAAATAAGCCAATTGGTAGTGGTTCATGTCTTTAATCCCAGCACTTGGGAGGCAGAGGAAAGGGAATCTCTGTGAGTTCGAGGCCAGCCTGGTCTACACAGAGAGTTCAAGGACAGGCAGAGCTACACAGAGGAAACTCTGTACCCCTCAAACCAAAAAACCAATTTCAAAAAAAAATGTTGAATATATAGAACGTATTTGGTGTTGGGTATGGTTTGTCTGAGTCTGGATCTTACAGGCAAGACCCTGTCTCAAAACAATCACCACAACAAAAGTCCTTTACTACAGTCAACTTCGCAACTACTAAATTCAAATTATGCCAGGTAAGAGAATTTTTTTGTTGTTGTTGTTTTTTGTTTTTCAAGATAGGATTTTTTTTCTGTGCAGCCCTGACTGTCCTAGAACTCACTTTGTAGACCAGGCTGGCCTTCAACCTGGAGAGCTTGCTGCCTCTGTCTCCCGAGGGCTGGGATTTAAGGCAATACCACTAAGAGGTTTTTAAATATATCAATTGTGAAGGTCGCATACATCCTATGAAAGACCTAGTAATTTTTGCCTGTGTCAAATTTCAGTTTCCATATGACAGTGATTAGATCAATATAAGGAAGCAATTATTTTCATTGGTAACAGTATAACTAAGAATTTATTTGCAAGCCAGGCATGGTGGCACACCTTTAATCCCAGTACTCCAGAGATAGTGGGCAGGAGGATCTCTGTGAGTTCAAGGCCAGCCTGCTCTACCAAGTGAGTCCAAGACAGCAAAGGGATGGTTACACTGAGAAACTTTGTCTCTCAAAAAACAGAAAACAAAACAAAAACCCAACGGCCCCACCCCAACAACAGGAAAAAGATTAATTTGCATAAACAGCTCTGACTGGTCTCTTCAAGCACAGAACATTTGCATAGTAGAGATGACTGACTTATGGAGTAACGTGTATGTGCCAGCAAGCGTCTAACTTTCAATCATCAGGCATTGAAAACGTGTCTCAGAGTGGTGCCTGGAGAAGTAACCTTTCCTTCAGCCCCCAAATTGGCTGAGGTTGTAGGAATGTATCCTACCGGTGAAGTTGCCTGTGCTGCCCTCTCTTTCCACCAAGCCTCACCTTTGCTTGCACAGTAGACTCACCGGTAAGGCAATAGACTCACCTGCCAGGGCCAGCTGTTGGGTGCGGCCTGTTGGCCCCCAACTACCCTGCTCACATCTTCCTGGATCTCATAAGTGGGGTACCCGCAGCTGAGAGCTGTGAACAGAGGATTGAGAGAGTGTTGTGTTGGTTGGGAACGGTATTTGTGGGACATAGCCGAACCCCAACAGGAAACCTTTGCTTTGGAATGATCTTTGAGGTCCCTGAGTCCTGTCCTTCACCCCACTTCCTAGCTTGCTTTTGAATTTGTTAGGTAACTGAAGCTGGCTTTAAATTCTCCACCCTCTTTTCTTAGGCTCCTGAGGCTGACACAAGGAGTGTGTCACCATGCCCTGTTCCATGTGTCCTATAACTGAGGGACGGGAGAGGGGACAACTGCTCGAGGGAAGGGCAGGAGGGTCCAGTTCCTAGCTTCACCAGACAGAGGTTACCTCCGGCCACCAAGGCAGATAGCAGCAGTGTCCTGATCATGGTGTGTCCGGGGACGTCTGTAGGTCTGGCTCTGGCTAAGCTTCGTTTTTATAGTGGCCTTATCGGCCAGAGAAGCAGAAGTTTGCAAGGTGGAGATTTTCCCAAAGCCCGGTGGAATAAAGGCCTGGAGTCCAATTTTTTTTTTTTCCATTTCCTTGTCATCCTGAAAGTACATTGAGAAACATGCTAAAGATAGGTACTAAAGCTTGGCTTTGCCAGCACACACCCGGAACCCCAGCTCTGGGGAAGGAGAGACAGGGGGATCAGGAGTTAACATCATCCATGGCTACACACAAGATTATTTCACCAATTTCTCTCATGTGTTTTGGTTTGTGGGGTACAGAGTTTCTCTGTGTACCTGGAACTCTCTCTATAGACCAGGCTGGCCTCGAACTCACAGAGATTTCCTTTCCCCTGTTGGGGTGCGGGATCCTATTGAGCTGGAAGTCAGAGGGTGTTCTTGTTCTAGCTTGACCCCTAAATGCCCTGGAATAGGTAGAACCTTTGTTTATGGTCACACGGGTCGGGAAAACAGCCATTTTGGAAGTGTCAATGTCAGTTTCCCTTAAAAGTCAAGGTGCAGGTGGCACTCTTCTCGAAGTGTTGGCTTTGCTATCAAAATAAATTTTCTCTAGATGAAGTCACTGAACAAACAGCAGTGTCAACAAACAACTGTAACAACAACCACAACAAAACAAATGTAAATTCTATTTGCTTTCAAGAGACTACAATGCATGTTAGGGAGGGAGAAAGACAATGCTTGTTCTTGGGGGTGCTTTTTCCAAAGAAAACATTAAACCAGGTTGTGAAGCATCCAGTTTGAGGCCAGCCTGGTCTACAAAGTGGGTTTTAGGACAGCCAGGGCTACACAGAGAAACCCTGTGTAGGGTTTCAAACAAACAAACAAACAAACAAACAAAGAAGAAAGGAGAAAGAGAGACACAGAGAGAGACACAGAGAGAGACAGAGAGAGAGAGAGACAGACAGAGAGAGAGAGACAGAGAGAGACAGAGAGAGAGAGAGAGAGAGAGAGAGAGAGAGAGAGAGAAAGCAACTTCTTAAATCTACCATAGGGTTAAAAGCATCCATTTATGGATGCTGGTTGCTGCTTGTTGTCTTGATCAGTTGGGATCAGTTGGATCCAGTGACGTAATCCCTTGTAAAACTGAGCTAAAGATTTCAGCCACATACTCCATTCCATCCTCTGTGTGATGCATTCTGGGCCGTTCAATAAAGACAGAGCAAAACCCTTTGTGAGGGACAGTCAATCACCCAACAAGAGACACACAGGCACAGAACACACAGAAGAGACGGTCTCACACACAGGGACAGATGCAGACACAGGGACAGACAGATTACAAGACAGCCTCCAGGCAGGCGCAGGTTCAGAGTTATACAGTAGACAGACAGGGGACAGAAACCTCCGAGAGTGTGAAATAGAGAATTCAAATCTGGACTCGCTCTTGGTGAAGTGTCTTTTAGGAGAAGTGCTTCTGTTTCTTTCCTTAATGCACTGCTATTGGTGACTCAGAGCTAACTGCTAATGCGTGGATCACATGCGCTAGGGGCTAGAGGTGTAGCTCAGCCAGTGGAAAGCTTACCCCAGGAAGGCCTGGGTAGGAGTCTCAGCACTACAGAACATTAGCTCTCGGTGGCACAGGCCTGTGATCCCAGGGCTCTCAGAGGTGGAGGCAGGGGGATGTGCTGTTTGTCTTTAGCTGTGCAGCAACTTCAGCCTGGGCTACATGAGACACTATCTCAAAAAGAGAAAGGAGAGAGGAAAGAGGGAGAGAAGGAAGGAAGGAAGGAGGAAGGAAAGAAGGAAGGAAGGAAGGAAGGAAGGAAGGAAGGAAGGAAGGAAGGAAGGAAGGAATTCAGGTACAGTTCTGGGACTGCTGTGGGGTAGGGAAGCTCAGGGCAAGAGTCTCTCAGAGATGAGAGTGTTGGGGTGCATGAGCCTATTGAACTGGAAATCAGAGGGTGTTCTTGTTCTAGCTTGACCCCTAAACTCCCTGGAATAGGTAGAACCTTTATTTATGGTCACACGGGTCATGAAAGCAGCCATTTTGGAAGTGTCAACAAGGGTCATGAAAGCAGCCATTTTGAGAGTGTCAACAAGGGTCATGAAAGCAGCCATTTTGGGAGTGTCAACAAGGGTCATGAAAGCAGCCATTTTGGGAGTGTCAACAAGGGTCATGAAAGCAGCCATTTTAGAAGTGTCAACAAGGGTCATGAAAGCAGTCATTTTGGAAATGTCAACAAGGGTCATGAAAGCAGCCATTTGGAAGTGTCAGTTTCCCTTAAAAGTCAGGGTGCAGGTGTCACTCTTCTCGGGGTGTTGGCTTTGCTATCAAAATAAGTTTTCTCTAGATGAAGTCACTGAGCAAACAGCAGTTTGGCACTTGCTGTGAGCTTCTGTGACCTTGGGCAAAGCAGACAAGTTCTTTGCCTGAGGGTCGTTTACCTACAAAATAGAAGGAACATATGCTCAGTCTCTGTCTCTGTCTCTCAAATTGAACCTGGGGACTTACACATGCTAGGCAGGTACCCCATTCCTGAGCTTTGTCTGCAGCCCCCTATCCATAATCCTTGAGCCATCTCTCCAGCCAGAAATCATCATTTCATGGTTGTCAGGCAAGCACTCTGCCAACTGGACTGCATGCCCTTCTTACCAGCTGTTTTACTTGGTATCTTATTGTAGGAGCCTTCAGAGCATCCTTGGTTCCACCCCTTAGATCCCAATCCCAGTTTTGACAGCCAAAGACAACTGTCCTCATTGCTACAAGTACCCTGGGGAACAAGCCACCCGTCTGAGAATTCCTTCCCATTTTGTGGTTTGAAGACTCAGATCATTTCATGGGAACTTAAGGGGATTCTTCCCAACAAGCTGATTCGACTTGCCACTGGTCACATGACCTCCCTGATGGGGAAGGGGATGTAGTGTAGGGACTGGTGGGGACTGCAGCACAAGCTCCATCCTTGTCTTGGCAGGGAGGCTTCATCCAGACCACCTTCCCAGGACTAAGGCTGGCCGCACATGGATCCAGTCGAGGCTTCTGTGCCAAGAGGGAACAGCACAGCAGCCCCCATCCCCCTAAGCCCCACTACTCAACTCCAGCACTTTTGGATACTGTGACTGTCTAGCAAGTTCTAAACTGGGTTGTGTGACCTTGAGCCCCTGCAGGTGGAGCAGGGCCGCAGATGTAAGCTTCTCACGACTCACTCAGAGCAATTCCTCTGAGAAGCCAGGCACCTGGCTGCAGCACCTGGGCTCAGCAAGGGCTGGTTGGGGGTCCCAGCCTGGCCTTGTGGCTGGAACCAGCAACTTTGGATCAGACTGGAAAGTTGGAAAGTTAGAACTCCCATAAGGACCTCTGGTCTCCAGATTCGGCATCTGCAGAGCGTAATCTCAGGTGAGATATTGGCTTGGCACTGGCATGTGACATCTTACATTCATTTCTGACAGCATCGAAGCCAATGCTGTTGACCCTGGCAGAGACTCTGGAGTCTCAGAAGGGGAAGTGGGTAAACAGTGTGTGTGTGTGTGTGTGTGTGTGTGTGTGTGTGTGTGTTCTTACATGTGTATATGCATGTCTCTCTGTATGTGTATATGTTTGTGTTTAGGTGTATGTATATGTGTATGGATGTCAATATATGTATGTCTCTGTCTATATATATGTTTAAATATGTCTTTGTATATGTACATGTGTATGTATATTAGTATATGTGTGTGTGAGTGTACACATGTGTATGGATGTCTATATTTGTGTATATACACACACATTGAAATGTGTGTGAATTTAAGTAGAGGTGTTTGTTTTTTGGTGTGTATGCATGTATATGTGTGTACATATGCTATAGATGTGTAAATGTATATGTGTACATGGGTATATGAGTGTTTATGTGTGTTTGTGTTTATATGTATGTCTGCCTATATTCATGTACGTGTACATGCATGTCTGTATCTGTGTATCTGTATGTTTGTATATTCAAATGTGCTTGAGTGTATATGCACATATATATGCATAGCATGTACATGTGTGTATGTGTCTATGTATGAATACATGTTAGTGTGTACATGAAAGTTTGAGTGTACATAAGTATACATGTGTTTGAATATATATGTATGCATCTGTGTGTATCTGTGAGTATGTGTGCAAGTGCATGCATATGTGTCTGTATGATCTGTGTGCTAAGTGTGCATGTATTTGTCTCTGTGTGTATGCATGGATGTATTTAGTTGGGTGTGTGGCTGTGTGTATGCACATGTGTGTGTGAGGCAGGGTCTCATGTAGCTCAGGTTAGCCTCAAACTCACTATAGGAAGGGTAAGATGGCTTAGTGTGTAAAGCATTTGCTGTGTAAAGCCGGAAGTGGGTGGGAAACCAGCTCCTGAAAGTTGTCCTCTGACATCTCCATATGGCATGTATGCACCCCTTCATGCTGTAATGCACAATAACTATTTTTTTTATTTTATTTATATGAGCATACTGTCACTGTCTTCAGACACACCAGAAGAGGGCATCAGCTCTCATTACAGATGCTTGTGAGCCACCATGTGGAAATTGAATTCAGGAACCCTTGTAAGAGCAGTCAGTGCTCTCAACTGCTGAGCCATCTCTCCAGCCCCACAATAACTATTTTTAAAATTCACTGTGTAACCAGGGATCCAGTGGTTAGGTAGAGCACACACGTGTCATCCCGGCTCTTGGGAGGTGTTCATTCTTTCTCTTTCTTTTTAGACAAAGGTCTCACTTTGTAGCCCAGAACCTGCCTCAGCCTCCCAATGATCACTCTTTCTCTGTGGACTTTACGTCCATTTGTCTGTTTCTCTGCCTGTGTCTGTCTATCTATCTACCTACCTACCTACCTACCTACCTACCTACCTACCTATCTATTTATTATCTGTCTGTCTGTCTGTCTGTCTGTCTGTCTATTTTTGGAGATGGGAGGTCTCAGGTAGTCCAAGCTGGTGTCTAACTGTTATGAAGCTGAGGGTGACCTCAAACTCCTCTCTTGCTCTACAGGGAGGAATAATTCTCTTCCCAACATCTGTCTCTGGGTCTCCTCCTGTTTCCTGTCACCTACACCCTTCCCTGGCTACTAGAGCACTTCTGTACATGAAGGGGTTCGTGTGACTTTAGGATCCTGTTGGAATAATGTAGCGGTCTAGGGCACAGCTGTGGAGTTGGACTTTAAATCATGGTGCCCTGCTCCTCCTGGCTGTGTGGTCTGGGGGTGTTGGGGAGGGATTAAGTCTCTCAGAATCTAAGGTTCTCTTCTAGAAGGGATAGCTGCCAGGGTTCTCTGTGGCTGAGGAAAGCTGGAATTGGGTGGTTCTCGGCATGTGTGAGTCAGAGTAATTGCTACTCTTTCCCAGTGGGCTCTCTGAAGCCAGAGCCACTCACCCCTCAACCCAGTGTGAATTCCTAGAAAGAAGCTGTGTCTGGCTGACTGGTTGGGACTGCAGTGACGTGGAGATGTGGGAATGACATAGGTCCAGAGCCTAATTAAGTTTATCTTACGTAATCGTTAGCCCACTAAATATCACTCCTGTTCCCAGCTCTGTGTCGAAACAAATACCCTGCTGCTACCCAGACCTGACATCCTGACAAAGAGATAAAAAACAGTTTGAAATGTATTAACTAAACAAAACTCTGCTTTTCCACCAAAAATAAAGTGTTGTCGGATAGCCCCAGGAGCCCTATGGCGGAATCCTCCCGTCTTATAACCTGCCTACCTGATGTCACCACCAACATATTTGAATGGTAGCTTCATTTGTGGCTTTCTTTGTTATGTTACTAAAAAAAGGTCATAAAATTGCTACCTCATTGGAGTATGGTATTTCAGGAGACCGAAATCTGCATTCCTGGGTCATGGTCACTCAAATTTGGTTCCAGAATAAACCGTGCATTTTATTCCCTTGAGGTGAGATCTGTTTCTCTCATCAACACCACAAAGAAAACGGGGTGAGGGTGGGGGTGGGGGAAGCTGGGCATGGTAGTGCACACCTTTAACCCCTGAGAGGCAGAGGCAGGCAGATCTCTGTGAGTTCAAGGCCAGCCTGGTTCATAGTGAGGTCTAGGACAGAGAGATACAGAATAGACTCTCTCTCTGTCTCTCTCTCTCTCTCTCTCTCTCACACACACACACACACACACACACACACACACACACACACACACATGAACACAGGAGAGGAGGGATAGTTAAAGCCAGAGTTCGAATCCCCCTCCCTTCCAATCACGAGTTTGTGGTCTCTCAGATCAAGCACCCCCAATATTGCCCTCCTCAGTGGGAAGTTCTATGGGAGCTTGGAAGATGTGGACGTTGAAGTCAAGCAAACAATAGAGATGGTTTGTGAAGCTTCAGAAGGAAGATCAACGGCTCTATCGGGGCCATTTGCTATTTTGAGTTAAGATTCTGTGGTTCTGGTTAGCTGGGGCTGACGAATCAGTTGTGATTAGCAAGATATCGGAATTTACTAAAGTGAAACCTTTGCTTTGCTGGCATACTCGGTGCTGGTTGGCTAAAGCTGAGAAATTAGTGGTGATTAAGACAAGGCTAAGATTGTTGAGGTAAAAGTCTCAGGAAAGTGTTTCTCGAGAGCTACTACACAGAAGCTGTGTTCCAGATATGGCCAAGGTTGTACCCCACATTGGCAGTCCAACTCGGTAGGGTAAGAGTCACCCAGTGATGCTGGTTTTGAAGGTTTGAAGGGGTCATGGAGAAAAGCTGAGGGTTGGGCACGGAGTGGCAGGGTTAGAGTCCCTTAAGGGAGAGACTATTGGAGAAAGCACAGCCTAGTTGTAGCAGAAGACCCCAGCGTATTGGAGATGCCAGTACCATGGGATAATCACCAAGAATAGCAGCAGCAGTGGAGTGGAGCCAGCCAGAGCCTAGAAGACGAGCTGTGTGTGTTACAGAGGGCAGGGCTGGAGAAGGGACCCAAGCCCTTTGGAATATTCCAGAAGACACTGAGTGGATCCAAGACATTGGATCCTGAGTTATTTACAACTGAAGTTTGATTTTGCTTTGATTTTATTGTGACTGTACCCTGGTTCTTCCCTCTTTTATTTTTTTCAGAATATATTTCTTTTTTATTGAATATTTTGTTTCCCCCTCTGGATTCCCTGCCACCAGGTGCTTCCTTCTTGAAGAAAAAAAAAAGTATTTAATTTATTTTTGATGTTATAGGAGCCCTCAGTTGAGAGACTGAATTTTAAGAGATTCAAGGATTTGAAAGAGACTTAAGATTTTTTTTTTTAAATAGACTAAATTTCAAAGTGTTTGGATTTGTAAAGACAGTGGGACTTTTAAGACTTGGAATGTTTTCT
Source organism: Rhabdomys pumilio (assembly GCA_030674055.1). Taxonomy (NCBI): domain Eukaryota; kingdom Metazoa; phylum Chordata; class Mammalia; order Rodentia; family Muridae; genus Rhabdomys; species Rhabdomys pumilio. The sequence goes on along the minus strand of JANHMN010000004.1, from coordinate 11,089,604 downwards.
ATTGTGGTGTTCATATTAATGTGTGCTCTTGGGAATGAAGAAGGAAAGAAATATGGCTTAACAAGTATGTTTGTGTGTGGAGTTGACAAGGGGTCAGCTGGGCTGGCTAGTTGGTGTCAACTTGACACAAGGTTGACATCAGAGAAGAGGAAACCTCAATTTAGAAAATTAACAATTTAGAAGATTGCTTCTGTAAGACTGGGTTGTAAGCAGCCTGTAGGGTATTCTCCTAACTAGTGATTGATGGGGAGGGCCTAGCCCATTGTGGGTGGTGCCATCCCTGGGCTGGTAGACCTGTATTCTATAAGAAAGCAGGCTGAGCAAGCCATGGGGAGTAAGACAGTAAGCAGCACCCCTCCATGGCCTCTGCACCAGTTCCTGCCACCAGGTTCCTGCCCTGTGTTGAGTTCCTGTCTTGCCTTCCTTTGATGGACTGTGATGTGGACTTGTAAGCCAAATAAACCTTTCCCTCTCCAACTTGTTTTGGTTGTGTATCTTTAGGAACCTAACTAAGACAAATGACCACACTTTCAGGAGCATTCCAGGCTAGTGGCTCCTCTGGTTAGGGGATGAACACCCACTGGGACATCTGGCACCAAACCCTGGACGCTTAGATCTTGAATCCCACCTATACCCTGTTGGTTTCAGGAGACTACTCCTGTTCCTAGTCCATTGTGGCTCTTGCCTGTTGGCTCTTCCTGTTCCTGAGGCTTAGTTCAGACTTACTCTCTCTGAGCCTCAGTTTCCCTACCAGTCTCAGACAGTGAAGGCTTTTCCTGTGACTGTGGAAATCACAGCCCTACAGGCTATGGGCGGGACTAGGGTTTCTTCTTCCTGTACCACCCTGGGTCAGGATCCATTAAATTCTCCAACTGGACACCACTGGCCAACAGCTGCTGCTGAGACTGTAGCGGGGGTGGGAATGATGACTGAGGAATGGGGGTGAGTGACATGGGGGGGCGGATGGGGACAGACATCTGCTGGGTGCTTCTCCCTAATAATTATTGGCTGTCTCTGAGATTTGGGTGTCTTCCTGTGGCCTGGCCTCTCTGAACTGGCTTTGAGGATTTCCTAGCCCCCACCTGCCGCTGGAGGTACTGGACCTTCATTCTGACCCCTTATGCTAAATTAATAAAATAATTTAAATAATAATAATTCCTAATTATAATTACTAATGATAAAGACACTTGCCTTAAAAGTCTCTGCAGCCTGGCCTAGGGTATCTGTTTCCAGTGCTTGGAGATCCAGGAACCCCCAGAAGACAAATTACTAAATAAATTAATGGACTCAGGCACTCATGGAAAGAGCTTTATTGCTGGTGGGAAATAGGCAGAGAGATTTCTGGAACCGGCTCTTCACAGCTGTATTTTCTGGAGAAGCAGAAGCCTGTGTGAGTGACCCTGGGACATGCTACCTTCTGGGCAGCACAAAGTTCTCTGCAGGGTAATAGGTTCCCAGGAGACGCATGGCGGGGTCTGGTGTCTGCCCAAAGACTCTCAGGTCCCCCAGCTCTTCAGAGCATAGTGCTTGTGAACTCAGAATACACCCTATACCTCCTGCCTCTGTCCCCACATTCTTAAGCCTTTATGTGGCCACACATGTGCCCCCTCTGTGAGCCGCCCCTCCCTCCATTCCTGACTCAAGGCCTGCTCTGAGAAGGATTCAGCTAGGGTCTCTCAGTGAATGGAAGAGTGAACTTGAATGTGGGCCTTAGTGACCAGTGAATACATCCGGAAAGGGACCAGTGAAGGGGAGGCTGCAGGAGGAGGTGGGCTCAGGAGCCCAGGGTCTGACACAGGAGACACCTACCTCATCGATCCAGTCATTATAGGCAGACACTCGGGTGAAGACCACTGGTTTCTTGTGTACGTTGCAGCCTTTACTGGAACCGAAGCTCACGATGCCATGTACCTGCCATGAGCCATCTTCCGCTTGGCAGTTCAGTGGGCCACCAGAATCTCCCTGCAGCAGAACAGTAGGCCTCAGCTGCAATCCACCCCCAGAGACTGGCTTTGGCTGCTGTGGAGGATGTGAGCTGGGCCCTCCGACTCCATACCTACTATTTATTATTCAGGCCTCAGGCTAGCTGTGAGGATTCTGACAGAGAAAGAGTAGGGACGACTTTGGCCTCATCTTGTAAGGCCCTGAGGTGTCAGCTAGCTCTTGGTTTGCTGTGATCTGGGATGATGCTAATATACTCTGCCTCAGTTTCCCTGACTGTTCAGGGATTGTGTAAATTGTTGTGTTCTGCCCAGAGAGTCAAGGAGGCTAGGAACCCTGAAGAGGCCTGAGAAGGAAGGGAGGCTGGCGTGCTTCAGAATGGACATTGTTCTGGGTGTTTTATGGTTCTGGTCTTACTCTGAGTCCCTGTCTCCTCCGACTGGAGACTTTAGGAACATGTATGGAACATGAAGGAAGCCATTTTGTTCTGTTAGACACATTTCACAGTGGTTCTGTGAAGTGGTTACTATGACTTCGTTTTTTGATGTGCGTATGTACATGCATGTGTGTATGTAGGTGTGCATGAATGTGTGCTTGTGGGAGTGAAGGTATGCATGCATGTGCATGTGTAGATGAAGGTATGCACGCATGTGTGTTTTTGGATGAAGGCATATGTGTATGTATGTGCATGTGTATGGAGGTATGTGTGTATGTGTGTGTGAGGATGAAGGTGTATGTTTGTGTGTTTGTGTTTGTATGTATGTGCATGAAGGTATGTGTGTATGTGTGTGTGAGGATGAAGGTATGTGTGCATGTGTGTCTGTGTGTGAGGATGAGGGTATGTGTGTATGTGTGTGTATGTGTAAGGATGAAGTTGTGTTTTTGTGTGTGTATGTGTTTGTGTGTATGTGTGTATGAAGGTATGTGTGCATGTGTGTATGTGTGTGAGGATGAAGGTGTGTGTTTGTGTGTGTGTGTGTGTGTGTGTGTTCAGGTATTTGTGCCAGTGTGCATGCAGATGTATGTGTATGTATGTAGAGCCAGAAGGCACTCTCTGGCCTGGAGCTGGCCAGTTGGGCTAGACGGTGAGCCCTGGGAATTCTCTGGTCTCCGCCTCCCTAGCACTGGGATTCAGGTGTACCACCGCACTTGGCATTCCCATAACGTGGGTTCAGGGGATCAAGCTCAGCTCCTTACGCTTGCAAGACAATCTCTACCAACTCAGCTATCTCTCCAGCCCTAGCCTCAGTGGTTTATTGTTTTCATTTTCATTTTGTGCGTGTGTGTACACATGCACCCACACGTGCGTGCATACATGCCACAATGCATGTATGGAGATCACAGGACAACTGTGATCCTCTCCTTCCACCATGTGGGTTCTGGGGACCAAACTCAGGTCACCAGGCTTGGTGGAAAGGGCCTTCACTCTTTGAACCACCTCTCCCCCCACCCAATTGCTAGCACTGGGACTTGAACTTGAATCGCTCATGTCCAGCCCTCTGCCTCTCCCCATGCACTGTGGGGTGAGCACAGAGGGGTGGACTGGACAATCCATCAGGGCCCGGCTTCTTGGAGAGGAGGGGTGTGATTTGCTCCACCCTAACCCTGTTCTGCCCACCTCCCTGCTGCCCCCCTGGTGTGGGGGTCAGGACACTCACGTTACAGGCAGAGATGACACCATCACCCCCAGCGCACACCATCGTCTTCCGGACCTTGATGAACCACCAGTCCAGCCTGGAGCACGTGGCATGGCTCACTATGGGCTGCAGGCCCTGCTGGAGCACTTCAGCAATGGGACCGTTGGCTGGGGAGAGAGCAGCCATGCAGGGAGTCAGCCTGTGCCCTCCGCTCAGCCCTAGCTCTGGCCTCCAGCCAGCAGGAGACAGAGTGTATGGAAGGCTGAGGAAATCGTTGGTGTGCCCTTCGTTGGGATGGCTCAAGTCTTTGGGTCACACACAATCCCTTGGGGACTATGTGCCTTTAGTTTGGAGTCTTAATTTTTCTTCCCCTTTCTGTTTTACTGTGCGAAGGATCAAACCCAGGCCTCTGAGCAGGCTAAGCAAGCACCCTACCACTGAACCTTCTTTTAACTTTTTATTCTGTGGCAGGGTCTCCCTCCGTTGCCCAGGCTGGTCTCCAATTCACTCTGTACTGAGGCAGGTTGACCTGTGACCTTTCTGCCTCAGCTGGGATCTTGGGGGCTTGTCAGTCATTTCCTTCTCTCACTCCATCTTTAGGGGCTATATCTAAGGCTTTCCTCTCCCCGGAGGTCTTAAGAGCTAACCTCTGCTATCTCCAAGTCTTCTTAATAGTTCTAACTCCCGTTCAACTATCTAGTTCAGCTGGCATCCTCTTGGGCATCTGTCTGCCATGACACGAAGCCTCCTATGACTAAGGGGACAGCATTAGTTAGTTGGTTAGTTAGTTTCGAGCCTCTTACCCCTAAGGGGACAGCGTTAGTTAGTTGGTTAGTTAGTTAGTTTATTATTTTGATACAGGTTCTCATGTAGCCCAGGTTGGCCTCAAACTCCCTATGTAGTAGCCTTGAACTCCTGATTCTCCGGTTTCCACCTTCCACGCTCTGGATCACAGGCCTGCCTTTTGTTTTTAGCTTATTCCCATGGCTGGGGCAAATGAGGACATTCCTGTTCTAACCCCTGATATGTTCTAGCCTACTAATCCCCGTGTCAGCCGTCACATTTATTTGTGACATGCTTGTCACGTGGTCTGGGCTAAATAATAAATACTAGCTCTTAGGATCACAAAGCTTTAAAATCTGCGGAAACATCAGGCAGGAGGGAGAACGTGGGAGGGAGACATGCTGATGGACAATGGCACCTTCTCCAGGAAGCCTCGGAGATTACCCAGTGCTGGCTGTACTCACTCCAGAGGCGACCCCAGCCAGTGACATAGCAAGGATAGTCCTGAGGCAGCAAGGCATCTTGCTCTGGGAGGCAGGTCACCTGGATGGTGTCACTCAGCTCCACAGGCTCAGCCAACTTGATGATGGCAATATCGTTCCTGGAATGCAAAGTGGAGGTGTGGCAAGTAGGCCAGGCTTTGGTGGCGAAGCTAGGTAGCAAAGTTGGGGAGGGGACAACTCTGGAGGACAAATGTCATGTGTGTGTGTGTGTGTGTGTGTGTGTGTGTGTGTGTGGTCTATCCCTCACCACCTTATTCCTGGACAGCGTCTCTCACCAGAGTGAGGCTGCCAGCCAACAATCCCTAGCGATCCTTGTGTCTCCACCTCCCACAGCACTGGGGTTACCACACCCAACTTCTCATGTGGGCACTGGGGATCTGAATTTGGGACCTCTGGCTCGCACAGTGTGCTGTCTAATTTTATGTCCGTTTGACACAAGTGAGGATCATCTGGGAAGAAGGCGTCGTAACTGAGAAAAAAAACGCTTTGGTAGGATTGGCCTGTAGGCCAGGCTGTGGGGCGTTTCCTTGATTGATGATTGATGAGGGAGGACCCAGCCCATTGTGGGCGGGGCCGTCCCTGGGCTGGGGGTCCTGGTGAGTAAGCCATGAGGAGCAAGCCAGTAAGCAGCATTTCTCCATGGCATCCACATCAGTTCCTGCCTCTGCGTTCCTGACCTGCCTGAGTTCTTGCTCCAGTTCCCTCAGTGATGGGCTGTAACCAGGAAGTCTAAGATAAAGCAAACCTTGCCAGGTACTGGTGGCACACACCTTTAATCCCAGCACTTTAGCGGCAGAGGCAGGTTTTGAAAAATAAAGACAAAAGATAAATCCTTTTCTTGCCAAGTTGTTTTTGGCATGATATTTACCACGGCCTCAGAAACCCCAAGACACACAGCAAGTGCTCTTAGCTGTGCAGCCACCTTTCCAACCCTAAGTGACCTTCCAATAGGTGCACCTGTCCCCTAAGATGTGACTTCTTCCTCACAGGCCAGCTCATGAGAGCTCAACAGAGAGAAATCTTCAGAACCACTGTAGGTTATGACCCCCTGTGGGTGAGCTGCAGCCAGTCCAACGTGATGATAAAGGCATGTGCAGGTTCATTTAAGTACTCTCTGTCTCTCTCTGTCTCTCTGTCTGTCTCTGTCTCTCTGTCTCTGTCTGTCTCTGTCTCTCTGTCTCTGTCTGTCTCTGTCTCTGTCTGTCTCTGTCTCTCTCCCCGCCCCTCTCTCTTTAGCTTTGGTTTTTTGAGATAGGATTTTTCTGTGTACCCCTGGCTTTTCTGGAGTCCACTCTATAGACCACACTGGCCTCGAACTCAGAGATCCACCTGCCTTTGCTTCCTGAGTTCTGGACTTAAAGGTGTGCACCACCGCTACTGTTGTGTTGTATTGTTTGTTTTGAGACAGAATCTCTTTAAATAGCTCTGATCATCCTGGAACTTATGCAGATCTAACTGCTGGCCTTGAATTGACAAAGACCCTCCTGCCTCTGCGGGGATTAAAGCTTCACATGGGGCATATTTCTTAATTTCTCAGAGCTTCAGTTCTCTGTCCACGGCTGTTGTGACACTTAGAGGAAAGATGGCGTCTCACATGCTTGCTGCAATCTGGGCATGCGCTCAATACTCCATATAGGTGACTTTTGGCTCAGCCTCTGGCTGAGTGAATTCTGGAAAGTATGGTGTGGGGCCAGGGGCATAGAGACACCTGTGTACTTAGCCAGTATCCTTGGTCAGTGTGAAGGACTGAGTTCCTGCGGACTGGGCGTGCCAAGTGCTGGGGCCAGACTCTGTAGCTCTGTCTTAGGGACCCTCCTCCCATGCTGCCCCGGGGCTGGCACTCACCACACCAGGAGGGGGTTCCACTTCTCATGAACGTGGATGGTGTCCACCTCAGCATACACGGAGCCTTCCTCATCTTCCACGGTCAGATTATATTTTCCCAGGGCCACACGGTAGGTAAAGGATTTGCTAGAAGTGAGAAGGGAGAGTCGTCACACGGCCTCAGGCAGGGCCAATAGGGAATTGACAGCTTTAGAGACCTGGTCCTCTTGTGACAGTAGGGCTTTGTGGGAAACGGGAAGTCTGTTCTCACTGACCCTGTGCAAGCTTGGAGAAGGACCACAGCTTAGAGCAAGGGACTTGGGTCAGGTCGGGACTCGGCCTTGCTGCTCTAGACTGGCAGACTAAAGGAGAAGACAAGCCTCTTGCTACTGACTCAGGCTTCCACATGGCTGTAGGCACCTGAGTGACATCTGCTTGGCTCTGTCCTCCCTAGTACAAGATCCTCCTGCCCTAAGATGGCAGGCAAGCCATACCTGTCTTCCTCTGACTGTTGAGGTGCTAACCCACATCCCTGAAGCTCTTCCCACAGCGCTGCCTCTTTTCAGTCAAACTGTGGTCCTTGCATATACATCCCCACTCCCACTCCCCCACCTGTCCTCACACTTTGCTCACAGTAGGCCACCTCAGTTCTCAAAGGCTCCCCCTTCAGCCTCATCCTGGAATCCCACAGATCAGTGACAGACCCTTCCTTTTGTGTCTTTGCCCTTTTCAGAGAGATCTTCTCTTTCCTTCTGTCTCTTTCTCTTTCCTTTTTTCCTCCCTCCCTTCCTCCTTCCCTCTTTCCCTGCCTCTTTCCTTCTTTCTTCTTTTTAGCCCAGGCTGGCCTCAAACGCATAGCCAAAGAGAACCTTTAAACCTCTGATCTCCCTTCCTCCAATTCTCAAGTGATAGGGTTACAGGTGTGTATTAGCACACCTGTTTTTATGTGGCATTAGGGTGTGTGTGTGTGTGTGTGTGTGTGTGTGTGTGTGTCTACCCAGGACTTTATGCATGCTAAGAAAAAAACTCCACCAATCAAGCTATACCCCAAGTTTCCTTATTTTATGATTTTAGTTCCTCCCCCTCCTTCCTTTCCTCCCTCCTCGTCTCCCTCCCTCCCTCCCAGTTCTGGGCTGTCTTCTTCTAATTTGAACCAGAACCACCTTGTACCCTCCTCCTTCTTCCAGCCTCACTTTTGTGTGATAAGTTACACATCGACTTGCTCATACTCCGCTCTGCCTTCTGCTAGAATAGCCCCGGAGGCTAGTTGTCTTCTTTGACACACAGTAGGTGCACAAGAAAAGTTTTCAACTGAATAAACAAACAAGCGAGTTGGCAGGGAGAACAGCTGCCTGGACTGTTAGCTCCTCGATGGTCTCCAGGTGTCACCCCCACTCACTTGATGCAGTGGGCGGCAGTGAGGACGTGGCTGGTGGTGATGAGACTACCTCCACAGGTGTGCCTCCATGTGTCATCCTTGAGGTACTGAAGAGAGACCTGCAGAAGGACCGACCACACATCAGCCCTCCGGGGAAGTCAAGCCCTGCCCCTCCAACCCCTGCATCTGCTTCGAAGCATGCTTACCTGCCAAGGCCAGCTGTGGGGGACAGCATCCTCTCCTCCTACCACCCTGGTTGACAGGTTGGGTGGGAAGGTGGGGTCTCCACAGCTGGAGGCTGGGGAGAGAGGGGAGTGCAGGTAAGCAGGCTGGCCCTCTGAGAAGGGGGAGATGGGAATGCTCTGGTTTGGTGGTTGGTATCCTAATTGGTGACTCAGGAGAGTCCACTTGGCTCTCAGGGCCTCAGTTTCCCTTTGTGTGTGTGTGATGTGGGAAGAATGACCTTAACCTGGGAGTCTCCCAAGAACTAAGCCACTTGACATATTTAAAGAGCCACACAGAAGAAGTGAGAGGAACAGGCAGTGACTGGTCTCACAAGGGACTGAGGATATCTTCTGTGGGTCACAGTGCAGTGTGTGATGGAAGGGTGCTCACTGTGGACTACACAGAGTCCCACACTGCCACGTCTCAGACATTGTGTGGATGGGTTAAAAGCCCGTGCTCTGAGGTAGGTCTGATGGAGCCGGCATTCTGGCTGTTAGGCAGCATGTGGTCCTCTGGCAACATCACTGGACCTCCGAGACCCGGCTGTTGACTAGAGATAGGGACAGACGCAGCATATGTAGTCCAGCTCACTCCTGCATCTTGCATCTAGAGAGCCTTTAGGATTCCTGATTAAGAGCTTTCACTTGTCAAAAACAAACCAAACCCCATCGCACCCTCAGTTTGTGATCTGGGAGAATGTCACCAAAATGGAAAAGTGACGAGCCCCCAGGGGTGGGGGTGGGGGACACAGATGGGAAACACAGGCCCAGTGGCTCCCTGGAGTGAACCCAGAGTGAAGCGCCTACTGTGGTTCTTGCCCAGGGTCTCCTGTCTGAACCTCACACCCTGGAGGAAACTCTCCATCTCCTCTCCGGGACCTATCAATCTGGAAGAGGCTTAACTGACACACACATGCTCAGTGGGTGAATCCACACAGGACCCGAAAAGTGCCTTTTTGGGGGAGCAGAGGACACCCCAAGGCCAGCTTGATCTTATAGCCAGCTGGATGCAGCTGGTCCCCACGCCCAAGCTTACCGCAGGCCAGGATGGCAGCGAGGACTGTAATTCCCAACATGGCTCAGGTGTTGAGGACTGGCTGGTGTGGACAGGGTGGGCATTTATAGACATCGGAGACAGGAGGTGAGGCCGCAGGGGTCAAGGCTGAGCTAAACCTGGGGACAAACCTGTCCTGACAAGGCCTTTTCCTAACCTTGGTAATTACTGTTTAATTTGGGTAGGCCATGTGGTTGGCTAGAAGCATGGGGTTTCCAAGGCGGAGTGAATTCACCCAACCTCCCTCTTCGGTCAGAGCGTGTGGAACTAAACGCCAGGGTTGCCCTCTGCCTTTGTAGATGTTGTAACTCAGTTTGTATATATTTTTTTTCTACTGGTTTTATTATGATGAGTTTTAAAATGTAATGTGGAGAGCTCGTGATGCCCCTTCAAGAATATTGGCAAGAATGATTTACGTTGGACAAGGGCAAGGAAATAGGCTCAAGATAAATACAGCTGAGGAATGTGTTCTTTGTATCTTGACCGTCTTAAGTCCCTGACTATACAGTAATCACGGGACCTTTGTTTATGTCTTAACCACTTTGCCCTTAAGGTAGAACCGACCCTATTTTTTGCATGTACTGAGAATGGTGTAAATCAGACTGGGAAAAAATAAACCCATTTCAGCATTTGCTGGGGTTATACTATAATGTTGTCTAATTGTCTTTTTTTTTTTTTTCTTTAATCCTTGCTCCCTCCCTCCCTTGAGACCCTGTTGACTGACTGAGCTGGCTTGGTCAATGTAGAGATGGTTTTACATGTATGAGTGTTTGCCAACATGTATCTCTGTATACCACATGTAAACCTGCTGCCCTGGGAGGCCAGAAGAGATCAGATCTGGAACACTGCAGTTACAGATGTCTCTAAGCGGATGTGTGGATGCTGGGGACCAAACCTGGGTCCTCTGTAAAGACAGCAAATGCTTTTAACTGCTGAGCCACCTTCCCCATCTCACTTCCTAATGATTTTAAAGAAATCAAAGCCTTCTCTTGGGCCTCTCAAGGTAGCAGGGCTTTGGCACCAGTCTCAAGTGTATTTAGCGTATCTGTGAGCGTTTCTACAGAGCAGGGGGTGGAGTGGGCAAGAGCTGCTTTGGCACTTCTGTCCCTGGCTCTGACACAGAGCTAGGCAGGGGATGCTGTTAGCCTTTGCCCACACTGGGATATTAGGTGGGTTGACTTCCTTTCTAGTCATGATAATAAAAACTGCAAAGGTTGTCAGAGACAGTTGGTGGGCATCTGTGTGGGGTGGGGTTGGGAGTGTGGATTTTCTGTGACTGATGGTCAGGGCTTGATGTTGTCTTTACTTGCTTATAGTTGTGTTTTATTTAAGTGTGTACCACTGGAGATGTATATATGACCCCAAGATTCATTAAACACCTGCTATGTGTCCTGCTCTGTAAGAGATGAGATCTATTCTAGGTGGGAGCTGGATAGACTGAGGGTAGGAAGGTTTCTTCTCCGCTGATTCCACATTCAGAATAAACTGGAGGCACTGAGGATGTCACAGCCCTTCACTCGGTCCCACAGTAGGTAGCCCTCATTTCCAAGGCCCACAGTGTGACCCTCGGGACCTGAGATCTCAGAGCCAGCAGCTGTAATGGAAAAATAACCACGAAAGATGTGTGGGGTGGTGGGATGTGACCAGGTGATGTTCAAGGTCTCCAGAAAAGCAATGCTACGGTTTGGGGGGAGGGAGTGGGGCAAGAGCCTGAGAAAGGAGCAGGTGTTAGCCACGGGGACTGGGTTCTGGCGGCTTTGACAAGACGTGGTGGCAGCCACTGCCTCTATTCACTAAAGCAGGGAAGGTGGAGAGCTGGTGAGGTTTTTTCTCAAATACCACAGGGAAGAATTGTGGCCTCGGAGTTTGGGGGTTCACTGAAGAGCCTCAGATCAGTGAGGTAGAGTGGTTAGTTCAGTGGTGGGGTTGACGATGGTGGTGTACACCTTTAATACCAGCACTCAAGAGATGGAGACAGAGTTTGAGGTTAGCCTGGTCTACACAGAGATTTCAGGCCAAGCAGGACTACTCTTTGTCTTTTTTTTTTTTTTTTTTTTTTTTTAAGAGTCCCTGAGGGATCTGGGAGATCAATGGAGATTTGAATGGCTTGTATCTGGTAGAGGATTAATGAGAAGATGGAGGTCCAGGGAGATTTTTAAATTTTTTTTAAACTTTTTTTTTTGTTTGTTTGTTTTTTTCAAGACAGGGTTTCTCTGTGTAGCCCTGGCTGTCCTGGAACTCACTCTGTAGACCAGGCTGGCCTCGAACTCAGAAATCCGCCTGCCTCTGCCTCCCAAGTGCTGGGATTATGGGCGTTCGACACCACTGCCCGGCTTTTTTTAAACTTTTAAATTACATATAGTTTTTAACGTGTATGTATGTGTGTGTGTACACGCCATGGTGTACGTGTGGAGGACAGAGGGTAGCTTGGTGGAGTTGGTTCTCTCCTTTCACCCTCATGTCACATCCTGATCATTCCATCGCTGTCTCCTTACAGGCACATGCAACCAGACCATGCTCTGGGGATGGTTTCTGGAGCAGTCTCTCCTGGGAACTGGGTCACTTGAAGCCACCTCATTTCTCCACTGGCTTTCTCGGCAGGGCTCTGAGTGGGTGGGGTCTTGGCAGGCTAAGGTTGAGGTCCCCAATAGCTGAGGCTCTGGCACCCGAAAGTCAGCCTGTTGGTCTTGGATTCTGAAGGCTCTCCGCCCACGCTCATCGCCAGGGCAGCTGCGGCTTGAATGGAAGCTGATTCCTTTCAATCTCGTTCCCCTTCCCGAGTCTGCCCGACTAGCACGGTGGTTCTCACGGTCCTTCCACGGGGTCAAACGACCCTTTTACAAGGGTTGCATATCAGATATCCCACATAGCAGATACTTACATCAGGATTCATAACGGTCGGAGAATAGGTACGGAGTAGCGACGAAATAATTTTCTGGTTGGCGGGGGAGGTTACCACATCGTGAGGAACTGCATTAAAGAGTCGCAGCACACAGAACCACTGGAAGAGCCAGTTAAGTTAGAGAATCCCTAGTGGATGAGTGTAGAGAGAAAAGCACTAGAAAAACCACAGTGGCTAAACACGCAGGCTTTCAAATCGAATCCCCTAGACTGACTCCTGAACAGTTTCCCAGTCAATAGAACTCATAGGTGATTTTTCTAGAGACGTACTTATTAGCAAAGGCGTTTCCATGTAGCCATGCCTAAAGCTTTGATGGGGCAGTTGCTATGTGAAAACCCCCGTTCCAAGTTTTACTGTGTTAAAAATATGAAAAAAAAAAAAAACCCAAAAAACAAAAAACAAAAACCAAAAAAAAAAAAACAAAAAAACCCAAAACAAGCAAAAAACAAACAAACAAACAAAAAAAAAGGGACAAATCCTTTGGCATCAGACTCCGGAGATTTTAACCCAGAACCAGCTAAGTTGTGCTGACCTGAGTTTCATTCCTAACCTCACTTGGATTGCTTCGTGGCTGGCTGTGTCGCGGCTTGCAGTGACCCGCGCAAAAAGGTACTGAAGGGAGATGCCTGGCTAAAAACGTTGTTAGTGGTGGGTGGTGGTATGCCAGGCACTGGGTAGCACGTGAGGAGTGGTGTATCAGGATACATGCCCCCAGAACATTGCCCTTCCCAGGCAGGGCTAAGAACCATCTGATGCTGCAGTTCCACTCATGGCCGCACGAGGGCAGCAGCACCCACACTAATCAGAAACTTCCCCTATTGGGCTTAGGCTGTAACCATGAGAGTCTACAAAGACCGGGAGCTCCCAGTTCAGTGGAGCAGATGAAGACTGGGATGCCATGGGCCCCACATAGGCAGCTGCCGATCCCACCATTGCAGCCCCTCCAGCACTCCAGGGACATTGAGGATGGTGCGTATCTTTGCGAGCTGGGGTTGGGGGTGGGGCTCACTGATGCTGAACCTCTGTGCTGGTGACGCCCGATTTGGTTACACAGATTTGGTTACAGTTTCTATAGACAGGGTCTGGGGCCAGGCCGACCTGCTTTCAACTCTCCTTCCTCTCACCTCACCCCCAGGAAGGCCAGGATAACAGGTGTGTATCACATCTGTTCTGGCCATCATTTTGACAGTCTCCGTGAAATCTCAAGGCAGGCGGCCTTATGATGAAAGCTCCCGTGGTGGGTTAGCCACCATGGATGGGCAGAGTCCTGCTGTCCCAATCTGTCTGTGTGCCCACAGACCTTTCGGTCTGCCTATTCTTATCATCAAAAGGGACTAAAAACCAGTGCTCCTTCAGCGAGCTCCTTTAAGGATGAAATGAATTTAATATAGGTAGTGCTGAGATCAGATTTTTTTACAGATGCTAAAAGACAGACCTCTCCAGCAGAAGTGACCTCCTCCCTCCCCAGGCTCTTGATGTGACGGCCCAGATCCAGAGACCTTATCCTTATCCTGTCCGCCTGTGTCTCCAGTTAGTCATGAAAAACCACACACACATAAGAATATAGAATTTTATGTCATTTTAGTTAAAAAAAATAATCGTACCACCGAATGAAGAAGTAGCCTTTTTTTCTTTTTGGGGGTGGGGGTGGGGGATGGAGGAGGTGCTGAGAGGGAGGGGAACCAAAAATAAAATGCAAACAGCCAAAAGTAAAGGGAATTTATATTCATCTGTATAGACATATCCACTAAGGCAAACGCAAGCCAGGGCCGCAGCTGCTGGGCTGGGCTGGGCTGGGCTCGGTTCCTTCAATTCTCATAGGTTCTAAGACCGAAAAAATAAAACCTTTGCAAGTCCCACGGGGGTCCCGGGGACTCTTGAGGCATTGTAGTAAAATAAAGAGTTATCGAGTTTCACAAGTAGTGACACGCTCAACACTGCACAAATGGTGGCCCCGGTGGCCGTTCACTTAGACTGAGTGACGTCACAGTTTCACAGCACAGCAACGGACACGCACATACACATACACACGTGAGCAAGCACATGGGGCTATGGAGGAACGGCACGGGTTTCACTGTGGCCTGTCTGGTGATGGGCTTGGGGGGGGGAGGTCCCCATGGGATCTACGGGTGGGCACGACAGGCTGGTGCCATCACCGGTGACAAACCCAAGGAAGGATAAGTGTGAAAGGGGTGCCGGCCCCGTGTCCTATTCCCAGTGCACACAAACACATCAGGCACTCCTTGGGGGGGGGCAGGGTTCAAGGCAGAGTGCTGAGGTCCACCCTGAAAAAGCCAGTCCCTTAGGAACACCACCCCTCTCTCCACAACCCCTTGGGACCCTCAGCTTGCTGCGGAAGTAGGGTGTCAGAGGGTGACACTTCTGGCCCTCCCTACAGAACCCTATCACTCATGTCCTCAAGGCATGCCTGGCAGAGTGTAGCCTGTGAGGTAGATTCGCACAGTGGCCTTCACCCTGCCTGGCTGGGCCCCATTTAAATCAGGTTAGAGTGCTAGGGCCTGTATCTCCTCACTAACATAAGAGTTCCTGGATCTCCTCACTAATATAGGAGTCCCTCCACTTCCAGCAGAGATGAGGCCTGCTCTGAAAGGAAGAATCCTGGGGAGGGTCTCACTCTCTGCTAGGCCATAGCAGGGCAGCCTATAGTTCAGGGTAGGTGGGTGGGTGGAGAAAGTAGCTGGTACCGAAGGCAGGGGCGTGAATGGGCTGAGGTTGGCCTAGAGCAGGCAGCAGGGTGGCCAGAGAACAAGACAAGTAGGGATGGCCAGAGAGGATGCTGGTGGCTGGCGTCACAGCCGCATGAAGTGCGGGAGGGAGGGAGCAGGGCCTGGACCGAACACTGAGGAGACTCCTGAACAAGAGCCGGTCACATAGAGTTTGCGTTTTAGTAGTGGTCCAGGCACAGAGACCAGGACCTGGGAGCTAGTCTCTCACAGGTCCCCTGTACCCACCCGTGCCCCCAGACCGCACACGGGGCGGGGCCAGGGCTTGGCCTTGGTGCTGGCTACTTGAATGTGGACTGCAGCTCCTTAAAGGCCGCTTTCCGCTGCTTCACCTCCTCAGCCTGCTTCTTCCGTTCCTCTTGCTCAGCTTTAATCTCTTCCTCAAAGCGGCTGGACACGTTGATGGCCTGTACCTGAGGGTGAGGGTGATGGTGACATATCAGGGGGCAAGGTCTCCACATCAGCCCCCCAGGAGTTGCTCTCCCAGGGATCCTTTCTGGCTCTGGCCTTTGTGAGCCATAGTCACCTCTCTGCCTCAGTTTCTCCATATAGAACCTGGCACACAGAAACTGACCACAGGGCTTTCTGGGGGTGGCTGGGGGAGGGGGAGGGGGAGACAGAGTCCAGCTGAAAAGTGTTTGCCTAGCATGGGTGACATCCTTGCTTCGAGTTATCCTTCAGAAAACCAGGTATGGTGCTGAACACTTGTGATTCTAGCTCCGGGAGACAATCGGAAGGATCAGAAGTTCAAGGCCAGCCTGGGTTATATGAGACCATTTCTCTCTGAGAGAGTAAGAGAGGAGAGAGACACACAGAGAGAATACAGAGAGAGAGAGAGAGAGAGAGAGAGAGAAAGAGAGAGAGAGAGAAAGAGAGAAGAGAAGAGAAGAGAAGAGAAGAGAAGAGAAGAGAAGAGAAGAGAAGAGAGGGAGAGGCAGGCAGACACACAGAGACAGAGAAAATATTCACTGGCAGGAGCAGAGTATGACGCCCTTGACATCCTGTCCTAGGTCAGGCACAGGTCCGCTGATGAACCCTGTTAATCTCTACCAAAGATTGGAAGAGAGAAGGGAAGGTGGGGCAGCCCTGGACGGGCAGAACTCAGGAGCCATTGGACCAAATGCGTCCCCCCCCACCAGCCCCAGTCTATACATGTGCTGAGGGAAGAGTTTGTACATGCACATGGTTGGAGGGCCCGCAGTTTCCTCCAGGCTAGGCTGGCAAGGGTGGGGCCTCCAGGGAGCCTCATGGCCCTGCACACCTCACGAAATGTCACCTCCACCTCTCCTCTGCAGCCTGGAGAGGGACAGGGAGGGACTGTGCCAGCCAGTCCTGTCTTAGCTGTGTCATCGCACAGCTGGGCCGTGCAGTCCCTGGCTCCTCACCTTGGCCTCGAAGAAGTTCTTGGCACCCTTAACGCCTTCTGTGGAGACATCAATCTCAGAAAGGCGGGCCAAGACGTGCAAGCCGCTGTCTTCCTGCAACTCCCCTGCTGCTGCCTTGCGGAAGATCAGAAGGAACTGCGGAGGGAGGGCACAGCAGTCAGCAAGGGATAATGGGAACAAAGTCCCCGGCCACACCCAAGCTTCAGCTCAGATCCCTCTGCAGAAAGGCTCACCTGCAGGACTGGAAGTCAAGATAGGCTGGGCTCTGGGCCCTGTCTTCCTGGTCTGTCCTGCCAGGACCCTGGGTTAAAGAGTTCCCACCCGCGGCTTCAGCCTGACTCTGCTTGCCACCCTCTGTCCCTCAACACAAATCTGTACTGCATTCACAAAGCCCCAGAGGGACCAGGCTCCCATTCTGGAATGTGAGTACACTGTCACTCTCTTCAGACACACCAGAAAAGGGCATCAGATCCCATTACAGATGGGTGTGAGCCACCATGTGGTTGCTGGGAATTGAACTCAGGACCTCTGGAAGAGCAGTCCGTGCTCTTAACCACTGAGCCATTTTTCCAGTCAGAACCATGGCTATTTTGCTTTGATCCTCAGTCCTTCCAGCCATTCCCTAAACAGGCTGGTCTATAGCTTCCCCCTCAGAGAATGTGAAGCTACCTAGCACCATGCCTGGTCCCCTCAGCAGAACCTGTGTCCTTCCTTTCCTCTCAGCCAAGCACTGTGTAATCCTGTTTCAGCCGCTTCCCCTTCTAATCTCCAGGCCCTCAGAGCACACGGCCTTTCCCACAACTCAGTGGAGTGCATAAGAATTGTTTAAAATAGCTGATCGTGATGGCTGACACACATAACCCCAGCACTCGGGAGGCTGAGGCAGGAGGACACCCAATGCTGAGGTGTGGCTGGCTGGCCGTGGCCTGGGGGTGGGCTCACCTCCCGGAAGCTGAGTTTGCTATCAAAATCCTCATCCACCTCCTGGATCATACTCTTCAGGCCCAGGTGCGTCTGCGGGGCCCCCAGTTTCTCCATCATGAGTTTCAGCTCCATCAGGTCGATGAAGCCGTCCCTGCCAGCGTCATACCTGTGGATGCAGAGAGAGAGAGGCTTAAGGCTATCCTGACATACCTTGTGTCTGACTATGCAGAGAGGCTACAAGCCTGGGGTACAGGAAGTGGTCAGCATCTTCCCATCAGAGCTGGAAGGGACCTGACCACGTGGTCTGGCTGCATCCTGTATCTTAAACAAGGCTGATTCTCACAGAAACCCAAGGCGTGGGGGAGGAAAGCACAGCCTCCTGTACTGAGTGTGCGTGAACAAGCAAATGTTCTCACATCATGCCCGTGGACCCTGCTCTCTCTGGTCAAGGCACCGAGGGTGGGGGGGGGGTGGAGCTCTCAATCTCACCTCAGCCCGATCTGTGGGTTCAGTTAGGTGAGAGGGCTTGTGGGCTGGGGCTGGGACACTCTTTACTATGAGGGCTGTCCTTAGAATATGAAATGTTCACAGAAGCAGCTCCCCTGGGCTGTGACAGCCAAATGTCTCTCAAACACTGCTAACTGTGTGTGTGCGCGCGCGCACGCACACGTGCACACAAGATCATTCCCAGAGGCCAGAAGATAGCATAGATGTGGAAGATGGTCTCAACGGGTTTTGTTTGTTTGTTTTTTGCTTTGACAGTCTCACTTGGCAGCCCCAGTTGTCCTACAAGTCACTATGTAGCCCAGGTTGGCCTCAGAGCAATCCTCCGTCCTGTCTCCACACGTTGGGACGGTCGGTGTGCACCATTACGCTCCCTGATTTACTTTTTGTGGTACATGCTCCGCTCCAACAGAGCCATATCCCTTCGTGGGGTGGGGGTGGGGGCAGCACCCTCCACTCGGGGATCTTAACTTCCTGATCCAGCTTCAGATTCCAGGAAAGAGAGTAAAAAGCACCTACTAGGTGTTCAGACTGTTGAGTGAGTGACTTGGAAATGAATTCTGAGCCAAGGGTCTCAGCAGCCTCTTTGGAGCACTGTGTCTGGGACGGATGCAGAGGCAGGGCCACAGTCACAGCGGGGCGGTGGACCTGGGTGTGTTCAGGGAACAGGCTGTTCTGGGAGCCTGCAGGGAGTGGAGGGGTGTGGCGGGGGGCCGTGCTGGGCAGCCTGGCACAGAACTAGTTGATAGCCAGGGCTCTGTTTCGGCCCTTCCCTTCTTTCCTCAATCACCAACAGCCTGGCAGATTCTGGGATGGGTGAGAACAGGGTCCTTTCCTATGTCACCATGTGCTGTGAGTGGCCAGAGGCCGCCTCCAACCCATTTTCTAGCTGGTAAGGTACTGACCACACCACCAAGTCTTCTTGTCAGGGTGACACACACCTGCTCTGATTGTCTCCTGGGACACAAGCCCGGGGAAAGTGTCCTCAGGGTGACACGCAGGCTTTTCTGCCTGAGGACATGCAAGGGTTCAGTTACAGACACTGGATGCCCTTCCTGTTTCTCTTTGGCTTCCCCTTTGTCACACCTGACTCAGACATCTAATACCCCCCAGCACTGAAAACGGGTCTTTGGATGGGAGCTTTATTACCCTTTAACGCTCTTACTAACCAGAGGTTCAGAGAGGCTAAATGACCTACCCAAGGTCACACAGCAGTAAGGAAAGAGCTGGGCTAGTATTCCAGGTCTGTCAGGCTGTGCCCTGCCTCCTTCTGGGTCCTGTGGCCACCTGCAGACCGGTGCCTGCCAGCAGTGCCAAATCGAGCATTTGTGTGATGGGTATAAATAGTTGGTGTATGAATGACTCAGGCCTTGGAAGTAATGAAGCAGAGAAGATGGGACTTGGGACCATGTGCTCCCCCTACAGAGTAAGAGGGCAGGGTGGGGACAGGCAGGCTAGTGGGCCCTGAGGACAGAGGGACTGCTGGGGTGTGGGCAAGTGTGAGAGGAAATGGTGCATGCCAGTCAGCAGGGGAAGAGCTGTCAAGGCCCAGGCTCCATCAGCACCAGGAAGGGCCCGAGGTGACTGATCGGGCGCTTTCTGGTCAAGGCAGTGTGTCTACAGGAGGTGGAGGGCTGGTCACCTGCTACACTCCTTCGCCAACGGGACACCTGATGAGCGGCTTGTCTTTCCTAAGGCAAGACACAAGGATGCCTCCTCTGTGTCCCTTGAGATCACAAAATCCCTTACTTTCTGAGCACGGACCCCAGTGAAGTTCAGAGGTGGCATGTCACAGTTCTCACGTCAGACTGCCTGGGCTCCCCCTCAGCACAATGCAGATTGCCTAACCTTTAAGGGGCATCTGGTAACATCTGGACACATTTTGCTTGTCTTATGTGGGAGTCATGGGTACTACAGAACAGACATCAGGGGAGCTGCCTCCAGCCTCCAGTACAGTCTCCTACAAGGAGAATGGTCTGGTCTTAGTATCTTTTTTTGAGGTTATGTTAAAATATCCTGACAACAACAACAACAACAACAACAACACAGGTTGGAGAGAAAGGGATCTTTTAGCTCCCAATTCGAGGTTACAGCCATGATGGCTGAGGAAGTTCAGGCAGACAGCCACCACCAGCGGAGCGAATGAACCGAGAGCGCACTTGCTGTGCTTGCTATCGGGCCAGCTCGTCCCAGTTAGCTCTAATTATCAACCTGATACAGTCTAGAGTCATCTGAGAAGGGAATCTCAATTGAGGGTTTGCCCAGGTCAGACTGGCCTGCAAGTCTATCTGTGAAGGATTACCTGGATGGTTCACTGATGTAGGAGAGCCCAGTCCCCTGTGGGTGGCACCATTCCCTGGGCTGTAAAGGGAAGTTAGCTGAGCATGAGCCAGAAACAGCAAGCAGCATTCCTCCAAGGTTTCTACCTCTAGTTCCTAGGAGCTCCTGCCCTGACTCCTCCCACAATGTTCTCTGACACTGAAGCCTAAGCCAAATAAATCCCTTTCTCCCCCAGCTTGCTTTTGGTTCAAATGCTTTATCACAGTGCAGGAAGGAAACCAGAATAATACTCTTATATAATTAAAAACCCAACCCCAGGGAATGGTACCGCCCACTCTTAGGCTGGGCCTTTCCACACAAATTAGCATAATCCAGCCCGTACAGACACACCCACAGGCCAGCCTGATCCAGACAATCCCTCACTGAGATTCCATTTCCAGGGATTCTAGATTGTGTCAAGTTGACAATGTAAGTAGCCAACACGGGTCCTAAACATCACCGGAGCGTGGTTGAGAAACGCAGGCGTCATGGTGCCTCTTGTTTGTTGGGAGACTTGCTTAGCTCACATCATAAATGCCAAGCCCACAGTAGAGGCCACACAGTAAGCAGCTAGCTCTGCCTGGCAGCTATCACCACTCTGGTGAGATTTAGTTATCTTGCCAAGTAACCACTGCGTGCCAGGCACTTTATAAGATCGGCAATCATAGTGGGTCAGGACTGGGGAGGACCACTGAAGAGGGTACTAGCCTGGGACCCCAGCTTGAGAGCCAAATGTCCCTTGTTTTTCTGTGACCGGCTGGACCTACATTCAAGGATCTATGCTTCTTTTAAAGCCAGAACAACTCTCTCATACTAAATAGAAGCTCACGCCATGCCCAAACTTGGATGTCACGTTGGGTTGTGGATTCCTTGGTTTCTGGCAGCTTCAGGCTGGGCCAGGTCATTCCTCAAACCGCAGCCTATATCAATCAAAGGTCAATCAATTACCAGGACTGGGCTCCAACCCAGGCCTACTCTAGTCCCCAGGGGATGATGCAGGGGCTGGCTACAGTTCCAAAAAATATCCATCACCACGCCAGGTGACACAGAGCCAAAAGAAGCCTGGTGCAGGGTGGGAGGTGGCTCTGGAGGAGGTGACCATTCCCCTAAAGATGTACATAGGTGACTTAACTGCATGCTCACATTTGTATCCAAATTCCAACTCTGTCTCTGTTGGTTGGGTGGCCCTGCTGGTCACCTGACCCCACGCACCCCATCTCTACCATGCAGATTAAAGAACCCACTCTGAAAGTGAGGCAAAGATTTCGAGATGATTCAAATTGACACAGGGCCAGACACACAGGGCTAGACACACAGTAGGTGCTTAATACCTTAAAACCGGCCACTTTGTCATTAAGATCATGCACCAGATGCTACACTGAGCATTTCACATCCTTGCTATGAAAATGGCAGCGATGTTGGGTTAATAAAAGCCACCCTGGAGCCACAAAGCACAGCTGCTCAATCACAAGGACCAGGTTTGGTTCTCAGCCCCCAGGCCAGCCAGCTCACAAGCACCTGTAATTCCAGCGCCATGGGATCTGACGCCCTCTTCTGGTCTTCCTTGGTACTGCATCACATAATGCAGACACATGTATAGTTAGGTGCCTGCACATACACAGAACACTAAATTATAAAAGAAAAAAAAAAAAAGAAAAACTAAAAACAAAACAAAAAAATCCCTGCTATGCTGGAGCTGGGGTGTGACGACACTTGCCAATAATCTCAGTACTTGGAAGATTGGGGCAGGAGGATTGCAGTGAGTTTGAGGTCAGGTAGGCTTACCTAAGAGAGTTCAGGTCCAGCTAGGGCTGTCTCACAAACAAACCAACCCATGCTGGCTTCTCCAAGGGTTCTAGGCCTGATAGTTCAGAGCTGGGAGGAGGGGCTTATGGTATAGTGACCCCTGAGGGGTGGGGTGTCAGTCTGGATAGATGACCAAGGAGTTTCCCAGTATTCCCCTCCTCTGAGACTTACTTATCCCCTTCTAGGCCTGACTTAAAGATCCAGCACCTCAGAGGGTCTGCCTAAGCTGAAGGAGACCGGAGCCTTAAGATGCACAGCTCCTGGTCTCCTGCTTTCCTCCCTGTAAGGAGGTAACAGTGGGGACTGTCCCCACACCTCTAAGCAGGTGACAGCTGTGGAGATAGATGATGGCGTTCTCGCAAGGGAGGCTGCAGAGGCCCTCTTATCCTGCTGACTTCTTCCTGAGCTGGAACTGAGGCTCCAGGAATCTCAGAGGACTCAAGGAAAGAAAGGTTGGAACTCAGGGTTCATCTACCTAGCCTGGCCCGCCAGCTTATGGAGGAAAATAGGGGCCCTGAGTGGGAAATGATAAGGCCAGAGTCACACAGCAGGCAGGATTCTACTAGCAGGACTCTTCCCATCTCTCTGGCTCCCTCTTCCTCAGGGGCCACTGAAGTTGGCCTCCATTAGGGGCTGTTGGGTCTGGCTCAAGAAGGCCAATATCACCAAGCCAATGTCACCAAGCTCTATCAACAAAACTCCCAGGCTTTGGAGCTCAGTACCTTTCCTTGGCATTGGAGGGAGGCTGCTGCGGGCTGGCTGGCACGCAGCCCACATTCCAGCCTCCCTCCCAGTGCCACAGTTCACAGCAGGGGAGGGCAAAAGCGGCTGTTCTCGCTACAGCTGCCACCCAGGCTGACCCTGTCTTTAGGTCTGAATGTGATCCTATAAAGCCGCTTCCCCCAGCTCCGTCTGTCCCCTCCCTCCGTTCCGATAACCCCGAGTCACGAGGGTGGCATTCTCCATCCAGACATCCCTTTTCAACAGACAAGGAGCCAGAGACAGAAAGAAAGTGAAGTGGCCAAGGTCAACATGGGTGCAGGTGGGGTTCAACTGTGATAAAAGCCACACTATCTCCTGCTGTCTCCAGAAGCTTGCTTGGAGAGCCCCAGGGCTGGAAGGGATAGTCAAGTGGCAGTCACTTCAGCCAGCTCTCCCTCCGTAAGGACCAAACTCCCAAAGTGGTTTTTCCCTATTTGGTGTCTTAAATACCTCTGAGGACAGAGGGCTCACTGTTCCCTAAGGTAGGCAGCGCTCGCTCCCCCCCCAGCCCCATCCCTGCTGTGCTGGCTGAAGAGAAGTCATTACCACAGCTGTTGTCCAGCACAGGGAAAGGGTACAGACAACTAACTACATTCTGTCCCTTCTGGCACCCAGCCAGGCCTGTGCTGCTGGTTCCAAATGGCCACAGGAGGATAGACCGTTGAAGGGGTGCTGGGTTCAGGGGCCCCTGGTTTCCATGCTCCCTTGTTATCACAGATATCTGTTTTCTGGATTACTAAGGAGTAAATGCAATCATGAATAGAAAATGGTCACCACACAGTAGGTGCTTCAGACTTATTCTATCACCATCATTAAGCAGCTGTATTTTGGGGCCTCCCCCATCCTACGTAGGGGAGGTCTCAGTGGCCTCCTGAGCCTCTAATCCTAAGACATGGCAGGGCATTTTTGAGGGTAGGTAACTTCTGGAGGGCGGGTGACTTCCAACTCTGCTAGCTGTTCTGGCCAGCCTAGGCCTGCTTGCCTGTCTTCATGGGACGTGCAGGTGGGTCCCAGTAATGACAGCTCAGCAGGGCCAGCTTGGCATGTCCCCATCCCCCCTCCACTGCCTGACTCAGAGGAAAAACCAGGCACTCACCACTTCTCCTTTGGGCAGAATCTGACCCTGATCACCTGACCTAAGTCAGGGGTTTAGGGACGGACAGAGCAGTGTGCGGTGCTCTCGGGGCGGCCCCCCTCCCCAGTTTTCCAGAGGGTCTAATGAGAACCTCCAAGCTGAGAGTTACTGACTTGCTGAGGGCTGTCAAGGCTCAGGGTTGTCTTAACCTCAAGTGTGACACCGCCCACCGGCTGAGCCACAGCGGCGGTAATGTGGGAGCGGCTTGCCTTTGCTCTATTTCCCGCCTACCCTTAATAATCACGTATGATACTGACTATGGATAGAACCCGTGCTGTTCCCCACTCCTGACTCCATTCATAGTACTCCTGAGGCGCTCACACAAAGTCACCTGCCTACGGTCACCAGGAAGGGAAATGGAAGTGATAGACCTGCCCTTGTGCTTTCTCTTTGGCCCTTTCTTCCAATGGTACTGGGGATTAACCCCAGGGCCTCATGCATGCTGAGGTCTCACCGAGTTGCCCAAGCTGGTCTCAAACCCATTTTGCAGCACAGGCTGGCCTTAAGTTTTTCTATCCCCCTGCCTCAGCCGCCTGAGCAGCCGGGATGTCAGGCCAGCGCCACCAGGCTTGGGAAGCACTTGCGTGAAGTGGGGACCTTGTGGAGATGCTTTTACTGACGGCTCCCGGTTACAAGTGATATGAAGACTGGCGGGACACAAGAGGGAGGAACAGGGTAGGAAGACAGACCCCCGATGAAGTGACTGTCTCTGCTTCTCACTAGCTCTGGGCCTTAATCTTCTGAGACTCAGTCTCCCTACTTGGAATGAGGCCGGTGGGAATCTAGCAGGATGTTTAAAAAGTATTAGGAAGGCAGCCAGCAGGGCTGGAGAGATGGTTTGGTTCTTAAGAGCACTTGGTGTTCTTGCAGAGGACCTGGGTTCAATTCCCAACACCCATATGGAAGCTTCCACTTTCTATAATTCCAGTTCGGGGATCCAACAGCTTTCAAAGGCAAAATACACACACATATAATAATAATAATAATAATAATAATAATAACAACAACAACAACAACAACAATAACAACTACTACTATTATCAGTAGTAGTAATAGTAGTAGTAGTGGAAGCTTCCTAAGAAGAAGAGAGCAGAGTTCTGGTACCCAGTGGGTCAACAGTGGCCCCATTCATCAGCCAGAGGGCTGAATCTAGGAAGGACTTCCTGTCTAGCACAGTCAGGCTGGTCCCAGCTAGCCACACCTGCCTGGCCCCGCGGCCTCCTCTGTTTCTGCAAAGAGGAAGTCCTGCTTTGCAACAAGGCTGCTGGGCAGCCAGAAGGAACTCAGAGACTGCAGGCTGTAGGGATGTCCTTGCAAGAGGCTGCAAAGTGACTAACTCCTCAGCCGAGCTGCCCTTGCAGCTGCTCCAACCTGCCTCTGGACATCCTGATGACCCTTGGGCCAGGACTCTTCCGGCTGAAGCCAGACCTGGACCTATGACACCTCTGGGAAGGCTGGGAAGGAGGGAAGAGGGGCAGTGGGAGGTGTAAAACACCCCCAACCAGAAAGTCCCCAGAAGGGGGAGGGGAGGTGACTCAGATGCAGAGGGGAAGTGGGTGGAAAGAGAAGAGGCCCATTGTTGGGAATCCTCCCTCCCTGGGGTGTGAGGCACAACCCCCACCAAGTTAGGCTCTGGCTTCTACAAACAAGGATCAGACATCCACCTCCATCCCGATAGCCATCTAGATCTAATCATGCGAGTAGCATGACCTTAGCCAAGTAACTCACCTCTTTGAGCCTTGAGGACTAAACTTGACCTCTAAGTGACAGAGGTAAGTTCCCCTGGGACTCTCTAGTAAGGACACCACCCATCCAGGCTGCTGTGGGACTGTGTGGCAGCAGTCTTTCCTAACAGTAGAAATACAGAAGCCTTTCATTACTGGCCCTGTGGACCCACCAAAGACCTCCCAAAGACTGTGGGTTCTGTGAGGCCTTCAGCTGGATTTGCTAGCCGCTGGGTGGCAGGCAGCACCCTTGTCTTCTAAGACCATCTATGACCCCAGACCCCAGGCCGAACCTGGGACAGTTCCGTTTTCTCACATGCAATTGTCAGGTAAGGGAGACACCGGAGACTCAGAAGCCCAGCTGGGTGGCAAGGGCCTGTGTCCCAGTTTAGTGTCGCTCCAAGGGGTGCCGCTAGCTCTTTTTCTTCCACCACCTGCCTGCCATGTAATTAAGTGATAATGAATTCATCTCTCTATTTTTGTTATTTATCAAAGCAATATGTAGCTGTCAATCAGAGCATCTGTTGGGCAAGAGGAAAGTAGCAACATGCTGAATCCCTGTCATTCTGGCCCAAAGCAAAGGGCTGTTGCCAGCCTAACAGCCCGGCAGCTCTGTTGGGGGGAAGTGGAGGCAGCCAGAGGCTCCTTCTGAGCTACCTCAGGGCCAGCACTGATGGCTCCCACCAGAACCAGGGCATATGCTTTACTTGGGACAATGATGAGAGTAACTTAGTAAGTACTGCTTCTGTGCCAAGTACTAGGTTACGCAATTGACAGCACCATCGGGTGAGGAAAGAGACCCAGAAAGGGTTAAGGAATGTGCCCTAGGTCCTCGGGTAGGTCCACAGATTTGTCAACCAGGAAGGGAAGAGAGAAGAAGCCCAGTGGCCCCAGGAGCTTGTGACGAAAATCCAGAAGGAAAGGGATTCTTCCCTGCCTGACGCAAGGGGTCATGAGATGAAATGGGTGAGGAGGAGGCAGGGCAGAGGGGTAGGGCCGGGGTAGGGCCAGTGCCGGGCCAGACAGGACAAGGAACTAGGGCACCTTCCTCAGATTCCACAGCTTGCTCACAATTATGTGGCTGCCTGCCTTTCAGGCAGGTGTCAGCTTACAGAACCTTCCAGAGTTCTCCCTGGGCTGTTGTCCGCTCAGCGCTAGCCATCCCTGAAATTCTGTGGATCTGTCCCATGCCTTTTTGTCTTGGAAACTTCTAGAAAACAACTCTGGATGAGTGGGCAGAGAGAGGGGGAGGAGGCTGGGTGTGTGTGAGAGAGGAGGGATATAGTTTGAGGCTACGGGGGTGGGGTGAAGAGGGTGGGGTACAGGCTCTAAGACACAGGGCCTCTATGCCTGACACCAGGTGGAACTCAGTACGTGTCATCTCTAGGCCCCACCTCAAGAAAAACCCATGATCCTGAGCAGGTAGGTCACTTCTCCCGTCTAGGTCTCAGTTTTCCTGTCTGTAAAATGGGGAGAGGGGCTGGAGCCAGCTGGCAGTGCAGTAGATGGCAGAGCCTGCTGTTCTCTCCAGGTCTCCCTTGAACATTGTCCTCAGGTGGTTTCTGCTTGTCCACACTGAATGGATGGACCAGAAGGCTGTGCAGTAGCTCTGAAAACCATCAGTGCTCAAGACCCCTTAGACATAAGGCTAGATAGAACACACGTGTCTGAGAATCACCACACACAGCCTGTTCCTCTAGCACAGGGGTAGACTGAGGTCCAGGGAGGACAAGCAGATGAGGCAGGAAGCCTGGGCTCCTAGCTGTGGCTGCCGAGGAAAAGCCAGCTCCACTTTCCAGAGGCACCAGCGGCACTCCTCCCTGCCCTCTGCTCTCAACAGAGCCCTGGCTGAGATCCTGGGACCTGCTGGGCCCCAGGAGGCAGCAGCCACTTGCACAGTGGAAGCAGATCGTGTATTTTGTGCTCTGAGAAGCCGTCTGGGTCTGTTCCCAGCCGGGACTCAGCTGGGCTGGGCTCATCGGGCACAGTGAGGCCTTGTTTCCCTGAATACAGCATCAGCAGCTTTGTGCCCCAGCCAAGGGACCCTGGCGAGTGGCACTTCCTTCTCCTGAGGTCCAGCTTTCTGGCCCCTTCCTGCCCTGTCACCCCTCCCATCACCCCAGCACACAGTACTAGTGCCAAGAGGTAGGTGAGTAGCTCTGAGGAGTCCAGCACCCTCTCATCTCCACAAAAGCACCTCTCAATTAAACTGCTCCCCCCAAAACAGCCTGTGTAAAACCGAGTACGAGCACAGCTTCAAGACTATTCTCCCCACGGGTTCCTCACAAATCAAAGCGGTCTCTCCTGAGCTTTCTCTTAGGGGGAATCTGGGTTCCCTAAAACAAGGCCATGGTTTGGGGGATAAGAACACAACTGAAGGATGAGGAAGGAGGAAATGTAAAATGGGCTGGTGGTGGATGCAGGGGGGGGAAGGTCACACACACACACACACACACACACACACACACACACACACAGAGAGAGAGAGAGAGAGAGAGAGAGAGAGAGAGAGAGAGGTGTCACGTGTTTCGAGACACTGACACAGGTATCTGTGAGAGACAGTTATGAAGGGAAGGCCGCGGCTTTCGAGGCTACCGGTCTGAGTTCGAATCCCCATCCTATCATTGTGTATCTATAAAATCCTGGGTCACGGGGCTGCTGGGAGGCATGTATGGGCTCCATTGCCCCAGCCCTATCTCTGCAGAGATCTATGACACGTGAATGCCCTCTGGGACCATCCCACTGGGTGGATCAACCTGGAAGTCACAGTTGCCCTAAGGTTCAAAAGCAAGGAGTGTGGATTCCTGCCGTCCTGGCCTGGTCAGTCAGTGCAGACTGAAGCCAGAAGCCAGAGTGGATCCTCTCGGTCAGGAACCTCTGTGTAGACATTTGGGGGCGCATTATAGTGGCACCAGGGAGCTTCTAGTCATCCATGGCTGGGAACTAAAGTCCTCTCTCCCTATGTATAAGGACTGGCTGCGGGTGTGGAAGGAAGTGGGTTGTGGGACATGGGAAAACCTTCTCTGGACCCTGGATGGAGGGAACGCTCTCTTCCCTGGCTTCCTGATTGGTGTCTGGGCACTGTCAGCTGGGTGTGGCGGGGCTCTCAATCCTTTACCTGTCTGCTGTCTTTTGCTTTGAGATGTCCTGCGTACCCCACCCACAACTCAGCTTCGGTGGTTTGGTCCTCTCTGGGATCCACTCCAGCCTGGTACCTGGAGGACCGTTTCCTTTCCAGGAATCATAGGCGGCTCAATAGGAAGTAGGGACACCAGTCCTATGGAGGGGAACTTGCACCTTCTCCACCCCCATGGGTACTCTCCTCCCACCCCCATATTGCTTGATTTTGTGGGGTGTGGAATGGCTGAGCCCACAGGTCTAGGGGACATCCTTATCTGGTGAGGGTACAGCTTGGAATCACAGAAACTAGAGGGTAGGAGTTGGAGACCCTAATCAGGGCACATAGCAAGGGGTTCCCTTTCTGCCCTGAGAGAGTACGGCCACCAGGGATTGTGGGAAGGGAGGAACTGTTGCTGGGAGGAGGGCTGCCTTCTGATAAAGGGCAAGCAAGCCATCACTGCAGGGCCCTTTAGTGAATGGGTTCAGGGTTGGAGGAGGGCAGGGAGGTGGACTCACAGTATATGGAGAGGGGCTAAGCCCCAGGGGACTCTGTCCTGATGATAGGGGAGTTACATGTTTGTAGAAACTGGGGGACAGGGACAGAGGAGCCCTTCCCAGGCAAGAAAATTAAGGAAATGGGACCTGGCCAACAGAGTGGGCAAGAATGGAAAGGGCTGAAGAGTTTTCACAGTAAGTAAACACAGAATAACTGAGCTGTGTGTGTTGGGGTGGGGGGCGTCCGTCCCAACCTAGAACTAGAGAGACCAGAGCTAAGCAGAAGAAATTAAAGGACCCTAGTAAAAGGCATATGTCTGGCATGGGTGCCAGGAATGTCCCCTTAAGAGGCAATAGGGGTGCCTTATCTCGGTGGGGGTAGGGAGTCCAGTAGTTGGGACGATAGAGGAAGGGAAGCCACTGGCCCTTTCTCGGTGTGTGGGTGTAGGGTGGTAGGTGCAGTAACATTAACAGTGGGAAGGAGGTCGGTACCCTGTGTGGTGGTGGTGGGGGCTCGCTGGGGACCTGCGATTATCTGGAAGGAACCTCGGGGAGCCCTCAACCCGCGTGGGGTATCCTGAGGGCAGCATCACCAGGAGGAAGGGGTCACATGCCAGGACCAGAAAAGAGGGGTTCCCCAGATCCACTTGCGTGCTGGGGTGGTCGATCTGGGAGCCTCGTGGCTCTCTGGAGGGGGCAGCAGAGTTCCCCACCCTGGTGAGTCGAGGTCCTAGGGGAGCCTCGCTGGGGGTACTGGAGGTTCGGGCCCGAGGCCGGGTCTAGGGTGGTGGGGAAGCGGGCGCGAGGGCACTCACTGCTTGAACATCTTCTCCATGTCTTTGATCTGCTTCCTGGAGAACTCCTTGAACTCGGTGTAGGGGTTGAAGACGCGGCGGCTGGGCGACTGCGGCTCGCCGATGCCCTGGTTGAGGTCCGCGCGCCGCAGCAGCTTGGCGCTCAGCTCGTCGTCCGCGCTGCCCAACGCCTGGGCAGTCTCGTCGGGAGCCTCGGCCGCCGCTGCCGCCGCCCCGTTGAGCCCCGGCTGCTCCGTCGCCTCGCCGCCTTCGCCCTCCATCTGCAGCCTCCGGCTCAGCTTGCTGGCCAGCTCGTCCGTGGCCATGGTGGCCCGCGTACCGCTGCCTCGGCCGGGCCCCTGCTCTGCGCCGCGCTACCAGCCCCGCTCTTCCTCTTCCTGACACTCCCCGCCGCCAGGCGCCGCCCTGAAGGTGGGACTTAGGGGATCGCCCGCCCCCGAGCTGGCTCCCGCCGCCTGTGCCGCGTGCCGGGTCCCTCTCAATCCCCGGGGAGGGGGGTCAGGTGCATTCTGCCCCCTAACTCTCCATCATTATCCCCCTCCCGCTCCCCCAGTGAAAAACCATCAACATCTCTCTGATGACCTCGGGGGGACCGCTGAGTCCCGCGAGCCCTCTAGAAGGAACCTGGGAAGGGGGTGTCCCAACCTTGAGGGAGGGAAGAGGGTCTGCTCGCAGGAGGTGGCTGTGGGTTCAGGGACTGAAGAGGGGCGCGGCTCCCAACCCCTTCTCTGAAAGGGGTTTGTGTCTCTGGCACCCTGTCGGTTGCCATGGAGACCACTGGTAGTGAACCGCTGGGCGTTCTTGATAAGGTTGCAGGAGTCTGAAGAAGGTGGACGGGAGTCCAGTTGAGATTGTCTCCAGGGCCATAGTGACTGACATCATTCAGAAGTGGAGTAGCTGCTACGAGGGAGATGACACCCTACCAGTCCTCAAAGGTCCCCAAAGAACTGGGAAAAGGGAAGGGGCTCGTCCTCTTAGACGATGATTCAGCACAATAGCTGCTTGATCCAGTTGATGCCTGGGGCTCCACCTCAGAGGGATTTCGAGAGATCTCGATGTTGCCTCTTTGATGGGGATCTCAGAGGGGTGACCTCCTCCCCAAAGGCTCAGGAAAGGGGGCTGGAAAGAAGGAGTTCAGAGAGAATTTGTGTCTGTCTTCTAGTCTGTCACTTCAAAAAACAAAGCTGGGCTGAGGAGAAGGCTCAGTTATTTAGAGTGGTTATTACTCTTGTGGAGGACTGCCATCCTAGCATCCATGTAGGGTGGGGGAAGGGAAGGGCAAGCCACGAAAGGCCTGTAACTCCAGCATCAGGGATCCAAGACCCTCTGGCTTGTTTATGGGCCTGCACTCATGTACGTATACCCCTCCCCCACATACACACAATTAAAACTAAAGTAAATCTTTGAGCAGCGCATGGTGGTGTGTATAGCTTTTAGTCCTAACACTCAGGAGACAGAGGCTGGCCAGTCTCTATGGGTTCAGTCATCCTTGTCTACATCAGGAGTTCATCAGTGAGAACCCCCCTCGATAGATAGATAGATAGATAGATAGATAGATAGATAGATAGATAGATAGATAAGCAAACTCTTAAAACTACAAAGCTCTGGTGCTCCCTCCAGCATCAATTTCAGGAGCCCTAGCCATAATGCTGATTCCCAAGCCCCACCTAGACTGACAGACCTGTCCTTTGTCACTGGGGTCCAAAAAGCTGCTTTTTACAAGCACTTTGGGGGGTAAGCCTTACTCTTAGGAGTCAAGAGTCTCCGGGCACAAAGGGGTGTGTATTCTCTAAGCTGTTAGGACAATGCTGGGGACCCAGATACTGCCCACTCCCAGAGGACAGGATAAAAGGTGAAAACAGAGGGTACCGAGAAGCTGCTGGCTGCCACAGGATGACGCTTGTGGATGTGTTTGAAACCATTGTTGAAGGAAAAGGTATTTGAAAGAGTAAAATGGATTCAGAAGAAATCCGTACCTTGGAAGGTACAACTGTTTGATTGGCTTTTTGTAAGGTTGCTGAGTCTGAAAAAGATGCTAAGTTTAGAAATTTGTGCTTTCTTAGAGACCAAAGGAGTTACTCGTTGTTAGTGTGGGGTAGTTTAGTCCAGCTGCTTGTGAAAGGAACACAGTTTACTTATTTTATAGGGACCAAGAACAGGGGAGGGGCACACAGAGATTCCAACATTTAAATTACATCTGCACACGTCCTGGTTTGTCTAGACTGTCCCTGCAAAGTGAGTAGGTGACTTTCAAAACTCTGGTGATCTTCAGTTTACCCAAACTTATGACTTTATTTTAGAATAAAGTCGGTAGCCCAGGCTAGCCTCATTCTCCCTGTGTAGGTGAGGATGACGAGTTTCTGATATTTCAGTTTTCTAAGTTCTGGGAGAACAAGATCTGTGTCCCTGGATACTGTTTGTACGACGTTATTGAACTCAGGACTTTGAGCATGCTAGCCCAGAGGCTTTACTGTTTGACCTATAGCCCCAGTCCCATTTCTTGTTTTGTTTTTTGAGACAAGAGTCTCCCTTTTCAGTCTGAGGACTTGAACTTGCTATGTGGTCTAGGCAGACTTCAGACTGGAGATTCTCCTGCTTCAGCTTCTCCGGTGCTGTAAGCACAGCTACGTGCTGCACTCTGGGTGAATTCATGACATCTAATAGTTCTGAGGTTTCGCATCTATCTGACTTCACCCTGATGAGAGTATCTGATGGGTCTGCTGTCTTGAGAAGAAATTCATATGAGATGAGTCTGGGGTTCGAGTTTGAATTCTTTGAAGGATGTGTGTGTGTGTGTGTGTGTGTGTGTGTGTGTGTGTGTGTTAAGCTCTAGCTAACATCCTACTTAGCTTGCATAAGTAAAATCCCGGGGCAGGAGGAGGCTGGACACCCTGATGCACAGGTAACAGGATTTCTCCTTTATCTGCTACATCGAGAGAAAAGCATCATCACTGGAGCCTTGCTGCTTCTGCTCAGGACACCCTCCAGGGTGAGCAACTCCCCAGTTAATTTTAAAGTTTATATTAAATTATTATTATTATTATTAATTTGGGGCATGTGTTAGTGGTGGTCAGAATACAACTCTTAGCAGCTGGTTCTCTCCTTATACCTAGGGATGAAACTCAATTAAGCACTTTTACCTGCTGAAATATCTCAACAGGTGTTTGGAGGGTTTTTTGGTTTGTTTGTTTGTTTGATTGATTTTTCTTTCTAAAGTCTCACTCTGTAACCCAGGCTGGTCAAGATCTCACTAAGTAGCTCAGGCTGGCCTATAACTGTTACAATCTTCTGGTTTCAGCCCCCTGAGTATTGAGATTAAGGCATGGACCATTATACTCAGCTTGGAAGTTTCTGTAAATTACTCTTGGGTTACCTATCTGTGTGTACGCACATACATATGAAGGCCAGAGGCTGTCATTTCTCAAGCACTGTCCACCTTGTGTTTTGAGATAGACTTTCTCACAAGCCTGGAAGTTGTGGAGTAACAGACTCTTCACAAACATGATGGAGGTTAAACTCACGTCCTTGTGTGGCAAACACATAGGTCGGTAATGACCGATCTATCTCCCAGCCCTAGGTGAACTTCCTCATACTTCTGAGGCTCTGTGACACGTGAGGCAGGTGCTCAAGGCCCTGCCTGTCTCAGACGCAGTGGCCTGTGGTCCTGCCTAGAGGGCTGGTTGCTGAAACCAGAACCAGAGACCGCAGGTTAGAGACTATGTTTCATTTGATTTTTTTCTTCCTTCTTGGGAGTCATTGGATTTCAGGGAAACTTTGTTTCTCTTTTAGACACTAAAGCAAGAGCGAGGGTTCGAAAGCGAAGGCGATTTGATAGGCTCTGACTGAAGGCAAGACTGGAGACAACTTCCAGGAAATACCAGTTGGCTCTTTATGAGGAGAGTTACTTTACAATGACCGTGAGTTCTGTCTGTATGATGAGCATGGAATCCGGCAACAGGGAAGATCTATTCTGGTGGCACATTCTAGCATTTGGTCATGATGAAAGAATGATCTTCAGGAAAAAAAAATAATCACCCCCCCACAGCAAAGGATTTCTACGGAGGCTGAGGCGAGTGAGAGCCAACTCTGAAGCTCTTGCAAGTGGCGAGGGAGCTAAGCAGACTTAGTCATCCATCGTTGACGTGTTTCTTTTCTGCCTCCCACATTTACTTGTATAACTGTCTTCTAGGGAAGGGTGAAGTCTTATTAAGAAAACAACAGCAGATTGAAAAAGAGAAGGGATGGCTCAGTGGGTAAGAATGGTCACTATGTAAGCGTGAGGACCTGAGTTCGAATCCCAAGCATCCACACTTAAAAAAAAAAAAACATATCTAGCAGGGTGTGGTGGCACATGCCTTTAATCTCAGCATTTGAGAGGCAGAGGTAGGCGAATCTCTGAGTTCAAGGCTAGCCTGGCCTACAGAGTGAGTTCTAGGACAGGGCTGGAAAGAAACCCTGTCTTGAAAATAGTCTGTAGTCCTAGCACTGTGGCTGGTGGAGGCAGGAGAATTACTGGAGTTTGCTTTCAGCCTAGCTCAAAGATTAGTGAGAGACCATTTCTCAAGCACGTAGCATGCTAGAATGGGCCAATCAATGTCTTCCATGTGAGTGCATGGGTGCACCCCTGACACACACGCACATACATACATGCACGATTGTGCCCGAGTACAGGAGGAAGACAAGAAAGGGTTGGGGAGAGCTCTAGGTTGGCCAGACAGGGCATGGCCACTGGGGGCACATTCCAGAGTCTGACAGAACTGGGTGGTCTCTTCAAGCCCAGAGATTCTGGGGGATCAAGAAAGGGATTAGTGAGGCCCTCAGAGATAACCCCGGGTCAGAGCATGCAGCCTAGAGCATGCGCCTACTCAGGAATGCCAGGATGCTAATTAATCATCATAAAGATCCACGGTCATCAGGAAGCCCCAGATAGACGGAGAAAGATGCAGGGTCAAGATGCAGATGAGAGATGCAGATGTCAAGGTCCAGGGTACCATAAACACTCACTGGAGGCGATAGGATGACGGCAGGGGAAGGGGTCATAATCTCTCTCTTCAGTCTCTTACAGCGTCTGGAAGACCATTCAGTGGGCTCAGTGTCAGCTAGGAACTCCAGAGGCCCTGCTGCCTGGAGCAAGAGGAAAGGGAGATAAAAGTTCAGGAAGAGTGCTTGCAAACCTTTGCAAACCAAGTCAAAGGCTCTCTTTTGGAGTTATCTTGGAGATTTATGAATTGACTTCATATTACTTGCATGTGGGCTGTGGGTGGAGCTCAGTGGTAGAATACTTGCCTAGTATACCTGGGTCCCTGTGTTTGATCTTCAATATTCTAAGATTCAGTCGCATAGGCCCAAATGGGTTGCGGTTACTTTTAACTATATACATATGTGGCATGTGCATACATGTATGTATATGTGTGTTTGCATATAAGTATGTATGAACATGTATGTATGTGTGTGGGTGGTTGTGCTGGGTTGGATTTTGGTCAACTTGACATAAACATATCTAGAAAGAAGGAGCCGCAACTGGGAAGTTGCCTCTGTGAACCAAACTCCTGGAAAGAAACTGTGTCTTCAGAGGCTGATTGCTTGATTAGAACTGCAGTTCTGTGGCGAGATTGGAATGTTGCCGTTCCAAAGACTAGTTAGTTACTTCACCTTGGGCTCGTTCTAGCCCTCAGGAACCAGCCATTCCATAGGCCCACCCCCATCCCCACCCTGCCC